>CM042152.1:27334298-27562998 GCA_023376005.1 Doryteuthis pealeii
TACTATATTTGTGCATGTCCGGGAATGCAATTGAAAACAAAGACCTGTACTAAGATTAAACTAAACTTTTCTAGGAATCCAGGGGTAAATATAAATACCACCACTGGATTCATTTCAGATCACTAGGGACCAAATTGCTGGCTGTGGTATGAGAAAAATAGGGGAAAATTTTTTTTTTAATTGGATAAGGGGAATAACTCCAATAAATTTGATATTGCATCTCACTTCCTTCAAAAATTAGTAATAGTATTGCGTTATTTGTGCATGTTAATCTAGATTTACCAATTTCCGTTGTAACATTTTCACAATAAGCACATTGAGTGATAGGTACTGCTATCCAATGGTGAGCAATAGGAGATTTTAAAAGTATATACTAAAATCTAGACAGATACTATATAAACCGGTAAACAAAAAAACTTATTTGCCAATCCCTCTGCAAGAGTAGGTTGTGACAAATGGTCAATTTTTAAGCAGAGCTACTATTTTATCCATAGCTAGAGGGAGAATTGTTTCCCAAGAATATTAGCGCTATGTGAAATGCGAACAGCCTCGTCCAGGATTTGCCCTCTTTCCATTCTCTCCAACCATAACTATGCACCTTCATATATATCTATTATAAAGCTAATATCTGCTATCTAAATTATCAAAATGTCCTCGTGACACAATGGTGTTAGTGTACATACAAATAGAAAAAGAAAATAGAATATATTTATGTATATGCATGTGTATATATGTATAGTGAAAAAGTAGATAAGGTCCATAGGTGTGTGTGTGTGTGTGTATAAGCTTAAAGAGCTAACACCAGAAAGGTATGTCTGTCTCAATTAGTTCAACATTTAGACTTAGGAAACAAAATATTTTGATCTGTTTACAACAAAAGGATTGTATTGGTTTTAGAAAGAAATACAAAATGTAAATAGCAGAAAACAGAAAGATCAGGGTTTTTTTTTTCAAATTAATGAAATGTTTTAATAGATGTAAGTTTAACCTCTCCTTTGGGTAAGTCTGACCATTTTGTATTGAAATAGAAGTTAAAGTGAAACCTGATTTTGAATATATAAACAAAAAGCAATAAAACTGGTCCAAGCTTACAGAAGAGTTAGTATTGGAAAAGGGAGAAAATATTCATTGGATTTACCGTTCTGATATTCTAAATGTAATGAAATTTTTCTAAAGATTCTTTGGAAAAAGTCCCTTGGGACAGTAATTGGCTATCTTGTAAAAGATCAAAGCTTTGGAAAGACAGGTGAATTAACAGCAGGTGTGCTAACAATTTTTTTTTTCACTGTTCATTTTTTGAAGAACTTGATTCATTACAGGAAAGTTGTTATGAGAAGGGTACAAAAAAAGAAGAAAATTATGTAAGAGTTAAAACAAAACAATTATTATCCAAATTGGATGTTAGTGAAGGTATAATGAAATACATCCTAAAATATTGTTGCATTGATAAAGCTTTTATTTGATAATTAAATTGTTTTAGAAATTTACAGCAATTGCAATACCACTACATAAAAAAGGTTTGATACATTTAAGAAAATAATTACTAAGTTTCTTTAACATGTATTTTGCATAAGATTTTTGAAAAATTGATTAGAAATCACATTAAATTTTATATGGAAATGGTAAATCAACACTAATATTTTGGAAAGTATTGATATAATAAATGAATATTTTCATGGAAAGGGATATTTGTATTTTTGTAAGCAATTGATTCAATATCTCATTATTGATTACTTTCAAAATGAAAGACTTAAAAAAATATCTAAGATTTTTTTGACAGAACCATGAAAGTAAAAATTGGTAACAATTATTCTAAAACAGAGTATAATTGGATCATATATACTGGGGCTTTTGTTGTTTTTAAGATTCATAAAGGATTTACTTAATAGTATAAAATCAAAAATTGAACTACTTGTTAATGGTCTAACAAGTAGTCTAACATCATTATCAAAATGGGAAGATATTTGGATATTAAAATTCAACATAGAAAAATATAAAGTATTGTTTTGGATCCAAAAACATTAAAACTAAATATAAATTAAGTGAAAGTAAATACTAATATTTTTGTAATTAAAGTTCTTTTAGACAATAACAATAAATGCAATTATTCAAATTAATCATTATTTTGATAACTATTGCAATCTATTAAATTTCAATATGTCACAGTTGAATGAGCTGTATATCTTTATTAAATTCTAAAATGACTTGATTAGTTAAAAGAAATGACATGCATTTAAACAAAATTGAAATAATCTATTATCTAGATATATAAATAATCTATATATATACATCTAGATAATAAATATTATGCGGCTCGTCGTGGTGTAATGGTTAGCAAGCTTGTTTCACAGATCTATTTCTACTGAACAGCGAGTTTGGTCCTCGCTGGATGCCCAATACCTGTGACCTTGTGTCAAACAATCATTGATTCACTCAGCTTTAGTATAATAATAAAGATCTCATATAGAATATTGTACTCAGGTCTGGGTTTCCAGTATTTAAACATGGAAATTAGAGTGTAATATTGAGATTGGAAGGTTATACAAAGAGTGACAAAAATAATACAAAGAGTAAAAGATTAGTTACAGGGAGAGATTAAAGAAGGGCTGGTTTAGCTCAGTCAGTAGTGCATCTACCTTGGAACCACAAGGTTCACTGACCCTCACCAACTCCTCGCATGATTAGCATAGTCTGGATCTATGTGGTAAAGTGGGGAGATGATGATAGGTATAGCCCTTCACCTCAGGTGCAAAATAATCTCTTTGGTCTAGTGCTAGTAGAAAGGAGATAAACCTCCTCACTGTCAGGCTGATACAAACAATAGGTCACACAACTTTACTTTTTTACTTTATTAGAAAGAAAAATGAGGTGATTTAATTTAAAGTTTTAAAGTAATAAATGGAATTTCTAATTATGGTAGACATTTTAAAAATTTTCTCCTCAAACTGAAAACTTACTGTTAAGGCAATTTCAAAACCAATTGGATTGTTTTGCTAGTAGAGCAATATATTTTTGTAACAAGATTAATTTGGATGATTTCAGAAAAAAAGAAGGTAAGAATTTAAGTTGGCATTTTGGGAACTATTGGATGAATTATCAAAATTCAATCTTTAGAAAGATATATTAACAAGTGTATATGTGTTATGTGCACAGATTTTTTTTTTTTAATAGTTGCTAAAAGAAAAAAGTGAGAGATGTCCAAGGAGGCATAACAAATAAGGATATCATTGTTTAGCATAAAATATTTCAATGTTATTCAACTCCGATTGGAACCAAAAAGTTAATTCATGCAATTTTACCCAACCTCTCCACCATGAACAGGATGTGACACAAGGCCAATTTTTAAACAAAGTACAGTTGGTTTGAATTCAGTGCAGACTGGGTTCTTTAACTTTGGTTAGGCAACCAGTCTGCCCTACCCATAGCTGCAAAACAGCCCCATCCAGGAATTGAACTTGGGCTACCAAATCCATTTTCTGTCATTAAGTGCCTCCCTTCCAAAAACGATGTATAAGCTGAACATAATTGGCTTAGTTGTGGCAAAGGTTTTCCATAATATAATTTACAGTCCATAACATTATCGAGGCCATTTTTTAATTTTTAAATGGCCTTATAATACTATGCATCTATGCATGCGGGGGTAGGTGTATATAGATACGTTCTAGGTAGTTATAATTAATAAGTAGTAAGCCAAACCACATATATGTGTGTGTATGTGTGTAGAAGCAAGACCAATAGTAAATAGTAACTAGTGTGGATAATGTGGGTGCATACATATATGTATCTATAGATAGATATGTGCATATGTATACATACATGTGTGTGTATGCATATATTGGATGTGTAAGTAGGCGTATTGTTTGTGGGTGGCTAAGTCAAGAAAGTCATGAAATTAAGAAAAGGATGAGGATAGATATGAAGGGTGATAAAGGCCAGTAGGAGACAAATGTCTGGATTTAGGCAAAAGAAGGATAAGATAGGATCAGTCATAAAAATATATGACCACCAGCATAGAGTTCAATGTTAGAACAAAGGATTTTGGAAATCTCGAGAAGAATCCCGGGCAATGAGAATGAGATGAGAATTGGGGATTCTGGGAATTTTTAAAAAGTTTAGTCAGTTAGTTAGTTTCTGGGAGCCGATGAGGACAGTTGAGCTTTGGACGCCGAAGAATAAGGATGTTAGTTGCCCACTAGAAACCAGCTTGGCAGAGGTCGCCAAAAGAACAGGGGGTGCCTCCCCCCTCTCGACAGACATAAATAAAGGATGGGAGCAGATGGAAACCGGTAGGACAGAATGAATGCAAGAATTATATGCCTCTCTGCCATCTGAAGTTCACTTGACTGATTTTGTCTTTGTTGTTTGTTGTCTCTTTTGCAATACTTGTTTGTTTGTGCACCCCTTGGCGGGGGGCCCCTGTGAGGTGTTTGAGCATATGTTTGCAACGTGGACAGGTCCTAGAGAACTGGCAGACGACACGGAATCATGGCCAGCAAGATGAGTTAGGAGTGCAGCAGAATGCAGAGTGCCAGAGAGATGCGGAGGTGTGCAAAGAGGCCTCGCAGCCTGCCAGTGGTGTCACAGCCTCAATGGTGCTGATGACAATTTCAGCAGAGAACACCCAAGAAAACTTCCCATGTTGACAATTATGTGCATTGACAAAGATTACTAGGAATGTTTTTTCTTCCGTTAACCCCTTATCTATCCGAGCGCCCCAAACCAAGAAAATGATTTAGAGTTAAAGAAGAGAAATGAATTAAATGAATACATTTCTATTCAGTAGTAAATGATCAGTGATACGATACTAGCTTGTCAACAATTTCACCACACTATGGCAGTGGTAGATAAAGGGTTAAGATTCCTACAGAAATTTGGGATGAGAAAAATGCTTTTATCATTAAAGCCTAACAATACTATGCACTAACTTTAAAGACTGTTTTTGCACTACAAACCTTTACCCAGAGTTAAATCAACAGTAACATATTTTAATAACATGAGCTAAGACTTCTTAAATTAAAAATACCTTTATGAAAAAAATGCAAACAAATTTACACTAACTTAACAAGGACTGCTGCAAAATATTTTATAAACGCTGTGTGTGTGTGTGTGTGTTGATTTTATGTTAAGAATAAAATAGAAATTCAAATTTTTGAATATTAGCAATAAATTGACAACACAAATGAATGTAGAATGTAATTTTATTTTATTAGACAAAAAAAATTTTTTTTTAAATTAAAAAATAAAAGATCAACTAATACAAACAACTGTGGAGATTCTGAAAAGTATTTTTTTTAAAAAATGTCCTTCTCTTACTTTGTAGTTGTCAATTCCCTGTTGTGACTGGTTCTATTTTTGGTAACATGCTTTTTCACATGTATTATTTAGAAGTTCTATTCATTTTGGGTTCAGCTTTTTTTTTCTCTTGTAATTAAATGTTCTAAAGTGAGTCACCATTTTGAGCTTTATTACTTCATTGGGATTTAATAACAAAACAAAGTAACAGCAGGGAAATGGCTGTAATTATCTACCTACCCTACCAAAATTGATAATTCATCTGTAATATTTACCCTTTTTTTAATACACTAAAACTTCTTTAATGACAAACAATTTCTATCACTAAATCAAAAAGATTGTCTAATCTAACAGGACTAAATGGCATTAAAAAAATTTAACAATTAATAAAAAAAATAACAATAAAAAAAATCTGTGAAATGTTGACAATACAATTTTTTATTTTTTTTTTTTTTTAAATAATGATTATAAGAGTGGAGGGAGAGAAGAGCCAAATTAGCTCAATTCTGGATTATTGCATATTTTGGGATCAAATCCAATCCGCTACACCCAGAATTAAATAATCTCAATATGATTGATTTTAATGTTACACTATCCAACGTCATATTGGTGACAATATGACCCTTCCCACAAAATGGGATATTTTCATTTTTCTTAATATGTAATTTTATTACAGAACTTACAAGTCACTACAAAGTAACACATGACGTCAGAAAATGTATTGTAAAAAATTAATAAAAAAAAAAGGGGGGTAATTTTGAGATGAATTCATTATGGGTCAAACAGATTGGATTTGAAGTCCGATTTAGTGAGAAAGGTTAACTATCATTATAAACCAGAGGAAATGTATCTCAACAAAAGTTAGGCAGCTTTTCCTTTACACAAAACAAGAACCAAAATTTTGGCAGCATTGTTGCAAAATCAATTCTGAAATATTGTAAACGCCCATACAATTGAAAAAGGTATTTAAAATTAAATCAGGACTGTTTAAGGGGAGATAATTGATATAAACCTGATTATAAGGTAGATAGCAATCATGTGCATCTATAGATTTATGGAAGATGTTAAAAAATCAGTTGCCTGAATTTTCATAAGCCTAAAAAAGGCACATTTTTAAGGGATTGAATTTTCAATATTCAAATTCAACACCTTATCGTCTCTCCTAACAAAACTGCATAGAAATACATTTTTCTCTATTACATTTATTCACACAAGGTCTAATTATTTAATATCAAAAGAATTTCAATGTAAATTTTTCATTGTTTAGAAAATTTTAATTTCAGGTTTAAAAGAATCAACAAATTTAAAGAATTTTTTTTAATACCCCAAAATGGGGGTGGGGGTCTAATAAGTTTTTTCTCCCTTAGATTTTGGTAATGAAACCTGAGAAATGAAAGCTTTCCCTGCCATAACTACAAAAATGAAAGAAAACGGGGGAAGAAAGAAAGAAAGAAAAAGTTCAGATCTAGCACCAATAAAACAGTTTATGGTAAAGGCTGGAAAGCAGATAAAAATGTTATTTGATTTACTGTCATTTTTTTCCCCACCCCTGTAACTGAAAGAAAAATAAATGATGAAAAATGTCTTTAAAAAACAAAACAACTATGAAGGATTGTGAGTGGTGACTGCAGTACAAGTTACATTGAAGGATGAAAAAAAAAAAAAAAAAAAAAAAAAAAATAACAAAAATAAAGAAAAAAACAAAAAAAACAAAAACAAAACCAAAATAAAACAAGAAGGCAAGTGTGAGGTCTATTTGTTCATCTGTTTACTGTCTGAATATTACACACTCAGCTGCCTGTCAACGGTACTGTTTGTGGGGGGTTGGGTTTTTTTTTTTGGTTTTTTTCTTTCTCTTTTCCTCTCTTCAGAAATACATCATCACTACTACTGCTACCCTCTCTCTACCTACCTTTCCTTGTGGGAAAAGTTTGTATTTTTTCCTTTAAATAATTACTATGGCAGTAAGGTAAGAGAAGGATGCCTCTCCTTTAGAAAAATGTTTTGGTGTTTTGGGAAGAAGCAGCGGCTGCAGCAATAGCAGCGGACATTTTTCTCTGGGTTATAATCCACAATCAACACTTAACAGATCACGCCATCTTTTGTTTACTTTTACCTTTTTTTTGTTGTTTTTTTTTTCTTTTCTCCTGCTCTGTGGGTCACTAGTGGTAAAATACTAACATTATGCTCCTACCATTTTCTTAAGATGGTTGACATCATATGATTTAGGACGCTCAAGAGGCAAACCGAGGGCTCTATCCCAGATGAGAGAGGCCAGACATCCGAGAGCTCGTGACACACCAAACAACACTGTATAGTAGTTCATTTCAGTTAAGTTGTAGTACTGGCAAAAAAGGAAGAGAAAAACAAATCTCTTTAAGTATTATATATAAAATTATATAAACAAGAGACACTGAAATAGAATTTAAATCTTTGAAAAACTGATTTGGATTAGCATCTAAAATAATAAACAATCACACGTTTGTTTGTAAGTCTATAAAAACAATGTTGTTTAACCCTTTATCTATAGGAGTGCCCCAATGATCAAAATGCCTGAGATCATCAGTTCTTAAAAGTGGTTTAGAGTTAAAAGAGAGAGAAATGAATTAAATGAATACATCTCTATTCAGTAGCAAAGGATCAGCAATACTAGCTTGCCAATCATTTGGGACATTGCTGATGGAAGTGGTTGATAAAGGGTTAAGTAAACTCTGAAACCTTTGAATTTGGATGCCTGATGATTTTTCAGGTTTGTAGAGATTGTCAGATATTAATATCTGAAGATCAAGGTGTCACAAAGGTCTGTGCTTGATAGTTTGGGGATAGGGGGGGGGGGTTCCAAGTTCACATATCCAAAAATGACAATATAGAATGTTTTCTCACAACAGAGAGTGGATTCAATTGTCAAATGAATTAAGTAACCACTAAATTACAAGTCCATGAAGCCATAACATTTTAATTTTTTTTTTTTAATTATATGTAAATAAATCCATGTAAATAAGAATAGTTTGATTTGAATAGTTTTCTACAAAATTGTAAAAGCATTTTTTTCTTTTAAATTTTCTCTTCTATTCCCACGTGTAACATCATAAATATCTATAGTTTTATTTGTCTTTTGAAATGTTTTAATTATAGCAGTAAATTCAAGGTAAGAATTATTTTAATACAAACATTGTATATTCATTGTTACAGATCTTCTTTGAGTTTTAAGAATAGTGTCAAGGTTTCAAATCTTAATATCTTATTACAATTTATATACCAAAACTAATTATGTTGACCTTTAATTAATCAAAATTGTCTTTTAACCAGGTAATAAATAGAAAAAGATTGCTAAGAATATATTTAGTAAAGTAATTTTCTTACCTGTAACAGAACTCCACTGTGTGCATCTACATTGGGCCAAGGATTTTTGGCTTTACCATGCTGCATCAGAGTATCAGGTACAACCTTATAAAGTTGAGAAACCAGTTTAAACATTGGATCATTAGGAAGATGTTTCAAGGCAAAATCTCGTTGGCAAGTATAACGAGGGTCAGTCTTTCGAAGGACAGCATGACCATAGCCTGGTACAACCTGAAGAGAAGAAGAAAATATTTTATGGCAATCTTGAAGGTGAAAGTATTTTTACAAATATTACTCTAGTTAGAAATGTGGAAATATTTAAAACTCTTGTATTAACACTCATTCTAACATTATTTAATCTAGTCTTCTTACCTACCAATCTGTTGGTTGGATTTTACAGCATGTCAACCCATTGAGTTATTTTATGACAAAGATGTTTTGTTTTATTCATTCTTGATAGGTACTCAATTTTTTAAAACACTTTTTAAACTCATTTTTTTCTATTTAATCCATAGATGGGACCCTAACAGGTACTACCACTCCAGGCCAGAGTGAACCTGAGGGTAATGGTGAATTGGAACTTCACCAGATAGTTTCCTGTGTAAGATGTTAAACTAAGACCCTCAGTCACTGTATATATATGATAAATAGGGTTGGGACAATCATAGGTGCTAGGGCTTTATGTCACCAGCTGATTTGATCAGAATAAACCTCTCTGACCATCCGTCTAGCCTAAGTGAAGTATTGCATGTCATAGACTGCTCAGCCATCACCAGAGCTAATCTATTGTATTGACACTAATTCTAACAAAAGTATTTAATCTTCTTAGCCACCAATTTTGAACATTTTGCTTCCATGTAATTTGTGTAGCAAAGAGATTTTCTGTTGTATCAGTTTTCAATGAAACTGCCATTTTTCAAGTTGAATGTTGTTTTTTAATACTGAGGAGTAGAATAATACTCAGTACCTTACTAAGTCTGCAGGCCAATGATAGGTTTGTTCTTGCAAGTTTTATTGAAGAATTAGTTTGCAGCAACAGCATGTGAAGATTTCAGTACATTATTTGAAAAACTAAATTAAAAAAAAAACTTTAAAATAACACAACCTGAAGACAAAAACCAAATAAATTTAAATGATGCTGTCTTTACTGTAATTTTCAATCCAACATATTTGTACCCTATTTGTTGGATGGGAAAAATATTTTGTTTGCTATCAAAAATTCTCTTTTCACACATTGTAAACAAAGAGAGGAATGCATGTCTAATAAGAAGGGGGGGTGCTTTTAACTTTCATTGTCACAATAAAAGATATTTTTATGAAAATATGTGTACTATTTTATAAGTAACTAGTTTTCTTGTCAATTAAAAATTCATACTAAACAGTTACAAGTATTGTTACAATAAGATAAAACTTCAGAGATTTACCAATTAATTTTTTTTACATTATGTTATGAAGTTAATATTGCTCTTTGAAATATTTTTTTTTAGGGTGACATTAAAAAGATTTGATTTCAATGGTTTTTATCCCTAGATTTCCTTAGTCAAGACTAAGCAATACTATGAAATTATTTTACCTCAAATTTAATTAGTAGTGAAGAATGATTTTAGTGAAAAATTCTTTTTTTTTTTTTGCAGCAAATAGGCTCCCCACTGATTGATGAGGAACACATTTTTAATGCTAAAACCATTCCCTCTAGATCTAATAAGTATGTAGAATAAACTTTGATAGGAGGACTATAAACTTTTCAATAAATTATCATGCAATGGAATTTTAAAGTATAAATTATAAGACAACAAAATTGATATACAAAATGGAAAAATTTGACACGCACTCATTTTATATATATATATATAAAATCCCTAATATTTTTAGTTAAGCTCCAATGAGAAACTTGTTGATTTTGCTCATAAAAAAACTGAAATGTTCTTACTTGTCCAGACTTGAGTGTATTCCAAATAAAATCTCTAAGTTGGTCATCAGTCACTTCACCTCCAAGTTCTTTTTGTAACTTAGTAAGCCAAACCAATACTTCCTACAAGGGAAAAGAAAAATCAACATTATAATCAGTACATGATTATGGGACACACTAGCAGGAAAATTTCAAGATCACCCCCCCACCTCCACTCACAACCTTTTTTTTTTTAAACTGCAGTCACATTTCTTTCTTTCAAACTTAAAAATAAAAACAATTCAATTGTTCCAAAAGGGTCATTTAAAATGAAAATCAATCAAGAATTGTATTCTAAAAATATAAATATCTGATTTTTTAGATTATTTTTGAAGATATCTAATTTGTATATACAACCCTTAAGTGTATGTAGTATCTACCAAATTCTTATCTCTTTTAAAACAAAATCAATTGGGTTTTTTTCTATCAAAAGACATATAGTTTTAGTGAACTGAGAAAAGAGAAAATGTGATAAATCAGTAAGGGGAAAAAAAAAAAAAAGAAAAAAACTATGGAGAAATGAATAGATAGAGAGTGATAGAGAGATAGCAGGGTTAAAAAGAAAAAAAAGAAAAGAGAAAAAAAAAAAGAAGATAAAAGGAGGTAAGAATGAATGATGTCAAAATTGTGACAAAAATTCTTTATGAAGAGAGCAAGCAAAAGAGAATTTGAAATAAAATCCAAATATTTGTATAAAATTTAGATAAAAACATTGGAATCATTTAATATAAAGAATAGAAATAAAAATGAAAGAAGAGCCGTGAGATCAGTTATCAACACTCACAGAATTTTGAAATTCAACGAGTGAGAAAAAAAAAGAAAAGAGGGTATAAACATTTTTGATTTTGTTAGATATGACATCTGTATTTAGAGATGCAATTGAAAAATATTTTATTAATATTTATTGTAACACTTAATTCCTATACTCTCTTCATTTCTACACATTGAAAGACATTCTATATTTATGAAGGTACAATTTTGTCAAATCTTTTAAAATTTAAGTAACTGGAGAGTAGACAAGGAATTCTATCTTATTCATAATGAAGGTAACACTTTAAATTAATGTCAAATTATCACTTTTTAAAAGTGGATATTTTACCCACCTTTTTTTTCTTTTTTTAAAATCTTGTTTAGATCCAAACTTCTAACATTCTTACAAAATATACCTTTCTATCAATGCTATTAAAATAATATTTGGAAAATTTATTTGAATTAATGATTAATTACTTTTATATTAACAAAACTATCACAATAACCATTCCAGTCTAAGCCATACAATATAGACATGTCACAATCTCATGTGAAGATTTAAGATTTCATAAGCCACTACATAAACTGTCTGTGGTAGTAAATTGATATCAATGATAATGTCCCTTATTTCTTGGAGTGGGGGCTGCATGAATAAAGATATTAAAATGCTGAGTGAGGCAGATCAACATCTATTAAATTTTGTTTACTTTGGCACACAGTCTGTTGCTGCAGCAATGTCACTCATTGATATCCTAAGCATGTTCATCATTGCTTAATTTCCATGATCTAGTGGGAACTTGTACTCTTTAAGTATGAGTTGATTGCAAGTCACATCTCAAGCACAAATGGGTTTGTGATTTTTTGTGTAGAAGCACAATGGTTTGTTTAGGATTGCCTCCCTTGGACGCCTTCGGTTTTACTTAAGTCAAAAGCGTCCGATTTTTAATTGTTCTAGATTGGTTGTCCAACTAAAGCTAGGAAGATCCATAGTGGATTTGGTTGATTTGTTTAATGGTATACCATCACCCCGAGTCAAAGTGGACCTGGGAGTAATGACAATGAAAGGGTACTCTATACTCCCTAGAGCTCCAAAACCAAAACCTCGCCATCAGATGTGGTTTAGTGTCATACCCAGGATGAGGTCTTACCCATATGCAGGGGGGCACATATTCTAAGCCCTACCAACAGAGCAGCATGAAGTGGGGTGGGTGGGTTAAGTAATTTATCACTTTTTTTAAAGGGCATTATTGCAAAGTGAACACTAACAGCCTGGATTGAAATTTGAACAGCCTCATCACTTCCATAATTTGTAATAAAAACTAAAATCTGGAGAAAAAAAAGTTATAACACAAACAAATGAAAAAGTTCTTAACAAAGAGATTTTTGTTTCACATACTTGATTAGCCAGTCCATGGAGAGGGCCAGCCAATCCATTCATGCCCCCAGCAAATGAAAGATAAGGGTCAGAGAGGGCACTACCAACAAGATGAGTTGTGTGAGCACTGACATTGCCACCTTCATGATCACTATTTAAAAGAAAAGAAAAAGTTCATTATATAGAAACAAATATGAACAGAATAGAAAATATTATCTTAAACAAATTAATATACAAGGGTGTCCCCCTAAAAAATTGACTTAAATGATCTCAAATTTTAACAGTGTGTAAAAACCAATATTTTACCCCCACCCCCAGGGTAAAGATACATTCACCTGCAATGAAAAAGCATTTTGTGTGTTAAAATATTCTCAAACACAGCCAAACAAGAGTGTGAGGCTTTGAGAAAGATTATAAATTTCCCTCCGAGTATCTTGTTTAAATTTTGATAAATAAATTTATCATTCAACATTAAACCTATTTAATTTTGTTTGCTTAGGACTTGTAATTATTTAGATATTCACATTTCAAATGATGTCATTTTTTTCTGGACACTGCATATTTTTCTTTTTAAATGTAAAGTCCACAATTAAATCAAGTTCAGAAAATTAAAAAAAAAAAATGTATTTCATTTAATTAAACATTACTCCAACCCTACCATCCACAAGTTAATTTTGCTTTCAAACATTAGCCAAATACTCCTGTATTACTCCTAATAGCTTTTTTTTTTAAAATTTCTATTTCAAAAGTTTTGATTATTTTTAGCTTTACATTAAAGCAAATTCATCAAATCTCATTTATCTTTATGTGAATAACAGATCTGAAACTGAGCTAATTTTGTTTTGCACAAAAATTAGTTTTTATAAAAGTGACATTATGCAATTAAAGATTTAAAAAAGGTTTTTTAAATTAACATAAAAATGTTTGATTCTTAGCAATTTTTGTAAAATGACTAAAACTGTGTCTTGTAATTGTGTTACCTGTGAATGGTGAGATAAAGTCTCATGAGTTCTGTAAATGCTGGATCCTCAAATCCCAACATGGATGTAAAGTTCCATGTCCAATCTTTGTCTGGATCAATGGCACCAACAGATGTTCCATCACGATAGAGATTCCTATAAATGATTGCTGCCACAGTTGGCAACTTTGCAATGAGATCCATAGAGTCTTCATACACAAGCTGCAAGAGGAAAAAGAAAAAAAATTTAAACCAGGGTTTCAAGAAAAGAAGAGTTAAGACATTGATCTTTGTATAATTAACAATTGGCAGATTGTAATGAAAAGAAATGGTTTCACACTAATAAAAAAAAAAAAAAAAAAAAAAAAAAAAAAAAAAAGAGGAGAGTGATGGGCAAGAAACAGTTGATATTTTGTAGAAACTATCATAGATTATGCAGATAACCTAAAGTAAGAGGCATTACCCTCTATGTGAACTTGGAATAAAGTTTGTTTTTTTCTACATTAAATGGCAAGCTTTTGAAATTAATAGATCTGTTCCCATATCTCTGTAGCAATATCTCATCTACTGAAAGCGATGTCAATATATGTACTACTACTCAATGGTTGCACCACTTGGACTTTAACAAAATGCTTGGAGAAAAAGTTAGATGATAATTACACAAGGATGCATGCACACCCTACTCCACCCCGATGCATACGTGACAAACACACACCCGACTAGAACCCTTTTCCCCCGCATGTCTGGATAATTCACCAGTTCTTTCCAAAATACCAAGACATCACGCATATCTTCACTGCTCTCCAAATCAACTTTATAGACTAAATACTTTTTTCCCGTGAGGTCTGTTAAGGACTTTTTGAACTTTTCATCCCTTTTATCATCCTGTTAAATTGTTTTATGTTCTATTGTCTTCAGTTTTCCCTTTTTTGTTGTTTCATTCAATTGTTTGATAGTCTTAAAGACTGCCTGGTTAAGCTATCTGTTCGATCTTCGCAAACAAGAGAAGGCAGAATAGCAGCTATATGGCCACTTACCTCCCATCTCACAAACCATCCAACTAAGATGAGCAAGATATGCTGGGCACTGCTGGAGAAGCAGGAACAAACTCACAAGTGGCATTCTCCTGTGAACTCCTACACATGGACACACCAATGTTGGCCAACCAGCAAAAAGACACTAGATGCAATGTAGAGCACCTGCCAAGAGTCATGGACGATAGGGACAGTTGGTGAGAGAGTTAAAGGAATTTGTGCTATCAGCACGAGTTGATATTCTAATGCAAAAAGGTCCTCTAGTATCATTGGATTTAGATTAAAAATATCTTCACCATTTTAATCATTGGCAAGAATTTTGAACTTGTAAATTTGATATATTAAGCTGAGCACTATTTTATACATAGGGTGTGAAGAGGGGTGTGTGGAGAGTAAACTGTGTCTGACTAGTCAAATTCCTAATGCCATATGCAAATATTTCATACTACATTCAATTTTTTTTTTAAATTCTTTTAACACCAATTCATCACATTAAGCTAATCACCATAACATTTTACAAGCATTTAATTTTTTTTTTGTCCTTGGAAAATGTGACACTGGAAGCAACTAAAAATTGGAGAATATGGCTGCCAAAGGGTTAATGGGATAGATTTAAAGAGAGATTTTTGCTCTAAAACAAAATGTATCCAAGTGACTAAAAGTTCAAAGAGTTAATAAGAATTAATGCTAAACTAAAATTTTACAATCAGATAAAATAAAATTTAGGCTAAATAATTTCATTGATAACATTGTTCTCCTTTTAATGTACTGGCAATTGAATTTTGTTCAAGAAATGAAGTTTATGATATTGACAAGAAAATAAACTCAAATATTCTAAATTTCAAATAATGAATTCTATTATTGTCACATTTTCTAGCATAAAAATAAAAATTGCAATATATAATTAGGAACTTTATTAACATCTTTGAGGATTCATTAACCTAAACTTTAAAACTATTAGGAAAATGCACAAGTACACATGTGTATGTATGTATATATATATATATATATATATATATATGCGCACATACATATACACACATACAAGATTCTTTTTGTAATCCTAATTTAACAATATATGAAAAATGTTTACATTATATTAAGTGCTGCCAATTGAACTTGAAATGTGGCTTGCCTAAACATCATTTCTCATATATAGAATATGAATATAAAAAAATTAATGTTTAAAATTGTTTTGACAGCATAGAATTTTTAAAGTATTATTTTATATTAAGCATTTGTTTTTACTTACCTCCCAATATTTGGTCTTGTGAACACCATCAGCATATGCCTGAGCAAATTTACTCTCACTATTCAAAGCTGTGATAGCAGCACTGAATTGAGACATAGGGTGGAGACTGCTTGGGAAATTGTTTAACATGGTGATCACATGATTCGGTAAAGCAGCTCGATCATTCCATTCCTTTAAAAATAAATAAATAAAATTTAAAAAAATTTTGAATAAAAAAATAAACAATTTTTTTTTTTTAAATAAAAAAATCCATCTTTAATTTCATTATATTTGGTACATGTTTTAAGGTAAGGAACCTAAAAATGTTTATTTTTAAATGAATCTGAGAGTTGTCTCATTTAACCATAACTTCTTTTACAAATGTCTGTTTGCAAAAAAAGATAAGAAATCTAACAAGGATGAGAAATCCTAGGTTTGCCTTTAAATTGTAAACATTTCAAGCTAAGTGAAAATCCTATTCTTATTTTACTTTACCTTGGAAAGTGCATCTGCCTGTTCCCGAGTTGGGACATCACCAGTTACCAACAACCAAAACAATCCCTCAGGCAATGGTTCTTCACCGCCACCATGAGCTTTGGGTAAGATATCCTGACATTCTGGAATACTATATCCACGGAAACGAATACCCTCTTCAGCATCTAGTACAGAGGTTTCTGTCAGGAGACCCTTGATGCCACGCATTCCTCCAAATATCTACAAGAAAATACACAAGTAAAACCAAATGAAAATTATATTTTATCAATAAGAATTGGTAAGAACATAATCAAGTTTAGATTCCCTTAAATTAAAAAATAAAGACAAATTATTGAATTTTCATCCACATGATTTTGTTTTATTTTACAAACAATGAATATTTGAAAAGCTCCTCTTCCAATTGTTAGCAGTATCTTTTAGAGAAAAGAAAAGTTACTTAAAAACCTGTAAATGACCATAAAATATTAAAATGGTAATGAAAATGTTTTAAACTTAACAAAAAAAAAAAAACATTTTCTGAATAAAAAACAGTAAATTTCCTGCCTCATTCTCTAATTTGTTTTTTAAATGCTTGAGACGGTGTCTCATATCATAAGACTGATAATGATTATTGTAATGAATTTCCATGGCAATAATCTGAATGAGAAAGATTTTTTAAAATTAAAAAAAGATTTGTCAAAATAAAAAATTTCCCTGCAAAATTATCAGTTGCCAAACAAAATTAGCATAAAATTCAATTGTAGTTGCACATGACAGTGAAAGGGTTAAACAATACCTTATATTTATATAAAAATGAAAAATACATTTTAGACCCTTTGTTTTTTGTTTTGTCTTGTTTGCTTCAATAAAATCTAAGAAACATTTGTTGTGTTTTTGTCATTCCAAGTTTTTAGCTTTTTAACCAAAAAGATATTTGGATTGGATTAGGATTATCATCAACATTCATTGGAGGAAAAGAAAGGATTCATTCTAATCTTCAAGATAGAAGAATATAAGAAACATTTTTCAATATATCAGGCATTTTTCCCCCCTTTTGAAAATCAAATCAAGATGCACTTTAAACAAAAAGAAAGTGATACTGTTGTCTATATGGTCGAAGTAGAAGAATCCTCTATAATGAGTTCCTTCTAGAGAAGCACACAATTGATTCAAATAAATATGCCTTTATCAACTGAAGGCAACAGTCAGTGAAAAAGCGATCAGAATTAAACAAAAAATCCTCATATTCAATCAGGATAACACTAGACCCAGATTAATTGCTACAGATTAGCTGAAAAGGTTTTTAGTCATCAACTATATTTACTTTCAGATTACCATTTATAAGAATTGTCCAAAAAGTACCTAGAACAATTGTTTAGAAAGATAAAAAAATTTTGTCAATAGAATTATGAAGTTGCCTGAAAGACAGATTGTACAAAACAATAAATATGTTGGTCAATAAATTTAATGACAAAAAATAAAATGCTTATTTTAGTTATTAATGAACCAAACTTTCTTTTTGCCACATTTTATGCTTTAAGTATATGCCTAATTTAAAATCAATGTAAATCATATCAGATCTATATAAACAAAAATCTTTTTTCTTTCTTTTAAAATGAGACTTAAATTAAAATTTCAATTTGGGCATGTTTTTTTTTTTTTTTTATTTATTTATTTCTAATCAAATATTAACATATCAATTTTTCAGATAGATTTCAATATTTTAGAATAAACTAAAAGATTAAAACAAATCTAATAATAAAAACACTTGCTAATTTGAATTTATTTTTAAATAAAACAAATGGTGAAAAATGCAAATTAATGTAATGTAAGAAATAAAAAAATAGCTGAAATCAAAACTGAACATAAAGTTTCTTTTATAATATTGAAATGTAAAACTTTCTCTAATGAACTTCTAATAAACAATGTAAACTTTTTTCTTTTTCTTTTTTTTAAATAAAGGCCCCAATACAAATAATTACATTTGACATTATATAAACAGTTCAGTTACCTTTTAGTAAATTTTAAAATGCTCAAAAATGATATCTTTATTTAACATGGAGATTGGGGGGGGGGGGGGTTATCTAGGAAACATTAAATGTATAATTGAAATTATTCAAATTGAACGTCTTTTTAAACAACTTGCTAAGAAATCTGACCAACAAAGTTGAATTAGCAACAGCAATAATGGAAGTAACTATAAGTGCCACCACCCACAAAAAAACCCTGCCAGTAGGAAGAGAAAGAAAATGACAAAAATGGTAGCAATATTAGGGAAGCATAGTTAATAAGTAGGTTGTTAGATCTTTTTTTTTTTTTTTAAATATGAAAGCAAATAATCATAGATGTTAAGCTAACAATGAAAGGATAAGAATTGGAGGTGTTTTGTAAATACAGTTAAAATAAATAAAAGATTTACAAATTTGCACATAATAACCTTAATAATAATATTAAGTGTAATGAAGTTTATCATAAGCATGTACACTAACAGTTACATAATTTTAACTAAACAGGAAGACTTGTCTTTCACAGTGGGCATTTATATTGGATTTATAGGAAAGACATGATCATTATATTCCCAACACTACTGAAATTCTAAACAGTTGTCCTAAAACTATTTAAAGAAAAAAATCAGTAGACTGAAAAATGAACTACCTGTAATGTTGAGGTGTCAGAAAGAACAAATGATCTGTGAATGCATCATAACAATTGATGGTTCTATTCAGGAAGGGGTGAAGGATTCTAATTAGCATTTCATAATTATCTGAGAGATCCAGAATTTGGATTATTAAAAACTGACATTCAGCAGAAAAAAATCATTATTCAATAGCTAATTGGACTAAAAATTGTTTTATGCTCTAATAAAATTTTTTTTTAAAATCTTACTATGAGGTGCCATTTTTTCTAGGTTACAGTTACATATAGGCAGAGTGTCCCATCAGGATGTAATGGTTTGCAAGTTAGTCATGCAGATCCATTACTACTGAATAGTTGGTTCGATGCCCCATACTTGTGGCCTTGTCACATCCTACCCATTATAGATGGATTGGGTAAATACCTTGTTACATACATGACCAGGCATTTTAAGACAGAAATTAAAACTACACACTGTAAGTATTTCGCAACCATCAGGCAATAATCCTAGATTCTATAGAATTACATGTGTTACAAGAGAGTGGTGTAGATGGAAAACAAAAGTGGATATATATTAAAGAAAATCCAACAAGTCTACAGAACAATCAATTTAAATATATCTTCGGAAAAAGTTCAATGCTGGTTTTAAAAAACTTAAAATTCCTTAATTCATCAAAAAAGGTAACAGCCAAATAGAAATGTATTCTAATTTCAATCTTTTCATTTGTTTACTTTGCTGAAAATATCTTTTTAGGTACTGCAACCTTTAAATGCGTGCACACTATAAAATTGAAACTACAAACATTTTTATAAAAATTACATCTTATTATAATGGAGATTGTGTGTTTGTTTGTCTGTAACCGAAACTAAATCACTACTTAAGTCACAATTCCCTTAGTTATTGACGTCACATTCACCATGACTATTTTTATTTAAACCTCAATTATTGATAAAATTGTTATACCTTATTATACTGTTGGATTAATCTACATACTAATTACATGCAAGTATATTTATATAGTCAACAAAATAGCGGTTTACAGTGTGAACGAGAAGGCTGATTTGCATATTGATATTAAGAATTTGATTTTAATAAATATATGCTTAGTATTATTGATTTCTAATTGTTTCGTTTTCTCTGAACGAATCTGAGCAAAAATCTCGGGGATAAATCTTAAAAGAAATCCATAAACAAGACGAAAGAACTGTAATTTTCATAATCTAACTAAATAAATAAATTAGGAAAAATGAAAGACGGGAGTGATGGAAAATGATGGAAGAGTTAGATATAAGCTGTTCTATTCTTCGATTATACCCCCCTCAGTTTATTATTTTCTAAGCAGTTTCTAATTCGATACAATATTTTATTACATCAAAACCTAAATACTTGCACCCGAAGGGTGCATATATTTGCTAGTTCTAATAATGATTCATAATAATAAAAACTTTTTAGATACTATGCTCATTTCATACATAAGTCAATGTATTTTTCAATAACTATAAAGTCTTTTGGAAAAAAAAAAAAAAATCTATGCTCAACAATTTTACTTGATGCAGATCATGTTTTTTCAAACTAGAAATTCAGATTAGGAGTAAATATTTCCCATTCCAATATTTGGGGGAAGAAAAAAATGTTAGGATTAAAATATACCCCCATCAATACCAAAAATCTTTTAGCAAATCAGAAAACCAAGAATAATAATCAAAAAGAAAACTACTTATTGCAAAATGATAACACTGGTCTGCGTTTAAATTTTTTCCCCCCCAAAGGTTAAAGGTTTATCAAGTGATATATGATCACCACTTTATGCTAAATTCAAAAAATACTATTTATTGTGTGTAGTTAGGTTTTTTTTTTTTTGGTTTTTTTAAAAGATGTGCTTAAATACTTCACAACAATTTGTACATAACACTTATTCAAAAGCCTCCAGAATCTACTTGTTACAAATAGTTATAATACTGTTCTATAAATTTCAAGAGCTTGTACCTTAAAAATTTGATCTGATCAGAAAAAATGAGTATAATTTTTGGATTACGCATAAAAAACTGCCTTTCGACCTTGAAAATATTGCAAGCCAGTAATCTTTTCAAAAAAAACTTTTCATGGTTTTTATATTGATCATTTTGAAATTACACATCCAATCCAAAATTAGTCCAGGTTAAAAGGATGGTCAGGATAAGCTGAAGCCAAACTTTTTTTTTCCCCAAGACTTTATTTTACAACTTTAAGTGTGGGGGTGGGTGGGTGTTCAAGCACCGTAACCTCAAAATAACCTAAATTCTTATTATATAGTGGCACCACTTAGACTAATGAAACACCTGGAGAAAAAGCTAAATGGTGACTACACAAGAATACTGCATTCAGTTTTAATCAAATCCTAGACTCAGTACCCTACAAGATATCAGCTGTAGGGACACTCACAAACCATCCAAGAGCACTGGAGAAATAGGATTCCTACACATAGACACACCAATATTGGGCAACCTCATATTCATCAACTTTGTGCAGACAATGGATGCCATCCAGAAGACTTGCCAAGAGTGATAGCTGATAGGGACTGATGGTGAGAGAGAGCGAAAGGAATCTGTGTTGTCCATTTGTCTTGATAAGAGTTTATTATTTGCAATTAATTACAATGTAAATTTTATAAATAGGATGTAATTCAACACCGAACCTAAGGCAGACTTTAAGGGTAGGGAATGCGGGTAGGGGGGGTCTGAGCTTGTTACCATAAAACTGGAAAATATTTAGCATATTTTGCTCGGTCTGGTACAAGATCTTACTGGTGGAGCATGTTACACTAACAAATAGCCATATTACTTCTTGATATAAAGTTTAAAGAAAACATAACCAATTGTTTACATTGCTATGAGAAAAATTCATACAATAGAATAAAAGAAGAAAGAAAAAACACTTGCCTCAAGAAATACAGAAACAAGTTTTAAATGTAAACTTAAAATATAAAAAATAAATTGTAAGACAAAAAAGAAAGTTGCAAACACTTAAAGAATGAGAAAAGAAAAAAGAAATGTAAATAGTATGTTATTGGAACGACAAAGTTAGAAAGCATCAGTGGCAGGTAAGACAGGTAATTTGTATGGTAGTCAGCTGAAATAGATCAGGGATAGAAGAGAAGAAAAAAGAACCTGCAAAGAATAACATAGAAAAAACAGTTAAGGCAACAAGAAAAATAAAGCTGACCTAGAATTTTCACATTTCAGTACAGCTCAGGTTCATAAAGCTAGAATCTTAAAAAGCTGTCAACCTGCAGGTTTTATTTCTACACATGGGAAATTCACTGTTTTCATAAGGACATATGGAAAATAACTAATAACTTGTCTTTTCATTAGAAGAGAATATTTTAACAATCAAATGTGAATTAGTCAATTTATATAAAAGAAATATTCAAAACAGTCAAAACTTAATTTGTAAATGCAAAGAAATTTTTTTTTTCTCTGTCCCTATTGATATGGCTGCATAGGGCTTTTAAAATCTTGGAAGCTTAGATTGAAGCTCCTGCTGAAAGTTGATCAAGATACCTTAAGACATACTTTCATGTTAATTGTGTTAGCTTTTCCTACATTCCCTGTAGACAGAAACAGATTAAATCCTTTATGAATTATGAATCACTGATCAATTCTATCACAAATGATTGGGAATTATCAAAAATAGCCAGTGTTGCCCAAATGCCAACACCAATTAGAAAAAGGTTTTTTGTTTCATTTGAACGACATATTGCAAGTTTTGATGGAATTGTTTGTGTAAATTAATTATGTGTATCTTTATTTTAAAGTTAATCCATCTCTGATGGTGAGTTTAACAAGGTTAGGTATAGAAGTATAAGTGATGTAATTCACACTTTAGAATTCACAGGTTTGTTTAAATGTTTTTAAATTAAAATTCTACTTGGTAGGTTTTAAAATGTTAAATAAAACAGTGTTTGATTACTGAAGAAAAGTCAAGTTTAAAAATACCTTAGGCAGAGAAGATATTTTAAGTTTTGTTTAATCTTGTATGTTTTACACTAAAAAAAAGTCAATCCAAAAATCCAGAAAATATTTAAAGTCCTTACCTGGTCCACGGTAACCTCACCAACAACAGTGGCACCATATTGTTTACGGAATTGAATTACTTCCTTTTGTTTTTCAGGAATTTTATTTGCTAAAATATCCTTTAAGTTCTGAAAATTTAAAAAGATTAAACATTTAAAAAAGGTTTTCATAAAAAAAAAGAAAGAAAGAAAAGGCAATTAAGATAAAGAATTATGGAATTTTACAGATATTAAAAAATCATTAACTGACAATTTAGAGAAAAAACATTGGTAATTTTGGGATTCACTACAAAATCAGTTTCATTTGATATTTAGTGGCTCAACAATTAAAACTACATTTTTCATTAAAATAATTGTTAGAAAAAATTTGATTAAATTTTTTTTATTTAAAAAATTCTTATATCTGTTATTTGTTTTAAAGATTTCTTATTCATGAACTTAAACAATCACAAATGTTTCATAGGGTTATTCAAACTTTATTCATGACTCGATTTTTGCACACACCCCTCTACAAATTTTAAATATTATTGAAAATTTAGTTCCTTCTCTGAATCAGCAAAAAAATTCTAAATGAACTAAACAGTAAAAATCCTGATATACAAAAAGCAGAGATGCTTGATAGATACGTGTCCTACCCTGGTGCACAAAAATTTAAAAGGACGCAGTAAAAACATATCCATGCATCTCAGTTTTTCTTTTTTCTTCCCTCACCCTTTCAAGCTAACTGTAAATACATTTCAATAGTTTCTTAGAAATTAATTACACAGGAAAGGATACAAGGTAGGAGTTAGATGGCTTTAGTTGGGACCCATTCAAAGCAAATAAGTGCGTCCTAGGATGCACTAAAGCAAATAAGTGCATCCTAGGATGCACTAAATCAAAAAGCTATCAGCACCACTGAACAAGTGATAGATTCACACAGAGATTCCTTCTACATTATAGTTCATAATTTAACCAGATTGAGAACAGGTTTTTTTTTTTTTTTTCTTTTAAAAGCAAAGAATTCTTCAGATAATATCAAACAAAGAATTCTTTTTTAACTTAAAGGTTATGCAAAGAAAAATGCATTAGAATTTCAATCCAGATATGAAGGAATATTTCTACAAAATAA
Organism: Doryteuthis pealeii; assembly: GCA_023376005.1. Classification (NCBI taxonomy): domain Eukaryota; kingdom Metazoa; phylum Mollusca; class Cephalopoda; order Myopsida; family Loliginidae; genus Doryteuthis; species Doryteuthis pealeii. Next base: position 27,358,500 of record CM042152.1, read on the forward strand.
AACACCAAATATAGGGGGGGGGGGCCCCCAGAAACTTTTACCAAATTATTTTGTTTCAAGTCTGTAGATTCTATGTCCTCTTTTTGTATATATTCTAATAACATGACTATATACCAATCACATTCTTTCATATACAAATTATATACAACCAGTGTCCAATAATTGTATGACCTCTATCTGATAATAATAATAATTAGATTTGCATATACATTAGGTATAACAACTACTAGAGGGAGTCAAAAGTTTTGCAATATTTTGATACGTGCTAGTTTGTGGTGCACATATCACGTGGCCAAAGCAAGGGAATTGATTCCCTCCATGCGTGATTTGAAAGCCACACAGATGAACATGCAATATAGTCTAATTTGGTAACTTATGATTTACAAGTTTGAATTGGACTATAACGCTGCAAAAGAAACCAAAAACATTTGTTGTGTGAAAAGTGATGGCACAGTTGATCAGACATTTTGCTTTGGTTGCAAGAACCTAGACTATCAGACAAAGTTGGGTAGACCTAAAACTGAATTCCAAGGCCATGCTCCAACCATAAGCAAATCCAGTGAGTAGCACATGGAGAGTATCAGGTGAGCTCAGCATCTCATAGTAAGGATATAGTTTATCACCTTCATGACCTTCAGCAGATATTGAACCCAAGGAAAGATTTTTAACATTATTATTATTCAGAGGTGAAATAAGAGTTCATATCAATCAATGGTTGGAAGTCATATTGCTACAAGATCAAATTTAAATTATCTAAAAAATAATTATTCCTATTTAAACATTGCTAAGTTATATAGGTAAATCTCGAAGCTGAAAATTTAAGATAATTATATTGCATTATTACTTAGAACAATCAAGACAAAAAAATTTAATGTGTCACTTCAATTTTTTTCCCAATATTTCTTTGCAAAACAAGATTTTCACAGAATATTAACTTGATAAGAAAAATAAATCTATTTTCTGTTATGTGGATTTATCTTTCATAGAAACAATTGTTAAATTGGATTTTTTAATTGATTCTAAAGATTCTAAAATAGATATTGTTTAGAAAAAGTTAAGTAGAAGGAATGTTTGACAGGTATTGGGTTTGTGATCTAGGATGGCTACTTTAGCTAGTATTATATATATATATATATATATATATATATATATATATACACACACACATTTCATATAAAAGAATTAATCTTGATTAAAGATAATTTTTAAATTTTAATAAAATTACAGGTTTAAATGCAGTTACCATTATAAAATTTAAACTTTTGTAGCAACTCTCTGGCCTAAATAAACAAACCTACAGAAACAAAACTATCACATTTTTCCAATAAAGCTAATATTTACAATTTATATAGAAGGGAGGAATCTCCACCTCCAGGTATACACACTCTCCCATTTACAATTGGAGAGAGAACATGCTAGTGAATACATTAATCTTGTTCATCTAAAAAAAAATTGCCAGATTTATACACTTTTACATAGGACATAACACAAAGAAAAATATCTTTTGTAAGCAATGTCACACTCAAAGTAGGTGGTATTTTGTTACATATTTAAATGAGGCCACAGGTTGAATTTGCCCAGTGGGCCATAGTTTATGCTAAGCCCTACTCTAAAAAAAATAAATAAGTTTACATGATCACTTAATGCTTACATTATTACATACTAGTTTACCTGTTCTTATTTTTTGACACTAATATTTAAGTAGTTTTGCAATTAAATTGTACTTATAAAATAAAAGTTTTGTTACTTTGTATTTTCTTGTTCAATTCTTTGTGAATTAAGTTAAACTGAGTAAATATATCATTTGTAAATAAGATTCACCCCTTTGCTATAAATGAAAAATAAATAAATGAAAAAAAAAAAAAAAAAAAAAAAACATGATCACATCGGCAAGAGACTGACAGTTACCAAGGGCTGTTGACTGTTTATGTATCCTAACTTAGATATATAGGCTCTATCACTGTTATTGAGCACTATTTATTTATAAGTATATAACAAAAATAAATAAATAGAATAAAAAGTGAATGTTTTTCATTTCCAGATATTAAAGTTTCAAAACAATTAGCATCCTTATAATTATGTCACCATAACCACCTCTCAGTTTTGATATTTCAAATATTTTTCTTGATAAAAAAAATAAAAATAATCAAAATTTCAAAGTCATTATCTGATGAAGAAGAGGGGAAAATGTTATAAGAAATTCAAATTTTGGGTTTCCACATGTTTATTCCATAAATTTATAAATATATTTTACTTAAAAATAAAAAAGGGTATTTCAATTATAGAGATGAAGAGTAAGTTTTTAGAAGAAAATGAACAAATGTTATCATCTGACTTAGATTATATCACTTTCGGATTTTACAAGAATAGAAATCTAATTTTATTTAATCATTCTTCATACTGCTTATATGCCAAGTGATGAGAATGTTCATTTTCAAATATATTTGTAATGTAAAGATTATATTCAAAGCAGAAAGATCATAGAAAATAATAAGTCTCTTCTATTTCAACAGCATATAAGAACTCTTCACAAATGTTGTTGTTAATGATGATTATAATGGGAAAAAAAATAAAATAAAAATTAGGGTTCAATTTTAATTAACTAATGGTTATTATTAAAATATGTCAACAGCAATAATTTATTATCCACCAATTCATTTAAACTATTGTCTTTTTTTCATTCTTGCCTATTATAGTGAAAACATTTTAGTTGAAATTGGGTCATACAAACAAAAGACTATCATTGTTCAACATTCTGGATTTTTCCTCTTACATACTAACAGGTTGTTACTTGTTCACATGTTAAAATACAATTTTGAGCTAATGATTTGGCTAACCATAACACTGCAGTAAAAAATTTTTTTAAAAATCAACCTTTTAGGACACTAATTTTCTTCTCAACAGAAGGAAATATACCTGTTAAAATCTATGGTACACAATGATAAAATAAATTAAAAGTATATATATATATATATATATATATATATATATATATATATATATATAAGCCCAAGGTAGATAAAATAATTAATCCCTTAAGAGATTTTTTTTTTTTTTCAGTCCAGGTTAAAAGCATTTTTAACCTGGACTTGGTTTTCAGACCTTTATAATTCCCATGATCACAAAAGTAGCCCTTTTAATATAATTGTTTTTGCCTGTAATATGACTTTAAAATTTATCGATTGATTTAAGATATGAGAATTTCAAAGGGGTAAACCAATATTTAAACAAGTTAAAAGAAAACAGCAATGAAAATAATTGTACTTACTGTTGATGCAGCAGTACTCAACTGTGATGTTCGACAACAGTTGTACTGGTATGTGTTCTGTAAAAAGATAAAAACGAAACCAAATAAGTTTTTTTTTTTTTTTTCATAATTGGACATGGCACTTTAAATGTTTCTTTTGTGTATAAGATAAATATAACCATGACCATTAACAAAATTGTAGATGGGTAGAGAAAATAATCATAACCTTTATAAAAGGGGGGGAAATTGAATTCTATTTTTAAAATGAAAAAGTGCATAAATAAAATAAAAAAACAATGACATTTAATCTCTTATAAAAAAAATTCAAGTTTTAATCTTGCAAAATAGAAGGTTGGCAAATCAATAGTATTTGGAAGAAGGGGGTTATTAGTTCTGAAAGCTAAAATGCTTTTAAGATCTGAAAAGATCACCACCACCACCACCCCCCAAAAAAATAATTTAAAAAAAATATAATTACAACATAAACCCCATGTCATGTTTTTGATGGTCACAGTAAAATATAGCAAAGTTCCATAAATTTAGTTTGATTCAAATATTCTACTTGAATATAAAACAGACACAGAAAACATTCATTACACTACAATCCTGAGGTTTTAAAAAGGTGACGTTAACTTGGAAATACCAAATTTATTTTTCAAATAATGTTATACTCATTTAAAAGAATGAAAACTAAAATATTTTAGATTTTGTTATTTTCTAAAGTTTGATTATATTTTTTTTTTTTTCAAGCAATAATTTCATCATTATTTCATGAGGGGTAAAAAAAAAAAAAAAAAAAAAAAAAAAAAAAATATGGAGTGTTTATAAAAACTATCATTGCTTTAATTATTTGTTTAATTGTAAAATTTTCATAAAATGATTAGATAACTGGACAGAATTGCTTTAATTTTCATAAAATGATTAGATAACTGGACAGAATTGCTTTAATTTTTGTTGAATTTTAATATTTTAAGAGAATAGTCAAAATGAATGAATTTTTATGAACACAAGAATTAAATGAAAGTAAATATCAATTCAAAAAAAAGTCAAGTCCAGGCAAAGTTTGAGAAAGAAAAGATTTAAAATATTCAGAGAAATGCAAATGAAACTATCCAAATATATAATCATTTATCAAATTTCAAGTTCACAAATCTCTTTTATTGATTATGTAAAATTGAACAACTAACGGAGTTTAAATTAAAAAATCTGAACAAGAAAGATTATATATTTATTCTAGCTTGAAATGTACCAAAAGGTTTAACAAAAAAGTTAATGCTGATATATCTTAAAATAGAATTCATTCATGGAAACATTTGATACATTAATCTCATCAATTGATATTTTTAGCCTATGAAAAATGTCTACATTGTTTAGCAGTAATAATATAAAATACCCCCCCCCCTCACCATATTTATCTTATAATTCACCAAATCTCTGTCTTTACCAATAAGTCTTCTCTACCATCTTTGATCAAATTTCAACTCAACTTTCAGGAATTATTAGGGCCATCCCTGAAAGGTTTTAAAGTATTCAGCCAATTTTTTTGTTTTTTCTACATTCCCTATATGAAAACAACTTTCTATTCGTATAAAACATTAAAAAAATCTCAAAGGTTAAACAGAATCATCTGCAATTAGACACCTGACATTCAAGAGAAACAATATCATTTTCAAAGTTCAAAGCAATTCTTCCAATAGCAAAGAGCTTATTTTAATTTTATTCCTTTATTTTTCTGTTATAGTATAAAGTATTTACCTTTAAAAATATATTTGACAGATATAAGCAAAATGTATACTTATTTGTTTATCATGGATATTGCCTGTATAAATTACTTTATCTGAGAGTGAGAGAAAGACATCTATTTTTAATCTTTAAGAAAATTTTTCCAAATATTATATTTCTTATCATTTAAACTTATTACAAGCAGCATTTAGTTGTATTACAGATTTTAAGATGGTCGTTGATGTGTAGACATTTTTATGCCTGTGTAAAGAGTAGTTTTTATTAAATCACAGAAGCGTAAAGGGGGAAAAAAAAAAAAAAAGAAAAGAAAAAAAAGAAGATAAATTGCAATTTTCCTTTTGTCTTCAGAGCTCAATTTTGTGGTCTTATGAACCCCTAAAATTAAAAATAAATGTAACATAAATAAATAGATTATTTTCTATAAGTCCAACATTGACTGATAAATTATTTATTTATTGATCTACTAGGAAAAAAGAAGACGGGGTTAGGGTTAGTTTAATGGGAAAATAAATAATTTATCAGTCAAGAGTGGTTCCCCTTTGTTTATGTTGGACTTATAGGAAATAATAAATAGGTTACATCCATTTTCCTAAAGATAGATACAAATAGTCCAGTTATGCATTGCCAATTAAGACCCCCCCCCAACTTAGAGTTCTTTCAATTGTTTTGACCGTACCTTATTTTCTCCCAGCTTCATAATAATTATTTTGAAAATGTTATCTTACAGGTACAAATATCTAACTTCACTCAACTGATAAATGTGTGTGTGTGTGAGTGAGAGAAAAATAAAGATAGCATCAGATAAATAAAAATGTAAAACAAATTCTGGCATAACCTTTTTTTTTAATATAAATTTCCTTCATTCTATTTGCTGCTGCTACAAAGAGTTATTGAAGGATAAGGTATAAATAATATATGAATCTTCTCTCACCATACATTTGGAAAGTTAATGTCAGTTTTTCACAATAAAAGTCACAAAAAAAAAAAAAAAAAAGTATAAAACATTTTGGCTTTGGCTGTAATCTGCTAGTTGAGAAGATTCTATCATTTGTATACTCATTTCCAAAGTTTATTTCCTCATGAGATTTGCACCAAACCAAAAACCTCTAAGAGTAGAGGGTAGAAAAAAATCATCATCACAAATCTAACGAGAGAGAGAGAGAGAGGGGAGGGAGGGAGGAGAGAGAGAGAGAGAGAGAGAGAGAGGGAGGTAATTAAAAAATAAAAGAAAGATCCCAGCAAGCCACATTTCTTGAGAGGAATTTCTCAATCTTATGACTAAACTTCAATAAAAGAAACTTTCTTATTGACCTTCACATGATGAAGGACATTAAACGACCATTTTAGCCTCTCTTCAATTTACGACTCTGGATTCTATATAATTTATAATTAGAAATTTGAAAAGTAATCATTGGAAATTGAAAAAGGATCCACATGGAAGAGATTGAATAAGGGTTTATCCTAAAATTTTCTAAAGCCTAAAACTTTTCAAAAAAAAAAAAAAAATATATATATATATATATATATATATATATATATATACACAGTAATTTTTGTTCATTATTAGCTCTACTTCTTTTAAAGAAAGCACCCCCCCTCCTCCCAAAATAATTATACTAGTTTCTCATCACAGTTCAACACAATATGCCTTTCACTAAGAGATAATAAAAAAAATAAATGAATTAAAAAAAAAAAAAAGAAAAAAGAAAAAAGCACAAAAGCACAAATAGAACTGCAAATAAAAGTTTTCACATTAATAGTCAAAATTACTCAAATTCTGGTCAGGGCTGTTTGCATTCAACTATGTGTAAATAGTATGGCAGGATGGGCTCTTTAACCTTGGTTAGGCAACCTGCCTAGAAGGAAAATTGAATTCAAATGTGTTAAACTCAACTTAAGAAATTAACCTTGTGTCACCTTCTACTCATGCAGAGGGGGCGGTACGTGTATGTGTATGTATGTATGTATGTATGTATGTATGTATATACACACACATGATTCAAGTCTAATTTATAAAATAGAACAATTATAATATTATAATAAAAGTTATGTAATGGATAGAATATTTGTTCTTACTGTAGATCTTACCAACCACAACTTATGATTTTTCTTTTCTTTCCTTATTAAAAGAACTTTTTTTTTCTACTTAAAAAAAGGAAGAAATCTATTGCTTTTTAAAAAAAATCTGAATTACTATCATCACTATTCTTGCACAATTATCAAGTAAAATTTATGAATTGAGGTTGATTACAGTGAAACCACTGATAAGAGGGAGTTCATAATGTGTTCTCTCTTGTACCTCTAGATATAATCATAGTAACATTTTCAAAGCCTGAAGAAGAAAAAGAAAAAAAGAAAATGTCAATACTAATTTTTGGGGTTAAAAATAAATAAGATTAACAAAAAGTATACTTCATATAAAAAAAAAAAAAGCTTTGCAATCAGCTAAAAGTTTCCCCAAAACTAAAACCATCACAATGTTTTTATCAAAACAATGGAAGTATAAATGAAAGCCTTTGTATTTTTTTTTTTTTTTTTTTATAATCATAGAACAATTTTTAGGAAAATATTATACTAAATAGTTAATTTTGTTATAAATTATTACTTTAATATGAGATATGATCATAATATATAAATATTTAATCTGAAGTCTTTTGGTTTTAAAATTTAAATGAAGACATTAAAAAAAAAACTTACTCAGATGTTCTTAAAAAAAAAAAAAAAAAAAAAAAAAAAAAAAACTTTATGAAAATTAGTAATTTGTAAGCAAGTTTCTAAAACGTATTTATGCCCACATACAAGGGACCAACCAAAATGGGATGATGGGGAAAAAGTAACAGCAAGAGGAATAGAACTATCCAATCAAGAAAGCATCAAGATGCTTGAAGAAAAAGAAAACTACAAATAGTTGAAAATATTAGAAGCAAATACCATCAAGAAATAGAAAAGGGGGGAAAAAAATCAGGAAAGAATACTTCAGAAAGATCAGAAAAGTACTAAAAAATAAACTTTGCAGCAGGAACTTAAAAGAAATAAATACCTAGGCAGTCTTTTTAGGGAAGATACGCTGGATCCTTCTTAAACTAGACAAGAGAAGAGCTAAAAAAATAAATAAATAATATATGGCCCACAGAATGAGAAAATTGATGATACACAAGGCCTTACACCTGAAAGATGATGTAGACTATATGTGACAGCATCAAGGAATACATGGGGGATGTGGCAACCCAAGGGCTCAAAGAATATACAAACAAGAGTAAAGAATGATTAAATCACAGTAACCAACATAAGTGAATACATGTGCACAAACCAGAAACCGTCATAGAAATCATTTTTTTGAATAAATAAAAATCACCCAACCCCAGACATAAGAACAGACCAAAAAAAAAGTGAAATGGGGAACTAGAAATCCAAGGAAGAACTGGAACCATCCCGAATCCAATACTGTTAAAATGAGCTAGAATATTTAGAAGAGTCCTAGAGTTACAGAGACTTGCTGCCACTAAGTCTCCAGTGAAAATCAGCAGTTACTACAAAAAAAAAAAAAAAAAAAAAAATCAAAAGGTGTAAAATAGTTATATTTATAAAAAGAAAAAAGTGTATGTCAAGATGAACACTATTACATAGGTCATTGCTCCCTGACCTGGTTAGTAATATATAAATAATGTGAAGGTCAAAAGAACAAAAAACATTTACACACAAATTATCAATTAAAATTTTCTCTATTCCAACCAAGGGATGCAGAGTCGAAAGTTATAAAGGTCCAATTCAGAGTAGAATTCCTAGTGCTGACTATCCAAAAATCTTTTACTCTAAAACCCTGATTACAGCTATTCAAGAACAAATTTCATGTTTGTATTAACCCAACTCCTCTGCTACAAGGATGTGAGTCAAGGTCAATTTTTAAGCAGAATACAAATGGTTTGAATTCAAAGTTTTCTTTCTACAACATTTACCATACCAAATTTTAAGAGTCAAGCCCACCCTACTATTTATCTATAGCTGGGGCTGAAGAATAGGTTCAAGGTTATTTGTACTATGTTAAGGATTTGAACTCTGGTCACCATGTCCATTTCCTATAGTGATAACCATTATACCACAAGTGCCAAAAAAATTTCAAGTTGATTAGATGAATCTTGTCAGTTAACATTAAAATGAGAACATAAATCCTCTAAGGGTTTTGCTATTAAATACCAAGTTATTGCTGCCTTTATTATCATTTTACTTAGACTTAATTCCATTAAATAATATCTATATACCGTTATCTTGCAACACCTTCTGGTTAAAAATGACTGTCCAAAACATCCAAGATGAAATGCAAAAATGTAAATACTGATTTTTTGGTGTTGCATTCTGACAAATTATTATTTCTTATGAGTGTCATCACCTCAGCTAAATAATGGACCATTCTGGGTTTTTTTTATTATAAAGAAAGGGAAGAAAAAGGATATGCTACAAAAAAAATGTAAAGAGAGAGTATGGGAAGATAGAGAAGGATTGAGCACGCAGAAGAAATAACACTAATCTGTTTCAATCGAACATATTGTAAAAATAAAAAGGAAACAAAGATTATACTTTTTACATATTGAACTGTAATAATTAAATTATCATACTGTGGTATATCCACAGGTCCTGCTAGTGTAGTTCAATTTGAGAATTATTTTATATTAAACATTTATTCATGACATAATAAAGAGCAGCAACAAATGGAAAGAAACAAAATTTCTCGAGCATTTTTTTTTACAAAAATTCAATTCTTCCAAATATTCTGAAATCGGTGATTATTATAGTTATTTCATGATTATTTCAAGTCCAAGTTAGAAAAGTCTCAGAGGTACAAACATTTTTTGGTAAGAAAATACATTTCAAAAGCATTTTAGAAATAAATCCTAATCTGAAAACTTAATTTCAACTATTACATAAAACAAAAAAGTTTCTGAGGATCACAACTAGATTTAATCTGGGTAATGTTTCAGTCATAATAAACAGAAAATAAATCTAACATTTGCAGTTTGTATTTTTATACACAGATTAGAAATAAAAGGACTAAAAGCAAAAGGTTGATCTAACCCAGGATAGATTTAGTAAATTCCAGTGAAATTCAGTAGAACCAAGTTTCACTGATATGGGGGGGGGGGTGGGGGTGGGGTGTGACATGAATAATGGGTCGGACATTGAACATATCGGCCATAATATCTAAGTTTATTATCCATGATATTAAGGTTATTTAAAGTTTTGTGTTTGTCAGCTGAATGGTCCTTGTTGGTAATACTTACTACTACTCCTGTCTCACAATAGTTGTTACATTTGCATATAAATTTCATACACTAAATGAAACGACTTATGGGACAAGGCAGTACATAAATGTTCATAATTTTTCTTAAAAGTAAATTTAGAGAAAATTAGAATTTCTAAAAATACTAATAAAAATAAATTGATTTGGTTTTAGGACAATCTAATTTATATTTATTTATTAAAACATAGGTACTTTTTCTTTTTGAGTAAAAAAGAAAAACAATATTTACAAGCCCGATGATAGAAAGAAGAAAAAAGAAAAAGAAAAAGAGAACCTGCATGTTACTGAGAGAGAAGGAAAAAAAAGGGGGTGGGGGTTGTATTTTAGGAACTGTCTTCAGATGAATGTTTTATTGGCAGAGGAAACCATGGATTCTCTTTAGGGTGATAATCAATACATAGATGATAAACACCTTTGTTGGGTTGAGTGATACTCTTAAAAAAAAAAAAGAATATTGAATCAAGAAAAGACAGACAAGCCCAATTGGTATTAATGTTCTGTAAATTTTCTCTAGTTCTTTTTGCTGTTTTTCTATATTTTTGTTCAAGAACCTAAATATAGAGGAAAGTAAAAATCAGAGGCTTAAGTTAATAGTCAATCATTATCTATGTCCGTTTGTTTTAAATAGTGCCTTTTCTTGAATAGAATTATTTTTTAAACTTTAGATAAAAGTAATTTAACAGGTGTAATGCCTGAATTTTTGAAGAAACAAAAAAACAACTGTGTGATGAAAGAGGAGGAAACTGTTCTGGAATTTTGACATTCATAATAACAACAGCATTAAATTAGCACAACTTGGAAGAAGAAGAAGAAGTCATATTTTGTATTAAAAATAACTTGAAGGTCTTTCACAGCTGAGCAGGTAATGGAGCTTTTTGAAACAAGAACTGTGTGCTGCCTATTCAACAAAGCCTATTTTAAGATTGAGATTCTATAAATCAAAAATTTGTAAAATCAATAGGAAAACGATGAAAAATAGGCTAGATGGATTGCAGCTGCTACTTCACAAATGTCGCTGCAAGTGCACAGACACGTGTAGTAGGCTTTCATTACCAAATGTTACCTGGTTTTATTCTAAACTTGATAGTGTATTATGGCTGTTTTGAAGCTGCATAATAAGTCACATTATATAATGGAGGAAGACGAGGTGGAATTAGTAAAAATGTACTGTGTAAAATAAAAAGAACAAGGTAAAGTAGTGAGAAAACAATGTATAATGCATTTTAGTAATTGATAAAGAGTAAAATGCATGTAAGCCAGTTTAAGCAGAGTATAGTTGAATGATAATGAAAAGAAATGTTTAGATACTAACAAGGAATAAACAGATGTTAGAGGACAAAAATAATAGACTGTAATATAGGATTCACATTTCAGTGATAGAAACAATTAGTTGGCAGTCATCTAAATTCAGAGGGGAAAAGTGGGTTAAATTAGACTAATATGAATAATATAGGACAGTTGAGGAGAGAGAGAAAAAAGATATAATCTACGCATAATACAGGTGTCTACAACATTTGGTATATTTGGAATAATAAAAATATTTTTTTTTAAAAAGAAAGAAAATTACATTTAAACAAAGACTAAGAGACAAGTAAAAGAAATAGCAGTTATAAATGAGGTAAAGAGTAAATTGTGAGCATCCTAACCAGCATATTCTGTGTGATACTTTGGGGTAATGTATTTCAAATTCCTTTTTTTTCTCAAGAATTATGGGTCACAAATAACCCTCTGACCTACCTTATAACTGCCCCATTATTTTGTAATAAAGTGAAAAAAAAAAAAAAAAGTTTCTAGAAATAACAAAATATCAGGTGATAAGGGTGTCCCATTCTAAACAAACACAGGAAAAGAATGTATATTATATAAATATAAGGGATGAAAAGATACAATAGATATTTACCTACAACTTGTGAAGTGGGGGGGGGAGAGCAGAGATAAGTCTCAGACAAAAAGTTATCTTTTTAATTAAAACCAATTGCCTCAAATCAATTATATATAAAATTAATAGTTATACTAAAAACTGCACACACACACACACACAGTGTTCATTTATACTTGTGTTTTATATAGTTTTCAACTAATGTAATACATTTCTATCAGCAAAAGCAGCATTTATTTAACAATAGTTTTCACCTTTAAAAGTCTTTTCCATATCAGCACAACATCAAATAGAAATATTTTCATGAACTATCTGCATTATAAACTAATGTACTTTTTATGCAACTAGCCGTACTTATCTTTATTATATTTTAGCTTTTAGGATCATTACGTATGTTCATAAGCCGGATAGGATGAACAATCCAAAATAAGAATGTTTATACCTTATAGTTTCATTCACATATTTCACTACAAAATTCCAATATTTTTCCACAGAAAAATATTAAAGATATTTATAACATAAAAGATATAATAATTGGTAAATCTATTTTATGTGGATATATGTTTAGAACAATTAACATTTATTCAGTATCAATTTTTAATTGACAAAAAGCAAAACTTTTAAAGAAAAAACTAATAGATTAGTTGTCTTATTAAAAGATTCACTTTTAATTAAACTCATTAAGTTTTTATCACAGGTAGCTTCGCTTTAAAATGTACCTGTAAGAGCATTTAATATTACTTGGGCAAACAAAAACAGATTTAGTTTAGTATGCAAAACATTTTTGACACCTCATTTTAAAGGAATTAATTTTTTTTCTTGGTTATAATAGAAAGATAATTGTCCAAATGATAAAAGAAAAGATAAACTTTCATTAATTTCATTAAAGTCAATGTTTACTTTTATCAGCAAATCTAAAAATAAATTGTCTAATGAAGATTTTATTTAATCTTTTTCATTTTGTTTTAGTCTATATAAACTCATAAACTAACAAAATTGTCTAATTTGGTAGAAAAGAAAATGTGTCTGCATTTGTTTAACTGAACAAGTTTCTTTGTCTAAAATACCATAGAACTTACACAAAAGTCTAAGGTCTCATGTTATTTTTGAACTTAAATCTTATTTTAATTTGAAACTCACAAAAAGGTAGATATGTAATAGTAAAGTGTAGAAGTTAAAAATAAAAGATAAATCATTTAAATTAGATAAATTTATTTAAATTTGACTTTGTAAATTATGTAATATCAATTAATATAAAAAAATGAAGAATTGCTTTCCTATCATATCTGTTATATAAATCATTGCTTTCCATTCAATTTCAAACAAGTTGGTTACCAATTACCTAATGATACAATTAGTAGTTTTATAAAAAAAACTTTGAATCAAATTTAAACCAATTTCAGGAATGACCCTAACAATTCCTAAAAGTTTGGTTGAATCAGACCAAAAATGGTAGAAGCTTATTGGAATGGACAGATATTTGAAGAATTATAATAAGATAATTAGCAGCCATTACCCATGGAGTATGTATCAAATTTGAATGAGTATTCATACATTCTGATATTCAAACTATACATTGAGATACATTTATGCCAATAGATTCAGATTCATGATAATGTCCCTTATTTTTGGAGGAGAAAAAACAAAAACAGAGAAAAGAAATTGTCATTTTAAATGTAAGAAGATCATATATTGTTTTTAAAATAAGAGCATATTATTTCATCAATCAGGGAAAGAAAAGAAATCATATGACCAAAAAAGGCAAATAGTTATTTTCCTTTAAGATCTAAAGCATAAAAAAAATAAACAATGAAATAAAATTACTCTTGCTAATTGTTCAAAACTTTCAACCAATGTTAGTCAAACTAATCAGCATGTTCTCCACTTCACAATGGATCAAGGAATTGGGAATTGTGAAATATTTGGAAGAAATTATGTGAACATTCAGAATAATTTTAATCTTTATCAGAAAAATATTTCTTAAATTATATTCATTTTATAAACACATTTTTAATAACTAAAGCATTTTCCCCCTCTTCAAATAAATCTTTTATAAATATAAAATATTTTTCTAAAAGTCAGATAAAGAAAGCCACATCAATAAAGAAGGTTTATATATAATTGTATGTATTTACCCCCCCCCCCTGGACAGGATGTGATATAAGGTCAATTTTTAAACAGTAAAACTGGTTTGAATTCAGTTTTCATTCTTCTAGACAAGTTGCATTACAAAGGCTAAAGAACCCAGTCAGCCCTATTATTTCATCAGATGACGACCCTGGGAGTCATACATGGTTTAAGAACTAAAGTCTTTTACCACTGACCCAGGGCACACCATATAATACCATCAGGCTTTGTTGGTTTTGCATCAAAGTGCAAGAGTGCCAGGTAAATTCAGATGCAGCTTCTGGTTGGATATTTGACTTTCAGGTTTAATATATGGAGGATAAATCAGCAATAAAACTTCAGCAGCCAATTTCAATAGGAAATACAGTCTACCCTACTATTCACATTTCTCTTTTTTGGGGCATTAGCATAAAGTGAAACACAAACAGCCTCATCCAGAATTTGAAATCAGTTTGCCAATTCCATTTCCTACAATGATAACCATGAATGCTAAGAAGACCTCTTAAGAGTTTCTCTATATTATTATACAATAATTCTTAACCATTGCCAAGAATATCTCTAGTAACAATAGACTTTAATTGTCATTAAAGATGTGAAAAGTTGCATACTAGCAGATGGTTCTCATCTTGGTATACATAACAATTTTGAAAAGAAATGCTAGAGAATTTGCTGAATGACAAAGCTGAAAGACAAAAACAATAGAATATATCTTAGGAGGAATTTTAATCAACTCTTACAATATTCAGTAATACTAACTCTTTATTACTGAAAAAATAATGAATCATTCATTTATAAAGCCAATAGATTGGAATATTTTAAAAAGAAAGAAAAAAAAAAAAACCCAAAAAAGAAAGAAAAAAAAAAAAAAAAAAAAACCTTGGTAGCCATAATCATTGTTAATATTTATACAATGAGAAATGGTCACTTTGTCAGTTTTGACCCGAGAAGATTTGGGAGATAGGTACTTAAATATTGAAAAGTTTGTAATTCTAAAAACTCAAAAGTTGGGGCTCTAGTAAATCAAATCATCCCACCATTTCTTACATATTTACTCAATGACTTTAACTTATTTTGAATTAACTGACCAGATTCCAACATTCAGATGCTGTGCAATTAACATTATGTCAACTGGAAATTTGAGATGTTACATATTGACAGTAACACACCACCAATCTGTTCAGCAACCATTTAAAAAAAAAAACAAACAACAAAAACAAACAAACAAGGAAGTATACTTATTTGGAAAAGTAATTTCTGAAATGATTCATTCTTTCATTAAATTTCCTGTGTAACATTAAAAAAACTTTATTGGCAAATTGACAACATTTTTTGAAGCCTCAGCAATGATCAATAACTGATTACAACTTTTTATAGAATACTCATAATTAGTGAGGATGCATTTAATGCAGTCTTCCTTTATTTATTGCATTAGTGAGATTATTTTGAACATCTACAATTTGATATTGACTGGCCTTGATAGGAATGACATTGCCTTTATAAGGAAACTTATTCTCTTTCATTTCATCTGATGTCACATCTTTCTTTCATATTTTCCCACTGGGTCCAGATACTTTTATTTCAATTGTCCAACACCTGTAGCTAGATGCTTGCTCTCTTTGATATGGTAAATTTCTTCTATTTCTTGGAGATTCCTTTCATTACCAACGCTGTGGATGGTAATTTTTACTGGCTGTGCTAGTGTATATGAATATGTTTAATTAAATATTTTATATCATTTGTATTTTCTAAGTAAACTGGGTTCAGCCAGTTAAATTTATCAGAAAATAGAGAATAATCAGTTTATTTATGATGGAACTGTGAAGAGCAATGAGTAGAGATTGTACAAAATGAATAAGTACTGCGGCTATTACAAAAATGTTAAATGAAACATCAAAATAGTACACTATGTCTCAGTACAAAGTTTATATAACAAAAGCAGAGTTCTACTTTATTAAACCAATAGACTAAAATCTAGACAAGACACAAACTGTAAAAAAATGTTTTATATCTCAAAGAATTTAGAACAGTTAGTAGTAAGAGTTGCAATACCAGATTTCATTGGTATTTTGGTTAACTTTACTATTGTATATTTGATAAGAAGCCTTCTTAACAACATAACGAGTAGTAACATCTACTGCATGATAGCAGTAACTTTTAACATAGTTAAGATACTTATAGAACAGCATTATAATAATACAACAAATTGTACAAGTATTGTATGTAACATGAACTTTTTAAGACCAATTTTTCATCTATTAAAAATGGGGGGGGGGGGGGTAATTTATGTGTATATATATGTACAAATATTATAAATAGTAAATGAAGTTATGTAAAAACATTATCTTAACTAAAAGCCTTTAGAAAATAATGCTTACCAAATGAACTTATTTACATATTTAAGTATTATCAATGCTATTTTCATGTATATATTTACCATAACCCTCCATGAGGGCAGGATACAATACAAAGTCAATTTTTTTTTTAAGTGGAGTTTAACAGGTTTGAATTCAGAGTTTTCCTTCCCTTAGACCGGTTACCATATTCAAGATTAAAGAGCTCAGTCTGACCTATTTTACCCATTGCTGGAGGCAGAATAGTTGGATTCATACCTTTCTCAAGGGTATTAGCACTATATGAAATACAAACAACGTTGTCCTAGATTTGAACTCTGGTCTCTGTATCCCTTTCCTACAATGATAACAAACCATGAGCTATTTGTGTATTAGTGGTGGGGTTTTAAGTATGTTTGGAATATCCAAGTAAATACAGCAGGCTACATCAAGGTCTAAACTACATCATTTATTTACAGTATTGCACTGATTTTGATTGTATTAGTAGCATTCCCAGTTGATTTATTTTATTTGAGGTTGTTATTTAATCACATTAGTTATATAGAGCTTTTTAAATGGAGTTCAGAACTGTTTGAATTATGCAAATATCCCCAAGTGGTTCAAAAGTGGACATGATTTGGTTAAAAAAATGTCAAATCACTGATCAATTCAAAACAAGAAATTCAGTCATTTCTTCATTTTTGGAGCAATTTTGATAAAACTTGGAATTCTTATGTAAAATTATATGTTCTTCTTGATTCTGCACTAAAATTGTATGTATCTCAATGCTGGACCCATTATTTAGAGAATAAGAGGTACAGATAACTTTCCTTTTTTTTTAAAGTTTACCACAACATTTTCATTTTAATACTGCATGTATAAACACCACTTTGAACTTAAAAATACCTTTTTAAATACTTGCTATGTTGTATTACATACAAGAAATAGAATACCTATTTACATCAATTTTTTTTTTTTAAAACAAAGCCTGTCAGGCCGGCGTGTAATGATGTGTTTTGTTAACGTTTTAATAATATATCATAAGTTTGTTTTTTCCCAAAACTGAATGTTTGACAAAAAATCCTGACGGTTAACCATCATGTAAATATCACATATCAAAATAATTCTGAGATGATCTATGAAGGATATAGTGTTTTTTTTTTTTTTGCTTAGCTTATACTTTTTGAAGGAACCTGCGTCAACTTTTGTTGGTAGTGGTTTCGCTTCTGAAGGTTGAAAAGAAAAAAAAAAAAAAACAACCTACACAATGTAGTATAAAGTGTCTACTAATTAAGTGTTCAATTTCAAAAATATTGATAAAGATTATCCTCTTGGATTTTGCAATGCAAACAACTAAAATTTAGGCTAAAAAAAATTTTTTTTTAAATTAAAAAAAATTAAAATCATTTTTTGTTTTTGGCTGTTTGAAGCAAAATACTGTTTTAAATCGCTATAAAAAATAATTCAATGGATAAATTACATATTTAGAAAGATTTTATTCTCTTTCCAACCATATAAATATTTTTAAGATTGGATCAGATATACTCAAGAAATTGCAAATTAAAATGATTAAGGTCACAAGTTTGTCAATGTCCGACAATTTCAGCTAACTGCTGGCAATGCTAGTATTAGAGTAGTTTTGAAAGAACGAGTAAGTGTTTGAATGTTTTCTCTTTGTGTATCATCGACTTAAAAACATCAAATAAAATTCCACATGGAAAAAATAAAAAAAATAATCAAAAAGTTATTTACAACAAAATGAATTTTTTTGGTAAAATTATTCCAAGTAATGAAAGACTCAACAAGGAATGAAGTAAATATCAACAGTTTATAAAAGGAATCAGTTAATCAACTATTTGTATTAGAAATTTTCAAATTGAGATATTTTAATATTTTCTGGGATATCAACATCTATACAAAACAAATAATAGCAAGACTTATTTTTATTATAAAAAAGGAAGCTTACAAACAAGGAAAAACTTCTTTTTTAAAGGAACAATCACTTCATATGATTTTTTTTTTTTTTTTTTAAACTATAATTGGACTTAGATTAATTTAGGATTAATTCTAAAATTATTCAGAAAATATCATCTTAAAATTAACCCCTTCAGTTATTTATATGAGGGTCATTCAATAAATAAGGGGATTTTTTTTTTTTTTTTTAAAGCAAAAAAGTTTTGTTTTTTATTCACATTGTTCAGAATTGATTTATAGCAAACAGTTTCATTTTGCAAAAAATATTTGTTCTGAAACTATTCAAAATGGAGGCAAATCAAACAGTGCTCCAAGCTTGAACAGAATCTATCAATTAAATATTTGATGGCTGAGAAATACAATGTAAAATTTACAGGAGAATATGTGATGTGTCCCAAGAAGTATGTTTTAATCAAATGAATGTTTACAAATGGATTAAATTACTTAAAAGGCGACTGAAATAGTCAGGCCAACAATGGCAAGCACACCTGAAATGTTAGATTCAATTAATGTGTTCATTTAGGCTGACAGAAGAATTACAAAAAACAAAGGACATTTCTGAACAACTGGAGATTTTTGTGAGCACAGCACAAGATTTATTCATGATGACCTTGCCTTTTCTAAAGTCAATTATCATTGGGTTCCCAAAATGTTAACATCAAAACAAGGAAATTACAATTTGGTTGGGAACAGCTACTAATCCCTCCTTACAGTTCAGATCAGGGTCCCTTCAAAGAATTTCTTTGTGGAACAAAGTTTTTAACTGTGAGCAAATGGCTAAAGACTAAGTTCAAAGAATAGAAAAAAAATGTTTTTCAATGGGAAAAATGTTTTAAAGAATTGAAATTTAATTTTGTGGAAAAAGGAAATTTTTCCTAAGTAAAATGAGGGTATTTTTATTGCTAAATTCACTTTATCTATTGAAACATCATCATATATTCATTGTGTGGTTTGATGTAATAATTTTTTTTCTTAAATAAGTAAATAAAAAATACACACCTGAATTCTTTAATCAAATTCCTTTTTGAAATATTTAGACAGGCGGGAACCAAATATTTTAACCAGCAATGGTCTGATTCTTTCACAGACATTAATTAATGATAACATGAGATGCCCTATCTAAAATTTAATCATTGATCTTGTTTGTTTAAGAGAGAGTAATGTTTGTTTAAATAACACATTTGATAAATACAAACTCTTTAATAGTTATCTCAAGCCAAGGATATATTTTAAGTTTGTTATGTTCATTTGCCAACAAAAGGTAAAATTCTTGAATCTTAAGATGCAGACAACCAAAAATCTATACAGAATTTATGTAGGGAGATGGAAGAGATTAAGAGAAGTGGCAAAGCCTCATTTTTGATGGACATCAATCAGTGAAAAAAACAATCAGACGCCCTATCTAAAATTTAATCATTGACCTTGACAGAGGGGGGCAGCAAAAAGAGACACACAGCAGAAGAAGAAGCGGGCTGGGAGAAGAAGAGACACCAGCGGGCTGGGAGAAGAAGAGACACCAGCGGGCTGGGAGAAGAAGAGACACCAGCTGGCTGGGGAGAAGAAGAGACACCAGCACCAGCTGGCTGGGAGAAGAAGAGACACCAGCTGGCTGGGAGAAGAAGAGACACCAGCTGGCTGGGAGAAGAAGAGACACCCAGCTGGCTGGGAGAAGAAGAGACACCAGCTGGCTGGGAGAAGAAGAGACACCACGGGCGGAGAAGAAGAGACCAGCTGGCTGGGAGAAGAGAGACACCAGAGAAGAAGAGACACCAGCGCGGCTGGGAAGAGACTGGGAGAAGAAGAGACACCAGCGGGCTGGGAGAAGAAGAGACACCAGCGGGCTGGGAGAAGAAGAGACACCAGCGGCTGGAGACACCAGCGGGCTGGGATGGGAGAGGGAATGGATAGGAAAAGTCTCATTTTGATGGACATCAATCAGTAATAAAATCAGACGCCTATCTAAAATTTAATCATTGACCTTGACAGAGTGAAAAGGGGGCAGAAAGAAAAGAGAGGGTGGAGAAGAGGGGGCTGGGAAAGGGGTGCATGGATATAGGAAAAGCCTCATTCTTGATGGACATCAATCAGTAATAAAAATCAGACGCCCTATCTAAAATCTAATCATTGACCTTGACAGAGAGGGGGTAGGCGCACAGACAGAGAGAGAAGGGGGTGGTGTGGGGAAAGGCGCACGGACAGAGCGACAGAGAGAGAAGGGAGGGGGTAGGCGGACAGAGAGAGAAGGGAGGGGGTAGGCGGACAGAGAGAGAGAGCGAGAGAGAGATGGAGGGGGTAGGCGGGAGAGAAAATGGAGGGGGTAGAGAGAAAATGGAGGGGGTACGGACACAGACAACGGGCTGGGAGAAGGGGTGCATGGATATAGGAAAAGCCTCATTCTTGATGGACATCAATCAGTAATAAAATCAGACGCCCTATCTAAAATTTAATCATTGACCTTGACAGAGAGAAAGGGGGTGGTGTGGGGAAAGGCACACAGATGGAGAGAGAAGGGAGGGGGGTAGGCGGGCGGAAGAGAGAGAGAGAGAGAGAAGAGAGAGAGAGAGAGAGAAGGAAGACGAGAGAGAGAGGAGAGAGAGAGAGGAGAGAGGAAGAGAGAGAGAGGAGGAACGGAGGAGGGAGAGAGAGAAGAGAGAAGAGAGAGAGAGGAGGAGAGGAGGAGAAGAGGAGAGAGAGAGAGAGGAGAGGAGAGAGAGGAGAGGAGGACGGAGAGACGAGAAGAGAGAGAGAGAGGAGAGAGAGAGGAGAAGGAGAAGCGAGAGGGGAGGAGAGAGGAAGAGAGAGAGAGGAGGAGAGAGGAGGAGGAGAGAGAAGGAGAGAAGAGAGAGAGAGAGAGAAGGAGACGAGAGAAGAGAGAAGAGAGAGACGAGAAGAGGAACGGAGAGAGGAAGAGAGAGAAGAGAGGAGAGAGGACGAGAGAGAGAGAAGAGAGAGAGAGAGGAGCGGAGAGGAGAGAGAGAGAGAGAGAGAGGAAGAGAGGAGAGACGGAGAGAGAGAGAGAGAGAGAGGAAGGAGGACGGAGAGAGAGAGAGAGAGAGGAGGAGGACGGAGAGAGAGAGAGAGAGAGAGAGAGGAGCGGAGCGGAGCGAGAGAGAGAGAGAGAGAGAGAGGAGGAGAGCGGACGGAGAGAGAGAGAGAGAGAGAGAGAGGAGAGAGAGAGAGGAACGAGAGAGAGAGAGAAGAGAGAGAGAGAGGACGAGGAGAGAGAGAGAGAGAGAGGAGAGAGAGAGAGAGAAGAGAGAGAGAGAGAGGACGGACGGAGAGAGAGAGAGAGCGAGAGAGGAGGAAGGCGAGGAGCGGAGAGAGAGAGAGAGAGAGAGAGAGAGAGGAGAGAGAGAGGAGAGGAAGAAGAGGAGGAGGCGGACGGAGAGAGAGAGAGAGAGAGAGAGAGAGAGGAGGGGGAGGAGGACGGAGAGAGAGAGAGAGAGGAGGCGGCGGAGAGAGAGAGAGAGGAGGAGGAGGCGGACGAGAGAGAGTGAGAGGAGGGAGAGGGGTAGGCGGGACGGAGAGAGAGAGAGAGAGAGAGAGAGAGAGAGAGAGAGAAGAGAGAGAGAGAGAGAGAGAGAGAGAGAGAGAGAGAGAGAGGAGAGAGAGAGAGAGAGAGAGACGAGAGAGAGAGAGAGAGAGAGAGAGAGAGGAGGAGAGAGAGACGGAGAGAGAGAGAGAAGAAGAGAGAGGAGGAGGAGGAGAGAGGAGAGAGAGAGAAGAAAGGAGAGAGAGAGAGAGAGACGGAGAGAGAGAGAGAGAGAGAGAGAGAGAGGAGAGAGGAGGAGACGGAGAGAGAGAGAGAGAGAGAGAGAAGAGAGAGGAGGAGCGGACGGAGAGAGAGAGAGAGAGAGAGAGAGAGGAGGAGGACGGAGAGAAGAGAGAGAGAGGAGAGAGAGAGGAGGACGAGAGAGAGAGAGAGAGAGAGAGGAGAGGAGCGGAGGAGAGAGAGAGAGAGAGAGAGAGAGAGAAGAGAGGAGGAGGAGGCGGACGGAGAGAGAGAGAGAGAGAGAGAGGGGGGGGGAGAGGCGGAGAGAGAGAGAGGGGGGAGGCGGCGGAGAGAGAGAGAGAGAGGAGGGGAGGGGTAGGGCGGACGGAGAGAGAGAGAGAGAGAGAGAGAGAAGAGAGAGAGAGAGAGAGAGGAAGAGAGAGAGAGAGAGAGAGAGAGAGAGAGAGAGAGAGAGAGGAGAGAGAGAGAAGAGAGGGGAGGGAAGGGGTAGGCGGACGGACAGAGAGAGAGAGAGAGAGAGAGAGAGGAGGGAAGGGGTAGGCGGACAGACAGAGAGAGAGAGAGGGAAGGGTAGACGGACAGACAGAGAGAGAGAGGAGGGAAGGGGTAGGCGGACGGACAGACAGAAGACAGAGAGAGAGAGAGAGGAGGAAGGGGTAGGCGGGCGGACGACGGGACAGAGAGAGAAGAGAGAAAGGGAGGGGGTAGGCGGACGGACAGAGAGAGAGAGAAGAGAGGGGTAGGCAGACGGACAGAGAGAGAAAGAGGAGGGGAAGGCGGACAGACAGAAAAAAGAATGAGGGGGAAGGCGGACGGACAGAAAAAGAAGTGAGGGGAAGGCGGACGGACAGAAAAAAGAGAGGGGAAGGCACGGACAAAAAGAAGTGAGGGGAAGGCGGACGGACAGAAAAAAAGAGTGAGGGGAAGGCGGACGGACAGAAAAAAGAAGTGAGGGGAAGGCGGACGGACAGAAAAAAAGAAGTGAGGGGGAAGGCGGACGGACAGAAAAAAAAGCAAAGGAGAGAGACAGAGATAGGAAGAGAAAGAGTCAGATGAAGAGAATGGGTGGGGAGAGGGAGACAGACAAGTAGAGAGGGAGGGAGGGGACAAAAAAAAAAAGGTGAAGATGAGCAGAGGAAATGGGATGAGGATAGAGAGAAGGCCTCATACTTTTATGGACATCAATCAGTGCAAAAAATCAGACGCCCTATCTAAAATTTAATCATTGACCTTGACAGAGAAATGATTGAGAGAAAGAGAGGGGGGGGGGAGAAGAAAAAAAGAGAAAAGAGAGACAGAAAGAGGGAAGAGTAAAAATCAAGAACTTAGATTTTTTTTAAATGTAAAAAAGTATGATATTGTAGAATTCTTTTTTTTTTTAATTCCAAAACTGATTGTGCTCAGTCATCAAATCTAAGAAATGTTTTAGTTTAAGAAGTAAAAATTATAATCCAAAAGCAAAGTTTTGTTTATATATTATCTAAATTCTCAGAAGAAATGTATGAAATTATAAAAGTGAAAACTATCAAACCTAAAGTGAGAAAATGTAATTTAATTTTTTTTAAAATCATTTTAAATTAAGAGCAAAGACAATTAATCTACAAACAAGTGCATAGATTAATTATTATTGTCCTAAAATAATGGATATATTTACAAATAATTTTCATAAATAACTTTGCTAAAAGATTGCTTTGTACATCTTATTATAATAGAGATTGTGTGTTTGTAACCGAAACTATATTACTACTCAAATCCCAATTACCTTAGTTATTTACATCACATTTTCCATTTATAATTATTTAAAACATCAATTATTAATAAAATTGTTTTACATTAATGTAAAACAATTTTATTAATAATTGATTGACCATCCTATATTCTAATAACATGGAATTGTATTTATATGTATACAGCAAAATAGCAGTTTAGTGTGAACAGGAAGGCTAATTTGTATATTGATAATAAAAATTTGATTTTAATAAATATGTACTTAGTATTGATTTCTTATTGTTTAGTTTTATCTTAATGAATATGAGCAAAAATCTCAGGGATAAATCTTAAAAGAAATCCATTAACATGAAGAAATAACTATAATTTTATTCTTTACTTCCTATTTTACCTAAATAGTTAAATTAGGAAAATTTAGCAATGAAAGACAGGGGTGATGGAAGAGATAGTTTCAGTTCTATTTTTCGGTTATATCCTCTCTGCTTCAATTCTTTTTATCTGCATTATTTAGTTTCATTAGCATTTCTAATTTAATATATTTTATTACATTAAAACCTTAAATACTTGCACCTGAAGGGTGCATATATCTGTTAGTTTAATTAAAGAATATAAGCTAATCTGAAAACAATTCTAAATTGATTCATTCATTGGTAAAACCAAATTTTCAGGTTACAAGATTAAGTAACAATATTAATTTCTAAGATGAATAAAGCAATGAGTTGTCTCTTGAGTCACTTAATCAATAATCTTAGATAAATAATATGAAATAAAAAATCAATCCAAATTAAAGAGTGTGAATGTAATACAATTATTTTCATCTTAAATGACTCATTAGAAAGATTATCAAATTAAAAAACCAGAAAATGCAATTGAAACTTCTTTCCATTAAAGGCTGTAATGAAGTCAGTTTTTGTTTTGAAACATAAGATTTTTTAAATATTTTTTTTTAGAGTAATGACATTGTGCTTTTTTATTTTAATTTGTATAAGATTTCTCTTAAACACTTTTGACAAGTTATTAAATTATAGTAATTTACTATTGTCACTAAAGGACTATGCAAAGAGTAAAAGAAATAAATAGAAATGTTGCACAATGTGAATCTAAAAAGTACAAGGTGGTCACATCAACACTTTGATACAAAATTGAGCAAAGGCAACAGAGAAAATAAGTCTAAAAATTAACAGGGCAATAGAAATTATTATAACTGTAATTATAACCCATTCTAATGGCCAGAAAAATTTCATTAAAAGAAAATCTTTAAAAAAAATAATAAAAATTAAAGCTTTTAACAAATGGCCACTTGAAAAACAGGTTTCCTTTCTTTCTTTAGAAGAAAAGATTCAGTAATTTTAAATCAACACACAAATGGACATAAATTTAAGTTTTCTTAATTATAAAAACTAGCAAAAAGAAAAAAAAAAAAAAAAAAAAAAAAAAAACCCACATCCGGGTGGTGTAAAAAACGTTTTTTTTTTTTTAAAGTGATGTATCAGGTGGTTGAGAGTTAAGAATTTAGTGTCAATAAACTAAATTTTATTCAGTTCAATTCAGTAGAAAAATTAATTCTTTAAAAATTATTTTCCATAAATAAAATTTACTTAAATGTTTGTACAATCAATGAATGAATGTAATATATGTTGTTACACTCTTAATTCATTTTTCTTAGAGATTTAATAAATTTCATATTTATTAAACTAAAGCATTGAATTAATTGAATAACTGTTTGATTTTTAAAAAAAACAAACTAAAATTTATATAAATTAAAATTCAAAAAGCTATTTTGATCATGGAATAAGACTTAACTTATTGATGAATGTGTATTGTTTAAACAATGAACAAAATACTACTATTAATTACTTCGTTACAATTGATTTGAATAAATATTGCAGATGAAACATCGGTAATAAAAAAAATTTAAAAAAGTCTTTGCATTAAAATAAATGTAAACAATCTTTTAAATTCCTAAAAGGATTTGTAAAATTTAAAATAAGAATTGACTGTAGTATTTATTAAGGTGCAACACTAACAAATGAAACTAATCTGGTGATATTTGTACCATTTGTTTGTTAGTTGCTTTTCTTAAATCAAATGAATTGTTGCTGCCCCCCCCCACTCCAAATAGAAAAACATACTTCCTTTTATTTGAATAAATAAAACACTGAATATAAAAAAAATACTTCTTAAAAATTTAACGTTTACCAGTGTAAAACATGTAAAATAACTAAGAGGGTAAGAAAGGGGAAAAAAAAAAAAAAAAAAAAAAAAAAAAAAAAAAACTCAGAACATTAAGTTTTTCCAAAGTTAGAATTTTTAATATTTTGATATTTACAAAAGAATTTTAAAATTTAAGTTTGGACCATGTTATACAACGATTTCTTGTTTGTAAATAATTTTCTTTTAAAACTATGTTAGATAACTTTAAATATATTTAACTATATAAATCAATATCGGGCATGTATTTATAAAACTGGTTTTAAAAAAACACGGACTGTCAAATGTTGTGTACTAACTTTCTGGAGATATATATATATATATATATATATATATATATATATATATATATATATATATCAATAGCATAATCTTTACAGATCATCTGCCGTCCCTCACAATCCAATCCTATAATCCCACCACCAGAACCTTTCCTCTCATGAGTCCTCAAATGACTCATCAAACCTGCTGCAGATCCACAAAGTTTGATGCAAATATGACATAGGAAGATCGTCCTTCCCATTGTATCAGATGATAAAATTTTATATGCTTATGCACCACCATATGTCTCTTAAGACCAGAAGCTGACTTACAGATTTCCTATGATTGACATATCTAGCCTTAGAAAGCAGAATTCAACCACATGTCTGACATTTCCAACCCTCCATGCTCTCTCTAATATGATAGGTGTATCCGTTTCGAAGTTGATGTTTGAGGTTTTCATGCTCAATTCTTTCACTCTCAAAATTGGTACAGCCATCATCCACATGAATTCTCCAGTCAGATACCTCTTCCAAGGTTTATGCCTTATGAAATATACATACATATATAAATAAATTACAGGTGGTTGTTCTTTATATTATGTATTAATGACCATGACTAAATTAAATACTTGTTGATAAACTTAGTTAATTCCTGAAGTTACTGTGACATAGGCAGTGATGTAGTTTCAGTTACAGACAGATCCCAAATCTCCATTATATATACATATGATAATGTTGATAAAGAAAAGGGAAATAGATACAAATTAAATGCACTAAGTTTTATAAGAACAGAAAAGATCTGGGAGTTTCTTAAATTCTTCAACACACACACACACAAATTTAACTTTGTTTCCTAAAGTGTCCAATTCATTTTTAAGGGTAAAATTACCCCCCACACACTTTTGTTGCTTTTCTTTAAACTCAATAAATAAAACGCTGCCATCAATTTTAACTATTTTGTTTTTTTATGTATCCCTAAAGTGTCATATTCTTCCCCCTTTAAGCTTTGTCATTATAACGTGTGTGTGTGTGGGGGGGGTCATTTTGCTTTTGACAAATTCTAGCAGAAATTAGCAACTGAATGATGATTTTTATCGACTCTGCATTCTCACTGAATGTATTTTATTTTAATCTCAAATTAATATAATAGAGATGACAGAAATGCTAATTAATAATCATTCACCCCTTCCAAAATAGAAGTATCAATATCATCATGGATGACAGTTACAACAGGATTCCAATAGATCAACTAAGTGTAGCATGAAATTTATATCTATGTAAATTCTACCTTCTTAACCTTTCAAAAATAATAAGGGCTGGTTTAGCTCCGTCAGGAGACCATCAGCTGAGAAATCACAAGGTTCCAGGTTCAATACCAGCTTTTGCCAACTTAGCAATGTGAGTAGCACACCTTGAGTAATCTGATCTGTGCAGTAAAACAGGGAGATGACGGTAGATGTGGTGCTCCACCTAGGTGAAACAATTTCTTTGGCCTAGCACAAGTAAAAAGGGGATAGACTTGCTGGCTGGCACTGACAATAGGCCCCACCACCAACTTTACTACTTTTTACTACTAGAAAAAAAAAAAAAAAAAAAAAAAAAAAAAAGTTCTTACAATCCCTTTACATTTGTGACTAAAAAACACTGGAAAAAAAAAATGAGTGGTGTGCAAAATTAAAATGGAATATTACAATCCACTAAATTGCCAGCTGTTAAGTTTTATTTATTAGAATTAGAATTAAAAAGACCCAACAGAAAACATCAAAACTGTGTGTGCGTACGTGTGTGTATAACTGATCAATTATTGGAAATATTAATGAACAAGTAACAAATCAATAGCCACTGCAAAGAATTCTACTTAATTATATTTGTATACATTGCAAGAAACTATCTTACAGAAAAACAATGAATTTTCTATTATTTGAAAGAGATACCAGGTATTATATCAAGGAGGTGTACATTGTATAATGGTTATCATTGTAGGATATAGGAATTGGTGACTCAGAGTTCAAATCCTGGGTGAGTCTGTATTTCACTGTGCTATGCCCTTGGGAAAAATATGACTCCATCTGCCCCCCTCCCCCAACTATGGGTAAATAGTAAAGCAGACTTTCTTTTGCCTTGGTTAAGCAATCAGTCTAGAAGGAAAACTGAATTTAAACTAGCTTTTCTCTATTCAAAAATTGACTGTATATATCACATCTAGCCTGTGGTGGCGGCAGTTAAATACACACTAAGCACTATAATTCCTATAAGAAAGCATCACTGAATATTAACAGATCTTGTAATGCAGTAGACGTATATATTCTCTGGTTTAGTAGAAGAGATTAGTGGCATTTCAAGGATTGGCCCTGTAGATTGAATAAAGGGTTCAATTTTAAATCCCAAAAGGTTACCACCTGAATAAGCCTAGAGGAAAAAACTTAAATATATTGTAAATTTAATAACTATCAAGATGAGGATATTCATCAGATTTTAGTGAATTCATGCGAAAAATTCAAAAATTATCAGATTGATACACACAGGATACAGGAATGAAGAGAATTAGAAGAACTATTTAAAACTCATAGAAATCTCAAAAGATCTTATATTCATGCTGAGATCTGAAATTCCTCCAGATTTAAGATCTTTAACATTTGAGAAAAGCACATACACACAATTAGAGAAAGAGTAGGGCATGTCATCTCATAAGGGTGAGAATCTATCATAAGTGAAAAAGCATCAGTTGCGAAGTAGACTAGAAAAAAAAAAAAAAAAAAAATCTAAATAACATTTTGTCTCTAGTAATGACAAACTGTAAATATGTCCAATGAAATGGTTTTAAGACCGATACCCCTAAAGCCCACCATGTAGTGGAGATACATAAATGAACACCTTTATAATCTGACTCCATATATTTCATAAACAGAAGGCGAAAGAATAAACAGGATGCGCTGATGGGCTTAACATATCCGTTTATTGTTATCATTGATTAAATAATATCTGAACTTCAAATTATACAAAACCTAAAACATTGAGCAAAACTAAAGAAATGACCCAGACACATAACAGATAATCAGTATTAGAAACTCCTTTCATAACTATCCTGCAAGCATAACAACTACCTCAAGTAAAAATAGGAAGGGTCATCAAGGACAACATTAAAATAAAATTAAAAAAACAAACAATTCTGTCTACTACCTTATATGAGAAGTGTTAACCCCACTCAAAAGGATTCAAAAGATCAGTGGTTCATTCAACACCAGGACAACATTCAAATGTAATTTCACTCTGCAGAGATTTATTTTGAACCAAGCTTCCCCCAGAATGTAACCAAGAATTGTATTTATTCCATCCCATACAATTGTGACAGAATATATAAAAAGAACAATCACACTCTAAAGATAAAGCTAGTGGAATATTGGAAAACTGACCTAGAGAGAGAGAAAGATGAGGAAATGAGAGGTTTCATCAACCCCTGTGGAATGATTTTAGTAAAATAAAAAACACTGGAAAGAATTAGCAATCATATTAGGCTTTAATAACTTTGTTATTCAGTCAAGCATAAAAAAAATAAATACCATATGTGAACCTCTAATTAAGAAAGGGTATTAAGTTTAAGCATAAAAAGAATTCTACCATCTAATTATACTATGAATAGTACAAAAAGATAATTTGGTTGAAGAGAGACAAAATGACATCAGCTTTGCATCAGTTTAGAGTCACATAAAATATAAACTGAAGAAATTTTATAATTGAAGATTGAAAGAAGAAAAGTGAAGAGAAAAATGTTAATCATTTCTTGGGAATTTCTTTTTTTCTAAGCAGAGTTTTAGGTCTGTACTTCTCACCTGATGTTTATACTTATAAAAATAGTTTGGTTTGCTTAATGGCATATCAGCTTCTTATGGGTTATTTAATTCCAAAATTTGATTCATTTCTAAATGTTTAATTCCAATTACTATATATTTCCAACATTTCACTGCAATCATTTTTTTTTTTTTAATTGCGCTTTTTTTTTTTACCATAAAAATGTTTGCATTGTTAGATAAAAGCATGGATCACTATTGACAGGTGAATGACCAGATGAAAATCCAATCACTCCGATAGAGTAAAATGGAAATTCTTCCAAGCTATACCCGTATCAATACTAATATATGGTTGCATCACTTGGACTTTAACAAAACACCTGGAGAAAAATCTTGATTGAACTACAAAGATGCTGTCTACTGTTTTGAACAAATCCTGCATGCAACAACCCACAAAATTTGTAAAACATCCAAGAAAGATTTAATCCAAGTATGGTGGATTTTAAAATTGCATGTCTTACACAAGAGCCGATCAGTTTTTTCCCCAAAACTGATCATGAATCTTGACCTTGTACCATACTAAGCTAAATTCAGTAAATATTAATCCAACAAAGACTTAAACTGAAAGAAATAAGAGATTTACCAACAATGTTAAATAGTCAATGTAAGATATTTTTTTCAAAGTTTTATAACCCACTTGAAAATAATGATAGGAAGTTACTAAGCAAAAGACTAAGAGAATATATGATCACCTTTGATAAAATAAAAAAAAAGTGCCCCCCCCCCATATCATAATGTGAAGTGAGATTTTCTCACCATGTTCTTTCTTCTACAAAGTAATAATAGAATAGAGAAAAATTAAAACTTTAAAGGCTAATTATATCCTTTTACAAATCCAAGGGCAGCAGGTCAAGAACAGTGAGGGAGGGTCAGGAAAATGGCAACCTCCTGGTAAAAAAATGTACTAATTCAACAAGTTGGGTTTTTTTTGGTTTTTTTATTTATCATATCACAAGGAGGTAGCAAGTGTAAATATATAACAAAAAGTAAAACTGTTGAGTATAACCAGCTTTTAAGAATGAATAAGAGTTTTTATACAACATTCTAAAATTTAGAGTATTATATAAAATAGGGTATATGCAGGTGGTATAATGGTTATCAGTTTGGAAAATAAGAGTTGAAATTCCCATCAAGGTTATTTACATTCACTTCATATTAATGCTTTTGATATATTTCATCTCTTCTGCCAAATATAGGTCAACTAATAGGGTATACTGAGCTCTCTAGCCTTGATAGAAGTAATGCTCCTATCAACATGTCATGGGTCAGTGTCACAGGATAAGGCCCATCATTGTCCATGTCTTAACAGCC
The DNA here is from genome assembly GCA_023376005.1 of Doryteuthis pealeii. Classification (NCBI taxonomy): domain Eukaryota; kingdom Metazoa; phylum Mollusca; class Cephalopoda; order Myopsida; family Loliginidae; genus Doryteuthis; species Doryteuthis pealeii. The sequence goes on from CM042152.1 coordinate 27,390,190, forward strand.
ATAGAGATGGCTTGCTGAAAGGAACATGAAGGGGAGAAAAAAAAAAAAAAAAAAAAAAATCACTGGTAAATTCTAATCAAGGTAAAAATGAAATGAAATGCATTTAAACAGAAGAAACATGAAACACTGATAATTTGTTTTATTACTGATGTTTACAAGTATAATCATTTACTAAGCTTGAGATAAGACCAGAAGTATGAGAATCAAACTTACTATTAATGGCCTGCTAGACTAGCTCACTCAACATTATAAATGGGTCATTCAATTAATAAGGAGAATTTTTTGAGAGAGAGAGAGAGAGAGAGTGAGAGAGAGAAAAAAAATCTATCCTAAATGTAAACTCTGCATTGTTTAGATTATGATAAAAATTATTTCAATCTCACAAAAATATTTGTTTTGGGACTATTTAAAATGATGGCAAATCAATTCTCCAACCATGAACAGAAATCTTTTATCAAATCTTTGGTAATTAGAATTGAATTAGAGGTAAAACACGTTTTTTTCTTTTCTTCCCACTATGAGCCTAAATTGAAAAGACAGGCAAACACAAACTCTGTAGTAGAATGTTCTTGAGGGAAGCGGTCAGTAAAGAAGGTCATGCTGACAGTTTTCTGGGATATGAAACAAACCATCACTAATGATTTCCTAGATAAAAGTGCAACTGTAAACAGTGTTTCTTATTGCAAACACCTTGGGTAAAATTCACCTTATTCATTGAATACCATACCATACAAGGCACTTATATTGATAAGGCTAATTCTTTAAAATTAATATTAAATTGGTTCTTACAAAATCTATATATTATTAAAAGTGTGTGTGTACAACTGTAACCCATCAAAAATGGCACACCATAGCAATTTTTGTTAGAGCAATTCACTTAAATTTTCTTAGATACGCAAGTAATTTCCAATTGAAACTGAATGTTAACTGCATTCATGCTAAACATTTTTTAATCATCCAAATTTTCAATATAACAAATGCTGATTGGACCCTTCCTAAATTAGAAGCACCAATATCAAACTCCAATCTAGTTTTAAAAAATCCCATATTAATCAGACACAAGTGAAAGAATTTTGCTTAAATATTATGCAAATATCATTAAAAGGAATATAATCTGTCCTGTGTCAGTATGATATAAATTGTGTATTTACCCAAACCCTCAGCTATGGACAGGATGTGACTCAAGGTCAATTTTTAAGAGTAAAGATGGTTTGAATTTAAAAAACCCTTCTAGATTGGTTGCTTTACCAAGGCTAAAAAAATCTGCCCTACTATTTACCCATAGCTGGTAATACGATGATAGAAATTAAGTAAATGTTACTTATTTTCATCCAGTAATGATCGATGAAAATAGGCAAATATTTCAAAAATTTATCAAATTTAGTCAGTCCAAATAAAAATGACTATCACCCAATAATGAAAGGAAGAAAAAAATATTTAAAAAAAGAAAATTAGTTTGATAGAAAAGAAAAAAGAAAAGAAAAGATGAAAGTGACAACCTTCCACGACAGGTAATCGTTTCAGCTTTGAGGAGATTTGTATTTAAATAACTCCAATTATGAATGAATAGAATAGTCAAACAAAGGACAATACAAATAATAGTAATTCCAGTCGTAGTAACATGTGGTCCAGATAAACAATTGTGAAAGTACCCGTCATAACACAGGGTAGAAAGAGGGAGTCAATGAACAGGAGATAGTTGCCAATCAAAACTGTGAGAAGTAGCTAGACAGAAAAATGGATACCAGATGTGTATAAAAAGGGGGAAGTGTTGTATAGGTCAAGTCAAAGTCAATGTTAAAAGGTGTTTTTTTAGATTGGATTTCTTAACCAACAAGTTTATGCTTGCTGTAAAATGACATTCCAAACATATCTAGCTTCATTTTTATTTTTTGTTTGATAATATAGTGACAGGTGCTTTCAGCATACACGTAAAATTTAAAAAATTAAAACATTAGAAAATTGATCCTAGCTTTGGGGATGTCAGATAAGCAAGATTTTTGGTATTTATAATGCGTTTTCTAAAAATCTAAGAATGAAACGCAAAGGGAAAAAAAGTTGTGTAATTCAAAATTTATGACTGATCGATCAAAAGTGTTATAAGTGGTTTGCAAAAGTTTCATGTTAGAAATTTACTAAAAATCTTTTTTTTTCTTTCTAAATACTAAGATTCACCTATTAAGGTTAAATTAGCCATGAATTAACAAAAGATTATAATGATTAAAAAAATAAACAGCAGGTTTCCTCTCAAAATGTCTGACAATGATCCAATAGGAAGAGCAAAGGGTAGAAGGCAGGCAGGAGATATTTTAAATGTGAGATGTCTAAGTTTCCTACCTCCTTTCTCATGGATAGACCAGTTGAGGTTGATAAATTAAGAGGTATGCTTCACACACACACACAAAAAAAAAAAAAAAATTTCCAGTAAAAATTACTTAAACTTTTAAAAAATTAAAATCTGATGATTAACCGATTAATTTTTTCTTTCTAAGTTGGGTCTAAAAAGAGCGCTTTTTGTTGACAGCTACAAAAACAATGAAATAAAGACATTACTTGAATGCTTGTAGATAATCAATATTTGATGTTAATGAATAAAAATATTGAAAATCATTTGTAGCGGGTTGATTAAGTTTTCTGTTGCTTCCACACAATGAAAGGTGGGAGGTGAGTGAATGGACTGATTGTTAAATGAACAAAATAAAAATTTAATTATCTAATGTTTAACAATAACAATGTTTTTTTTTTGTTTTTTTTATTGACTGGTCCTCAGCGTTCATTTGGTTTCATAGAGGATAGTTTAATAATTATAACACAAAATATTGTCAAGTATTAAAACATTTCTTTTAAGATTTTAATACTCCAAAATTTGATTAGGAGCGCAAAAATTGCTTATCGTCCTTCATGTCTTAAGTTAAGAGTGCACATTAATTAACAAAGTCCAGTTGCAACAGAACTTGTCCCCTTGGAAGGATCAACTAATATAAAAATAGTTTTCGTAATCAAATCTAAATAACATACGAGTCATGACCCATTGACATCTCTACTTGTGGAAATAAACCGGTGGAAAAAAAACTTTAAAAGATGAATGAAAGTTAACCAATTCAAATGAATTATGGGTAACCTACTCCAGACCCTGTAATGCTTTGTCTAGTAAGTAGTACAAACAGAAGTTTATATTCATTAAAAATTTATATTTTAAATAAGAATCCAAATAAGATTTTTAAAACGCACAAAGTTTTTATTTATTTTTTCCCTTGACCTTCGAGGAAAAATGCATAAAAATTGACAATATAAAGAAGAATGAGACAAACCAAAAGTTGACACGTAACAATTTTTGATGTTTTTTCTTCTTTCTTTTGCATAAATAGAAACTCATTTTTTCTAAATTCTAATTAAAACAACACCTCAATTTGCTTCAATAAAATGACATTAAATGAAACAAAATGAATTTTATTCATTTTAATAGAGATGTGCCCAACCTCATATAACGTACCATATTTCGAGCAAGCCACGTGGTAAAACTAAAAACAGAAAAAGGGCTGCCAAACTTAATATATAAATAACCGGCTCGTGGATAATCTTTTTAAAATAAAATTTTAAAAATGACCATTAGTCCGAAAATTATTTTAGATGACAATTAGCTGTACACTAAATGAACTTTGACAAACAAAAATTAATAGGCTAACAACTCCAGTTATTTTTAAAGTTAAAAAAAAAGTAAAATAAAAACTTTAGACAGTTGTTTGGTAACTAAAAAGCACATGGTTATTTTTAATACTATTCAGCAGCCGACAAGAATAACTTGTCGGCTGAAACCAGTGGAGATAAAATTAGTGAAAAGGGTACGAGATACGTTATGAATGGAGGACTACTATGATTTTCTCCTAGCAGTTATAGTAAAACTATTTAAAACATGAAAAGCGTGGGTGGCACTGGTAAATGATATATACAGGAAAGGGCACCAGACATTTATTTATTTTTACATTGGAACCCCCATTAAAAAAAAGAAAAAAAAGTCGTCTCTTTCGACAAGCGAGCTTGATTTATAAGCTAATCAAAAATAAATAAATAAAATCCAGAGGTTAACAACCACGGACATAGAGAAGGGTTTTTCTTAATGTTATTGTTAATAAAATAATGATTATTCATTAAAATATTTCAGCAGGCATCTAATGTTTATTACACAGGGTTTTGTTTCTTCTTTTATTAAAAAGTGAAAGCAGTATAGATAAGAGAAAATGATATGAACTTGAAGTGATAAGAATGATCTTGCATCTTGAATAGAGGGTGCAACAACTTTATCAATCATTAATATGCACATCGGTGGCGGTTAAACAAAATCATCATAAACTAGTTTACTTCTTACTATAATAGGTAACATAAGAAAAAGAACTACAAATTATGAGTGTGATTCAAGTGTCACAGTGGTACTTAACTACACGAATCAACTTAATGTTATAAAAATAGGTAAAAAGTGCGTGCGGTCACAAGACACACAAAAAGAAGAAACTAAAAAAAAAAGAAGGTACAATTATGATAATACGCGGTTTATAGAAAAATGAACATCGTCATAATATTAATGAACATTTAAATAAAATAAACATATACAATGGAACTGGGAGCTAATATAAGCTAAAAATATATTAGTAAGCTACTACTTGGGTAGGGGTGGGGGTCTTAAAAAGAAAAAGGTCGTATCACCATAGAGCAATGGTTAGAGTTTGTGTCAAATAATACTTAGTGATCTTGAACCAAAATAATGTAATTTTAGTAAATAAAAGGATTTCGAAAAAAAAAATTATTTTCATTAGTAAGACATTGACTTTTATATAGTACAGTACAAAATTGAGAACTTAGGTTAATTCATTGGATTTAAAGAGAATAAAAAAAAAAACAAAAAAAAAAAAAAAAACGTAATCAAAGTAAATACAAATAAAAGCAAATTTAAAAATTAAACAGGTTGCAAAAAAAAAGATAAGGAATTAAGTATATCAGTTATTTTATGTCAAAAAGTGAAGAGAGGGTTGGTTGGGTGTAACGACATTGAAAAGAGTGGGTAGCCATATACCTATTTTTAATATTTTTAAGTTAGGATGAAGGACAAATTTAGAAATCAAAGTTTATCTTGGTAATCTGGATTTAAATTTGTTTCTATGAATAAGAAAAGAAAAACTTAATACGAAATAATGTAGTAAAGCCCTCTACCCTGCTTTTCTGAAGAAAATGCTTAATTGATTTGAAACAAATTGTTAAAAATGTCCTTCCTTCCTTCTACATTCCCTTTTTTCTGAAGACATCGATAACAAATAAAAAAAGGCGAAATAAATGAATAATAATATTAAAAGATAAAGAAAAATCACATGGCATATCTTACTGAGTTCATTAAAAAAAAAAAAGATAAGTTTTTCCCTCCTTTGTCTAAAAAGTTCACAAGCTAAAAAAATAAATAAATCTTTAGATATTTTTATTTTTGGACGACGTGTACTACAAATATATTTTTAGCAAATACAAGTCGTAGAGCAACAACTATATTTTCATCTTTTTACTTTCTTTCTTTCTAGTGTGAAACGATGAAGTATGCTCAAAATCACTTTTAAATACACACAAAATAAGAGAGAAAAAAATGATAAAGTGATTTCTAAAATGAAAGAAAAAGAAAAAAAAAAGGCAAAGGTTAAGCCTCATCCATTCAAGGTTTGGCGGTTATGGCCCCCAAAAACCTCGCAAAATATTTTATACTATTTTGAAACAGTCACTATAACTTGTAAAAAATTTACACACAACTAGTTCGATTATATATTTAAGTAAAATTATTTTCTTTAAAAAATAAATAAATAAACAATCCAAAAAGCAAATGCGTCCTGATTAACCTCCACAATACCAAATGTCATTCACACATTTATTATTAGTGAGAGAAACAGCTGTAATAGTACATTTAATATGGAGGGGGGGCGAAATACATAATTTTAATTAAATCTACTTTTAACCGGCTAAAAAGAGACATAAAAGGTATAATTTAAAAAAAAAAAAAAGAGTGGGTGAATGGTCTTGGTAGATTCATGTTTTGGGTTGAGTTTTTTTCTTTCTTTGTCTTCTTGTTTGTGTGTGAGGGTTTTTTTTAGAAATTAAATACCTTATGTAACTGGAAGAAAATTCGACCGAAAGCAGATCGCAACATCGTGGTGTCCGAGCGAGGATTATGCTGGCTGATTCAAACACCTACTTCGTCTTCAGAGGACGAGATTTCGTGACGTCACAAGCGGCTTGACTACTTTTACGCAATAAGGACCTCAGCCGAACCATTTATTTCAAAGACAAAATTATTTCTTTTATTAAAAACAAAAAACAAAACTTTAGTTTATATTTCAGTTTATTCATTTATTTATTTTTTTACAAAAAATACAGTGACTAAAAAATAATTTAGAGATATTTAACGTATATATAAATTGTTATTTAGAATTTCCTCCACATGTCAAATACAAAACAAGGCGGGATTATGCTGCTTCTTTTTTTAATACATTTACTTCATCAAAGGTTTTAAAGAAAGTAAGAATTGTGGATGAATTGCTTTATTTAAATTAAAAAAAGAAAAGAAAAGAAAAAGAAATCTTTCCCCATCCCCAAATCCCAAACAAATTCTGGTCAAAATGTGATTTTAAACCACTTTTTACTTCGTTTTTATTAGTTTATTGATTGGTACATTAATTTGAATTAAAAGTAGACTGCCTCAAGCAATTTGCCAAAAATGCTTGTTTTACTTTCCTCTCACTCTAAAAAGTTTTAAATTATTTTTCTTTTTACTCATCAATGATTTTTAATTTATTATTTAAGAAATAAATGAATAAGCCTTTTAGCTCCAACAAAAATGTTTAACGTAAATGTTTCTTTTATTTTAATAAATGGACTATGCTGACGCTAAAACAATTGAATAAAAACTGCCATTTTCTGCCTGATAATTTTAAATTAATATTATTTAAATTAGATTTTGAAATTTTAATTTTAAATCCAAACATCAAACAAAAGATTTATAAATCTGTAGTGTATAGAGTATTTTGGAAATAGGAAAAACTGAACACAAATAAAAGAAAAGAGAGAGAGAGAGAGAGAGAGAGAGAGAGAGAGAAATAAAAAATAAAAAAGAAATGACACATTAAACTATGTCGCGACTAGCAATATAATGAATAAAAAAAAAAGAAAGAAAGAAAAAAGAAGGCGGTGGCATGAATAAAAGTTGGCGGCAAATAAAAATGAGAAAAGTATAAAGTGGCTCTAGAGCCATTCGCTCAGCAATGACTTTATTCATGAATAAAAAAAAAATAAAAAAACAGGTTGGAAAGAAAAATTTTCATTTAAAAAATTTAAACTGATCATTAAAAAATAGTAAACAATTATTAATATTCTATGATCTCCCTAATCTATGATTTGTTTCTTTTTAAAATACATCCCATTGGTTAAAAAGGGAGAAAGATGAAGATTCTAATCGGCCTAACAGGTAAACGACCTAAAACAATGTCAGTGTGTGTGAGAGATTATTACATAATTCGAATTGAACTTTTTTCCTTCCTTTTTTTCTTTTCTCATAATTGATAGACTAAACAAGACTTTTTTTTTGGGATTTTCATATATAGTTATATTATATTAACATAAATTTTAAATATGAATTATTAATTAGACATTTTAATTTTTAATTTTAAGTTTGAGTGATAAAACTAATGCTTCTGACTCTACTCGAAAGAAACAAACAAATAAATTCAACTAAAAATGAAAAGATGAGAGAAAAGGCTAATCATCATCATCATCATTGTCGTCATCATCAATGATGATGATGATGATGATGATGATGATGATGATTGAGAATACTTCATCTAAAAATAAAAATGGATTTGATTTCTTTGTTTAATGGTATATCAACCTTCATGGGTTATTTAATTCCAAAGCCATCTTTGTAGAAGAACAATAGTGGTACTATTTAATCCATAGCCCTGGGGATTAGAGGGTTCATACCTTTCCCAAGGATATTAGTCTGAAAGTGAACATAATAGCGTGACTGGAGTTTGAACTCATTTACTATGATGTTGCAGTCCAGCACATCAGCCACTATACCACAGGCACTCCCACATGAAATTTTAAATAATGCTATTAACATGATTGTTTGTAACAACAATAACAACAAGATCAAGGGAGAGAGTAAAGAGAGTTTCAGTAAAACAATGCCTCTTGTAGCTTAGATGGTAAAGCAGCTAGTAAGTGGAACCATGCTTCCCCAGGCTTTAGTGTTTCTATTGTTCCTCACTTTGATAGTGCCATAGAAATGGGGATTAAAATGAAATTAGAATAAAATAAGATAAAAAAATAACTATCTCCCAGGAGTCCTCAGATATGAACAACCCTCTGGGCATGCGCAGAGAAAAGGAGCCACTTCCTGACACCAAAAAATCCCACGGCCATTCCAATGCAGACTTTTACTGGGAACACATGCTTTTGACTGGCTCAGGAGACAATTTCCACTCCAAGAAATAGCTATGAACCTAGAAATAAAGTAAGTAACCTTAAAAATATCTTTTGTCTTTTTCTCTTCGTTTCCCTTCTTTAATTCCTTTACAGTCCCATGACCAACAGAAGGAAGAGCCACATATAATGGGGGTTTAAGAAAAGATAATCACACAAAGCCTACCCTCATAAATGGTAACTCAAGTCAGTTGTGATTTAAAAAAAAAAGAATTGACTAAACAAGAAAAAAAGAATTTGTCATCTTGTGGATTTTGCTGTTCCAGCAGACCACTGAGTGAAAATGAAAGAAAGTAAAAAAATAGACAAATAATTGAACCTTGCCAGAGAACTGAGAAAGCTGGGGAACATGAAGGTGACTGTGATAGCAATTGTTGTTGGTGTGGTTGGAACAGTTCCCAAGGGCTTGGAAAAAAGACTGGAAGAATTGGAAATCAGGGGAAGAATGTAGCCCATCCAGACCATAGTGTTATTAAGATCAGCTAGAATACTCAAAGGAGTCCAGTGAAAAACCACCAGTTAAAGCTGGTGTGAAAAACTTGCCAGGAGTGAAATAATAATAATATACTTGGATCTTGTCAGAGAGCTGAAAAGGTGATGGTGATACCAATTGTATGATTCTGGGTAAATTCATTGTATCAGATTAATTACTCTTATAATATAGGGTCTACCTAACCTTTAAGCTCTTTTTATTAGATTCTTTAAAAACAATGATTAAATTCTGAATTTAGCCACAAATAATTCAACTGTGATAAATTAACCATACAACAAATTTACCAAAAATTAATTTATCGCAAGAAATTTACTGGACATGCAATTGTAGTTGGTACCATTGCAGTCAATAGGCTGCTAGCAGAATAAACTTTTGCAACCCTAAATAACCCTAAACTACCTTAAACAAACCCCTTAAATAATAACACTACGGCTTATACCTAAACGAGGAGGTGCCGCTAGCTTCTAAAAGAAGTTATTAAACCTCGCGAAGCTTGTCCAAACTAAACCAGAACTTTCTTCTTCTCTTGTTGTACCATTTTATGTGCATATATGTAATTAAATCTGTTGCATTTTCATTTCGTTGTACTCTCGTTCCTTAATGTCATAATCCGCCTTTTCTCTTTGCTCACCCCACCTTGTTACCATTAATTTTTATACTTTGCAAAAGTTTATTCTGCCAGCAGCCTATTGACTGCAATGGTATCAAAGTGTGAAGCTTGTCCGTTGTTGCAAATATTTCATCAGCTCCCTCAGTTGTTATCCTGGTGATAAGGTAAATTTGCTGTCAGCCGTCATGGGTCAAAAGACAGCAATCTCTCTTCAGAAGCCGGGTTTGGTAGAATGGTAGAAGTCCTTCGTGGGTTTTTCTATCAGTAAACCTAGTTCGTAGGGAGAGATAGAGCAAAGCTCTTACCTGTAGTAGTAATTGTGTATTGTAGCACCTATATGATAAAATGGGTTTGCCATAGGATCAATTTGAAGAATATGGTTGGGACAATCATATAGGTGCTAGGGCTTGACATGTCCAGGCTGAGTTGGAGTGTTGTATGTCATGGAACCACTTTGTACTTGGGTCACAGACTGCTCAGCCACCACAATCCTGTCCTTAGTTGGACCTATTGGCAGTGGGGGGAGTCTTACCCCTCTGCAGAGTGTTGCCTAATGATAGGCATTAACCTATTATTTTTGTAATTTAGTTTAGAATTTAAAATTTAACTGTAAGAAGACATGGTAAAACACAGATAAGCTCAGATAAGTTTGATAGACAAGCTTTCACCCCAGTTTGACCTATGATGCGCCTTGCTCATTGGTTGGATACAGAGAAGTGCAACATTCAAGACAACTTGAGACAAAGAAGAAGAACCAAGAGAACACAGCATGGCCAGTTGTGAAGGTTCAAAGAAAAAACAGCAAACGTATAGAGTTAATTATATATATATTAATACTAACAGGACCTGTGGATATATCACAGTATGATAATTTAATTATTACAACGTTTGATATGTTTACTTAGGAGCTATTGCTAAATAGTTCAATATGTAAAAAGTATAATAATCTTCATTTAACTCTCTCACTCTTTTTTTTCTTTCTTTCTGACTTTTCATCTTTTCATCATGTTCGATTGAAACAGATTAGCATTATCGCTTCTGCACGCCCACCCCTCCCTCTTTCTCCATCTCTCTTTCTTTCTTATTATATTTTTTCTATGTAGCATGTCCCTTTTCTTCCCTTTCTTTATACTAAAAATAGAATGATCCCTTATTTAGCTGAGGTGACGACACTTATAAGAAATAAGAATTCGGTGGATAAGCAACCCCAGATAATCAGGATTTACATTTTTCCATTTCAACTTGGAGGATTTGGATGGTCTCATTTTTAACCAGAGGATGTTGCAAGATGATAACGATTGTACAATTAAGGAACATGAGTATTAATACATAGATAATAACAATAAAGTAATAAGAGACTATATAAAAAGAGGTGCAGTCAGCATATTCTACTGCCCCAGCCAACAGGGCACAAAGACAAAATGGAATACCTATGCTAATGATGAATATATAAACTAAACTGTCCCCACAGAGTGTAAAAATCTACTCAGCTGAATGACTAGTGTAACTGGGTTCTATTTTAACAGGTGTAACAGATATAGATCATGTTACAGGTGTAACAGATATAGATCATGTTACAGGTGTAACATATGCAGATATTGTTACAGACCATTTACATTCACAATTGTCAGTGGTGATGGTTTGTTCTAACAAGATAGCACAACTACTTATCCTCATGTACAAGTTCAAATAAAACTAGTGCCAGTCAAACTTGGGGGTCCTGGGGAACTTCTGGTTAGGGAACTCCTCAAGTTGCCTCAACATAAAAATTAAATTAGGTCCACTAGCAAGAAAATGACACCAATATGAGATCAATAACACCAAGTAATTATTTATTAAACCTGGTTTTGTTAAAACCAATATGCAAATCAACTACACCATATATTATGTAAACCTTTATTTCTTAGGGGTATATAAGACACATTGCAGGATTTTAAATGCACTAACGACATGGGTTGTTTTGCGGCAAATCTAACTCATATTTCATAAAGACATCATTAATAAATGTAAGATTTATTCTATGCATTAATGATTGACTATAAATTAAATATTTGTTGATAAACTTATGTATAGAAAGTTTTTAGAAAAAACAAGATGTTATTAGTTAGCTGACAGATCTGTTTCGACCTTATAAAGCGGTCTTTTTCAAAGCAACATTATTTATGAGGAAAGACGGAATAAATAAACCATTAATCACGAGGTACAAACAAATGGTCTCGTTCAGGGCCGGAATTTTTAAAATGATAAACTTATGTAATTCCTGAGGGTATTGTTACGTAAACAGTCACATAGTTTTGGTTACAAACAGACAGACACCGAATCTCCATTATAATAAGATATAAAATGGCATAGTGGTTAACATGCAGGACTGTGATATCATAAGTTGGGGCACTCATAGGAGGAAGAGTGGGAAGAGCTTTCAAAGTAGTTTTGACTAATAAAATTGGTGTCAGTCACACTTGAGAGGCCTGGGGCACTTTGAGTTAGGGGCCCTCAAGTTGCTTCAACATAAAAATTAGATTAGGTACATAAGAAATTTTTAAAAATTGAGTAAAATGAATTCATCAAAAGAAAAATATATAAGTTAAGTTCCAAAGAAAAAATGATTTTTATTTTTCTTGATTATATTGACTCTAATTTTTAAATGTTTGTAGGTTATGGCATATCAACCCTTCTCAGGTCATTTTATGCCAAATCAAATCCTTTTGATAAATAGATAGATAAATAGATTGGTTGGTTGGTTGTTTTGTTTTACGGCATATCAACCCTTTTCGGGTCATTTAATGCTGAATCAAGTCATTTTTATTTAATAAAAAATTTGTTTAATTTCATGTATATTTTCTTAGATATAGCACACAGGTTGCAGGTTGCTAACAGTATCTGCTATTACTTAATAAAGTTACTTACACAATTGGCTATGTTCTCTAATTATTTAAAAATAGCATTAGACATGGTTGGTATTTATTCAACGTCCTTGTCCCATGTAGGATGTAATAAAGTATCGCAACTATAGGGTATCCAACCAAGACCAAACTCGCTATTCAGTTGTAAGGAATCTGCCATACTAGCATGCTAACCATTACACCCTGATGGTTTGGATTTATAAACTGGTAGAAATAATTTTCAATAACTTCATGCATATTAAGAAATTGGTAGAATTGATAAACTGGTGGGTGACCCTCAGCCACTGTCTTCTTGCACACATATGATAAAAATGGTTGGATGTTTGCCATTAGAGCAATTTGAAGAATATGGTTGGGACAATGATATTGGTGTTAAGGCTTGATATGAGTAGCTAATTGATTGGGTTGGACCTCTCTGACCACTCGTCTAGCTCAAGTAAGGGCAGAAGTGGAGTATTGCATGTCATAGGACCATTTAGAATCTGGGTCACAGAGTGCATTGCCACCATGATTCTGTACTTAGGTATTATGGGTTGCCACTCAGCACCAACAGTTAGACCCCATTTGAGGGGTCTTATCATTCTGCAGGGTCATGTATTCTACACCCCAAGCTGACAAGGTAGACATGATGTTAGGTAATGATTTCTTTTCTTTATTCTTATTGCATTTAAGTCTATCTATCTATCTATCTATCTATCTATCTCTATATATATATATATATATACATGCTCCCATAAATTTGGAATGAGCTCTCTAAGAGGTGATTTAAATGAACTCTCACTACTAAGCATATAAGCAATGATCGTTTGCTCGCAAACTAGATCTCTTGGTGATCATAAAATATATAAACAAACCTATGTATTTAATAGTTTAAACACCAGCCTCACTACAGCAGCTGTCAGTGGCCGAGAGGATAAGATATCAGGCTGGCAAACAGTCAGTCGGAGTTCGACCCTAGTCAAGGATAGTTGTTGTGTCTAGCTACACTGAAGAGGCGTGAAACGCAGAAACACGTGTCTGTGGATGACTTATTAATATATATATATATATATATATATATATATATATATATATATATATATATATAAAATCTATCTAGAAAGTAATGAGATTGATTTTTTAACTGATCAATGCAGACTTGGTGGTTTGATTTGTTTTGGTTCCTTTGTTTAATGGCATATTAGCCTTTGTGGGTTATTCAATTTCATCCTTTTTTAGAACAGTAGAGGTACTATTTAACCCATAACTGTGGAGATGAGGGTATTCATACCTTTCCTAAGGGTATTAGTCTGAAAATGAACATATTAGCACAGCTCAAGTTCAAACGCACTTACTATGATGTCGCAGTCCTGCATCTTCAAATAATGTGGGTTATCTAATACTAAAGCCATCCTTGAAGAAGAACAATAGTGGTACTATTTAACCCATAGCTGGGGGAATTAATGTGTTCATATCTTTCCCAAGTGTATTAGTCCAAAAATGAACATAATAGCACTATAAGAATTAAAGGTGGTTTTAACTTCAGTAGCTAATACCTCTTTCTTATAATGCGTTAGGAGGCTTCAGAAAGCCACCGAATGCAGGTGAATTTACATATTCATATACAACGAATTCCAACAAGAGTACAGAATTTATTGTCTGAGCAACATTTAACATTTACAATACAAAACAAGCTAGGACGAAAGTCCTAAGGGAAAATGTCTTTGTAAATAGTCTTGAGCCTACTAAATAGAGAATAGAAGTAGTCACTTACTATGTAGAAAGACCATTGTGTAACAAGTACACGGTAAAGATGCAACTGGTTCATGTAACTTCAGTGGAGCCATAGGGTATAGAAGGGGTTGCGTACATACACAGGTATAAGCCTGTAGTTGGAGGGCAATCCACCCCAAGTGCAAGTGGATGGAGACACAACTTGTCTAGTGCATATCTGTTGAGTCACAGATAGAAGAGAGAGTTTTCCTGGGGCTTTGTTTAAATAGCCGGGCTGTAATGCCTTCTAGTGGCAAACCCTGGTGGCAAGGGAACGTGACCTTTTGCCAATCTCTACCCCATCCAAACAAGGGAAGATAATCGCTATAGCATGACTGGAGTTCAAACTCTCTTACTACAATATCACAATCTAGCACATTAGCCACTACACCATGAAGATTCCACCTATTGACCTTAAACATGTATAAAACTTTCTGTTCATGATTTGCCTTTTTATAATTTATGTTCAGCCAAGTAATCTAGGATTATTAACAAGTACGTTTCTTTAAGTGTGTCCTGAAAATGGAACAGAAGAATAACGATCAGCATTGTGTAATGACATTATGCGTCAGACTATAGGACACTCCAAAGGAAACAAGTTGAAACAGGATTATGGAAACCGAGTTCTATTCTGGACACAGGTTTTTGGCTGCTAAGAATTTTTGACGCCATGTTGTCTGGGGCTGTAAAATACACTCACTGTTACCTTCATAGCAAATGGACACTGTGTGATGAGTTCAAATACTGGATGCAGCTATTTGCATTTCACATATTGCTAATAACCCTGGGAAAGGTACGAATCCAATTATTCTCTCTCTAGTTATAGGTAAATAGTAGGGCAGACTGGGCTCTTTAACCTTGGCATAGAAACCGATCTAGGAGAAAGAAAACTCTGAATTCAAACTAAAGCTGCTCTCTTCTTGTTAGTCAAAACTACTTTGAAAGCTCCTCCCCCTCCTTCTCCTATGAGTCCCCCAAATCTGAGTTAGATTTGCCACAATGTTATTAGTGCATTTAAAATCCTTCAATGTGTTTTATATATCACTAAGCTATGTAGTTCAAAGAGGAAAAAAGAAAAAAAAAGGGAAGGAGAAAAAAACCCAAAAAAACTTTGACACTACTTCATCATCTCTCGTAGACAGGAGGCTGCCAACCATTTTCAAACATTAAAATCA
The DNA here is from genome assembly GCA_023376005.1 of Doryteuthis pealeii. Taxonomy (NCBI): domain Eukaryota; kingdom Metazoa; phylum Mollusca; class Cephalopoda; order Myopsida; family Loliginidae; genus Doryteuthis; species Doryteuthis pealeii. Next base: position 27,405,631 of record CM042152.1, read on the forward strand.
ATCCTATGAATGATTTTAAATAGAAACCAATTAAGATATAATTAATATAAGTGTAATCTATCTATATGCATTCTTATTTAATTTTGTTATTCTTTCTAATTTAATATATTTCATTACATTAAACTTAAATACTTACACCCGGCAGAGGGCGTATATTCTTGCTAGTGCATTTAAAAAATGTTCCTGAATATCTGAAATTTTCTAAATATTTTCCCCTAACTGTCAATTTGCACTAAGACTCTTGCAGTGTCAACAAAAGACGTCTATTTTAATGAATGGTCTAATATAGATTGTATGAAGTAACAGGTAAGTTCCTCAATTGATCAGTAATTAAATTACTTTATATTTACAACATAAAAGGGGACAGATATCTTAAATATTTGACCTGATTGTGCTACTAAATTAAAAGCAGTCATTTTATTTGTCATTGGGGGGGGGGGACGTGTTGGCCCCATTGTTAGACTGTGCTTATAGCATCATGTGACTTTAGTCTGGTTCTGCTTATAAGGATTACGTGGGTGTAGAGGAAATAAATAAATTATAGATAGAATAAAATTTTTAAAAAATGAAATAAGCAAATTGTCACATAGTACCTAAATAATGAGAATGAAATTGTCTGTTTTTCCTATAAATAATGTCCGACGAAACCCTGAAAGAGAGAAACAAGTAGATCTCAAAGGACTTGTTAATTCAACCTAGCAATTGTTTATTACTCTGTTAACCTTGTATCTTTGTTTAGTAAACCTTTTCCCCTATACTTAATAGCTCTGTTGGGTGGGGCTTTAGAATACCCCGACTGCACCTCTGCAGAGGGTTAAGACCTCCCCTCCAATGGGGTTATCTGTTGGCTATGGGTGGCAACTCATGATTCATAAGGATGCAATTCTGGTGGCTTAGCAGTCCATGACATGCAACATTTCACTTTGGCCCTTACTTAGGCTAGACAGGTGGTCAGAGAGGCTCTCACTGATCAATTGGCTAGTCACGTCAAGCCCTAGTAACTATATGATTGTCCCAACACAACTGCCTTTATGGCAAGCCCTAACCCTTTTTATCATATATGTACTAGAAGGTGGTGGCTGAGGATCTAAGTGTCCTGGGTATGATGTTAAACTCTATCTGATGGTGAAGTTCCAATTCTGGAGCTCTGGGGAATATAGAGTACTCCTTCATCACCATTACTCCCTCAGCCACCGCCTTCAACTATAGGGAAGACTGCATTCATTAACCTTGGTATGGCAACCGCTCAAGGAGAAGGAAAAACTCTGAATTAAAACCAAAGGGGTTCTCTTCTCATTAGTCAAAACTACTTTGAGAGCTTCTCCTCCTATATTCTAATGTCATGTCTGAAACTAAGTCATTCCATCCCTGCCCCCAAATACCCCATTATTGTGACTTAGCCTTGTGCCTGACTTCATAAATAACCATAAGATAATGAAATATTAGAGAACCAATTTTTCTTGGCCATGTTGGTCAGAGAACTTATCCTAAACTACGTGAGACGTAATCTTTCAATTTATAACTCACATGGCAATACATGATTGTGAATAATAATCCAGAAAACTCATAAATAATTTTATGCTGCAAGAATATTTAAAAACAGATTTAAGTAATGCTGATTGATTTAGATTATCTCTTACTTAATTCTTGTGTTTTTGTTTTGTTTTTTTTATGTGATTGGATTATCAAGATTATTGAAAATATCTGACCTATAAGAACAAATGTTCATAAATGTTGAGTAAATTGGGTTGAATGTTTTAATGATGACATACTTTTAGGAAATTGAAAGTATTTTAGCAAAAAAGCATCCTCACCTGTTCAATCTTTTGTTGAAAGCTAAGAGTATTCTCTGATCATCGTTAGGTCACATTATGTAGTCAATTTGGCAATGCAGTGACCTCTAGAAAAAACAAAAACACAAAGCTTAAATAAGAATATATCATAAGAACTAAAAAAAATATGAGCCCTTAAGGTGTAAGTATTCAAGTTTTAATATAATGAAATATATTAAATTAGAAAGACTAACGGAATTGAATAAGAACACATATATAAAGATTAAACTTATTCTAATTATATTTTGATTGGTTTCCTTATAAAATCATTCTTAGGATTGATTTTAATATATTGGAGAATAAAACATTAATATTAGAGATCAATAATACTAAGTAATAATTTATTATACCTGGTTTTGTTAAAAACACTATGCAAATTAACCACACCATATATTAAGTCAACCTTTATTTCTTAGTGATATGTAAGACACATTGCAGGATTTTAAATGCACAAATAACACAGGCATTTCAGGGCCTGTGTGTCCAGTGTCTGGACCTGTGCTGTTAATTAATGGCGTGATCCCAGGGGGTCATCCCCCAGGCAACACCTGCTCCCTTGATTTAAAGGGGCAAGGCTAGGTTTATTGCCCAGTACTTGAGGTGCCCTCCTTGAGGGGGAATGGCGATGGGATCGACACATTCATCCCATGAGCTTTGGCTTGTGGATGGTCCCACATTAAAAGACCTTGTGTCATACTCACATATGTGGGATGCGAGGTAAATATTCTAATAACATGGGCTGTTTTGAGGCAAATCTAAATCAGATTTTCATAGAGACATCATTAATAAATAGGATTTATTATTCTATGTATTGATGATTTTGACTATAAATTCAATACTCATTAATAAACTCATTAATTCCTGAGGGTATTGTGACGTAAGCAGTGACATAGTTTCGGTTACAGACAGACAGACACCGAATTTCCATTATAATAAGATAACATGAGACACGAGAAATTTATTTAATCAATGAAAAACTATTTATTTTAAAATCAATGAACAAAACCACAAAACAACTGGCACTCATAATAAGCAACATTGCATTGTCATATCGAGTAAAATGAAAGGTGAATTGAATTGATGGAAAAGAAAAAGAGAAAGAATTTGTGTAACCATAACAACAGGTTTATTATTGTTAGTTATAAAATAGGTTAATAATATTTTCTCTTTGGTCTTTATTATAAGAATAACTATTAGATCTTAGTTTGTTTAAGAGTTAAAAACATCAGTCACGATTAATGTCAAGTAAAAGTTAGTAAACTTAAATGTAGGTGAATGGTAAATAAAATTATACAACTGTTCTTTATCTGCATTTATTTAACTAATCCTTCCACCATGAACAGGATGTGACACAAGGTCAATTTTTATGCAATTTTATTAAGTGTGGAAATTTTATTTTTGGTTACAGAGGATGTGACACAAGGTCAATCTCTAAGCAGAGTTTAACAGGTTTGAATTCAGCGTTTTCCTTCTCCTAGACCGGTTGCTATACCAATTTTAAAGAGTCTAGTCTGCCGTACTATTTTACCTATAGCTGGATGGAGAACAGTTGGATTCATACCTTTCCCAAGGGTAATATGCTGTGTGAAATGCAAACAGCTTCATTCAGATTTAAAACTCAGGTGGTTGTGTTCATTAACTATGATGATAACCATTACTCTATGAGTACCTCTTTCTTCTCTGTAAAGGTCAATTTTGTTGAATTTCAAAAGTATTTTTATTGTATTTAATAAGATCAATTTGGTTGAAAAATAAGTTTTTTCTCTACTACATTTTGACTAGGAGGCACCTGTGGTGTAATGGTTATCATCCTAGGAAATGGACAAGTTCAAATCCTGGACAAGGCCGTTTACATTTCACATAGCACTTAATACCCTTGGCAAAGGTATGCATACAATTATTCTTCCTTCAGAGAGAGGTAAATAATAGGGGAGACTGGGCGCTTTAACTTTGGTTAGGCAATCAGTCTAGGAGAAGAAAATCTCTGAATACCTGTTAAACTTCACTTAAGAAATTGACTTTGTGTCACATCCTGCTCAGGTGGAGAAGTTGGTATATATATATATATATATATATATATATATTGAGTATATACCAAATTTTATTATCTTTTTGCTTAGGTTTCCATTCTGGAGAATTCATTGAGATATTCTGATTGTTACTGTTTACTAACAATTGTGAAATGATAATTTAGAAGTTGTGATAAAAAGATTGTAGAATAGAAATGGACCATCCCATTAAATAATGGAGCATTGAACTACAGAAGTTATCCCCCTCCGAGAATATAAAAGAGCCTGTTCACCAGAGACCAAGGGATTTTGTATTCACGCATGATACTGAATAAAGTAATTGAGTATCAATACTACAATTTCGTTGTGGTTACAATTCAATCCTGTTAAACTCCACTTTAAAACAATTGACCTTTTGTCACATCCTGCTCAGGTGGAAGGGTTGGTAAATACATACTACAATTCAATTGGGCAAAATAATGGCAGATCTTGAGCCACTTTTGTGTAGAAGGTAAGAAAAACACATCTTTTTGGGGAGTTGAAATTTGGTTTGGTTTGTTTTGTTTTACGGCATATCAACCTCAGTGGGTCATTTAATGCCGATAAAGTTTTGAAATAAATCAATTCTTAATGGATAATACAATTTTTTAAAAATACATTTTTCTATTTAACCCATAGATGGGACCCCAACAGGTACTACCACTCCGGGTCAGGGTGGACCAGGGAGCAATGGTGATGAAGGGGTGCTCCACATTCCCCAAACCTCCAAAACTGGAACTTCACCATCAGATAGAGTTTAACATCATTCCCAGGACATGTAGACCCGCAGCCACCGCCTTCTAGCACCCATATGATAAAAAGGGGTTGGGGCTTGCCATAAGGGCTGAAATTTGGTGTCAGTATTATGGAATGGAGAATTTCAAAACAATTTTGTTATATTTGATAACATGATAAATAATGATGTTTTGCTGTTTAAATAGGTCATGTCATGTTTTGATTTTAAATAAATCTATTTTGGGAATGATACACAAATTCAACTCTTTTATGAAAGTATTCAAAGTATATTTTTCATAATATTAGCACAATAAAATCAACAACAAGCTGATACATTGACATTTAAATGAAAACATTTTATTACTCCGAGGGGGGTGGGGGTGGATATGAACAAAGAAGACAATGCATGTCATTTCATATATTCATTCCACAACTAGTCTTCCTCCAGCTATGGGCAAATAGTAGGGCAGACTGAGCTTTTTAACCTTGGTTTGGTAACCAGTTTAGGAGAAGGAAACTGAATGCAAACCTATTAAACTCTGCTTAAGAAATTGATCTTGTGTCACATCCTGCTCATGTGGAAGGGTTGGTAAATATATATAACTACTTCATTCATTAAACTTTATAAAATGGCTACCAGGATTGTAAGAGAGCATCCCCATTGTGGAGTAATCATTAGCAAGTTAGTCTTGCAGATCCATTACTACTGAAAAGCAATTTTAATCCTCACTGGATGTCCCATACTTGGGACCTTGTGTTACATCCTGCTCGTGAAGAGGGCTTGGTAAATATATATATATTCATTCCACAATTTTAAAAACAAGTATATAACTTATCAAACTTCTTAAAACCTTCAAAAAACTATTTATACTTTTTTGTTAATGTCATTCTCTATTTGGTTAGACAAGATTACTTGGTTACAAGCACTATAAGGCACTCCTCATTTAATGGTTATTGTCAGTGGAAATGGATACAGCCAACTGAGTTCAAATCCTTGATGAAACTGTTAGCATATTGCTAATACACTTAAGAAAGGTATGAATCCAACTTTCCCCCACTATGGGTAAATAGTAGGGCAGATTGGACTCTTTCACCTTATTGTGGCAACCAGTCTAGGAGAAGGAAAACTCTGAATTTAAATCTGTTAAACTCTGCTTTAAAAAATTGACCTTGTGTTACATCCTGCTTAAGGGTACTCAGCTGTGGGTAAATAGTAGGGTAGACTGGACTCTTTCACATTGTTATGGTAACCAGTTTAGGAGAAGGAAAACTCTGAATTTAAACCTACTTTACTCCACTTTAAAAAATTGACCTTGTTTTACATCCTGCTCATTACAAAGGGGTTGGGTAAATAAATACAAGCACTATTACAAGCAGTATTAAAACACCCCACCCCCAAAGCTAACCACTTTTTAACAATATTATGGGAAGGTGTGGGGGCCTTTCTTTAATGTTGCCACTGTGCCAAATGGTTGAAATCCTGCAGTTCAGAAATCTACTCATATTTTTTAAACAGTCCGTTATTTTCACTCTGTACTGATTTTGAAACTTTTAAAATTAAAAAAAAATAGAGTTATATAAATAATAATAATTAATACTGATTTATAATACTGGGCTGCAATGTTTTCAAGGCTGAATATATAATATTTTAAGGCTGTTTTTTACACTGAATCCAAAAATTATACTCATTTTTTTTTAATCAGATCAAATTTTTAAGATATAAGCTCTTACTTGAACTGTATAGAACAGTATCATAGCTGTGACAAGTAGAGTCCACAGACCTTTTGAATAAGTGTTATTATTATGTACAACTTATTCAAGCACATCTTAAAAACCAGACCTGACTAAACACAATTAATGGTATTTTGGAATTCAGCATAAAATGGTGATCATATATCATTTGATAAATCTTTGACCTTTGGAAAAATTATTTAAAAAAAGACTTGATTCAGCATTAAATGACCTGAAAAGGGTTGATATGCCATAAAACAAAACAACCAACCAACCAACCAACCAACCAACCAATCTCTCTCTCTCTCTCTCTCTCTCTCTCTCTCTCTCTCTCTCTCTCTCTCTTTCATTACAACCAAATGACCAACTGCTAGATCACTGAAGTTATCCAGTGATAAACCTGTTCAATACTTAATTGGGTGACCACTTAAGCAGTTGCAGGTACTGTAAGCAACCTGAGTTCTTTTTTTTTATCAAAATGACTTGATTCGGAATTAAATAACCCGAAAAGGGTTGATATTGTTATAACAGAGATAGATATCTCTTATGATTCACAATCCTTACACACAATATATCCACTCACTAACAAAGCAAAACAAAACACGAGTCACGGATGCCTACCAGCGGAAGTTAACCCAACGGTACCCTAAAACAAAGTGACCAAATTGACGCAGTTCTGCGCATGGGCTCGGATTGAGTTCCGCTTGAAAGGAATTCCAAAAAAACAAAAAATAATATGAACGGAATCCGGATTTTTGGCCAATGGAGTGCCTTCCTGCTAAACGCTCCAAAAGCATTTCAGGAGTCTATCTCTCTACTATATATGTTCGGCATTTTGAGGACAAAGACAGTTGACTGCGGGCTCCAGGCCATTCGTATCGCCGATCAACCGGCAGGCAGGCAGGATCAAGGAGCCACTACGCACCCACTACCACGCATGCCCGTACCTACCCAGACATTCAACCTTACTTCAACTCTTCACCACAGCCGGCACGATATCCTTACCTCCCTGACCACCACGGCACTATCCACTACAACTCACTGGGTCCTTCCTGACTTATTTCCCACACCAAGTGACCATATCAACTTACAACTTCTATCTACTTACATCGTACCATCAACACGATACTACCCCACGCCTCACACCAGGCCACAGAGAGATTCCTGACGTATTATCATATGATACCCACACCTCACTGCACCTCACGACCCCAGGACCATTCCTGACTTACCCCACTCGTGCTACCAGGCCACTGAGATATTCCTGACTTACTCCACTCGGCCATTCCATAATTACTACTAATACTTCTGACAACAACAACAACGTTTTCAACCCTTGTTTATTTTAATAAACGATTTTAATCCGAACCTTCTCGTCCATTATTCTTCTTTGCAAACCATACGCTTTACAGATATCTTAAGATATATAAATATAACATTAAACAAAACAAAACAAATGATTATTACCATTAGTTACTTGAAAAGACCAACTTCAGCATTAAATAACTCAACAAGATTTGACATGCCATAAAACCACCCAAACAATGAAATAAACATCCAAACAAATAACCTAACCACTTTTACCACATCCAGACCCCCCAATATTCTCCCACCCAAAGAAACAATCACACAACTGTCACCATATAGGGAACAAAAAAAAAAAAAAGAATTAAAACAAAGAAGTACTACATTTCTGGCTCAGCGACCAAGTTTACATCCTTCACAGGTCACCCCCACAGAAAAAAAACAAAAAACAAAAAACAAACAACAACAAAATTAATTCAGGCCAAAAATAATTACTTGACAGAGAACTCCTTATACACAAAACAGCTTCATGGTAAAATGTACTAATGTTGTTTCCGTGGCAGACTGTGAATTCAGGAGCATAAATTTTTAAAGCTCAAAGAAAAACATAACTTAACTCGTTCATTCATTTATAAGTTGTTTTTTTTTAAATTTATAAAAAGCATTAATTGATATTGTATAGATTTAAAGTTGTTGTGATTAAATCTATACAACATCAATTAATGCTGTTTAATTTTTTTTTAAGTTATAAATTAATTAACATATTATATTTTCCCTTAAGTTTCATTTCAATTAAAAGTATTAATCCTAGTTGAAAAATTAAAAATAGATTTATTGGACTTTATTTCATATTTCACTAACATCTGTCCAGTGGACTATAGTAAAAATTTACACCCCTGAATTCACAGTCTACAAGTGACACTTAGTGAAGATAGAATTAATTACAGTCACAATGATCAATGAGACTTGCCTATTAACCTGTGACCTACACTTAAGTGTCCTTGGAGATGTCAGTGAAATTGGTTGTTTGGTTTACAATTCATAAAAGAGAACCAGCTACCGATTGAGCTAAATCCCCTTTTCGTTAGCACTAGACCAGGGAGGTTGTTTGTCTTGAGGTAGAGTGCCACACCTACTGTCAGCTCCTCACTTTGCCGCACAGATCAGATTACCCAATCTGTGCTACTCATACACTGAGTTGGCAAGGACCGGTATTGAACCAGGAACCTTGCAATTCCTAGGTGGGTACTCTACCAACAGAGCTAAACTGGCCCCCTGAATTTACCCATAACTGAAGGGAAAATGGTTGGATTTGTATCTTTCCGAAGAGTATTAGTACTATGTGAAATGCAAACAGCTGCATACAAGATTTAAACTCATCTCTCACGGTGTCCATTTCCTATGACATTAACCATTACACCATGCAGCTCCAACTATTCTCCCTCCAGCTATAGGTAAATTTCAGGCAGACTAGACCCTTTAACCTTGTTTAGGCAACTGGTTTAGAAGGAAATCTCTGAATTCAAACCTATTAAACTCTGCTTTAAAAATATGACCTTGTGTTGCATCTGACTAGTTCTATAATGATACCCATTACATGATACATCACCCTCAGGTACACATGAGGACTATTGTCATATAGTACCTAAATAATGAGAATGGAATTGTCTGTTTTTCCTCTGATGAAATCTTGGAAGAGAGAAATAATGAGATCTCATGGGACTTGTTATTTCAACCTAGCAATTGCTAATTACTCTGTTCATCTTGTATCTTTGCTTATGAAACCTTTTTCCCTATCCTTAATACTTGTTGTGTTTCTTCCTATTATTCCTCTGTTAACACTGATATTCAAGTTACAACAACTATAAACTTAATAGTAAAGAAAAAAAACATCTATGAGTTGTTTGTTTGGGATTTATATTTGTATAGGAATTTTGAAAGTTTGAAAGTCTATGATCAAATGTTATTTATTTACATTTTTGTATATTTAAATGAAATGTATAAACCAATAATACATAATTGTTGATATACAAAGTGATGAAATAGAAATGAATTGATAAACAATAAGATTTTTGGTAATTTAATCAGGACAAAAAAATTTTGTAAAGCAAACACAAGACAAAATTATTTTAGTAACAGAGTGGTGAATACATGGAATAAACTACCATCATCAATAGTGAATGCCCCATCTCTAAACTCCTTCAAGGCAATGTTGGATAATCTGTGGAATGATTATAAATATTCTGTGTAATTAAAATGAATGTTTATAAGGAACAGCTGACAGGTCTCAGACCTAATATACTAGCTGAAAGGATATCATTATTATTATCATTATTCACTCTTTTTGAGTTTTTCACATCAGCATTAGCTGATGGCCTTTCACTGGAGTCTGAGTGGCAACAAGTCTCCTTAGGTCTGCAGGACTCTTCTGGCAGATTGCAGCAGTGCAGTATTCTGGATGGTCTCAATCTTTCCTCTGATGTCCAGATTTTCCAATCGCTTTTCCAATCCCTTTGGGACCGTTCCAAGTGCACCAACTACAATTGGTATCACTTTGACTTTCATATTCCATAACTTTTTCAGTTCTCTGGCAAGGTCCATGTATTTGTCCATTTTTTCATTTTCCTTCAGCTTCACCCTGTGATCTTCTGGAACTGCAAAATCCACGAGTTGACAAGTTCTTTCATTTTTGTTAATCAACACTAGGTCTGGTCTTCTTGCTGGGATAAGGTGATCCGTTATTATTAACAATGATTTTAATGATCCAAATAACATAACATTGTTTATGTTTCTATTTTTAGGGCAATTTTATTGTGATGTAATGTTCTGTTTCTGTTAAGACATTTACCCTGGGTTAGTTGAGCTAACTCCAACCAAGAAATTCCCCTGTAGTGAATTCATAGAAGGAGTATCAAGGGAATATAAAATTCACAAGTGGTCCCCAAATCACACATGCATATCCCGGCCAGGGGAAGGAGATTTGCTGCAGATTTTCCACAGACAGTGACAAGTATGCCAAAAGCCATTGATTCCTGATGATTATGGTGACGCCCTTTGGATTTTTACCAAAGCCCCTTTGGCCAGGTTGTGGCCCTAATACCACTGGGTGCCAGACATGTTTGCCTTGGGTGACCCTACAAGAAATTTAAGTTCCTGACAGCATGACTACCTGCCATGATGAGGAGAGGTTGGACTTTTGAAATAATGTGCTAGATGGCCATTGAGCAAAGAGCTTTCTCTGCCCTTTTAAAGGTCTCATTTTTTGTTCTGCAGGGTGTCTAGCCACCCTCCTCACCAGACAAATCTATGGGGTTACAGGTTTAGTCACTGATGATCCAATTATGAAACAGTACTGTGGTGTAATGGTTAGCAAGCTATTCTTGCATATCTATTACTACTGAATAGTAAGTTTGATCTTTGCTGAATGCCCCATACTTGTGACCTTGTGTCACATCCTACCAATGCCAAATAAAAGGCATCCCATCATGGTTTAGTGATTAGCAAGCTAGTCTTGTAGATTAATTCCCTATACTTGTGACCTTGTGTCACATCCTACCCATAGCAAACAGGTTGAATCAATAACAGGTATCCCATTGTGGTGTAATTGTTAGCAAGCTACTCTTGCAAACCTATTACTACTAAATAGCAAGTTTGATCCTTGCTGAATGCACTTGCAACCTTGTGTCACATCCTACCTGAGGCGAAGGGGTTGGGTAAATATCTATGTTTGTTCTTTTGAATATAAACTGGACGTTGAAAAAAAAAAGTACCTCCCTTCATCTGAAAAATAAAAGGGAGATAACTTAAACGCCACATAAACCTTTGGCGTTCTCATTTAAACTGTGTGACGCAATTTGTTTGAAATTGTTGGAGAAAACTTTTTGAATGGAATTACCTTATTCAATTGTGTATTTAAAATCATTTCATAAAATATGTCATATTTGAGGAACAAATAGAAACTCACTAATAATAACAACGACAACAATAATTAGAAGAAAATGAAATAAACACAACCTATATAAATAGCGGAATGGAACAACCCATTGTTGTATGGTTTAAGAATTACCCTGAAGATGGTCCACTATAGGGCGGAAAGTACTTGGAAAATTACCTATGGAAAATATATCAGCCAATTTTCACCAGATATCATTAGAACAATCCGGAAATTTGAAAGGACAAGGAACAAAAAATGGCTGCATTGTTCAATAATATATGCCTAAAAGAAGAAATGCTGCCTAACTATACATATATATATATATATATATTTTTTTTTTTGTATGTTTGTTTTTTTTAGAAGTATTGTTGATAAAGTATATATTATTATTCATATTTTGCTTGAAGGCAATTACAATGCGTATATCGCATAAAATTCGATAATTATAGAAAATAATCATGACAAGTGAACCTCGGCAAAGAATTGTGCGGTGTGTAGAACATCATACAGACTGTTTCGACTTTATTAAGTCTCATCAGCGATGTATACTAACGACTTCCCTCCGACAGAAATCGAAACCGGGACTTTAGCAGGAGAGTCAGAGACTTTATTGCTTCGGCCACCGATACACAGCGGACAATCCATGCGAAATTAACCTGACAATGATAATGATATGCCTCTACCATATGAGGTTACATCTGCACAATGTTCTACACACCGCACAATTCTTTGCCGAGGTTCACTTGTCATGATTATTTTCTATAATTATCGAATTTTATGCGATATACGCATTGTAATTGCCTTCAAGCAAAATATAAGTAATAATAATAATATATATATAAATATAAATATATATATATATATATATATATATCTTATTATAATGGAGATTGTGTGTTTTTCTGTCTGTAACCAAAACTATATTACTATTCAAGTCACAATTCCCTTAGTTATTGATATCCCATTCTCTATGATTTTATTTTTATTTAAACCTCAATTATTAATAAAATTATTTTACATTATTAATACTGTTAACCATGTCTACATACTGACAACATGCTATTATATTTATATATACAACAAAATAGTGGTTTACAGTGTGAATGGGAAGGCTAATTTGCATATTAATATTAAAAAATCGAATTTAATAAATATGTGCTTAGTATTATTGATTTCTAACTGTTTGGTTTTATTTTAATGAATATAAGCAAAAATCTCTTCAATTAATCTGAAATGAGATCCATTAACAAGATGAAATAACTGTCATTTTATTATTTACTTCCTCTTTTAACTAAATTAGAAAAAAATAACAATGAAAGACGAGAGTGATGGAAGAGTAAGTTTCAGTTGTTCTATCTTTTATTACACTCCCTCTGTTTCAAATCTTTTTATCTGCATTCTTATTTAGTTTCATTAGCCTTTCTGATTTAATACAATATTTTATTACATTAAAACTTAAATACTTGCACCCGGAGAGTGCATATATTTGCTAGTATATATATATATATATATATACATACATTAAGATCTGTGTGTAATTTGAATTAACATTGAATTTCTGTTTGGAATTTGTAAAGCAAGGAGAATTCTCAAAATAAATTGATATTATAATTTTGAAATGGGATATCAAAAGATCTTCAATGCACTCAATATCACCATCAGATTAGAGCTATCATTCAAAGATATAAGTAACTTGCCTGACTAGAAATCTGCCTTAAACAGGACACGTCCTTGTAAATTAAGTGAATTAACAGCTGTACGCTCCCACACTTTTTTTAGGAAGTAATTCAAAACCCATTCACTTACCAGGACGTATTCAGAAGGATCCGAAGGTTGCTGGGATAATTAGTCTGGCACTCTGCTGTGTAGGGTTGAATTCTTAGACTGCAAGGAAAACCACTCCTCTGAACACACAGTCATATAAAGTCTTTGTTGAGATCTTTGACATATAAAGTGTGTGCTAGATCCTCACTCTTACTTATAGACTAGGCGAGATCATGTGATCTATTCCTTGGCCAATCACTGGCAGTACTCTGAGGCTGATACAATACTTAACCGACCCTACTGGTCATAATTACTATAGCGTTCTTTGATGACGGACATAGGATTAAATCACTGGACCTTTACTAATACGCAGGATAGGACTTATACAATCACCAAAGGATTCCATAACATAGGACTTTCTTTAAGCCCTTTTCAACTGGTCAAGGATGGCATTTAAAAACTTTACAGTCTTGTCTACTCTTTGCTGATAATCATCTCAATGATTTTGCTGCATATTGAGATAAAATATGGTCTGAAGAGTGCTCAATACTTTGAAAATCACATAGGCAACAGACTGAAAGTTACCAGGTGCAGTTGACTTTATGTCTTTTCTACCCTAACTTATATATATATATATATATATATATATATATATATATTTGTCTTTTCTACTTTTTGCTCAGCTGTACACCAACTAGACAGTAATCTACACATGTAGATATCATCACTTTATTATATAAGTTTCTCAGCTGTGCACTGATCTTCATTGTATGACTGTTATCATCTTGCAACACCCTCTGGTTAAAAATGAGACTGTCCAAATCATACAAGATGAAATGCAAAAATGTAAATCCTGATTATCTGGTGTTGCTTATCTGCCGAATTCTAATTTCTTATGAGTGTTGTCACCTCAGCTAAATAATGGACTGTTCCATTTTCATTACAATGAAAGAAAGGGAAGTGATAATGCTAATCTGTTTCAATCAAATATAATGAAAAGATGAAAAGATGAAAAAAAAGAAAAAAGAGTGAGAGAGAGTTAAATCAAGATTATTATACTTTTAGTAAATTATTTTATTAAGATTATTTATTAAGATTATTTTTATTAAGATTATTATACTTTTTACATATTGAGCTATTGTGTAATAGCTCTTAAGTAAACATATCAAACATTGTAATAGTTGAATTATCATACTGTGGTATATCCACAGATCCAGCTAGTATATATATATATATATATATATATATATATATATATATATATATATATATATATATATTAATTAATTTTTATAGACTAATTCTGAATTAATAGGCATTATTTATCATCAAACTCTACAGCATTAAAACACCAAAAATAGAATTGTAACACCTCTGCAACCAATAATAAATATACACAAGAGTCAGACTTATTTTTGCACAGCTACATATAATGTTTGGTTACTGCGTTTCAATACTTACGTGTTTTGTAATAAATAATACCTAATAATATCTGCTTTTGTTGTATTTGGTAGAGCATCTGCCCAGGAATCACAAGGTTCCGGGTTCAATACCAGTCCACACGAACTCAGCGCATGAATAGCACAGTTTGGGTAATTTGATCTGTGTGGTAAAGTGTGTGTGTATGGGGAGGGACAAAATTGATCAGAAAATCTAACAATTTCAGTATTTAAAGCCTGGAATGTTGTCATTTTATTTTATCAAAATGAAATGATGAAATTATAACTAAAATTCAAATTAAAAATATGAAATAAAATGACAACATTCCCTGGTTTAAATACTGAAATTGTTAGATTCTCTGATCAATTTTTTGGCCATATGTTGCAAAAACGAGAATTTTTCAGTGCATTTTTGTCTATGATATTTGATGCCATTTTCTCAAAAATTGGTACAAGTGGAAGATCTAATTTTTGGTATTAGTACTTAATCAACCAATATACAACTTTTGGTGTTTTATGTAATTTGATATTTTAAAAATGTGTAAAATCGACCTACCCTAATATACATATGTGTATGTATAATATACATACACATATATATATACATTGTATATATATATTTTATCATATTGTATGATGTGTATTAGATGCGTTATGTTATATATAGTATATGTTGCGTACGTTATATATATTATAATATATTATATATTGTTATATCATATTATATTGTATATATTATGTATATTTTATCTATTCCTATATATAAACAGTTGGCATTAAATAACCCATAGGGTTGATGTGCCATTAAATGAAACCAAACCAAACTACTTCTATTACTACCAGAAGTGCTGATTCAGAAAAAAAGATTACTTTTATATTTTTTCTAGCACATTAGTTTTCTTCACCTTTACAGATTTCAATTGACTTTGGTACTCATTTTTCTGTCAAGAATACTGCCTATAATACAATTTTCAAAGAGCAGATTCCATATTCCTAACACAGTGCCACAATACCATTCTCTCTCTCTCTCTCTCTCTCTCTCTCTCTCTCTCTCTCTCTCTCTCTCTCTCTCTCTCTCTCTCTTTTATTTTTTCATACCCTTTCTCAAGGTGGAATGTAACTATGTGCAGTCTTATTATATCTAAGATATAAACCAAGAAAAGCCAAGAACAGTTTTGGCAATACTAGCAAGAGAGAGAGAGAGAGAGAGAGAGAGAGAGAGAGAGAGAGAGAGAGAGAGAGAGAGAGAGAGGGGGGGAAACAAAAGATTCATGCTTTAGTTTTCAGGTGTTCTCGTTAACTGCCAGAATGCTGATAAAAGAATCTGTTCTCTATAAAGGTAAGTAGACTGCAAAAAAAGGTTCAATTTCAGACTAATGTCTGCTCTTATCAAAACTGAATGTCATGTCAATGAACTTTCTTACAAAGTTTGTAAAAAACTAGCCCTTCTCCCCCCTGCAAAAAAAAACCCAAAACAAAATGTTTCCTTCACCTGACATAAAGGTTAATAAATTTATGAAGTAACCTTCTTTTTTACCTTTACACCAGCAGTTCCCAATCTTTTCATGCACTGGGTGCAGGGTGTACTTCAGTAGCAAGAAAAATCCCCTGAGGGCAAAATGAAATTACAATAACCTGAAGGACAATGCCAATTTTGGTCTTGAATAAACCTCGAAAGCAGCACCCCACCCCTCAAAGAACAGTTGTACGTCCACTTGTTGCAAGACAAAACACCTGACAGGCCATTAATAGTCAAGTTACTATGTAAACTCAATTCACTATCTGAGCCAAAAGAAAGGCTCATCTAAGTATTCTAGCTAATTGTAGCAGTGCTGTGGTCTAGATGGTCTCCATTCTTGCTCTGATCTCCAGTTCCACGAGGCTCTTTTCCAGGACTGTTTTGATTCATTAGTGCATCCAACTAGGAACCACAAGGTTCCAGATTCGTTACCGGCCCTCGTCAACTCAGCTTATGAGTATCACAGAGATCTGTTCAGTAAAGTGAGGAGCTGATGGAGAAGCTGATCTCCTTGGTTCCGCGCAAGTGAAAAGGGGATATTCTCCCTCCCTGTCTGGCTGATACTGACTTTAGGACTTTGCTTTATGCTAAAAAACAAAACACTTGACAAACCATTAATAGTCAAGTTACTATGTAAACTCAATTCACTATCTGAGTCAAAAGTAGTTGTGATATGTTGGATCCGAGCATGTATGTATCCGAGCATGGTAATGATCCAACCTGGGAAATCATTTTTAATAGTTTGACAGTTGATCAAACAGGTGTTGAAGAACTTGTGTTTATATATATCACAATAAAGATGAGGACAACAGTCTGAAAAATCAAAATTATTCACATGAAGCCTCATCTGAAAAATACACACAAATAACCTCATAACATAATATAATAATTAATTTGGTTTAGTTTCCTCATCTTTTGTTGTCTTAATCAAAAAACTTTTGTACCAGCAATTTAGTAAATCATTGCATAATCTGAAATCTTTTTCTTTTATTATTTTTAGGCTGTTATTATTATCAAGGTTCTGATCATGGTTGCTCAGAATTGATAGGCAATTTCTGGAAAATGAACAATGCTGAAAATGTCTTCCTATTATCTATATATTAATACTCATGTTCCTTAATTGTACAATCGCTATCATCTTAAAAATAAGACCAGCCAAATTATCCAAGATGAAATGTAAATCCTGATTATCTGGTGTTGCTTATCCGTCAAATTTTTATTTCTTATGAGTGTCATCAGCTCAGCTAAATAATGTACCATTTCGTTTTTATTATAAACAAAGAAATGGAAGAAAAAGGACATTCTACACAGAAAAATATGATAAGAAAGAAAGAAAGAAAGAAAGAAAAGAGTAGGGGAAAGATAGAGAGAAATGATAATGCTAATCTGTTTCAATCGAATATAATGAAAAGATAAAAAGAAGGACAGAAAGAAAAAAAATGAGAGAGTTAAATCAAGATTATTATACTTTCTACATATTGAACTATTTAGCAATAGCTCTTAAGTAAACATATCAAATGTTGTAATAATTAAATTATCATACTGTGGTATATCCACAGGTCCTGCTAGTCTATATATATATATTTCTTGTGTGTGCACGGAATTGTAGAAACATTAAAAAAATGATTCCCAAAAAAGCCTCTGATTTAACCCAGGATTATAAAAACCAAATGGGCTATCACGCTACATGAGTACCGTGTTAACCCGAAAATAAGACAGGGCTTATATTCATTTTCACTCTGAAATATAACACCAGGGTTTATTTTTGGGGCTTGCCTTGTTCTTCCTATATCGAAAAATAACATTATGATGTAGAAAATTATGAAATTTCTAAATAAACAGAAATTACAAAAAACAATCTACATTTATTTACCATTAACATGTTCTTTTATTAAAAACCCATTCAAAAATAATTATATCATCCTCTCCTGGAATGTTATGGCTCTCAACTAGGGCTTATTTTAAGAACCTCCTGAAAAATCATGCTAGGTTTTATGGTTACATAATTCATGGGTAGCCTATGAGATTATGTATTGTAGTGTAGTTAACTGGATCCTTGGTAAAGAGTCTTGAGTATTATGGGAGCTGCACAAGAATGCTGCGGGCGGTCTTGAATAAGTCGTGGAAGCAGCACCCCACAAAGAAGCAATTGTATGGCCACCTGCCTCCCATATCACAAACCATACGAGTAAGGAGGGTTAGGCATGCAGGACACTGCTGGAGAAGCAAGGATGAGCTTGTAAGCAACGTTCTACTGTGGAGGCCAACACATGGACATGCTAACGTGTGCCGCCCAACCAGGACCTACATCGACCAACTATGTAAGGATGCTGGCTGCTGTACGGAGGAGCTCCCAGAGTCGATGAATGATAGGGAGGGTTGGCGAGAGATCGTCATGGATATCCGTGCAAATTGCGTGACATGATGATGATGATGATTCGTAAATGGAGAGTTACCATTGAATCATAGAATGACCACTATAGAGTAATTGATAGCTCTGTTCACCTTTCACTGACCTATTGACCAGTGATTTCTCATTGGCTAAAGGCAAATTGTATGATGGGAACTTAGTTAGAGTTAAGGAAATTTTGGCAGGTTGTCGATGGGAGCAGACACAATGGTCATCTGTCTCCAAGTAAGCCATCTTCTCACCGTGACGATTGAACTCTTTTGGGCTTTTGGGTTTAATAAAGATGTCTAAGAAAAAAGAAACTAAGTCTTATATTCATCATTAAAAACAAAAGTAATGAGCACAGACAACCCAGAACAAAAGAAGCCCAAATCAACCAAAGGAAGAGACCAGGGAAATCATTTCCAAAGAAGAAGGCCAGCTAGAATAGAAAAAGATGACCCTTAGAACCAGTTAAGGTCTTAAGTTATAAAAGGGCTATGCAACATTATCTTGCAGGTAGGTATTATTTTCAGGGAAACACAGTAGTACCCCCATAACTAAACTAGATTACGGGATAAATCTAAGGATTAAATAAAATTAAAAAAATAAAAACAGGTCCTCTCAGAGAAAATAAAGTCTGGGAAATTAATTGAGAAGAATCAATGTATAGTAGTAACTAAACGTCATGTGAAAAAAACTTAGATAAAAAGAAAGCAAGAAGATAGAGTGTTTGAAATATGACAAAGATAACAAATATGAGGAAACCAGTCCTAATGAATCAATGTATAATAGTAACTAAAACTCATGTGAAAAAATTTAGAAAGAAAGATACAGAAGGTAGATTGTTTGAAACACAAAAAATATAAGGAAACCAGTCCTAATGAATAAATGTATAACTTTAAAAATATGTGGTTTGATAACAAAAAAACCCTTTTTATTTAACCAACTTTGGCAATGGCATGGTAAAACAGTTAAAAATCCAGTCTTGCAGACCATTGTTAGTGAGTTCAGTTTTCAATTAAGTGCTGCCCTGTTGTATTAGATAGGAATACCTTATATATAAACTAGAAGTGGCTACCCGGCATCGCCAAGGTAGAGGGGGTAAAGTTAATCTTGCAGAATGCCCCATTAAAATCCCAATGTAAAAAAGACCTTGCAGGAATCCAGCCTGGTGCAGCGTCAGGGGAAAAAAAGTGCACAGACACTCAGAAAAAGAAATATTAATATCTCCTATTTAAAATATTAAACATAAAAAAGAAAAGAATTCCATGCTGTTACTATTTAAATTTTATTTTTTAATTATCTTCATGAATATAAATCAAATCTTCATTATTTTTGCTCAAAAAGCAAGATCTGTTGATAGTAAATGTGTATATATATTTACTTTGTCATTAATTATTTTATTTTCCTAGTTTCCTATACATACGTACATGCACACCAACTGCCCTTTGTATATGTATCGATAGATGTAAATTACTTGTATTAAGAATAGATACTTGATGCTATAATTTTTTTTACTAAGGATTATTATTAGTTACTTGATACCATATAATTGTTTGCAAACAGATGACTATTATTAAATAGAAATAATTACTTGAAAGATATAATTATTAGTATTAGATACTTGATATCATATAACTTTGCATACAAAAAAAACTCTTCAAAAATAACTACACAAAAAATGTACTATATAAATGTACTACGAACCCGATTCCCTAACCTCTGAGCATTAAAAAAAAACTCTAGAAGGTTGGATATGCCATTAAAATAACCAAGCAATCCATCAATTAGGTGCCTCATACTTCTGGCCTTGTGCCAAACGGAGGTAAGCTTAGTAAAGAACAACTTTAACAAAGGGATAAATTCCTGGAGTAGTAATACAAAAAACAGTTTGTGAAATGACCCTAAAAATAAAACCTATAAGCACACTGTCATAAATACAGCTGGATTATTATTTTCCCAGTCATAAAATCTTTCAATGCAAATAGGAATTTTCTTCTTTTTTTTAACAAAGAAAACATTTCTGTATAACTTAACCTAATTCATATTCTCAACCTTTTTAAATTTACACACACGCATGCACACACATACACACATACGCACACATACACACACACATACACACACACAAATATATGTGAATTTTAAAAGTTTAATATCAAACAAATAGATCAATCAAATTAATGGGCCCAAACGTTTTTATGGGTGAAGGCTATCCATAAATCATGTTCATATGTGATAATACACACATTCTTATACCCTGAAGGTACACAAGTACAGAGACAGTGAAGCATAATTCTTATTTTCAAAAGAGGTTTTATAGTTATAGACTTGTTTCTTCTAAGTCCTCTCAGTGGCTCCATTGTATACCTCATCATACCCATGTTCAGTTTTTACTGTTGCCTGATAAAAAAAATTGTTAGATAAACATTTGCCCTCTAGAAGACAGTTTGTTAATTTTGATCTTTTGTTGTCCCTGCATCCTGCTCTAATTTACACTATGCATACCAGTGTCAGCTGAATTTCCAGCCCAACTTAGATATTTTCCGAGTCTTGTTTTTGTCACTTTTTGTTGACAAATTAATGTTGAATACTTATTTTGTGTAAAAAATGTTTTTACTTGCTTAATGCATTGATTGTTTTTATTTTCAAAACTTGAATAAATATTTATAAACTGGTGACATTTGTTTTGAATAAAAATAATATGGTATGAAAATTGTTTTGAAGTTTGAGTTTGAGTTTTGTAAAAATTCAATAGAAATTTCTACAAATTCAATTGAAAATAATTCTTTTTAAAAGGGGGTGGATAGGTTGTAAAATATCTACATTAATTTGCTGATAAAGATCCGGGGTGGAGGTGGAGAGTGTAAAATATCAATATGAACTCATAAGCGATGTTCTCCTGTGGACACTTACTTATGGACACACCAGTGTATGTTGACCAGCAAAAACCTACACTGATCAATTCTGTGCAGATTCTGGATGCTGTGTGGAAGACCTGCCAGGAGTGATGACTGATAGGGATGGGTGGTGAGAGAGAGTCATGGGAATCCATGCCATCAACATGACCTGGTGATGATATCAAATTTAGGTTAAATGTCTTCCAATATGTTTGTTGTGTGCTCTTTATTTATGTTGTTATAAACTCAGTATTCTCCATTAGCCATTCTTACCAATATAACTATCACTGATTCACACCCAAATGTTAATGAAAAAAGAACCTTTCAACCAACTGCTATATGGGAAAAACATAAAATAACATAAAAAGTAATTTTCTTGGAATTCATATCATTCAACATAATATAATTGTATTATATATTTAAAAGTGTTTTCAGAATTCATATATGCATTATTCAACATAAAATAATACATGAAATAACATAACATAAAATAATATAACATAAAAAATACATAGCTACTGCAATCCTGTTTCACTACCACTAAGGTTACACTCCCTTCATTAGTCACTCCTTAAAACCTGCACCATTTTGCTCTACCCTCTACAGCACTACCTCCAAATTCATACTCCCTTCACTAATCACTCCTTAAAACCTACACCATATTGCTCTACTCTCTACAGCACTACCTCCAAATTCATACTCCCTTCACTAGTCACACCTTAAAAACCTGCACCATATTGCTCTACTCTCTACAGCACTACCTCCAAATTCATACTCCCTTCACTAATCACTCCTTAAACCTACACCATATTGCTCTACTCTCTACAACCTCCAAATTCATACTCCCTTCATTAGTCACACCTTAAAACCTGCACCATATTGCTCTACTCTCTACAGTACTACCTCCAAATTCATACTCCCTTCACTAATCACTCCTTAAAACCTGCACCATATTGCTCTACTCTCTGCAGCACTACCTCCAAATTCATACTCCCTTCATTAGTCACTCCTTAAAACCTGCACCATATTGCTCTACTCTCCACAGATATTTATATTATTTTTTTGCTCTAATAACAAAACTGCTGTCACCTTTTTTGTCATTTCAGACAAGAAAAAATTGCATTAGCTTTTTGTATAACTGCAGCCATTATTTTTAGTTCAGCAGTAAAAATCAGAATTTTTTTTTGTTTTCAATAATTATAGGATTGTTCTCCTGTAATAATTCCTGCTTGACAGGAAGAACTGTCAAAATATCAGAATATTGGTCACTTATAATGTCTCCTTTTTTTTTCTTTTTTTAAATACATAATTATTTGACTTGTACTATGTGATAAATTACCAATTGTTAGTTAGTTATTGGTAACTTTTCAAGTAAACCACAGTTGAAAGTTTAACAAGTTGTTCTTCCCACATGAAATACCATCAGAATGACATTAGTAATATGTCTGATCTACACTGACTTACAATACAAATGTCAAATGGTGTTGGTAGATGGGCTTTTTGCATTAACTGCCAAGGAAAGAAAGAAAGTTTCAATGAGAAAAAACAGATATCGTTTTGTTTTTCCTATTTTTATTTCTTTCTTCTTTCTAAAAATGACAAAAGACAAATGTTTGCCTAGAGTGAGAAACAAGTTAATAATATCTTGTTTGAATTACGATAACAAATTTTAACAATGGGTTTGTGTTTTCAATAAAATAAAAAAAAATCATATCAGTCAACAGGTTGTTTTATTTTCATTCAGAACTGAAATATTTTTTCTAGCGTGTATAATTACTTTTTTTTTTTAATAACCAAATTTTAAAAAAAGATAAAAAAAAGATTTTATACTAATGATAATATATTTTTAAAAAGATATTTTTCTGGTACAAAAAATATTGTATATTTATTTTAAAGAAAATATTTATGTAAAAAAAAAAAAAAAATAGTAGACTTATAGCTTTATTTAAAAAAAAGAGCAGAATATATATGCGGATATACCACAATTATTACAATGTTTGATGTTTACTTAAGAGCTATTGCTAAATAGTTCAATATATAAGAAGTATAATAATCTTGATTATAACTCTATGTCACTCTTTTTTTTTCTTTCTTTCCTTCTTTTCATCTTTTCAATATGTTTGGTTGAAACATATCAGCATTATTGCTTCTGCATGCTCACCCACTCCCTCTATCTTCCTCTACTCCCTTTCTTTCTTTCTTTCTTTCTTTCTTTCTTTCTTTCTTTCTTATTGTATTTTTTGTGTATAGCATGTCCTTTTTTCCCCTTTCTTTCTTTATAATAAAAACGGAATGGTGCATTTAGCTGAGATGACGATACTCATAAGAAATGATAATCCGGTAGATAAGCAACACCAGATAATCATGATTTACATTCTTGCATTTCATCTTGGAGGATTTAGACGGTCTTATTTTTAACTAGAGGGCGTTGCAAGATGATAATGGTTGTACAATTAAGGAACATGAGTATTGATATATAGATATCAACACTTCTTTTTTAAATTTTGGATAAAGAATCTTTGTTATTATTTTATAACTAAATTTATCTTATTTTTACTTCTTTTGATGAAGCATTTCCACTATTATTATTTTATTTAAACTCTGTAGGATTAGTTATGTCTTGCAGCAGCATAGTTTCCTGCTGATTATCATTTATTGTTAGAAACCCTTTTCCCGCGAGAAACAAATTTGTATATCAAATTTGATAATTTTACACCAAACTGTTTGACGAAGAACAGACAAACCTGGAAGTATATATTTACCAACCCCTGGAGCAGGATGTAACACTGTATGTTATGGTGTAGCTTTCCAACGAGTGTAATGTAATTATTAATACGTAGCATGTAACATGGTGTATTCTTCTCAATGTGCTGTTAATTAGTATATTGTTTTTGTATATTTACAATTTTAATGTTTGGAATTGCCAGGATTTGTATATTTGTGTTCATGTATATTTGCAATCAGGATGTTTGTTCTGTATTGTGTAACACAACGATGCATTTGTGTGTAACATGAATGTTAGTGTTGAATGTTTAAGTATGCAATGTAGGTTTTAGACAAACTCCATTTTAGACCGCATCCCCCAATCTCCCAGGAACCTTCAGACGGGAAGAACCCTTTAGGTCTGCGCAGATAAAAGAACCCCATTCCTGATGCCAAGAAGATCCCTCAACCATTCCAACTAAGGCCTTGACTGGGAACAGATCCTACAACTGTCACAGGAAAAAAAGTTCCTCTCCACTAAATAGCTATGAACTTAGAATAAAAGTCTGAAACCTAAAAGTGCCTTTTGTCTTTGTCTTTTCTTTTCCCTTTCTTTAATTCCTTTTCAGTCTGACAACCCACAAGAAGCAAGAATCATGCATAATGGAGTTTAAAAGAAACAATCAGCGAACACGCACCAAAAATAACCAAAATCCTGAATCCATATAAAAAACAATTTTGCCCCATATGTCAACAGCTCACAGCAAAAATATGGTTGATGATTTTTTTTAAAGGCCTACACACAATTTCTTTTCTCACAGGAACAATTAAAGTACACCAGTCAGAGTATCAGATAACTTTCTCTGTTATATTTTCTCACTCCAGACATTCTAGTTCCTCCTTAACTTTGGGAAATATGGACAACAGTATCCTCCTAGATGTAGTCACATAGTAGGCGTCCTTTAGAATTATTTTAATACAGTCTCTTTTCTTACTATATGATTTTTTTTAAGTGTTTGAAAAAAATGTTATCAATAAATATGAAAGAGAATATTTTAAGAGTTCTAAGTTCACACTCAAAAAATAATTAAATCTCTCTCTCTCTCTCTCTCTCTCTCTCTCTCTCTCTCTCTCTCTCTCTCTCTCTCTCTCTCTCTCTCTCTCTCTCTGTTCTAAAAAGTTTACCAAACAGTGAATCGTCATTCACTCATGAGAAGGTGTGGGCATCAAAAATTTGCGCGAAAAATGACAAGTAAACCTTTTTGTTTATAATTTCTGTTTTGACAAAACTTTGTGAAAAATGAGAATGAAAAAAGTGCCATTTAACAATTTGAAAAAGATTAAAATTAATGTTGTAACCCTCACCTAATTGGTGGAAAAGTCTTTTGAAGGAGAAAAAAAAAAAAAAAAAAAAAAAAGGAAAAAAAAAAGAAAGAAGAAAAGAATTCTGAGTGAATTGGTACAAACCCTTCTTGATCCTACCTTTCATTATAAATAAGCATTTTGGATGGAATTTGTGGGGATTAAAATTAAAATTAAATTAAAATA
Organism: Doryteuthis pealeii; assembly: GCA_023376005.1. Taxonomy (NCBI): domain Eukaryota; kingdom Metazoa; phylum Mollusca; class Cephalopoda; order Myopsida; family Loliginidae; genus Doryteuthis; species Doryteuthis pealeii. The sequence goes on from CM042152.1 coordinate 27,431,481, forward strand.
AAAAATAACAACTTTAAACAGAAAATATCATCTGGGCATGCACAGAAAAAAAGAGCTCCCTCCCCTGACGGCAAAAAAGAATCCTTGACCATTCCAACTTAGATCTTGGCTAGGAACAGACACTATTGACTGGTCTAGAAGAAAATCTCCTCATCAAAAAATAGCCAGGAACCTAGAAATAAAGTCTGAACCTAGAAAGTATCTTTTGTCTTTGTGTCTTCATTTTCCTTCTTTTAATTCACTTTTAGCTTGACAACCCATAAGAAAGAAAACCACTTATAATGGGATTTAAATGAAAAGAAACCAGCAAACACACACAGAGTAACCACAGCCTAATCACACCCATATTACCTATACCCCATAGATTCTAGGGCAGTGTGAAAGGGAAACTTGGAGAACTTATCCTCCTGTAGAAGTCAACCCCTCTAAAAGAAACTTTTGTTTATTTGACACATCGCCAACCAAATGACTATTGTCTATTTCTTTTTAACAAGCCAGGGAGACAAACAGAATTCTTGCTACCTTTTATTTCCAATGTTCAGATAATTTTCAGTAACCATTCTCCCAGAAGATATTTCACCTTCTGGCAACAATAGAAGAAGAAAATTTCAAGATAAAAAATCTGTAACATGAACAGAAAATGAACCCCTATCAACCACTCAGAAACATTTCTGGTCACTTTCCAAGATATGAACTGTTCAATAAATCTTTATAATACTATTGTTCTGATATAATGAATATGCAAAACCTTGGTACCCCCCCCCCCACTGTAATCTGATTGGACAGTTTATATATAGACTGTTTTCCCGCGTCCGACTGCTGGACAAGACATACTACTCGAGAGACGACGACCACATTGGTTGGGCCACATATTGCTATCGAGATAACTACGACTACTGTGATAATACCAAACCACAACTTCCGAATATCTCTGTTTAATAAAGATATATATCAGTGGCGACGAGGAAAGATCAATTCACAAGTTGAATCAACGTCCGTCCAAGAATTAATCAAAAAAAAAAAAAAAAAAAAATGAAAAACCAAGTCGGGTTGAACGAGAAAGCTAAAAAAGGAAGTAGTGTTTCACCTTTTTCTATCTGTGAACAAGTATTGGTATACGCAGATAGAGTTGTAATACCACAAGTTTTACAAAAGAAAATTCTGAAAGAATTTCATATTGGCCATCCAGGGATATCGTGAATGAAATCCCTGATGAGAAGCTACATTTATTGGCCGAAGATGGACAAAGACGTAGAAAAATTGGTAAAACAGTGCAGAGGTTGCCAGCTAGCGGCAAAAGACCCACCGGTAAAAATTCAACCATGGCCAAAGACAGATGTCCCATGGACCCGATTACATATCGACTATGCAGGGCCAATAAAAGGTTTTTATTACTTAATCGTTGTGGACGGTTTCACTAAGTGGCCAGAAATTGTTAAATGCAGACACCCAACTGCAACAAATACAATAAACGCACTTAATGAAATCTTCAGCCATTTTGGAATTCCGAAAAAATTAGTCAGTGATAACGGAACGATGTTTACCGGGAGAGAATTCTGAGAATTCTGTACATCATTGTCCATTGATCACGTGAAAACGGCAGCATATCACCCAAGATCAAATGGACAGGCAGAAAAATTTGTAGACACTTTTAAAAGGGCTCTGAAGAAAAATCAAGACATGGATACGAATGAAAGAAGTATTCAAAAATTCTTGGCAGTGTATAGAATCACGCCAAACCCGAATACAAATTCAGGTTTATCACCAGCAGAGTTAATGTTCGCAAGAAAAATACGCTCTGTGTTTGACAGACTATTGCCTAGTCCGAAGAAAACTGCTAAAATAGAAAACAAAATGGCTAAGGCATATAAACCAGGTGACAAAGTTTTCTTTAAGAACTTTAGGGCTGGAAAAATGCATTGGGAAGAAGGAACTGTAACCAAAAGAATTGGACATGTCTTATATGACATAAAATGTGAAAAGTTCCAATGCAAACGACATTGGAATCAAATGAGACCCAGACACACTACAGAGGTCATGGAAAATACCAAAGAGATTCCAATGGAAATCTTGTATGACTCATTTGAAATTCCTGTTCCAGTAAGTCAACATTCGCAAATGGATGCATCCCCAAACCCAAGACCAGGAGTACCAGTGTGTAGAACGCCACCACGACAAGGAGGATCAAAGCGAAAAAGATTTAAGAAAGAAATCAACCGATTAAGTCCAGACCCTAAAAAGAAAAGATATTAAAACTAAATTTCATGGAGAATTTAGCTCAGGGGGAGGTGATATAATGAATATGCAAATACCTTGGTACCCCCCGGTGACTGCCGGACAAGACATACTACTCGAGAGACGACGACCACGTTGGTTGGGCCGACATATTGCTATCGAGATAACTATGACTACTGGTGATAATACCAAACCACAACTTCCGAATATCTCTGTTTAATAAAGATATATATCATGTTCATAAGAAATATGACCGTTATCATCTTTCAACACCCACTGGTTTTAAAATGAGACTGACCAAATGAGTGTTGTCACCTCAGGCAAATAATGAACCATTCTATTTTTATTATAAGGAAAGAAAGTGAAGAAAAAAGACATGCTACACAGAAAAGATATAAGAAAGAAAAGAAAGAAAGAAAGAGACTAAGGAAAGATAGAAAGATGGGTAAGTGCATAGAATCAATAACGTTAATTTGTTTGAATAGAACATAATGAAAATATGAAAAGGAAAGAAAGAAAAATCAGTGAGAGAGAGAGAGTTAGATCAAGATTATTATACTTTTCACATACGGAACTATTTAGCAATAGCTCTTATAGTAAACATATCAAACATCCTAATAATTAAATTATCATACTGTGGTATACCCATAGGTCTTGCTAGTAAATCTTTATTACTAACCAAGTCTTATAACATTTCATCCAAATTTTCAAATCAACCTTAAAAAACACAAAAATTCTTCTCAAACACAAAACGGTGATAAGTCCATTTTCTTTTTCTTTTTTAAACTTTAAGAGAACTACTATAACTACATTTTTCTTAGTACAATTTTATTTTGGGATTGAAAATAAAAGTTTTAATTTTTTTGTTTTACCTTATACATTGAGCGTGTGGTTTTCATTCCTACACAATTCTGTTGTTTTTTTTAATTGCTTTCTTTTGTCAGTTTACTCTTGTAAGAGATACAACTTACCTGTTGTATATGTTTCTGCTTCTAATTCAAGGTACAAAGTTGTATATCTTGCATATCTGAAATTCCTATAATCCATCCTCTGGTGTTGAATAGACAGTTGAATTTCGTCCATGATAAAGAAAAAAAAAAAAACTTACAAATGCATAATATCACACAAGAGATAATATCATTAGAATCGCATTTTATGTATAAATAGCATTAGATGTTGGAAACTCCCCTGAAGTAGCCTAACTCTAATACTAATACAAAACTCTAATACCAACATTTGACCTAACCCTAACACTTACCCTAACCCTAACCCTAGCGTATGAAATGTAATAAATGTAATGCTTTTTATATGTAATCTAATGATCTCTTGCGTGCTATTCAGCATTAGTACAAAAAAAAAGGACCATATGACCTTAAGGCACCCCTTTTTAATCTCGATTAAGAAAGGACATGTTTTTCATTTACACCCTCAATATCCGGTTGTTTTAACAGACAATTTTTAGATATTTTTTTTAAATTATAAAACTAATCCCCAACCCTAACCCCTAACAAACAACCGGATATTAACGGTGTAAATGAAAAACATGTCCTTTCTTAATCGAGATTAAAAAGGGGTGCCTAAAGGTCATATGGTAAAAAAAAAAACTAGTTCTATGTAATGAGCCATTTCACTTGACAATAAATTTTCATTAGATTGATAATCAATCACATCGATATTGAATATTTATGACTTGCCTTGGTGCTCGATAGAAACTGTATATAGAAACTTTACATTTTAACCCTTTCACTCTTCAAGGCAAATTAAAAGTGTCTACTCACACGTTTACACAAGATTTCGTCCTTTATTTTAAATGCGATTTGAGAGCCACATATGGCCCTCAAACGTGTCACCAGAAACTCCTAAGCTTTTCACTATTCAAGATAAATCAGAGATGTCTACTCACACTTTTTCACAAGATTTTATCCTTTAAAACACAAATTAAAACACTCGATAAGAGAATCCAACAACATATATTTAGTTGAAGAAATGTAAGATCAACCGGATGTTGACCCGACAGTAGCTACAAACACAATGAATAAAACATGCCTTTACGCATATAGGCTCTGCGCAGCTTCCATTCAAATGTAGTGAAGTAGTGTATTAATGTGTATTCTGCTAATACACATTAATACACTACTTCACTACTTCAGATCTGTATGATAATTCAATAAATACAATTGTTATGTTTACCTAAGAGCTATTGCAAATAGTTCAATATGTAAGAAGTATAATAATCTTGATTTAACTCTCTCTTACTCTTTCTCTTTTTTCTTTCTTTCCTTTTTTTCATCTTTCATTATGTTTGATTGAAACAGATTAGCGTTATCGCCCCTTTTTCTATCTTTCTCCTACTCTATTTCTTTCTTTCTTTCTTTCTTTCTTTCTTTCTATATTTTTCTGTATAGCATGTCATTTTTCTTCCTTTTCTAAATAATAATCCCGGAATGGTCCATTATTTAGCTGAGATGACAACACTCATAAGAAAAATAATTCAGCGGATAAGCAAAAACAGATAATCAGGATTTACATATTTGCATTTCATCTCGGACGATTTGGACAGTCTCATTTTTAACCAGAAGGTGTTGCGAGATGATAACGGTCATACAATTAAGGAACACGAGTATTAACATATAGATTTCACTATTTTGGTCACCCAATCTGGATACGAACTGGAAATATTCTAATTTTTCAATCTTTGCCATTTCTGCCATCCACGTACCCCAGTGAAGTCAAAAACCTCGGTGGATGTAATTTAAACATTTGTGGGGTTGCCACCTTTGTCTGCCAAAAGAAATTCTGCTAATGACCGCTAGATGGCGTCGTTAATGCAGTACATAAGAAAGGAACGCAAAAGTCTCATTCTGTTCCTTTATACAATGGCCTAGACGCAAAGATCTGTTCTCATTCCCCTCTAAGGGCCGAAACCTCAAATCACATTGAACATGACACCATAGAGTGGTACACTATTCAATGTCCTAAACAGACTTTCTTATACATAGGCATATTTCATTTCACACAACCAACGACTAAGAAACATGAAAATTGTAAGTTTGTCCCCAAAACTTTCACTTCTTATAGAATTCACACACACGTACGAACGATAAAGGACATTTCTAAATATGTCACTTTATTCATAGGATTATAACATCTACTGCCAATATCTCGTTTCTGACACTTGATTTCATTGGTTGATTGAAATTATAATAGAGTTTGTGACCAAGAATGTTGAATGAGAGATTAAAAAAAAAAACACATCTGTACACGACAACTATTTTGGCTGACCAGACAATGACATGGAATAATCCACTTTTGCCCTTACTTAGGCTAGATAGGCGGTCCTTCTGATCAATTGGCTGGTTATGTCAAGCCCTTGAACCTATATGATTGTCCCTACCCTATTGCTCTTATGGCAAGCCCCAGCTTTTTAAAAAATCATATATGTACTAGAAGGTAGTGTCCGAGGATCTTAGTATTCTAGGTATAACATTAAACTAGACCGGGACAATCATATAGGTGTTAGGGGTTGACGGTTGATTTGAGGGGCCTCTCGGATGGCCCATCTAGCCCAAGTAAGGGCCAAAGTGGAGCGTTTTATGTCATGGACTGCTCATCCACCAAGATTCTGGAGCTCTGAAAGTAGTTTTGACTAACGAGAAGAGAGACCCTTTCATTTGAATTCAGAGTTTTCCTTCTCCTAGACGGGTTGCCATATCATGGTTCACAGAGTGATAGTATTTGTTAAGGTCTCATCTATGGGTTGAATAGAAAAATGTGTTTATAAAAAAATTGAGTATCCATTAAGAATGAATTTATTTCAAAATTTTGCCAGCATTAAATGACCCACTGAGTTTGATATGCCGTAAAACAAACCAAAGCAAACCTAACCATACCATGGTTAAAGAGCCCAGTCTGTCCTACTATTTACCCATAGCCGGGAGGAAATGCCCAATGGTATTAGTGATATATGGAATGCAAACAGTCACGTCCTGGATTTTAACTTATCTCGCCGTGTCCATTTCCTATGACGATAACCATTACAACATGGGCCTCTAACTAACACTCTCGAGGTTTATTTCGGATGGGTGGGGAGTAGGGTGAATAGCTTTGACACTGGGTAATTTCTTTCTGTGATGAAACTCTTTGTGTTCCTAATTAAATAGTTAGCATGATCTGTTTGTCTTCTCTCTTAATTAACACAATTTTATTCCAAGGCAAAACAGGCTAAATGTTGTGAATGTCTGAATTGTTTCTTTTAGATTAAAGCATAGATTTAGAGTAGATTAGAAGCGGCTATCCGGCGGCATCTGGGGTAGAGAGGGGGGGGGGCTTTTTAAAAAGTTAGTCCCGCAGATCCATTATTACTGAATCGTGAGTTGGATCCTCGCAGGATGCCCATTAAAATCCCCACGTAAAAAAAAGAAGACATTACGTTGATCCAGCTACTCTGAAAAGAAAAATTAATGTCTACTATTTGAAATATTAAATGCAAAAAAAAAAAGAAGATTTCCAAGATGTTATTATTTAAATTTTATTTTTTAATTATCTTCACGAATATATAAATCAAATCTTCAGTATTTTTGCTCAAAAAGCAAGATCTGGTGATAGTGTATGTGTGTCTATATTTACTTTGTTGTTAATTGTTTTATTTTCATGGTTTCCTCTGGACATACACAAACACAACTGCCCTTTATATATAGATAGATAGATAGATTAGTTTTACATTGCTGCTTTTAGATTAATTTAGAAAAAAAGAAGAAAAAACAAAGATTGCTGATGTTTATGTAATAAGCAAATAATTTTGTGGTACTAACCCAACAAATCAGTGCTACTGTATGGCTGCACCACCTGGACCCTAACAAAACGACTAGAGAATAAGCTAGATTGGACCTGCACAAGAATGCTGCATGCAATCTTGGACAAATCATGGGAACAGCACTCCACGAGAAAACAACTATACAGCCATTTTCTCCTATCACACTAACCATCCGAGTAAGACGAACGAGACACACTGGACACTGTTGGAGAAGCGAGGATGAACTCATAAGTGGCGTTCTCCTGTGGAAGCCAACACACGGACATGCTGGTGTGGGCCGTCGAGCAAAGACGTATATTGACCAGCTCTGTATGAGTACTGGATGCTGTGCAGAGGACTTTTCGGGAGCAATGAGTGATAGGGACATTTGGCGAGAGATTGTCATGGAAGATGATGATGATGAGCCTATAAGATTCAAAGTGAATATTTGAAGAACATACAACTCCTACAAGGGTTGAGGGACAATACATTTAATAGATAACAGCACATGAATACAAAGGATACATAAATAGAAGAGTACATGGATACATAAGATACAAATACAAGTGTAGATAAACCTACATATATAAAAAGACTGGAGCGTCCATAGATAGAAATGACTTACTGGGAGGGGGGGCCAGAGCCCCACCAAGAAAGGGGTAGACCGTGTCTAACCCATGTGGTCTTGTAGCGAGGAAAGAGGTAGAAAAGAGGAAGAGAAGTTTGAAATAGCCGCTTAAATACCAGAGGTCTCCTAGTGGGAACAAACGACAACCAGCGGGCATATAACTCCTCAGGCAAATGGGAAAATAACCCCTACAAGCCCAACAAAGAAAATGTTCATCATTTTTCCGATAATATACAGGTTGACTGAAAAGTAACTCCCTATTTTAAACTATTTGCAAGATGAAATCTGGCCAGTTCTCAATTTTTGGAAGAATATTGAAGACTTGATTTTTATGCAAGATGGTGCTCCTCCACATTTTGCTATTGTTAACTTTTTTCTTTGGGGTTGGTTGAAGAGGCAAGTCTATTCTACGAAACCAATGACTTTGGAAGAATTTGAAGGATGAATACTATATTTCCCTGACCTCCCACCTGGTCAGACTAACATAAAGTTTTTTTTTTTAAGTGGGGGAGCCATGCACAAACAAAGTTTGTTAATGGCCTGTGCAAAAATACATGATCTGTTGGCATTCCCTTGAGGGGTGCCACAGTCACGGAGCAACAAACCCAACCCTTGCCACTTTTAAATGAAAAGGCAGGTGCTGTCTGAAGGGACGGCCTCTTGGGACTATGTGAGTTACTTTACCTCACTCACTGGTTGGTTGGTTGATTGATTGAATTTTACGGTATGTCAACCCTTGATGGGCTATTTTATACGAAGACGTTTTGGTTTATTCATTCTTGATGGGTATTCAAATATTTATTCAAACTCATTTTTTCAAACAATTTTTTAAAACACAATTTTTCTATTTAACCCTTAGATGGGGCCCTAACAAGTACTGCCACTCTGGGTCTGACTTCATCAGGGAATAATGGCGATGAAGGGGAACCACCCTCCCCACAAAGCTCCAAAAGTAGGACTCCACCATTAGATGCAGTTTAATCTTATATCAAGAACACTAAGTCCCTCAGCCACCGCCGTCTAGCACATATATGATAAAAATAGTTGGGGATTTCCCATAAGGGCAAAGAGATTGGGACAATCATATAGGTGCTAGGGCTTGACATGGCCAGCTCACAGATTGGACAGACCGACTGTCTAGCCTAAGTTAGGGCCAAAATTGAGTTGCATGTCATGGACTGATCAAGCACCAAGAATCCGTCCTTAAGCATCACAGGTCGCCACCACGGCCAACAGGTGGCCCTTTGTAGAGGTGCAGTCGGTGTATTCAACAGCCCAAGCTGACAGGATGGCTCACTAACCAGATCAGTAGCTGAGTGACCCTAATTCAGGTTAAATAGCTAAACTTAGTGAATGACAACTATTTTAGGTCAAGTGAGACATAAACCACTCAGTTTTTAGACAACTTCATCATTTCCCCAGTTGAGTTTTCTTATTTATTTATTTATTTGTTTGTTTATTTATAGAAATCTGTTGTCTAAAAGTATTAGTAAACTTTTGTTTATCATATTTTATCTGCCTCAGTCAATATCTAGTACAAAGTCACACATCTTGTTATGGTACTTTTATAAAAGTAAGGTATGGGAAAGACTGCCTGCCTATCACCTGCCCTTGAACTAAAATTTCAGTCAACGATTGGTGTCATTAGTTGGGACACACAAGCATCATATTCATGAACCAGTTTTAAATGTGTTTCATCCAGAAATAAATCAGCTATTTGATATTAATTAAAAAGTCTCCTACCTAAATGTGGAGAATAGTGTAAAAAAAAAAAAAATTAAAAGAAATGAATATAATAATATAAAACATGATTATTCTCTTTGCTTGTAACATCCGTGAAGCGATCTCCCCGGACGATCCTCTGGAATGGACGAAGCTTTGTTGAAAAAAAAAAAACTCTTGATAGAAATATCGTCCCTCATTTCTCTGAATGTTTGAGATGAGGCTTGAAGATTAGTATTATTAGTGTTATTCGGACTATTGTCCCCATCTTCATTGTTATTTGTACAACGTTTCGGCCGATATACCCTCCAGCCTTCTTCAGGTATTTCTTGTCGGATTCGGAACCTTCTCGGACTCGGGAACCTTCTTTTCGAACTCGGGAACTTTCTTGTCGTATTTGGGAGCCATCCGAATTCGAAAAGAAGGTTCCCGAGTCCGAGAAGGTTCCCGAATCCGACAAGAAATACCTGAAGAAGGCCGAAGGGTATATCGGCCGAAACATTGTACAAATAACAATGAAGATGGTGACAATAGTCCGAATAACACTAATAATACTAATCGTCCCTCGTGTCTACAGATTGCACTGCTGGAACCATCACTGGTTGGAGATCGCTCGCATTGGATCGCCAGGCATGGTCAGCCTTTGTGAGGGATTCAGCAAATTCTATAGATGGAGCCAGCATAATCCATCCCAGGTGAATGCTGGCACAACCAACCACCATAACAAAAACAATTCCTTTTCTTTAACGTCGGTGTTGACGCAATGTGACAGTCAAGTTTACAACCATTTTTTTTATCCAGCAGACCCCACATGTGAAAATAACATGATGGCAATGATTTACTGTATTCCGCCACTGTAGTAGTTGGGAACATCCTACAGAAGCATTTAATTCTTTTTCATTTGAATCTACCTTGTCCTTTCCTTTACGAGGGTCCTTAGCTCCCTCAGTCGCTTGTCAAATAAAGCTCTCGGTCCTGCATTTTAGAGGTCTACCCACAGCTTACCAATCAAGTTTATGCAGTGGTGGCCCCTGCAGTACCAGTAGTTGTTTGACCTTATTACAACAAATTCCAGGGATTGTTGTGCAGGTGTTTCTTTGGGCATCCATAGCATATGACCAAATATGAACCATCCTAGTTGTGCCTCCCTTGTTGATGGAATTGAATAGAGTTGCACATCTTGTGCAGGGCCTTGTTGGAGATTAAACTGTTAGGCTGGTGATAGTTCTCAGATGTTTGCAATGGCAGACATTAAGCTTATCCATAGCTTCCCCTTTGGAGTTGGCCAGCTGTTGCAATTGTACTTCATCAAAGACTCACACAATGTTGCATCACATAGTCTCTTTGTCAGAGGAATCTTTCAACTGTTGATCCATATGTTCCTGAAACACTGGAAAGCAATGTTGCACATTACACAATGTCTTGCTATGCCAGAGAGATGCAAAGCATCGGTCCAAGAATCTTTCTCTTCCTCCAATCTTCATTTCTCACAAGGGTTGTCTTGATTTTTCCAGGTTGTGCATGTATTCACCCAATCCCTCCACACAAGCAAAATACAACGCAAGGTCACTTTTTAAGTGGAGTTTAACATGTTTGAATTCAGAGTGTTCCTTCTCCTAGACTGATTCCCATACCAAATTTAAAGAGCCCACCCAGTCTGTCCTAGTATTTACCCATAGCTAGAGGGAGAATAATTAGATTCGTAACTTTCTCATGTCTACTACATGCATCACTTGCACAGTATATTATATGTCAAGTGGTGGCAACATGTTTCAAATAGGACCATCCTGAAGAGATCTGGACTCTCTAGCATGCATGAAATACTTGTCCAACGCAACCTGAAATGGGCTGGCCACTTAAACAGACTTTGGGATGACAGACTACCAAAGCAGATTCTGTACTCTCAACTGAGAGAGGGATCAAGAGCTCAGGTACAAAGACAACATCAAAAGAAACCTGAAGGACTTGAATATCCCCATAGGCACTTGGCAAGATGCAACCAGAGACCGATTAAATTGGAGGAAAATGATTTGCGTGGTGTCATCATCAGATTCGATGGACAGCAAGTAGTAGTAGTAGTAACTTTCTGAAGTGTATTAGCATTTGTAAAATGCAAACAGCTTCATCCAGGATTTGAACGCATCGTGCAGTGTCCATTTCCTAAGACAATAATCATTACACCACAAACTCCTCTTTGTCTATGTCCGAGAGATATACATAGGTGAATTCTGTTTTGCCCTCATTCACAAATAGGTTCACGTCTTTCAATGTTTCTGTGGCAATAGAGAGCAGTCTTTTAATTGCCTTCTTATCCTCATCTATGAAGTCCACATCATCTGCATATTCCATCTGTAGTGGCATGCCTAGTGATGAGATAGGTGGATCGGATCATGTAGAGTATTTTCATACAGATGACCAGGCATCAGTGAGGTAGCATGTGAAGAGAGCACAGGAGAAAGACAGTCTCCCTGTGGAGAGACAATTGTTACCCTAAATTCAGTGGAATTGGCCATCTTGATACAAAACTTTTGGAAAATAAAAAAAGATAAATAACACAATTGCATCTCATTCTCATTACAGACAACTTGGTGTAGTACATCCAAGATCTTTGATCTTTTAATTGTGTGAAAGGCCCATTTTAAAGAAATCTAAGTGTTTAGGCATAACCACTGCAGTAAGCATGCGCTGACTTGACACAATGACTTGACTTGATGTCACCCCACTTGTAGCCACTCTAATATGCTCGAGTACCCTGTCATCACCATTACTCCCAGGTCCACTCTGAATGTAGTGGTAGTACCCGTTAGGGTCCCATCTATGGGCTAAATAGAAAAATTAATTGAATTTTTAAAAATTGTGTTTTAAAAAAAATCTTGAATAGTCATCAAGCATGAATAAAACAATGCATCTTCGATATAAAATAACCCAACAAGGGTTGACATGCCGTAAAATCCAACCAACCAACTAATCAACCAACCAGCTCTGGTATGGTCCCGTGAAGTGTTCAATTTTGTTCTGGTTTGTTACTGGGGACAGGATCTTCTGGATGCTGTTTAACAACACAATGGGTCACAGATTTACTGGTAGATCTAGTGATTTCTTGTGTTTGGGTAATGCAATTAGGGTAAGTTGGCCAATTTGAATACCAATCATGTGATATTCAAATACAGAGTTGATGATAGAAAAAAATGATGGGACTTCTAGTGGCTTGTTGGCATCCTTCTGCCTATGAGACACGATGGAGTGGTGTCCAAATTTTTATTTGGAACTATGTAGCCTGCGCAGGTTCATATGGAGGATGAGCTGTTGCTCAAGCAGCATATCCCCCCTCTCCACACTGCCATTGTGATCCAAAGGAAAAGTAAGGAACCAATGCAGTTTGGCAGCGGTAGTATCACAGTAGTTGCTGGATATTACTGGATTTTAGCATCACACCACCTTTGAGACTCCGGCTCCTGATTTGTTTTTGGGGTTTACTCCTCTAGCCTTTCTTGTCAGACTTTTCCTTGACTTAGATGGGTTGCCAACCAAGGCTAAGGAGCTCCTCCTAACCCATTTGCGGATTTATGTGAGTAGTAAGTACCCCAATCCTACTACTGTCGGTGTTCCAAGTTGGGGGATATCTAGTGGCCTAGGGTCACCTATAAAAGGGTCCAAGTGGTCATTGACTGTGTAATTAATCTACTTCGCTGATCGTATTTCTTTTCCTTTGTCAGTTCTGAGAAAGTTTTCATTAGCGTTATGCACTAAGAGGAGTGGAATATGGCCAGTAACCTTGAGGGCATGGGCAGCGCCCCGGAACATTTTCTTACATCTATCTGTGAAGGGTATTTCGTCTGCCATGAAATCTGTTTTGATGATCTCAAGGTCTATCAGATGTTTAAGGATGTTATGCAAGATGTTGTTGTGTTCTTTTCACATTTTTGTGTGATATTCACTTTGGCTGTTTTGATATATGTGCATTCTTAATTCTTTATGTAGTGCATATATTCTTTTTAGTGATGTTATGTTTTAGCACTCCTATTGTACTGACAATTGATGTTATTTTATATATGGCTACTCAGGTCTTTCTTGTGCTGCTGTGAGGGTCCATCTTAGCTAATTGATCTTGTATGCTTTTCTTGTATGACACTTGGGTGGAGTGATTGCTCTGCTTGTGAGCCATGAAAGGTCATATCTGACCTGGCCTCTTTTTCTGATACTTTATGGGGAGAGTTATCTCCCCTAATGAACGTTTGACTCTTCACTGAAAAAAGTGTAATATCAAACAACAACATGGCTGCTTGATGAGCACATCACTTGTTGACAGTTAATTGTTTATCCAATCCCATCCTGCTGTATCCCTGGTCAGTGAGAAAATGAAAACCAATATTGTTGTATTTTTAAAAATATTTTTACTGCCTACTGGTCTTCGAAGAAAAGGATGCCATGATGCTTCTTTATTTAATAAACACTGTGAAACTGTACAAGGAAAAACAAATAACATTTACTAAACAGATAACAGCGAATACTTTTCAAAGAAAAAGAAAATCCTCAAAGAAATAGAAAATCCTCAAAGAAATGTGAGAGTGCTTACCATGTCACCAGTGGTATAAATTCTAAATGCTTGTAAGTGATTTCCCCATACCCTTTTCCGGTTAGGGTCATAGATCGCAGAAACTAGTGGTCGGCACAAAATGGGATTAATAAACTACTCTAAATTGGATACTGTGGTTGTAGTTAATTTTATAGACAAAAAATAACTACAGAAAAATAAGATATGATTAACTGGTTGGTTTAGCGGTAGTTATAAATGTTTTGTTATATTTTGTTATTTCTAACATCTTGGGATATAACTTAACTTATGTTATGAGTTGAGGTAGGATCATAAGTCTTGATGCTGTGGTCTGTTCATTAGTTTGCATAGAACAAATCACTTTTGGATTATTTGTATTATTTTGTATTATTTGGACTATTATCCTCGTCTTTATTGTTATTTTCACAACGTTTCGGTTGATGTGCCCTCTGGCTTTCTTCAGGTGTTTCTTGTCAAACTTAAGAACCTTCTCAGACTCAGTAACCTTCTCTTCCAACACAGGAACTTTCTTGTTGAACTTGGAAGGTTTCATGTCGTAATCAGTAGGCCCCTGTGGATTTAATTAAGGGGTGGGGTTTGAAGTTCCGTGAAGGCTCCATTCTACACATTTTTTTTTTATTGCCACTGAAAGGAATCACATTTACAACTATGTCTTTACTTGGCTTAAATATTATGGGTAATTATTAAAGATTTCCCACTTGAGTAGTAAAAAAGGAAACACACACAAGGCAAATAGATAGTTTCAAAGATGTTTATATTATTGGAAATTCCATAGTTAATTATCTCCCCCTGCCGCTAGGGGGCGAATCGCCAACATATGATGTTGGCACCAAAACCAAATTTCTTTACTTAGCACGGAGCACTCACTGAGGGTAGTCACGTAAATAGCGGTCCCTAAACTTCATTCATCACTTAGCCTAAAAACAGGGTTAACTTATCTACTGACCGTTGACCTGGACAGAGGCATTTTTTCACAGCACACTTTCGAAGGCACAAAAACACAATACAGAAGGCTGAAGACCAAATAGTCTACTTGAAAAAGGCCCATTCACCGTCATTTAAAGAACTGTTACCCGGGCGAGAAGCTTCTAAAATAGCATCCCCATCACTTATCAAAGAACCGGTTACCAGGAAGAAAAAGAAACGTCCGAAGAAGCTTCCTATCAACTTTCCAACAAGCAACAGAATACCCCTGTTATCACCACTACTCCAAGAACATTACTTAACTCAGATAAGTCTTGTAGCAAATACCAATAAAATTTGCGACAAGTTCTTGTATTATACACGTATTAAATTTCCATTGTGTGTTTGTCTTCTTTGTCCAACAATTTGCCTACAACTATGGAGAAATAAGAACTCCTTCGAATCCCGTAAATACTCTTAATATTATGCATATTAAAGATTGCTAAAACATATTCTTTTAGCGGTTAACAATCATATCAGGTAACAAATTAAATTTACATTAAACATTTATCTTAGAGGTGAATATCTAGTGTGGTTAGTATTTCTCATTGCAGGGTTCGTTTACGTGTGTCCCTCATGGTCAGTCTGCTCGGCCACTGCTGCTATGTTTTTTTTTTCCAGCCAGTGTTTCTGCTACCATCTCTGATGAATGCTGTCAAGCTAGTGAGCTACCACCCTTATCTCGGTGTTATTCAGAGTCATAGGGTACACAATGTTAGGGGTGATAACCCATATTTTTTATAAAATTTACCTTGTGTCACATCCTGCCCATAATGGAGGAGGTGGAGTAAATATCCATAATGGTCACATATATATATATATATATATATACACATATATATGTTTGTTTTTTAGAAGCATTGTTGAATAAAGTATATATTATTATTTATATTTTTGCTTGAAGGCAATTACAATGCGTATATCATATAAAATTTGATAATTATAGAAAATAACCATGACAAGTGAATTTCGCAAACGATCATGCGATGCTAGAACATATGATCGTTTGCAAAATTCACTTGTCATGGTTATTTTCTATAATTATTGAATTTTATACAATATATGCATTGTAATTGCCTTCAAGCAAATATATATATATATATGTATATATATTATATATATATATATATTTGGGGGAGGATAAATAAAATTAAGATGTTGGTCCCTGGCATTATAAAACCACAATGTTAGGGATGATAACCCATATTTTTTATAAAATTTACCTTGTGTCACATCCTGCCCATAATGGAGGGGGTGGAGTAAATATCCATAATGGTCACACAGGACAGAAGTTAACTCAATGACATCTCACTGCCAACTGAGTAACTCCATGAAAAGTAATCTCCTTTCTAAGTGATTATCAAGTTACATCAAGGCTGCATAACCGGTTCTTCAGATATATAAAATGGCTGAACACATTGCAGATAAACCTCAGATATTATTGTTTATAAATAGCTGAGCATTTAGCAACTGGTTTAAATCTTAGCCGACATCTTTATGCTAACATTTAAACAAACAGGAACTGTGAACTTATATTTTAACTAAATGGTAAGAAGTAACAAAAACAAATACCCCAACTTGTATTTGTTGTAATAGTCTTTTCATCTGGTTACTTATTATACTATACCTTTTTGTCCACTCGCTTGGAAATGGAATGGATAGAGAATTTATATGTAAGGTACCTGAAATCAGGAAAATATAAAAAGATAAAGAATACAATATTCATCACTTTGATTTTTATTCTGATTTTTTACTCTTCAACATATTTTTCTATGCAAGACAACCAAAAGTTTTTTCCCAACATCCATCACACACACACAAACACACACACACACACACACACACACACACACTCTCTCTCTCTCTCTCTATATATATATATATATATATATATATATATATATATATATATCATTGGCAAATTCAGTCTCGAAAGACTATGATAAAAGTTTTTGTGTGCCCCTGAAGTTGCAGCGCCTCCTGTGACTATGAAGTCCTATGTTTGAGAAACATTCTCGACCACAGATTTTGCATTTGTAGGTTGTCCCTGTAGATGATAATGTTCCAATGCTTTGTTGACTAACCTCTCTCTCTCTCTCTCTCTCTCTCTCTCTATATATATATATATATATATATATATTTGGGGGGGAGGATACATGGAAGCACGTTGTATAATGGTTAGAGTCGTAGGAAATGGAATCATCGAACCGAGTTCAATTCCTGGATGAAACTGTTTGCATTTCACATGGCGCTAATATCCTTGGGAAAGGTATGAATCCAATTCTCCCTCCAGCTATGGGCAAATAGCAGGGCAGACTGGGCTCTTTAACCATGGCTTGGTAACCAGTCTAGGAGAAGGATAACTCTGAATTCAAACCTGTTAAACTCCGCTTAATAAATTGACCTTGTGTCACATCCGGCTCGTGCGGAGGGGTTGGTAAATATATATATAAAACCACTACATGCCACTGACTTAATGTTCTATAAATGTTTTATGAAGACTCTGAGTTATGAATAACATAATTGTAGTATTTTTACATGTTGATTAAACACTTACCTCATCTGCTTGAAGTCAGTGATTTTATAATATACACCGATCACATGCATCTAATTTTTTGTGTCCCAAATAAAAACTGATATTCCCCAGTTGTAAAAGCATATTTTCATATCATCACAGCAAAAAACATGAGGTGCCATTCAGAGAAATATCTATTTACAGAATTTACAAATTATAGGATTGTTGATATCATAGAGGAGGTAAAAATAGATAATGAGGCCTAGTGCATTAGCTACTCTTGTGCACTGGATGAGTTGAAGATAAAAAGTCTTTGTAGGTAAGAGTATTGGATATTCTTCAACTTATTCTTCTGCAAAGCTATACTCGTCTTATTTTCTTAGCTCCTTATATTCTCTACTTGCAGGACCTGTGGATATACCACAGTATGATTATCTAATTATTACAACATTTGATATGTTTACTAAAGAGCTATTGCTAAATAGTTCAATACTGTGGATATATCACAGTATGATGATTTAATTATTATTACGTTTGATATGTTTACTTAAGAGCTTTTGCTAAATAGTTCAATATGTAAAAAGTATAATAATCTTGATTTAACTCTTTCTACTAGCTAGTAGAGAGAGTTAAATCAAGATTATTATACTTTTTACATATTGAACTATTTAGCAATAGCTCTTAAGTAAACATATCAAATGTTGTAATAATTAAATAATCATACTGTGGTATATCCACAGATCCTACTAGTAAATTATGATTAATTATTAGACAGGGTGCAGCAGAAATATCTCCCACATTTCAAATTGTTATCTATGTAGTGCAAGTGAACTAAGACAAGTGACAATGGTAGCTCCATCTAGCTAATATCTTACTATTCTTTTGTCAGCTACAATTAGTTATGATCATGGCTTCATGGCTTGAACCGTGCGTTTGCTGTTCAAACTTTTTAAAAAGAATTGGAATTGTACACAGACAGCTTTTCGTATTCATTTCATGTTTGTTGGAATGATGCTTAGTTAGAAAATGTTAGAAAATCGATTCTGCCATTTGTTTGAAAATTCTATCTGGAACAACATCATTCTGATGTAAAATTGTTGTAAAGGGAAGTAACTGGATAATCCCTCACATATGCAAATGAATATGTATAAAAGAACAACAGGAAGATTAGCTCAGCATGATGTGAGGTTATCTCCACCCACGAAGGTTGTTTTCGTATTCTCAAATGTAAACCCACGTGCTACAACTCTTCAGAAAGTAATCTTTACCAATCCTCTTTTACGCTCAGAGACTTTTTACCTTGCCGGCCGAGAGCCATTTTTGTTATTTGTATTCATTGTAATAATAAACTATTATTACAACCACTCGCAATCTTTCTTGTTAATGTATTTCTAATACATAACAAAAATGAAATGGTAAGAAAAGCTGTGTAGCAATTACAGATTCAACAGTTTTAAACCAGAAAAACGTATGATGTGCACCAGTCCAAGCCAGGATCATACATTTTCATATCTAAAAAAAAATGCTAAGACATTAACTAGGTGGAGCTACCATTGCCACTTGCCTAAGTTCACTTGCACCACACTTTAAAATGTGGGAGGTATTTTTTGCCGCACCCTGCATATTATACATTATGTCATTATATATTATAATTATACATTATACTATAATTATGTATTATTTGATCTTTTATTTTCATTTTTTGATGTCTTATTTGCAGAGTAATATACTGAGTAACATGTAGTACAATGCGTTTATTGTTAGGGTTGGTTGGTTTGATTGGCTGGTTGGCTGGCTGGCTGGTTGGTTGGTTGGTTGGTTGGTTGGTTGGGTGGTTGGTTTGTTGGCTTGGTTGGTTGATTGGTTGGATGGTTGGTTTGTTGGCTTGGTTGGCTGGATTTTACAGCATGTCTACCCATTGGGTCATTTTATGCCGAAGACGTTTTTGTTTTATTAATTCTTGATGGGTACTCTGTTTTAAACACATCTTTTCTATTTAACTCATAGATGGGAACTTAACAGGTACTACCACTCCGGATCAGAGTAGCAATGGTGATGAAAGGGTTCTCCTAATTCCCCAGACCTCCAGAACTGGAACCTCACCATCAGAGTTTAACATCATTCCCAGGACATTAAAGACCCTCAGTCACTGACTTCTAGCACATATATGATAAAAAGGTTGCCATAAGGGCAATAGGGTTGGGACAATCATATAGGTACTAGTACTTGATGTGACCAGCCAATTGATCAGAAGGGACCTCTCAACATTGTTAGGTTAACTTAAACATGTAAAAATTTGTAGGTGAACTAGTTTAATAACATTTAAGTTCAATTTTCATTCTGATAGATTTATAAATAGTATGAGTATTAGTCAGTAGGCTGTAAGGTCACCTCATCTGATTCATGTTCATTTTACTTGATTTGAAATTTGATAAATTATTTAAAAACTAGCAGGGCCTGTGGATATATCACAGTATGATAATTTAATTATCACAATGTTTGATATGTTTACTTAAGAGCTATTACAAATAGCTCAAGATATGAAAAGTATAATAATCTTGATTTAACTCTCTCTCACTTTTTCTTTTTCTTTTGTTCCTTCTTTTCATCTTTTCATTATGATTGATTGAAACAGATTAGCGTTATCGCTTCTGCGCACTCACCCCCTCATGCTCTCTTTCCCATACCCTCTTTCGTACTTTCTTATATTTTTTCTGTATCATTTTTCTTACATTTCATTATAATAAAAACAGAATGGTCCATTATTAGCTGAGGTGATGACACTTATAAGAAATAAGAAGTCAGTGATTAAGCAACACCAGATAATCAGCACATAAATTTTTGCATTTCACCTTGGACGATTTGGACGGTCTCATTTTTAACCAGAGGGTGTTGAAAGATGATAACAGTTGGAAGATTAAGGAAAAAGAGTATTAATATATAGATGTCTAATCATGATATAATATTAAATGCTCTACACTGTCAAACATTTCTTCATGGAGTGTGAAGTTTACACTTCAATCAGAAAAAAATATTTCAACTCAAATAATATGAGGGATCTGTTTGAGAATACTAACATGGATGACATTTTATCCTTCTTGAGAGAAATAAAAATATATTAAAAAATTATGAATTAGATATAAAAATACATCCACAAAAATACACCTGTAAAGAAAACTTGAGTATTATCTCACACAATTTTTGGCATGAAATAACCCACAAGGTTATTATACCTTTAAACAAACCAACCAAACCAAATGAAGTTAATGAAAATTATTTATACCAATTTGAATATATTAAGAACTTAAAACAGGGAAACTTTTATCAAAATAACTTGTTTTGGCATTAAATGACCCAAAAAGGGTTGATATGCTGTAAAACAAACAAACCAAATCTAATCATATATTTTTTCTGGTCATACATATTTACCAACCCTCTGCATGAGTAGGATGTGACACAAGGTCAATTTCTTATTACAAACAGTTAAAGAGCCAAGTCTGCCCTACTATTTACCCATAGCTGTAGAAAGAATAGCTGGATGCACATCTTTCCCATGGGTATCTGTGTAATGTGAAATGCAAACAGCCTCATCCAGGATTTGAACTCATCTGACCGTGTCCATTTCCTAAGATGATAACCATTACACTATGCACCTCCATTATTTTCTGGTCATATGGTCTCTCCCAAAAAAACTGTTGCTGCAATAATGATGCTCTTCAAAGACACAAAAGGAATGGTTCACTTACCCAATGCTGACATAAACTTCTTTAACATTGTTGCTGGAGTCCTACAAGGAGATATATTAGCAGCATTTTTATTTATAACATACAAGGACTACATACTACAAATGTCATTAGATGTAATGAAAGAAAAAAGTCTTCACACTAAAAAGAAGCAAGGACTCAGGGATATCCCACAGAAACTATGACAGATGCAGACTATACAGATAATCTAGTGCTTCTCACAAATACCCCTGCACAAGCCAAATCACTGCTGCATAGCAGACAAAACAGAGTTGATGTGTTTTAAACAAGACACCTCCACACTGAAGTACATGAAAATAGTTTTATCTTTTCTCAAACAAAAGCCAACATCTTTGGCATAAAAGTCATAGTATCCTACATTGTGTTTGTTTTTTTAGATTTTTTTTTTTTTTTTGGCAGTTGAGAAATACAAATTCTTCAATGATCATTTTGATGAATGGATTAATCACTTCTCTTTCATGGGTGGATTGTTTTTTTAGATTATTTGATAGAAACATCACTTCAAAATAGAGAGACGAAAAAAAGAGAATCTTTAGCACTGGAGTAGATAATGAATAACTCTCTAGATGATGAGACAGGCAATGAATATACTTATTATGAATTTCTAAAAATATCTCTAAATATCTCATTTTACCAGTGCCAGGATATAATCAGGTGTGTGTGTGTGTGTGTGTGAGAGAGAGAGAGAGAGAGAGAGAGAGAGAGAGAGAGAGAGAGAGAAGAAGAAGAAGAAGAAGAAGAAGAAGAAGAAGAAGAACTCTTCTAACCCAATTTTAACCTTTTGACCTCTAAATCCTTGTTCTATGGCAACTACCCAAAATATTTTTCCAGATAAGAAGCAAAGAAAAGAAGAATGTAATGTCTTTATATGTAGTACTTTTATATAAATACAGAGGAATCATTTTAGGGTTATATTTATATATCTATACATATATGTATACATATATAAAGGGCAGTTGGTGTGTATGTATGTATGCATTTATGTCCAGATGAAACAACAAAATAAAACAATTAACGACAAAGTCAATATATACACACATTAAATATCACCGGTCCTTGCTTTTTGTGTAAAAATCATGAAGATTTGATTTATATTTTAGGATATCTAAAAATCAAAATATACATAGAAATAGCATTGAAATTCTACTTGAAAATTCTTGCATTTGTAAATCTCAAAAGTAAACAAATCAATACACCAGGTATTTTCCTTCCTCTACACAGGTGATGCTGGGTAGCCACTTCTAGTTTAGTTGAAAACATAAAGAAATGGTTACAAGTCTTTGATTAAAGATAGATATAATAAAATCAGGAATGTCACCTGATATTTTGAGTGGAGAGGGTGGGGAAAGGACAGGCATAAAAACTAGGGAGGAAGAGTGCACAATACAAAATTAATATTATTCTGTGAAAAATGCAAGGGTCATTCAATGAATAAGAGGAATTTTTTTGTAAAAGAAATAATATGACCTTACACAGTTACATGCATTCTTATTTAATTTAGTTAGTCTTTCTAATTCAATATATTTCATTACATTAAAACTTAAACACTTACACCCGGAGGGTGCATATTATTACTAGTATATATATATATATTTACCAACCTCTTAACCATCGCCTAATAAGAGACCTTGTGTGATTGGTTAAAGGCCATTGTCGACGACCAATCAAAACACATATCACTAGGCTTAGTTTGGCCGCCAAATTTCGAAGATTGATTCCTTCAGCCTGCCTCTTTTGTTGCTATCACCTGTCACTACAAGATGTGGTTTTTTAAGCCAGCTACCAAGGGCTGATAATGTCGTAAAGTCGAATTAACTCAACTATAAAAGAGACGCTCACCTCTTTTTACCAGTGACAAGACAAGATAAGTTATGCAAGCACATTATTTTGCAACCTACACTTACACTCTACAATTTGTACAATTTATAACACATTTGTATACCTCACACATATTTTGTATATCACACGTTACATATTTGTATATTGCATGTTGATGTTTTGTTATCGAATACACTGTTCTGTTTAAAAAGCCTTGTGTTCTGTTTCCTTAATTGTTGCCTTTATAATTATCTTGTCAACATATTTTGCCACATTTGAAAAAGGGCAAAATAATATTTTTTTTAATAATTTTTTTTCATACATGTAAACTCTGCATTGTTTGGAAATGGTTTATGGCAAAAAAATATCTAAATCTTCCAAAATATTTGTTTTGAGGCAATTCAAAATGGTGGAAAATCAAACAGTTGTCTAAGGCTTGAACAGAGGTCTGTCATCATACTTTTGGTGACTGAGAAGTTCAAACTATGTGAAATTCACAGAAGAATGTTTTAGTCAATGAAATGTTTACAAATGGGCTAAACACGGGTTTGCCATTACGAATCGTAGTGGAAAAGTACATGGAGTGGAAACACAGGTTTCAAATTCCTCATTTTAGTTGTTTTTTATCAATAATTTTGACTGGTATTATCCTTCACTTTCTTAATTCTAGTTGCTTTTTACTAAGAATTTTGATTAGTATTATCCTTATCTTATTATATTGATTTGCTGTCAGTCTATCTGTAACCAAAACTATGACACTGCTTACATCACAATACCCTTAGGAATTGTATAAGTTTACCAATGAATATTTAATTTATAGTCAAAATCATTAATACATAGAATAAATCTTATCTATTAACAATGTTTCTATGAAAATCTGAGAGCCCATGTTATTAGTGCATTTAAAATCCTTCAGTGTGTCTTATATATCACTAAGAAATAAATATTACTTAGTATATGGTGTGGTTAATTTGTATATTGGTTTTAACAAAACCTGATTTGATAAATAATTATTTAGTGTTATTGATCCCTAATATTATTGTTTTATTCTCCAGCGTATTAAAATCAATTCTATAAATGATTCTATATAGAAACCAATTAAAATATAAACAAAATAAGTGTAATCTTTTTATATGCATTCTTATTTAATTTAGTTAATCTTTCTAATTCAATATACTTCATTACATTAAAACTTAAACACTTACACCCAGAGGCTGCATATTATTACTAGTATATATATATATATATATATATATATATATATATATATACCAACCTCTCCACACAAGCAGGATACGACACATGGTTAATTTCTTAATTGGAGTCTAATAGGTTTAAATTCAGAGTTTTCCTTCTCCTAGACTGGTTACCCAGCCAAGGTTACAGAACCAAGTCTGCTCTACTATTTACCCATAGCTGGAGGGTACCTTTCCCAAGGGTATTAGCACTATGGGAAATGCAATAGGTCTCATCCAGGATTTGAACTCAGGTCGACGAGTCCATTTCCCATGATTCTAGTCATTACACCATGTGCCTCCATAAATATATATATGTGAAGAAAGGAAGTGAATCCTATGGTATGTAGTATATTAAGAAAAATGAAAAAACACAGGTTTAAATGGGTTAAGTGGTGAGTTTATTGGCCAATGCTGCAGTGTTTCGATCTATTAATTAGATCATCTTCAGGGCATTTGTTGGTATATGGAAGGTAATAAGAATTTTTTTAAATTTTTTATCACAGAATAACGAGAAAAGTGAGTAGTAGTTCTTGTTATTCAGTCTGTTTA
This sequence comes from Doryteuthis pealeii, assembly GCA_023376005.1. Classification (NCBI taxonomy): domain Eukaryota; kingdom Metazoa; phylum Mollusca; class Cephalopoda; order Myopsida; family Loliginidae; genus Doryteuthis; species Doryteuthis pealeii. The sequence goes on from CM042152.1 coordinate 27,456,281, forward strand.
AAAACTTTTAAGGTTTGAAAATATATATATATATATATATATATATATATATATATATAAACATATGAGATTATGGTAGTAAAATGAGGAAATCAATCCGACAGTATGAGATTATCTACACTAGTTGCAGACCACTACAACTGGTATCATACTATGCATGAGGCTGTTCCTTAAAAACTTCCAACAGGGCCAAGCTGTAAGAGAAAAGAGGAAGAAGGAAGAATTGTACTACCTCACCTCCAATCTGACCTTCAACTACAGTTGCTGTAGCCAGGCCTGCTATTTCTGTAATGGCCCAGTCAGTAACGAGTGAGTGTGTGGTAACTTTATAGCATGATCTAACATGTTATATAATGTTAGATAATATATTATATATGACACATATAATATAATATGTTATACATTATATATTATATAATTATAATTATATTATATATTATATATGATATATCATTTAATCATATATGATATATATAGTACAATTTATAGAAATAGTAAAAACAAAATGTTCCAAAAAAGATGAATTTATTATGATGTTTATGTTATATATGGTGTAATTAATTTGCATACTGGTTTAAAAAAAAAACAAGTTTATTAAATAATTACTAAGTGTTATTGATCTCTAATATTATTGTTTTATTCTCCAATGTATTAAAATCAATCCTATGAATGATTTTATATAGAAACCAATTAAAATATAATTTAAATAAGTGTAATCTTTTTATATGTGTTCTTTTTTAATTTCATTAGTCTTACTAATCTTATGTATTTCATTACATCTAAACTAAAACATTTATGCCCAGAGGGTGCATATTCTTGCAAGTTAAATTGATTTTTAATATGTGCATATATTTAAACATACTGTAGGGAGAAAAAATAATTGTCGTCTCTTTGGTTGTGGGCATGGTTTCCCACGTCACAAGTCGATTGGTCACATGATAATTCAGTCCCTTAAAACTTTCTTTTTGGTCCCCTTTCTTTGAAGAGATAGTACTTATGTCTTTTTTGGTCCTCACTCATTGAGTGAAAAGGACATATTTCTCAGCTTTGTTTGTAGAACAGAAGAGAGACTATTAATCTCCAACTTCAGCATTTATTGCACCTTGCCATAAAAACCATAGAAGACACAATAAGTCTTTTCTAACCAAATAAAAATGAAAAATAAAAAATAAGAATATACAAAAAAAAATGAAAAAGAAAAAGAAGGGGACAATACTAACAATAATAATAAAATTAAGAATAACAAAATGATAACAATAATGATAATATTAGTAATAGCTAATATAAAAAAATAAAATAAAATAAAACAAAAGAAATAAAAAAAACTAATGTGATTTAATATTTCTTAATGGAACAGCCCACCTTATATCAAAATGGGGGGAGTGTTGGATTTATTTTTATATAAGGTGTGCTCGAATTCCCACCCTGAATTTATAGACTAGGTGAGGTCACATGGTCTATTCCTTCACCAATCAGCAGCCATAATGTCCGGCTGATTAACTACTTAAACACTGATTCTTTCACAATATACTTGTGACCACTGACGAAGGAACTTACAATACTCAGATTTTTTACCAGAGGATTACCAAAGGATTTCTGCTGGACAAATGCTCTTGCTTGAAGCCAAAGGATGGCCCATAAAAACTTAACACCTCTTCTTTACCCTTTCTTTGTTCATAGAATATTGTATACAATTAGCTTGTTTGGGGACATTGTTACGTTACGCTCTCATTGTCAGAATGGAGAGAAGATTTAGATAATTTTTACCATAAACCAATACCAAACAATTCAGAGTTTACATGCATGAAAAAAAAGGATTTTGCTTTTCTTTTTTTTTTTTTAAATTCAAAAAAGCTCTTAAAAAAAAATTCAATGGATTTATGATGTGTTGCCATCTTATTATAATGGAGATTGTGTGTTTGTCTGTCTGTAACCGAAACTATATTATTATTCAAGTCAAATTTGTTATTTACATCACATTTTCCATGATTTTATTTTTATTTAAACCTCAATTATTAATAAAATTGTTTTACATCATTAAGTCTGTTGACCATATCTACATATCAATAACATGCAATTGTATTTATATATACAACAAAATAGTGGTTTACAGTGTGAACGGGAAGGCTAATCTGCATATTGATATTTAAAATTTGATTTTAATAAATATGTGCTTAGTATTATTGATTTCTAATTGTTTGGTTTTATATTAATGAATATGAGCAAAACTCGCTGGGATAAATCTTAAAAGATATCCCTGAACAAGAAGAAATAACTGTAATATTATTCTTTACTTTCTATTTTAACTAAATAGTTAAATTAGAAAATTTACCAATGAAAGACGGGAGTAAGGAAAAATGATGGAACAGTTAGTTTCAAAGCTGTTCTATTTTTCGATCATACCCCCTCTGTTCCAAATCTTTTTATCTGAATTCTTATTCAGTTTCATTAGCCTTTCTAATTTAATATGATATTTTATTATATTAAAACTTAAATACTTGCACCCGGAGGGTGCATATATTTGCTAGTAGAAATAATATTTGTATACTTATCTCTGAACCAGTACTACATTGGAGAGGCTTGAATCTTTATTACTGGGCCGGTGCTCAGTTGACTGGCAATTCTGTGATGTTTTGCATCTGGAAACCAACTTGGGGCGCTGGAGGACATCTTGCCTTGTGCCATTTAGAGTTTTTAGTAATAATACAAGGCTGCTTCTTTTTCTCAAGAGATTTTTATTTCCCCTAAGTCACAACATCCGAGAACATGTCTGGCTCTTTCAACACATCGTGCCAGACTTAGCTCACATTCTCACCTCTCACTCCTCCTCTCTCACACTTTGTCACATCTCACAGCTCATCCAATAGAAACAATACCATGTCCTTATGATGATTCATCCTTAAACTTTTCCATTCTCATCTAACACATAATTCTTGCTAAAAATTTGTCCATGCTAATTTACATATCACTGTTGCCTTCTGGCTCCCCCCCCCTATTATGTTATAGACATATCTATTATCTTATTTTGTTGTTACATGTTATGAATATTAAAAATTCATCTGTGCATTGTTCATGTGAATTTGTTGCTTGTCTCTCTTTACTGAATGTTCAGTGTTAGTGTATCCATAGATGCATTTATGCATTATAAGGACTTAGTGTTGGTTATAACCTAATACCTACTATTCGTATAATACCCTCCTTTATCTAGGAATAGTTATCTAGGAATAGTTTATCTATCTACAGAGCCATTCATAATTCAACCCTTTCAGCCAGTTACACTGGTTGTGGGAATATTGCAACTTGTGCGCCCTTGTTGCACAATGATGTTGACCCCACGCTGGATCAAAAGGCATGAGCCAGAGACAGGTTCACAAGAAAAAGAAAACACAACAAAAATTTGACAATTGGTCTAGTGCTAGTGAAAATGAGAGAGCCCATCTTGCTGTTCAGCTTATACTGACAATAGGCCACTCTGACTACTTTATTAGTTTATAAGCTATGTTGATTGTGGCACTGCGTTAGTACTTGTAATTGCAGTAATGGTAGTGGTGGTAGTGTTAATAATCCTAGTGTTAGTGATAATGGTTGCAACTGGGTTGATAATTATAGAATCTTAACAATAAGGAAAAAGTCAACACTATCAGAGATAGTGGTTACAGTTTATGACCACCCCATATATTTCATGGTCACAGTCAGACAGTTGATTGTTGTCAATCATTCACCTTTTAGCAATTAGATCAAAGATAGCTGATTATATAGGTAAGACTGGATTATCAGAAAGGGGGGGGTGGAGGCGGACAAGTGGTTGGGAGAGTATTTTGGTAAGTGGGTGGGGGGTGGACAATCAAGTACAAGTACTCTCATTTGTGACATTATCTAACTGTGATAAGGGCTTATCTTCACTTGAAGGAAGTGATATATAAAATAAAATAAAAATTGGATTTGTTTTGTTTTTCGTTTAAATGCAGGAAAGTAAACAAATGATAATATACAAGGTGTGGTCAAAAGTAGGTATTTACCCAAAGCGTTTGCCACTGGTGAGGTGTGACACAAGGCCACAAGTATGGGGCATCCAAGCTGTTGTCAAATGTAGATATTTACCTATCATCAGGACACTGTTAAGGAATGTTTTTGTGAGGGACAAAATGAAAAATGTTAAGTGTATATTGAATGTATGAATATGATGTTACTGACCATTAATTTTTATATGTGTGGTCAATAACATCATATTCACACATTCACTGTACACTTAACATTTTCATTTTGTCCTCACAAAAACATTCCTTAACAGTGTCCTGATGATGGTTTAATACCGAAATACTTAAGTATTGACACATAAAATTGTTTCCCCTGATTGTAACATCCTGTGTTTGTTATATTTTTGAAAATATTTTCTTCTCATGATGTCGGATTAATTTCCTCACCGTATTTCCATATATATATATATATATATATATATATTATTCAATGCTGGTTGAAAGAAATAAAATTAATTAAGAAATATTATCTCTATCCCATTATAGATATTATATTTGCATATATATGTCAAGGTAATAACTATTATGGGATTGAGATGTTTCTTTTTCTAAATGACAAATACTTTTTAAAACAACAGATGTTAGATGTGAATATGAATATGCTGATGATACTGATGATGCTAATGATACTGAAAGGGGGGGGGGGATTTTTATGCTGTGTCAGCTGCTGGCTATTAACATTGACATAAAAATCACAGTTGTGTCTGTCTGAATAGGAGAATTGCTGCCTTCATTGCAAATACAAGTCATGCTGAAGTGTATGAAGCAGGTTCCTTGTATTGTCTGCAGATGACTAGATCGCCTTGATTAGATTGCCTTGGATGGCCGCTGTTGTTGTCCCGAATTTTTAAAACAATGCATTCTCACTGAATGTAATACATTCAGCAGTGTCAATTGGCCTCATAACGTACATGTTGACATTATGCATCAATTCTGGAATGTTGTCCAATGAGAACAAAGCATGATCTGGTCACGTTGATTTAAGTATATGTATAATAAAGTATTTGTAGTGAGAGGAGAGTAAAGTGGGCGTGACCCTGTCTGGCCTGCAGGATGAGTAGAAAAGGAAAATATGGCTGCCTTGGCACTAAAATTTGAATAAGCACAATCTCGAAGCTAAGAGACATGGAGATAGTAAATCGGCATGTATACAAATTTTTTTCAGATCCCTATACATTAAAACCAGGAATAACTGAGAAGGGGGCAAAATGCTTTGAAACGGGGAATAAGTTGTATGAGGAGAACTTCTAGAATATTGTTGCAGGATGAGAAAGTTCGTCGTCAGACCTTGCAGTTGAAGAAAGAGATTAGCCTAATAAATTTCACAACCTAAAGTATTATTTGGATTTTTTAAACTATTGTCCCCATCTTCATTGTTATATACATAACATTTTGGCTGATGTGCCCTCCGACCTTCTTCAGAGTACATCGGTCAAAACATTGTGTATATAACAAATAAGATAAGGACAACAGTATGAAAAAATCCAAATAATATAAATTATTAAGCTTCATCTAAAACATTCACACAAATAGTATAATAACTGTGGTATATTGGTTGATAAGAAACGGAAGCACCGTTTTGGCCATCTTTTGTTATTGTGAATAAAAGGCAGAGGTGATTATTTCTCGTGGGGTAACGTCAGCTGGATTTCTTGTGTTATTTATTTCGATAAGCAATCTACAAAAATAATATGTTTTTGATAAATGCATTTTACAAAGAATATTGTGGTGGTGTGTGGTGTAATGGTCATCTTTATAGGAAATAGACATGGCAAGACAAGTCCAAAATCTGGACATGGCTATTTGCATTTCACATAACACTAATATTCTTGGGAAAGTTATAAATCCAACTATTCTCCCTCTAGCTATGGGTAAATAGTAGGGCTGAGCTCTTTAAACTTGATATGGCAGCTGGTCTAGAAGAAGGAAAACTCAACCTGTTTAATTCCGCTTAAGAAATTGACCTTGTGCCACATCCTACTTGTGTGGAGGGATTGGTAAATATATATATTGCAATGTTTGCTGTTAGGGAGGATATTTAGTTGAGTTTCCACTCTCCAAAGATCAATATCACCATAATTATATCCATGACATACCAACACTTAACAAAATGGAAGGAAAGATAAAATAAAATAAATTACATTAAATCTTTTAGGTTTGGTTCCAAATGAAAAGGACTCTTTTCTTGTTAGTCAAAACTACTTTGAGACCCCCCCCTCCTCGTGAACTTATAGGAACAGGTGGAAAGAGAAAGAATCAAGGGAAATCCATGCTATCAGTATGACTTGATAATGATGATGATGATGATGATATATTCAGTTATGAGGAGGAAATTGATCAGTTGGGATTCCACATTTGGTCTGATGGTCGACTCTAGCTGAGAATCATGATGCCTGACAACTCACCACTAATCATATTGTCTCCTCCTTTGAAAACACTGACAGGTTCATCCTAAAGTAGAAAAGGCACAGAAGGAAGAAGCACAACACAATGCCATTAAACCCTGACCAAACTTCTTCTTCTTCTTCTTCTTCTTCTTCTTCTTCTTCTTCTTCTTCTTCTTCTTCTTCTTCTTCACAGTCACCTTCTTCTTCTTCTTCTTCTTCTTCTTCTTCTTCTTCTTCTTCTTCTTCTTCTTCTTCTTCCCATCCAGCATTAGTTTTAACAACAACAAACATGCCTGCACTCAATATGAACCACCTCCTTAATCTTCATTCACAAAGCCACAAGTCAACTAGGGTGGATAAAGCCGGACAATGCCAAATGAGGTATCAACCCAATGAGAGTTGGATTTGAGGGAAATAGCAAATAAAATTCCATTCATTGATTTTTGACTGTATATTCAAAATTCCTTAACCTAGATTCCTCTTCTCACTTGGAATCAATAAACAAAATACCCACAGTTACTGTTTATAATTATAAAAAGAAAATGTGGAAGCGCATGGTGTAATGCTTATTGTTGTAGAAAATGGTTATTATCAATCTGAGAATTGTTCAAATTATTGAGTGAGATCAATAGAATAATGATCACTGTTCTGCCTTCCTCAAAGGCAACCCCTTCTTTCCCCACATACATATCCTCTAATATTAACTGGGCCACAAACTCCCTTGCTGTCCGGCTGATACCGACACTAGGCCACTCCGCCAACTTTACTTTTATGTATGATATGAATGCATTACTAATAACTGTAAAATAGGAAAGTACGTTAAACAAGTTTTACTATAGAAATGCATTAAAAATTATTTTACAATAAAAATGCATTGAAAATCAGAAAACAGCATTGTTTATGGTCAGAAATTAATGCAAGCATTACTTATGAAAGAGATATTATATATATAATGTAAATGCATTGCTAATAATTTTATAGAAAAGTATTTTAAATGATTTAACTATAGAAATGCATTGAAAATCAGAAAACAGCATTAAACATAATTAAAATAAGTGTAATCTTTTTATATACGTTCTTATTTAATTTTGTTAGTCTTTCTAATTTAATATATTTCATTACATTAAAACTTAAATACTTATGCCTGGAGGGTGCATATTCTTGTATATAATGCAAATTCATTGCCAATGATTTTACTACAGAAAAGTATTTTAAATGATTTTATGATAGAAATACATTAAAATGAGTAAAAGTATTTTCTGTGATGAGGAATTAATACAAACATTTGTTCTAGATTAAAACTTATATGCATAATTGTTTTGGTGGTTAGTGTTTTGATTTAAGAATATTTTTCTATTTGTGAATGATTTTACTATTGAAAATTATTGAAAACTCAGCAAAGAAAGGAATTGTTTGTACTCAAAATACAATGGAAAGGAGTGTTTTAAGGAAATTACTATGGAATGTCATTGATGGAAATAATAGTTTCATTCAATAAATATAAACAATTCAAAATAAAAAGGAAAAAAAAGAAAGAAAAACAAAGGAAAATAAAAGGATTCAACCTCAATCCTCCTTTTTCCTTTTTCCTTTTTCCTTTTCTTAATAAAGATAAATCTTCTTTTTTTTTTTTCAGAGAATTTTAAGTGGATATGCAGTCAGTGCATGTGCACTTGTGTTTGTCACAATAACTTTATTGAAAGTCAATACAGAAACCAATATTATAGATTATAAAGAAGGAATTTAATTTATCAAAAACTGATGATACAAAAATTGATATAGAAAAGAAACTAAAAGAATAGGGAATTGATTAGTGGGTTAGAGAATTTTTTTTTTCCCCAAGATACTTAAGTAAAAATCATAAACTATTCTCTCAGTCAGGGTTGCCAACCTGAAAAATAAAAAAAATAAAAAAGATCTTAGGTGATATTTTTCCAAAGATATTTAACTAAAGATACGTGTAATAATCAAAGATTATTCAGTGGAACATAAACTCTGAGAGGCAAATATGAACTGAGTGTTTTCTTATATGTTTAAGATCAAAATTGATCAATTGAATTTTCAGTCAGGGTTGCCAACCTGAATTTTTTCTAAAAAACAGTTTTATTACTTTTGAGACTGACCTCTATGTCTGATTTTATTATGTAAGTCAATATTTTTATTGTAAAGCTGGTATTTCAGCTTATAATATCTTTTTTATTAGAAATATTTACAAAAACAAATTATTTGTTGTGAATTTTATTATGCAGTTTTAGTATTGGAGGTCCACATGGTGCAATGGTTATCTTTGTAGGAAATAGACACAAGAGAAAAGTTCAAATCCTGGACATGGCTGTTTGCTTTAGGTAGGCCTAAAACTGTGGATTCTGAGGATGTGTTCCATGCCATAGAGGTAAATCTGACAAGTAGCACTTTGAGAGTATCAGGCGAGTTTGACTAATGTCAAATGTCAATAATTTATTATATTAAAGCTGAAACAGCAGAAATGTTAACAAAATCAATGGATGAAAAACAATTAGGTTATTGAATTCTTTTCTCTCTGTTTCTGTGACAGAATTTATCCTGTGTTGGTTGATCTGATCTGATTCTGTCCAATGAATTCATCTATGGTAATGTCATGAAAGGAATAATAAGGGAATAGGAAATTCACAATCAGTCCCCAAACCCTGCATGCATATCCTGATCAGGAGAAGGAGAAGCCTTTGTCTGCTGCAGATTTTCCACAGATGCAGTGACAAGTATGCCAAAAGCTGTTGATTCCTTATGATGATAGAGATGTCCTTTGGATTTTTGCCAAAACTCCTTTGGTCGAGTTGTGGCCCTAATACTACTGGGTACTAGACCTGTCTGCCTTGAGGGACCTTACCAAGAACTTAAGTTCCCAACAGCATGGCTCTGACATTACCAAGTTTACACAGCACTGCAGCGATGAGGAGGGGTTGGACTGATGTGCTAGATGGCCATTGAGCAAAGAACTTCCTCTGCCCTTTTACAGATCTTGTTTTTCATTCTGCAGGGTGTCTAACCACCCTCATCGCCAGATAAAATCTGTGGGGTTACTAGTTTAGTTACCGATGATCTGACAATGAAACAGGTAGTATTGGTTTACATAGTACCAGTAGCATATTGAGCAACCTGACACATATTAACATGTAAAAATAATAAAACAATAATTTGTTCAGGTGTTTAGTATTGTGCCAATCTTACAAGTGAGGAGGTCTCTCTTCTTTTAAAAATCAAATTTAGAGTATATTGTTTCTAGCTGAACATGAATGCTAATCACAGGTAGGTAAATTGTCATAGCCTACCTATTGGCTGAAATTGGTAGGTATTTACCCAACCTGTTCACCACAGGTAGAATGTGACACAAAGTCGAATGTATATGTTATATAATATCATGGGTGGCCTACGAATTATGTATGTAAGTGTAGGTAAATTTTGAATTGAAATTTGTTGAAGATTCAAAATTGGAGGGGGTTTAATGGAAAATTACAGTTAGCTGTTATAGTTATTGTCAAATGACTAAAGGTAATGACCTTTACTTGACCCCTCCCCCCAATTTCCGCTGAAGGAAAGGCTTGTGAAAGGAAATCAAGTTAGAGCAGATTTTGGAGTTAGTCAATGGGAATGTCGCTCCCAAGATACTGAATTATCACTATGTGGTTAGAAACCCTTTTGGGCTGTGGGTTCTTAATAAAGAATGAAAAACAACAAAGTCTTGCTTATTTATTACAAACAAGAAATGAGCACAGACGACTCAGCCCAACAAAAGAAGAAAGAAATCAGCCCAAGAGAAGAATAAAAAAATCAGCTCAACAGAGGAAAGAACAAGTCAGAACAAGCAAGAAAAAAGTAAGAATCCATCTCATCCTTTAGAATCTCTCTACACTCTCTCAATTATATACCATATGTATATAACATATGTGGCATCCAACAAAGATCAAAGTTACTATTCAATAGTAATGGGTAGGTAAGACTAACTTTCTAATCATGACACAAAGATGGGACAGTCGTTTATTTATTCAGGTGTTAATCATTTATGTTTTTATGAATGATATCTTTTGAATTTATTTAAAAATAAAAATCTATGTCACACTTAGTTTACTCACATATTAAAACCTGACCCCCACCACACACACACACACACAAATAATCAATATTTTTCATGAATATCTGTAATATAACCCACATTTTATTTCTTTCTTTTATCCATTGACTATTTTATTTACTATCTTATAAATAAAAATCTATATCACACTTAATTTGTTTGCATATTAAAACCTGACCATCCCAATAGATTATCAATATTCCACATAAATATCCATACTATTTATATATTTAAGTTAATTCACAACACAAATCATTATAAATCTTTTGATTTTTTTCATCTATACTCGTGTTCCTTAATTGTACGACTGTTATCATCTTACAACACCCTCTGATTAAAAATGAGACTGTGCAAAAATGTAAATCCTGATCATCTGGTGTTGCTTATCTACTGAATTCTTATTTCTTATGCGTGTCATCACCTCAGCTAAATAATGGACCATTCCATTTGTATTATAAAGAAAGAAAGAAAAGGAAGAAAAAGGATATGTTACACAGCAAAAATATAATAAGCAAAAGAAGAAAGAAAGAAAGAAAGAAAGAAAGAATGAAAGAGTGAGGGGAAAGATAGAGAGAGGGTGTGAGTACACAGAAATGCTAATGCTAATCTGTTTCAAGCGAACATAATGAAAAGATGAAAAGAAAGAAAGAAAGAAAAAAAAAAGAGTGAGAGAGAGTTATTATACTTTTTACATATTGAACTATTTAGCAATAGCTTTTAAGTAAACATATCAAATGTTATAATAATTAAGTCATCATACTGTGGTATATCCACAGGTCCTGCTAGTAACCATCATTTCTTATTCCTTTCTTTTGTCCATTGACTCTTTACGTCACGAAAGAACTAAAACCTTTTTCTATATTTGCATCATGAAATGGTAAGGCATCAAAAAAAAAAAAAAAAAAGAAAAAAGAAAGAATTATGCAATTCTGAGTGGCATTTAACGTTCTCTCTTTTCTCAAAGAATTTGGTCTACTTTTTTTATGTTTTGGCAACTTACAAAATTCTTCACCGTTCTTGTAACTTTCCACAAATTATCATTTCAGATAGGTAACTGGCTCAAAAACCTTCTTCATCCTCCTCACCATCTTCACCATCCTCATCAGCTTCTTAGCCACCACCTTATCATTCAAAAAACACTGACTGCTTCACCAATCATTGGTGTTTCTTCACTCAAGGTTATTTAGTTGAAACAAAAAAAAACAATCTTCCACTCATTTCATCCATTTCCCTATATGAATCTCTTGGACAAAATTCTTCCACATTTTATTCCTTATCTATATATTAATACTCGTGTTCCTTAAAAGAACACTTTCACTTCCTCACTTCTTCACTAGAGATCTCACTTCCTCGGACCCATGAAAGAGAGTGAGAGGCAAACATTATTCCAGTGACGAGGAAGTGAAATCTGTAGTGAAGTGGCTCAAAGAACAGTCAACACAATTTTACGGGGCAGGGATACATGCACTCATTTGAAGGTGGAACATTGCTATTGAAGAAATGGTGATTATGTGGAGAAGTAGGGATGTGATCCACAGAGGACCAGCTTCATTTTAATGCATGATACATGTTCCTGTGTTGGTAATTATACCTGTCCGAAACAAAATGACATTACTTTTTGACTACCCTCTTAATTCGGGTTAAAGTATTTGGCTTCTTTGTTTTAATTCCATATCAACCTTTATGGGTTATTTAATGCCAAAGCCATTCTTGTAGAAGAACAATAGTGGTACTATGAGGGGCTCATACCTTACCCAAAGGTTATGGGTTAAATTTGTCCAAAAGTGAACATAATAGCAAGACTGGGGTAGAAGTAGAATACTTAAGATACTCATGCCAGTGTTGATCATTAGAGCCTCAGACATCTTATATTTTTGGCAGGAATCCAAACCCACCTTCCTTTTTAAGTAATAAATTCCCAAGAGCATTAGAAGGTGAAGTTGTGGCAAGTAACCTTAACGCTATGCATGCTGTGAAAAGACAATTTATAGTGTGAGATAGATATTAAGACACTCTGTCACAAAGTAAGGAATTCATCCTGTTCATACCTGGGGTAGTATGTGACACAAGGTCACAAATATAGGGCATCCAATTTCACCCTAAAGGTATACAGACTTCTTGAATGACCTCTGATGACCTCTATGCTGTTTCCTTATATGAGTTTATACCTAAAAGGATTCCAGTCTTGACAGCAGGGCTTAAAATATGCTGACTGTATCCCCTGCAGAAGAGTAAGACTCCTGTGAAAGGGGTGTCCTGGGTAGGACACTGCATCTGATGGTGAGGCTCTAGTTCTGGAGATCTGGGGATTGAGGAATACCTCTTCATTGCCATTACTGCCATGTCCACTAACCATGAATTGTAGTACCTGTAGTAGTAAATGTTATGGGTTAGATTTGTTTAAAACTTATTTGTATTTGATAGGAGTATTTGATGCCATATGATTGTAAATTATTTGTATTAAGAATAGTTACTTGAAGCTATAATAGTTTACTAAATATTATTATCAGTTAGTTGAAACCATATAACTGTGTGCAAATCATTTGCATTCAAAATAGTTACTTGAAGCTATAATTGTTTTGCAAAGGATTATTATCAGCTAATAGAAACCATATAACTGTGTGCAAATTATTTGCATTAATATAATTGTAAATTATCTAAAACCAACCAAAATGGTGTCTTTATCTTCTCTGTAAATATTTAGCAGATAGGGATGAATGATCATGTTGCATACCATTCTTGTATATATACATACATATATTGTAGAATATAGTGTAAACAAACACAAGACTTTGCTTTTATTAGAGCTCTTTATTATTTTATAAGTTCCGTTTATTAGTTTCAACGGACAGATCACCATTGCGACCATCCTGTTCAGCGTCCAATTAAAATCTGCTTTTCCTAAACTTTTTATCACATTCATGCTGGCGAACCAGAAGAGGAGGTCAAACACCAGTCAAAATCTCTCCATCATTTTTCCTGTATTTTTCCATAACCATTAATTTGAATTTAGTTTAAAATAAACTACATTTATTGTACATAATTAAGAGATTACCTGTTAATTATGTAACCCTTGAGCTTGGATATCCAGTATGTTCTTTCAGTTCAAATTTCACTTTATTCTTTATTTTTTATGTTTATGTTTGGTAACCTGGGGAGAGAGAGAGAGAGAGAGAGAGAGAGAGAGAGAGAGAGAGAGAGAGAGAGAGTGGAAGAAAGGTAACTCACTGACTAGCAAAGGAAAGACTATTTTCACTGATCATTTGGGGTGTATGTAAAGTCAAATGGAATTGGTATACTAACGAGTGGCAAACAATTTTAGTTGAGATCAGAATAGGGTGTCAATAGTACTGGATATGATGTGTCTGTGACAGAGAGACAACTGCTAAACGGCTACTCACTGTCATTTATATCTCCCCTGTATAGCTGCACATGTGCATATTTATGCAAATATACACGTCTACCTGTTAGCAGTGTAACCTCAACAAAACACCTCTTTTCTTAACATTTCCACCCACTTTGCAGTGTAGTGATAAAGAAATGAATGAATGATAAACAATAAGGGTTAAAGACAAAAAGGGGTGTATTCAATAGAAAAGCAATTTATACAGTCAATTTGTTAAGTGAAGGGTTCTGTTTGGTTGGTGGTTTATGGGGTTATAGGATTTTATGGGTGATTTTTTTAGGATTTTATGGCTTTTAGGTTATTTTTGGTGCTTGTTCGCTGGTTGTTTCTTTAAAACACCATTATATATGGGTCTTTCTTCATGTGCGTTGTCAGGCTGAAAAGGAATTAAAGGAAGAGAAAAGAAGAGACAAAGACAAAAGGCATTTTTAGGTTTCAGACTTTATTTCTAGATCCATAATGATTTCTTGGAGACGAGATTTTCTCCTGAGCCATCATTACAATGTTGCACAGGCTATGGTCATGTAAGGGTCTCTTGTTTTAGAAGTGTTTACATGGGAAGAATAATATTAATTTATCACAAATGTTCATGCTCTTTACACTAGAGTGTCAGCCCATATGTACTACCTCTCACATTTTAAACTGTCACCTGTGTGGTATAAGTGAACTTAGGCAAGTGACAATGATAGCTCCATCTATATAGCCTAGGCAGGTTGTTATGGAGGATTAGCTGTTGCTCAAGCAGCAAATCCCCCCATTCCATACAGTCGCTGTGGTCTAAAGGAAAAGTAATAACCAATGCAGTTTGGCAACAACAGTCGCAGGAGTTGCTGAGTTGTGCTGAAGTTCAGCATCACACCACCTTAGGGACTCCAGCTCCGGATTTGTTTTCAGGGTTTACTCTCCTGGCCTTTCCTAGGGATGAGGTAAAGCTGCAAGGCAGCAGTGATTTTATAACATACTTTCCTTGTCCTAGATGGGTTGCCTACCAAGGCTAAGGAGTCCCATCTAACCCATTTGGGGATTTATTGAGTGGTATGTATCTTAATCTTATTACTGTTAGTGTGAACGGATGAAAGCTCCATCTAGATAATGTCTTAAAATATTTTTTTTTTCACATATGATCAGTTACAATCATGGCTTGGACTGGTGCACAAAGAATAACAACAATACTGAAAATACTATTGAAACATAAAACGATTAAAATGTTTTTGATTATTGTAACAAGTTAACATCTATTCACAAGATAATTGGACTTATAGTCAAGTCACATTGAAAGCACTGTTTCCATTAGATCATCAAAGTTAAGCAGCAATGAGCCTGTTCAATACTCAGATGGGTGACCATTTAAGCAACAGCAGGTACTGTAAGAAATCGAATATCAAAATGACTTGATTCGGCATTAAATGACCCAATAAGGGGTGATATGCCATTAAACAAAACAAGTAAACCACAAGATAATTTTATAAATATTACATGAGACACAAGAAATTTATTTAATCTGTGAAAAACTTTATTCTAAAATCAATGAACAAAACCACAAAATGACTGGCACTCATAATAAGCAACATTGTCCTATCGAGTAAAATGAAAGGTGAATTGAATTGATGGAAAAGAAAAAGAGAAAGAATTTGTGTAACCATAACAACAGGTTTATTATTGTTAGTTATAAAATAGGTTAATAATATTTTCTCTTTGGTCTTTGTTATAAGAATAACTATTAGATCTTAGTTTGTTTAAGAGTTAAAAACATCGGTCACGATTAATGTCAAGTAAAAGTTAGTAAACTTAAATGTAGGTGAATGGTAAATAAAATTATACAACTGTTCTTTATCTGCATTTATTTAACTAATCCCTCCACTATGAACAGGATGTGACACAAGGTCAATTTAGTTAGTAAACTTAAATGTAGGTGAATGGTAAATAAAATTATACAACTGTTCTTTATCTGCATTTATTTAACTAACCTTTTTACCAATTTGTAAAAATGAATAGACATAATTCTACTTTGTGCATTTACCCAACCCCTCTGCTGCACACAGGATGTGACACAAGGTCAATTTTTCAGTGGAGTAAAGCAGGTTTGGATTCAGAGTTTTTCTTCTCATAGACTGGTTGCCTAACAAAAACTAAAGAACCCACTCAACCCTATTATTTAATTGAGGAGAGAAGAAATAGATTCATATCTTTCCAAAGGATATTAGTGCTAAATGATATGCAAACAGCCTCGTCCAGGATTTGAACTCAGGTCGCCTATTCTATTTCCTATGGTGATAACCATTACACTAAGTGTGCCTCATATTAGTGCAGACGATGAGATGTTGTTTTGCCTGTTTGGTTGATATATTGTAATTAATTAAAAAAGAATTAAATTTGGTCTTAACTTGAGTAGCTAATACCACTTCTTATAATGCGTTAGGAATTTACATATTCATACAAAACAAATTGCAACAAAGAGATAACATAAACAATGTAGACTTTATTGTCTGAGCAACATTCAACATACATTATAATAATATGCTAGGATAAAAGTCCAAAGGGAAAGAATTCTTGAATAGTTAAATGAATGGAAGAAAGTCCTAAATCAAAAGGTTGTCACTTACTTTGTACAGGAGGCATGTGGTGGTCATCTCCATGCAGACATGGGAGTGTAAAAAGGCACATGCATTATGTGGCTAAATCAGGGGCTGGGGAGTCAAATACCTCTATGGAGATACAGAGTATAAAAAGGGGTCACGTAAAGGCATATGTACAAGCCTAGAGTTGGGAGGCAAGGCCCCCAAGTCTTAATGGACAGACACAACTTGTCTAGTGCATATCTGAAGATCCCAAAATGAAAAAGAAGGTTAATTTTCCCCAGGCTTAAATAGACAGATTCCAACGCCTCCTCATGGCAAACCCTGGCAGCAAAGGAAGATAATCCTTTGCAAATCTCTATCCCCATCCAAATAAGGGAAAATAATCGCTACATGGTCATCCATTCATTAGGATATACCAAATAATATTTACTTCAAAGTCTAGTGCACATAAAAAGGCTTTATTATTATTATTATAGATACTAGTAAAAGTATGCACCTCCTAAGCGCAAGTATTTAAGTTTTAATGTAATAAAATATTATATCAAATTAGAGAGACTAACGAAATTAAATAAGAATGAATATAAACATATTACACTTATTTAAATGTTATTTTAATTGATTTCTATATAAAATTACATATAGAGCATCCTTAATAAATAAGATGCTAATTAAGATTAAATAATTACTATTTCATCATAGTTGAAAATATAACTTAAATAACTAATTCTTATTTCTTATGAGTGTCGTCACCTCAGCTAAATAATGGATCATTCTGTTTTTATTATAAAGAAAGTTTGAGAATTTTTTTGTTGATATATGCATTGAAGGCAGTTCAATATTTATTTTTGTAATTTTTGTAAAGGGCATTAATTCGGGGGAAAGATACGAGCCTATTTTTTTGTAAAGGTTCTGTCTTTCTAAGCCACGCCCATAAGGTTCGGAATTCTTCAGGTCGGTCCGTGATTGGTCGGATTTTGGGTTTTTTTTGGAACGAGGCTGATTTCCTGTTCCCTGAAAAGGGGCATGAAATTCGGCAGATTGCAGGTTGGTTTTGAGAAGAAATAGTCGAATTCCGCTATCTCCGTTGACACGAGTCAACGTAAAATTTTATTTCCCAGAATTTTTGGGTTATTTCTCACAGAGTGAGATTTTGTTTAACTTCTCTAAAAGAGAAGTTTTAATTATTTTGAATTGTTTGGCGGCTTATTTGGAAGACCCAAATATTGCATTTGTCTCACAGAGTGGGATTATTTTCTTCTACAAAGAAGAGTTTGAGTTGTTTTATTGTGTATTTGGAAAACCCAAATAGCATAATTTGGCTCTCAGAGAGAGTCCTTTTCTTCTTCCCAAAAGGAAGAAAAGTTATTGTTCAGTGTCGCCTTGAAAAGCCGACTATTTTTAATTATCCCAAGTTATTTGTAAGAAGCAAGAAGCTTCTTTAAATTTCAAAGCACTTTAGTCTTAAACATTTTTGAGAGTCGGTCCCTGAAAAGGCTACCTGTCACTGTAGTAGCAGAATCCTAGAGAAGAGAGGAGAGAACAACTTCAACCCCTAGAGAAAGATTGTAGACGGACATGCACCCCGGTTTTTCTTCTCGCTACTCGACCGAGAGAGTTCACCCCTTACTGACCAACAGAGAAGAGAAAGAAGAGATATTTTTTTGTACTGTCTGAACTTGTAGTTGTGAGTAGAACCCGTAATAACCTTTTTATACCTGTAAAATTCCTTGTTTTTTCGCCCTTGTGCCTTTTATATTTTGTAATATTTTCCCTTTTTTCGGCTTAGTGCCCATTTGTTACGCTTAGCATAAAGGACAAATTATGCAAGTCATTAGTTGTCTTTATTTTTTGTTCTAATAATAAATTTTGAATTACAATTATTGTCTCCTTTCCTCTTTCAATTTCTTTTATCGTCCATGAAGGTTTAGTTTGCTAAGTTAACATTTATTTTTCTACAGGAGTAAAAGGACGGACATATATCCTTTTAAATTTCCACAAAAGAAAGGGAAGAAAAGGACATGTTACAGAGAAAAAATATAATAAATAATTGAAAGAAAGAAAGAAAGAGAGAGATAAAGAGAGTAGGGGAAGATAATTAAAGGGTATGAATGCATGGAAGCGATAACGTTAATCTGTTTTAATCAAAGAAAGAAGGAAAGAAAGAAAAAGAAAAGAGTGAGAGAGAAAGAGTTAAATCAATATTAGTATACTTTTTACATATTGAAGTATTTTTTGCAATAGCTCTTAAGTAAACATATCAAACATTGTAATAATTAAATTATCATACTGTGGTATATCCACAGGTCCTTCTAGTTATCTCCTTTGCAAAGGGTTGATCTTCAACTACCAATGCTGTTATTTGTAAATCCACATCAGGTCAATGACTTCAGAGGCTAAGAATTCTTTCTTATATCTGGACTTTCAAGGATTGCTGACTTTTGGAGAGTGCCAATACCATATCCCAGAAATGCCTTAGCGCTTGAGAGAGAGAGAGAGAGAGAGAGAGAGAGAGAGAGAGAGAGAGAGAGAGAGAACTTGAATAATTTGGCAATGGTGTTCAGTACACCAATAACAAGAACAAAAAAAAAAACCTTGGTGCTGTGCTGAAACAACATTTTAGAAGAAATTAACCTGATATATATATATATATATATATATATATAATATATATATATATAGAGAGAGAGAGAGAGAGAGAGAGAGAGAGAGAGAACTTGAATCGTTTGGCAATGGTGCTCAGTACACCAATAAAAACAAAAAAAAAACCTTGGTGCTGAACCATAACATTTTAGGAGAAATTAACCTGATATCAGCAACTCAGTGTATGAGTAGCACAGGGATCTGTGCGATAAAGTAAGGAGCTGATGCCAAATCAATTTATTATAGATATTCAGTTTTCTTACGGTACCTGATGTTGCTTAAATGGTCACCCATCTAAGTATTGAACAGGCTAATCACTGCAGAGTGGCCTATTGTATCAGCCGGATAGTGAGGGATTCTATCCCATTGTCACTGCTAGACCAGGGAGATTGTTTTTGTGTCTGCATTGGAGCACCACACCAACCACTAGTTCCCCACTTTACTGCACAGATCCAAGCTATGTTATTCATGCGATGAGTTGGTGAGAGCCGGTATTAAACACAGAACGTTGTGGTTCCAAGGTAGATGCTCTACAAACTGAGCAAGACAATTAAAATTCACCTTCAGCAGCTATGGAGCTAAATGTTGAATCATGTGGAGATTAAAATAAAATAAAAAAATAAAAATAACAATCTCCCAGAAGCCCTCAGACAGAAAGAACCCTCTGGGTATGTACAGAGAAAAGGACTCCATTCTTGGCGCCAGGAATGGGGTCCTTTTCTCTGTACATATGACTGGCACAGGAAGAAATTTCCTCTTCACATAGTAGCTATGAACCTAGAATAAAAGTCTGAAACCTAAAAGTGCCTTTTGTCTTTGTCTCTTCTTTTCCCTTCCTTTCATTTCTTTTCAGCCTGACAAGCCACAAGAAGGAAGACCCACATATAATGGGGTTTAATAGAAACAACCAGCGAACACACACCAAAAATAACCTAAAAACTTAAACCCATATAAAACAACAACTACCTTACCCCATAGTCACATCAAATAAACCTTGCACTGTTTAACACTTACTTATAGAATGTGGGATTTTTGCTCACATCAGAAACTTTTTTTTTTAATGCAAAGACCTATTTGTCAACATTTGAAAAAGTCAACATAGATGACATTCTGTCCTTTTTGAGGGAAATAAAATTATACCATAAAATATATAAACATGAATCTGATCAATACCATACAAAACTAATCTCTCAACATGATCCCAATGATGCTAACATATTGTTAAAACTCTTAACTACAAAAATGTATATATATATATATATATATACACAACATATATTCCTAACCTCTTGGCATGAAATAACCCCAGAAGGGTTGATGTGCCTGTAAAATCCACCAACCAACCAACCATCACATCAAATGTAATAGCAAATTAATATTGAATTAAAAGTTGGATTAAAAATTGCCTTGTTTCACTGTTGCTCTAAGAAAAAATCTTGTAACCAATGAAGTGCTTTCTTTGCCTCATGTTAGGATAACATAGACAAATCAGACCTATATAACAGAGAGAGAGAGAGAGAGAGAGAGAGAGAGAGAGAGAGAGTGATGCTTAAGCAACCTGTTTGAATCTATTAATAGATTCTTCAACACCTGGCATCACAAATTGCATCATTCATACTCAAATAACTCTGTAAAAATAAACATCCCCAAGTCAGTAGGTCTGACAAGAAGCAACCACATCCAAAACACTGTTATTTGTCCCTTGTAAAAGCTTCCCTTATCCCCTTATAGTAATGGCTGAGATAAGACTGCTGCTGCTGCTGCTGCTGCTGCTGCTGCTGCTGTTTCAATACAAAGTACTAGCACTTCTCTCTTTTATACACAATGTCCCCCCCCCAAAAAAAAAAAAAAAAAATTGACATAGAATAATGTCAAATTTATTTCATGAATTTTTCCATAAAATGATGAAAAAATTTCATAAGATGATGAAAAAAATTCATAAAAATTTTTCATAAAATGATGAAAATTTTTTTATGAAAATGATGAAAAAATTTGACATCATTTCATAAAATCATGTACATTTTTTGGACACCCTGTATATATTCTTTTTTTTTTTTTCAGTCACACTTACAACAAAATAAACGTGTTCAACTTATATATTCTCCATGGGTGGGGTTGGGGGTAGTGCATGGATGATATTAGGGTCAAGTTGACTTTGACAGCAGGTATTAATATCCTGCTGTAATTTGGTTTTGTAATTAATCAGCAGTCACCTTTTACAAAGTTGGATTAAAAAAAAAAAAGAATATCAAAATTGAAGCTTTAAATTTTGTTTTCAATTTTTAAGATCTGACATTTTAGATAAGACAAGTTTTCAGATTTCTAAATGATTATTAGGTTGGTTATATTTTTTAATGGCATATCAAACCTTGTGGGTCACTGTTATATACCCTACCTATGAACAATAATGGGTATGTCCCAATACCCATATACCCTACCTATGAACATTAAAGGATATGTCCGAATCCTCATATACCCTACCTATGAACATTAAAGGGTATGTCCCAATCCTCATATACCCTACCTATGAACAATAATGGGTATGTCCCAATCCTCATATACCCTACCTATGAACATTAAAAGGTATGTCCCAATCCTCATAAATAGGGGAGTATTATGCTGACTGAGTAGTCTTATACCATTAGCAGTGGTTTAACTTCTTCACACCGCTGGCGAGTATTGTATTTTGTTAATATTATAAAGATTCCATTTCATTTTCAACCTCCGTTTGGTTATTTCTCATTGAGTAACCTTTGTTAGGTTACAACAGCCACCGAATGCCAAATCAGATCTTTTTGTATATATTATTTGCAAGAGAATTTTTTTTTTTTAGTTAGACATTTATCAGCTGCTCTCTAGTGATCTATTTAAAGTTGTATATAACTATGGTGTGGCTTCACTTAGAATTTGCATCAGCAGTCCCTATCTCACTATCTCACTATCTCACTCAGAACATTGACCTACTGGAAATTGTTCTAAGACATACTAGCAAGTAAATTGTATCAGGCATCTACCATATTCTGCACACTTTGCTTCCATAGGGATGGATACATTGAAGTTGACCAATACAATCACAATTCTATTGATCCTCATATGGATAATTCCATGTCAAATCATCCAGGCCATGTCACCATACACTCTTCAATTTTTCTGAAATTTTGTCCAGGTGTGGATTATGTTAAAGTTAGACAATCTCCCAAATTTGAGCTTCTAATTCCAAAAATTAACGGAGTTATGTTGATTTTTAGCTCTCCAAATTTGGGTGGGGTGTCACGAAAAAAGGGTGACTTTTTGTAATCTATTTTTGTCCATAAAATGAGTTCTAGAACTTCCCTACTCCTAAGAATTGGTTCATAAACGCATTTTCGCCCAAGAAATCCAAAAATGATATCATAAAAGTATTAGTGTTAACCAATTTTAAGTTATTAATGATTTCTGATTAGCAACATTTTAACTGATGTTGTAGCTTCGGTTCTGAGCAAAAACCAAACTATCTTTTTGGTACAAATAATGTTCAATATATGTGAAATAATGCCAGAAAATTTTTTTGTCATAGATGCATGCCACATTGTGATATTGATCTTGCTATGAAAAAATCAGAAATCATCAATCATTTACAATTAAAATAAATTCCCTTATCTATTTCGGGACCAAGTAACTAATAAGCACCCCAAATCATCAACTTAATGAAAGGTTCATATTTCAACGCATCACCGGTAACTTCCACTTCTAAATTTTTGTAAAAAAATCATTTTAATCAGAAGTTTATGGAGATGTTGAACTCACAATAAATTAAATAAATAGATGGTTGGTACACATAATCAAATTACAATTCAATAGCAATTTTTTTTTAATAAATACTTTTTAATCAGAAATTTATGAATATTTTTCAACACTTATAATAATTTAAAAAAAGACGAAAGATGTTTTTATACTAAAATAGTTTTTACTTAATCAGAAGAGAAATGCAATTATGTTTATTTAAATAAAAATACAGTTTTATTTGCAAAATATTTTTATGCTTATTTAAATGAAAGGATGTCGTTCAGAAATAGTATCACACAATTTGTAAAATTTGTTTTTGTCAGATACAATATATTTGCAAAAATCGTCTGTTCATTTATTTTCAAATATTTGAAAGCAAAACTTACTGGTGATGAGTTAGAATATGAATCTTTCATTAAGTTGATGATTTGGGGTGCTTATTGGTTACTTGGTCCCTATTTCGAAGGAAAGATCCAGGAAACACAATTATACAATTAGTGTAACAGTGATCATTGTAGAAAATTAACTCAGCGAGACAAGTTCAAATCCCAGAAAAGGCTGTTTGCATTTCATTTTACGCTAATGCCCATGAGAAAGGCATGAATCCATCTGTTCTTTTGCCTAGCTATGGGTAAATAGTAGGGCAGACTGGGCTCTTTAGCCTTGGTACAGCAACAACTCCAGGAGAGGGAAAACTCTGAATTCAAATGAGTAATACTTTAGTTAAAAATTGACCTTGTGTCACATCCTGTCCATGATGGAAGGGCTGGATAAAAAACATGCAGGGAGCACATTAACAAAAAAACAAAAAATGAATATGAAGTAGTTAAAAACTAAGTACACCCCTTATATATATATATATATAATATATATATATATACACACGGGGTGTTCGGGATGAATTCGACATATTTATATTTGGTTATTTTTCTCCGTAGGTTGGAGGTATTGACACACACTACACATCATTTAAAAGCTTGGACCCTTCTTCATTCATATACATGATGACAGATAGAATGGATGACTGGAACCAAGGCCCTCTAAGATATCTTAGAGGGCCTTGCTGGAACCCACCTGAATCATGGAAGACAATAACTTGTATCAGGATGATCTGTGCCAGCCATAAAAATAAGGAGATTATGGTTGCAGCCCAATGCTCCCTGAACACTGTAAAAGCCAATCAGGCATGAACTGGAGAATTGCAATGGAGACTGTGAGACTGGCAACATAACAGACAATCTGATTGCGTTCATACAGCAGAATTCCTCGAAAATCTGCAGAAAAAAATGCTGGAGAACCCTCAGATTCCTACGTGGAGTTGTTAAACACTGTAGTCAAGCCCTGGATAACAAGGGTAGCCAATGGTCGGCCATATGTATGGCAGCAGGATTCGGCACCCTGCCACACCTCTGGGAAAAGTCTAAAATGATTGTCAGCAAATTTTTACAACTACACCAGTCCCAATGTTTGGCCTCCAAACTCCCCAGATCTTAACCCCATGGATTATTATGTATATGGCACTGTTGAGAAAGACACCAATCTCCATGTCAGTACTACAAAAGTTTAGTTAATCGACAGAATTAAGGTAGTTTTTGAGACCCTTCCCAGGGAAACTGTAACATCAGCTTGCTCCAGGTTCCGGAGCAGGATTGAGGCTGTGATCAACACTAATGGCGGTTATTTTGAGTGAAACTTGTTGACAGTAGTGTAATTTTTGTGCCTGTTGAATTTCTTTACAATCCATTAAATTTTGTAGTTACCAAGCAATTTTTCTTTTTCCTTATGAAACTGTCAAATTTCTCCCGAACACCCTATATATATATATATATATATATATATAATGTAATTTTATTACGGAAGTGTTGCAATTTTATTTTTGATAACGGAGATTTAATATGTATGTACCAACTCCTCCATATGAGCAGGTTGTGACACAGAGTTTAACAGGTTTGACTTCAGAGTTTTCATTTTCCTAAACTGGTTACCATACCAAGGTTAAAGAACCAGAGTTTTAATGATTTATAATTTGGTAATAAATAATACATAATGATATCTGTTTTGACAGTATAATAATCCATATGAATAATAAAATCTTTGTATCATTTGAATAAAATGTGTATTTATTTATGGCCAATTGGTAGGGAGTGTAGATATTTATGGCTATATATATATATGTATATATATATATATATATACATATATATATATAGCCATAAATATCACATATATATACATATACATATACATATACATATACATATATATATATATATATACACACACACACATACACACACACACATATATATATATATGTCTGCACAGGGTGAATTAAACTATTATCTACAATGTTATCAAATAAACTGTAGAAGAAGTCATGGTTACCAATTTGGACTTGAGTTAAGAATTGTTACCTGGAGTGCTTTCATCTACTTGAATACAGGTGGGGAGCCATAATTTATTGTCCTTTCAGATTTTTTTTGTGTCTAGGCAAGATAGGTAAGTGTAAGTACCAGGCCTCGACAATAACTTTTTTCATGACCACCCCGAACAAAAATTATCAACCGTCCCGAATGGGATTTGGACCGTCCCAAATGGGGTTTGGACCGCCCCAAAATCAAAATATTTTTGTTTAATTCATTAGCATCATCTATACTTGTCAGTCATCAGTAGCATAATAACATGTAATAAAACATTAATAAAAGCTGAAGCAGTTGACAGAAACATTTATTTATAATCAAGAATAATAAAATAAAAATTTTATAAACTAAAATTTATTCTATTTCCATCTTTATGCGGACATTTTCCAATCATAAAAATATATACTGTGTGACTGTGTCTATTTCTTCAGTGTTGTTGCCATTAGTAATTTTAAGTTTAGAACTAGACCGTTTTTTGAGGTCAGTATTCGGGCAATCACTGGATGACCAATATTGGAATGTAGTACTAACTTTTAGGACAAATTTTTACCGTCCCCGGCAAACTGTCCCGAATGGCGTATTGATCATCCCGGATGTAATTTTTATCGTCCCCGAGACGACGGGACGGCATTAATATCGAGCCCTGATAAGTACCTTTTAGATTATAAGTACTTTAATTTTCCAAATTCTGTTAATATTATTCTCCTATTTTCAGTAGAATTTTGTATTAGGTGATCAGCATTCAGCTGTATTGCAAGTTTAATCTGCACTATGCATCAGAGTATTGGTTGGTGGTTTATATATGGTTTTGGGCTTTAGTTAGTACAGGGCCTGTATTCGGTTACAGCATGTCCCTTTTTTTTTGTCTGGTAACTGGAAGCTAGTTACAGCCTTCCTGTGAAGGTGAGTATAATATGTTTCCTGACATGACATTATTAGATATTGGATTTAGGGTCGTCAGAATTTGTAGTTAAGCAGAATTTTGTAATAAAACATAAATTCATAAACTGTAAAAGAAATATTATTAAGAATTCTGGGGTATGGGGGTTATTGTCCTTTGTCTGCGAGCCTCTGTTTCAAACCAACCAATCATGAGCCAGCATACTTTGGTGGCAAAGCCGAATAAGCAAACTCATCCTGCCTCTTCTGATCCAGGTTCCAAAGGGAACAGACCTAAATTAGGGTCGCTCCTATACTTCAACAGACAACCAGAATCGGAGTCGGACGCAAACAGAAGTCCATCATATCCAAACGGAACAGAAGGCCGTAGCAAAGGGCTCCATTAATACCCCATATCTCAGGATATACCAGTTAAGTGACAAATATTATTTGCGCGAACGAAACTAAAGTTTGCAATTCTTTATATGTAATACAGTCTTTTATTCACATTCTAGTCGTTTGTTTTATTTCTTTAACTCTCACCTGTCTGCCACACTCGTGGTTAACTCCATTACAAACCTCGGAGTACTGCCCCTAGTGTCTTTTCTTTATAATATAGAAAAGAATTCAAAACTTGTAGATCACATAGTTAAATTTTTATTTTGATGACATAATGATATTAATACCAATCTAGTACATGGAGAGCGCAGTGGTGTACTGGTTAGAATCATATGAAATGGACTCATCGACCCGAGTTCAAATCCTGGACGAAGCCACAGTTCACATAGCACTAATACCCTTGGGAAATGTATGAATCTAACTATTTTCCCTCCAGCTATGGGTAAATAGTAGGGCAGACTGGGCACTTTAACCTTGGTTAGGCAACCAGTCTAGGAGAAGGATAACTCTGAATTTAAACCTCTTAAATCTCCGCTTGGGGTGGTCACTACTAGAATAGGCTCAAGCCTACTTAGAGATCTATTTCAATTTAAAAAAACATTTTTTAAAATTTAACCCCCCTCCCCCCCAAAAAAACCAATGTTATTCTTGTTGTTGTGGTGGAGGTAGCATTTACCCAGGGTAGGTTGTGCTGGCCGCATCTGTAGAATCTGCTGAGTCCCTCACAAAGGCTGGCCATGCCTGGCAATCCAATGCAAGCGAATGAGTAATCTTCAGCACAATCCATAGGCACAAGGGCCAATATTTTGTTCAAGATCAGCCCTCACCATATTTGGCCATGTTTTTTGTTGACCTCCATGACACTTTTTTAGTCCGGAGGGTGGTTTGGGCAATCACTTCAGGGATGTATTTTCCAGGTTGACAGGGAAAGCATGACCGAGCCAGCATAGATGTCTCGTGACCACAGCTTGATTTAACAGAGTTGATTTTGCACCGAAGATGCACAGCATAGCTCACATGGCTTTTGGAAACATTTTTTCACGCTCAGAGTTGCTGAGGCATGGAATAAACTGCCTGCATCCGTTGTAAGCAGCTGAAACACCGCATCTTTCAAAACCTCCATGCTTCCTGTAATTCGACAACACTATACCTGATATCCCCCCTTCAAACACATATGCACATGCACACACACATACATGCATTTTATTACTGTACAGTATTCATTTCCTGACATATACATTATTCTATGTACTAGACATGAGACTTTGATGAGTTGTGGTGCATTTGAGCACTGTATGCAATAAATTTCATTAATATTATGATGCCACTGGACCTAAAGGATGCTGCATAGACAGTAATGATCAAAAGTATCAAGAGTCTTTGATTAGAAAAAAAATTGTATCACACAAGGTTGCAAGTATGGATTCTGTAATTTTCAACAAAATTTGTTTGAATGAAAAGATGCTGCACAAATACACCTATTTTTATATATATATATGTGTGTGTGTGTGTATGTGTGTATGCTTAAGGATGGAATCCTAGTGGCTATGACATGAAACACTACACTTTGGCCCTTACTAAGGCTAGAAGGGAGGTTAGAAAGGCCCCCTCCGATCAACCAACTGGTCACATCAAGCCCTAGCACCTATTATGATTATCCCAACCCTATTCCCCTTATGGCAACCTCCAACCATTTTTATCATATGGGTGCTAGAAGGCAGTGGCTGAGGGTCTTCATGTCCTAGGAATGACGTTAAATTCTATCTGATGGTGAACTTCTAGTTTTGGAACTCTGGAGAATTTGGAGCACCCCTTCATCACCAGAACAAAATGACTATTAATAAAAAAAATGTATTTAAAAAATTGAGTTAAAAAAAAAAAATGAGTATCCATTAAGAATGAATTTATTTCAAAACTTTGTCAGCATTAAATGACCCTCTGAGGTTGATATGCCATAAAACAAAATAAACAGTCAATTCAAAATAAGAATATTTTGGTGGAATTCGATTGAAGTCAACGACTGATAAATGGGGAGTCCCTGTGACATTGTTGCTAACGTACAGGACTGTGACATTCTAGTAAGTGAATTTCAAAATCCATTCATGCTATTACATTCAATTTTGGACTTATGGCCTTCAGAAAGGTATGAACATCCTTATTCCACCCCCACCCCAGCTATGGGTAAATAGTACCAATACTGTTTTTCTACAAGGATGGCTTTGGCATTAAATGACCCATAAAGGTTGATATGCCATTAAACAAAGAAACCAAACTTGACTGTGAAATCAAATATCTTATTATAATGAAGATTGTGTGTCTATTTGTCTGTAACCGAAACTACATCACCATCAACGTCACAATTCCTTTAGTTATTTACGTTATACTTTCAATTGTCATTGTTGACATCCTTCCGTCTGCAAAAGACGATGGAGTAGTGTCCAAAAGTTTGTTTTTTTTTTCTTTTTTTAATTACATAGCCTGGGCAGTTTAATATGGAGGATGTGCTGTTGCCCAAGCAGCAGATCCCCCCTCTCCACATTTTTATAAATAAACGATGTGCGTTATATATCATTAAGATATAAATGTTTACATAGTATATGGTGTGAATAATTTGCATATTGGTTTTAACAAAACCGGGTTTAATAAATAATTGTTTTATTCTCCAACATATTAAAATCAATTTTATGAATGATTTTATAAAGAAACCAATTAAAATATAATTTTTGTGTTTGATTTTTAATATTATTGTTTTATTCTCAAACGTATTAAAAGCAATCCTATGTAGAATTTTATATTGAAATCAATTAGAATAAAGTAAAAATAAGTGTATTTTTTGTGTTCGTATTTAATTTCATTAGTATTTCTAATTCAATATAATATTTACTTATATTAAAACTTAAATACTTGTGCCCAGAGGGGGGGGGCGCATTTTTTACATTAGAAAATGTTTCATTAGTTTAGACATAAGGGAGGTAACTCCTACCTTCTGTGAAGTTAGTCTGGAGGACGAATATAATGTGGCACTTTGTCCTTTCTGGTCTCTATTCTATTATAGGTTATTTCCTATAAGTCCAACATAAACAAAGGGGAACCACTCTTGACTGATAAATTATTTATTTATTTATTGATCTACTAGGAAAAAAGAAGACGGGGTTAGGGTTAGGGTTAGGGTTAGTTTAATGGGAAAATAAATAAATAATTTATCAGTCAAGAGTGGTTCCCCTTTTGTTTATGTTGGACTTGTAGGAAATAACCCTATTATGTCCTACTGAGAAACCTTCTGAATTCTACATTAGTTGTAGGAGGTGCCTGTTGTGTAATGGTTATCATCATAGGAAATGGACATGGTGACAAGTTCAAATCCTGGACGAGGCTGGTTGCATTTCACATAGTGCTAATAGCCTTGGGAGAGGTATGAATCCAACTATCAACTCAATCAACCAGTAACAGTTTCTTTGGAGGAGACAATATGACCAGAAAATAATGGAGGTGCATGGTGTAATGGTTATCATCTCAGAAATTGAGTTAAAATAAATTGGTTCAGCATAAAAGGACCCAACAAGGTTTGACATGTCATAAAAAACCAACCAACCAACTCTTCCTCAAGGGATACAATCTGTGTATTTCTGCTAACAGGGTGTTATCAATGAGCTTGCATACTGCACTTAAATAATATATAATAATGAAATTAATGTGTACAGTGCTCATGCTAGTTGGTTGGTTGGTTGGTTGGTTGAATCTTTGGTAATTTTGGTAGTTGTTTTGCACATACCTAGTCTGATCCTACCCGTGGGGAACGTGTTAGTAAATATCTACTTTGGCCAACAGAATAAAGGGAGATAACTATTCAATGTAATAAAATAAAAGTTTCTGCTCTGAGTGTGAAGTACATTAAACAATTATCAGTTCCAATGAATTTATATAAGCGATACTGTCAGAAATGAACTATTAAATGTACAATGTACATATGATTATATTTATTTACATATTACAAAATATTGTGAAATTAGACTGAATCATCTAGGAAGAATAATGTCACTAAAACTGTTTTATGATTGTTCTTAACAACAATCTGTATAAGACAGAACATAGGGTTTTTTTTTTACAATTCTC
This sequence comes from Doryteuthis pealeii, assembly GCA_023376005.1. Lineage (NCBI taxonomy): Eukaryota > Metazoa > Mollusca > Cephalopoda > Myopsida > Loliginidae > Doryteuthis > Doryteuthis pealeii. Next base: position 27,487,014 of record CM042152.1, read on the forward strand.
ATATTAAGGTTTTAAAAAATTAAAACCTTATCGTTCAACGCCGTATTTATTTTCAGCGTCGTTGTTGAAATTCCGCTCACATTATTGTTGAGACTTTCAAGCGATTCAGAGTTACCTCCCTTACACAAAGTGAGCGACATTGACAACAGTAAACTTAGGATAGACTGTGAATTCAGGGGCATACATTTAGGGCATTACCATAGTCTACCGGACAGATGTTAGTGGAATATGAAGTCAAATGTATATATTTTTAATTTCTCAACTGGGATTAAAACTTAAAAAAAAATGAAACTCTAAGGAAAATATGACTTAATACGTTAATTCATTCATAAGGCTTTTAAAAAATTAAAGGACACCAATAAAAAAAATTAAAATAATAATAAAAAACTTAAAACAGTCTACTTTTGCAGTTCTGTGGTCAAAAAAGTGTATAACTTAATCACTATCACTTTAACTCTATGCAACATCAATTAATGTCGTCCTTTAATTAAAAAAACAACTTATAAATGAATTAATCTATTAAGTTATGTTTTTCTTAGAGTTTGATATTTCTTCAAAGTATTAATCCCAGTTGAGAAATTAAAATATATACATTAGAGTTTCATTTCCTATTTCACTAATATCTATCCAGTAGACTATGGTAAAAAATGTACACCCCTGAATTCACAGTCAACCAAACTTTGCAGTTTTATTGAAGATACAAAAATAAGTTTCCTTTCTTGATGTGTTCAGTAATGTAGATAACTTTTCTAAAATTAGTAATAAAGTCACATGATCAAATGAAACTTTGTTAATCACAATCTCAATGACAAAAGTAGAAATGATACGTATACACCACACACACACACACACACACACACACACACACAGATAGATGTATGCATGTACACAAATGCGCATAGCCACACATATAACTTAATAAATTCATTTTTCATTAAATTCCATGTATGACAATAAATTCATAATGAAAAAGAAACCATAAGATTCTTAACTAGTGCCATTACACCAAAGGGATTGAGAGATCCTACAATGCTAAACATTAAATCTTTTCATCTTTTTGAAAATAAAAAAGACAGATCCTGAACGCTGCAGATCTTTACTACAATCAGACCTGGACACGGTGCAACAATGGATCACTGACTGGCAACTGAAGCTGGCTGTGGACAAATGCACCACCATGCATTTTGGGAGGAAAAATCCATCATACATATACTCCCTCCACAACACTAATATCAAGGAATCTTCTTGCAAACGTGATCTGGGTATTACTGTCAGCAATGATTTACGTTGGACGAAACACATCTCCAAAATTGCCAAAAAGGCCGAGGGCGTCCTAGTGTCACTCAGCAAGACCTTTGTCAGCCGCTCACCGGCTATCTATTTGAAGCTGTACAAAACTATGGTACGGCCACACTTGTAGTTTGCATCACCAGTCTGGAACCCCTACCTTTCTCAGAATATTAACCTCCTAGAAACTGTACAGAGACATGCAACCAGGCGAGTACCCTCCACCAGGAATCTGCCATACTCTGAACATCTCGCAGCCCCTGGGAATAGATTCGTTGAAACTTCGGCGTCTGGCAACTGACCTGGTAAATGCTCATAAGGTCATTAATCATCTCAACAACAGCAACCTTGAGCACCTTTTTGATCTCCATCTCTCCAATACATGCGGGCATGCCTACAAAGTCAGAAAAGCACTGTTCACGTGACTTTCGGAAACATTTTTTCACGCTCAGAATTGCGGAGACATGGAATAAACTGCCTGCGTCTGTTGTAGGCTGCCGGAGCACTGAAACTTTCAAAGCCTCCATGCTTCCTGTAGTCCGCCAACACTATACCTGATGCCACTCTCCACATACACATGCACACACATACATCCATATTACTACTGTGAACTGTTCATGTTCCTGGCACAACATTATTCTGTGTACCTGACATGAGACTTTGATGAGTTGTGGTGCACCTGAGCACTGTACACAATAAATTACATTATTATTATTATTAAAAGTCAGAAATTGATTTATCTTAACTACGGTATGGCCAAATGTTTGATATGACAGCACCTCCCCCCCTTTCTTTAAACTATTATAAAAATAAAAATTGTCACTTATTTTAATTGTCTTACAGATTAATTGTTTTCTATGTAATCATTCATTATGATAATGGAATAGATCACATTAAAAAGAGCAAATCCTCGAAAGAGAAAAAAATGGCAAAAATATGCCATTTGGCAGATATAGATTTTGATTTATAGAAATTCTCCTGTTTTAAAGGCAAAAGGCAAAAATACACCATTTTGACAGATACAGATTTGAATTTATAAAATTCTCCTGTTTTAAAGTCTGTAAAACATGATTTTACCTGTGATATTTTTATCCTTCCTCTTCATAATACAGCAAAAGTTATGTTCACTTTCATTCCTTTTTTGAATTTTATTGAATCTTAATTCATAGGGTTAAAAAAAACATTAACATTTTTGCTATAGCTATCCTAACCAAAATTTGGAAGGATTATGTTTTTTTTTTTTTTGTTTGAAAAAAATTAAAATTTTGGTTGGCACACAATTATTATATATAGGCCTGTTGGGAAATGTTGGGCTTAGAATACTCAACTTCACCCTCTGTAGTGAGGTAAGATCTCCCTATAGAGGTGTCCTGAATATAACATCCAGTGGTGAGACTCCAGTTCCAGAGCTCTGGGGAGTGTGGAGTACCCCTTCATTGTCATTTCACTCTGATCCACTCTGACCTGGATTGGGACTATGTGAAATGCAAACAGGCTTGTCCAGGATTTGAACTCATGTCACTGTGTCCATTTCCAATGACAATAACCATAACACAACATATGTCTCCTGATATATGTACTGAATATACATTATATATTTTAAGTATTTTTTAAATAACAGTAAACTGGCTGTCCTGTATTTAAGCCTAGTGGATCTTACCAAATTGTTACATAATTTATGGATAGCTAATGAATTATGTACATACTGTAGTTAGATATTTTGAATCAGAGTTTGTTAGATTCAAAATAATGGGGGTTGAGTGGAAAATTACCTTAATGGTTATTGGCAGGTAATGACATCCACTTGACCCCTTGAAAAATGCACCATTAGAGGTGTGAGACATTTTAGTTTAGTTGCGACCAGTTACTAGCCAAGAGTGGACGCTGTCATCAGCACTTGGGGGTCAATCTGCACAGTTTTGTGGGCTGGGGTTATTTTAAATAAACAACTTAGAGAAAAACAACAAAGTCTTGTTAATTTATTAAAACAAGAGATGACCAGCCCAACAAGAAGAAAAATCAACCCAAAGAAATCAGCCTGAGAAAACAGCCCAACAAGAGAAGATGGCGGCTGAGTTAACAGCAGGAGCAGTAGATGAGTAAACAAGTAAGAACCCCTCATCTCATCCTATCTCTTCGTCTATCTCTCTCTTTCACATTATATACCAAGATATCTTAGAAGGGTATATAACAAAAGGAAATGTTAACTATTATTATTGTAACTGGTATAAAAAAAATTATCACCCCTCCCCAACTTAATGGAATGTTCCCAGTAGCATCAGGAGCATCATAGATATGTAAATATTTTTATGACCCCACACCAGGCCAGATTAACACAAGGTCTTTTTAATGTGAGGAGTCATGCACAAACTAAAGCTCATGCAGTAGCCAGTGCATGAATCCCTTCAACATTCCTCTTTTAAGGCATCTCAGGCACTGGGCAATAAACCCAGCCCTACTCTTTTTAGACAAGGGTGCAGGTGTTGCCTAGAGGAATGACCCGTGGGATTCATGTTGCTTAATTGATATCTTACTGGTCCAGAGGGTTCCAGCGTAGACTTGTATAGACACTATTTAAACTGTTATTATTTGTCCCAGAGCCACTTACCCATGACTTGCCTGGAGGTACTTTACTAAACCTAGACAATTATCAGGGAGGGGGGTAGATGATAGGCTAACATCTAAAACAACATTTTTTTGTAATGGTGTGTGATTTATCTGCACTACCTTTGCCATCTACCTGTCGATCACAATCGATATATTACTTTTGTTCTATTGTATAGTTGACTCATAAAGGGAAGTAATCAATACATTCCTAAAAATGATGACTGAAAATTTAAATATCTGAGTTGGTTGGTTGGTTGGTTGGTTGGTTGGCTGGTTGGTTAGTTTGATTTTTACAATATATCAATCCTTGTTGGGTCATTTTATGCTGAATACATTTTGTTTTATTCATTATTGATAGGTACTCAATTATTTTAACATATTTTTTAGAACTCATTTTGTTCATAGATAGGACTCTAACAGGTACTACCACTGTGGGTCAGAGAGGACCTGGGGATAATGGTGATGAAAGGGCACTCCACAGTCCCCAGACATCCAGAACTGGAACTTTACTATCAGATAGAGTTTAACATCATGCCCAGGACACAAGACTCTCAGCCACTGCCTTCTAGCACATATAATAGAAAGGGTTCGAGGTCTGCCATGAGAGCAATAGGGTTGGAACAATCATATAGGTGCTAGGGCTTGACATGACCAGGTGATTGATTGGAAGAGGCCTCTCTGACTGTCTGTCTAAGGGTGTAAGTGGAGTGTTGCATGTCATGGACTGCTCAGCCACCCAGGTTAATATCTGAGAGCGGCTTAGAACTATGTAGAAAAACATACATGGTACGAGATACTAAAGCTTTTTGCCAAAGATATACCATATATACTCACATCTATGTGGAGGTGCATGGTGTAATGGTTATCACCATAGGAAATGGACTCAGCGAGTCAAGTTCAAATCCTGGACACTTTTCACATAGTGCTAATACTCTTGGGAAAGGTATGCATTCAACTATTCTCCCTTCAGCTATGGGTAAATAGTAGGGCAGACCTGTTTCTTTAATCTTGGTTAGGCAACCAGTCTAAGAGAAGGAAAATTCTAAATTCAAGCCTGTTAAACTCTGCTTAAGAAATTGACCATGTGTTACATCCTACCTATGTGGAGGGGTTGGTAAATATATATATGTGGAGGTGCGTAGTGTAATGGTTATTGTCATAGTCCATTTGGACTAGGTGAGACAAATTCAAATCCTGGATGAGGCTGATTGCACTTCACATAGCGCTGATATTCTTGGGAAAAGTATGCATTCAACTATTCTCCCTCCAGCTATGTGTAAATAGTAGGGCAGACTGTGATTTTTAACTTTGGTTAGGCAACCAGTCTAAGAGATGGGAAATTATGAATTCAAACCTGTTAAACTCTGCTTAAGAAATTGATCTTGTGTCACATCCTACTTGTGCGGAAGGGTTGGTAAATATATATAATATATAAATATATACAAATATATATATTATGTAACTTTATGAGAACTAAATTTAAGCTTGATATTAGGTTGCACTATATGCAAGATACTAACTTTGTGTATGCAAATAGTTAGCAAAGGCCTAGGCCTAGGCCAACTGATATTATGTTAGGTTGGTTAGTTGGGTTTTATGGCATGTCAACCCCTTGGGTTATTTTATGCCGAATACTTTTATTGGTAAAAAAATGTTTAATGCTGATAAAGTTTTTAAATAGTTTCATTTTTAAATGGATAATACAATTTTGTTTATAAACTCATGTTTTCTATTTAACCCATAGATAGGACCCTAACAGGTACTACCACTCCGAGTCAGAGTGGACCAGGGAGCAATGGTGATGAAGGGGTGCTCCACATTCCCCAAACCTCCAAAACTGGAACCTCACCATCAGATAGAGTTTAACGTCATTCCCAGGACATGTAGACCCTCAGCCACCGCCTTCTAGCACCCATATGATTAAAAGGGGTTGGGGCTTGCCATAAGGGCTTGACGTGACCAGCCGATTGATTGGAGGGGGCCTCTCTGACCGCCCGTCTAGCCCAAGATAGGGCCAAAGTGGAGTATTGCAAGTCATGAACTGCTCATCCACCTGGGCTCTATCCTTAAGCATCATGGGTTGCCACCCACGGCAACAGGTGACAGTCGGTGCATTCTAACACCCCAGCTGACAGGGCGGGTTATGTTAGGCTGTCAATATTGGAATGGAGAGATGACGTGTCAACGTTTGTTACATTATGGTTCTTACTTCGAATGGAGTGATGATGTGTTGATAGTAGAAATATTTGTATACTTATCTCTCTGGACTGGTATTACATCGGAGAGGTTTGAATCTTCGTTGCCAAGTCGATGCTGGAGTTGGCTGACAATTCCTTGGTGTTTGGAGTCTGGAAACCAACTTGGGATGCTGGGGTACATCTTGCCTTTTGCCATTTAGAGATTTTAGTAATAACACAAGGCCACTTCTTTTTCTCATCAGATTTTATTACCCCCAAGTCATAACAGTCGAGAGCATGTCTGGCTCTTTCAACTCATGATTTCAAACTTACTCAACATTCTCACCTCTCACTCCTCCTCTCTTTCCCACTTCGCCATGTCTCACGGCGCATCCAATAGAAACAATACAATGTCCTTATGGTGATTCATCATTAAACTTTTTCATTCTCATCTAACACATATTTTTGCTAAAAACTTTTCCATGCTAATTTACACTCATGGCTCTGGCCTGCCCCCCATTATGTTACACTGGTACACCTAAAATTTCCAGCTGCAAAAGTCAGCAAATAGTCCCAGATAATATTGGAGGATACTCGAGTAGATACAGATTTTGAGTGAGGGAAAACTATAAGAAATTACATGTAGATAAAAGTGGAAAGATGATGAAGCACAAGGGTACCTGTCAATTTCTGATTGGTTGACTGGTGCCAAGTGGCGCAGAGTGGAAGAAGGGTAGTGAGAGGAGAGAATGTGGTAGAGTTTGAATCAAGCTGTGTAAGGGGACAAATGCAAGATGTGTGTCTATTCCTCAAGGCATTTTGATTTGGGGATAAAAATGAATCAGATCATGAGAAAAAAACATGAACGTCTTGTCTTGTTATTAAAAGATATCAACAGCACAGAACCAGATATCCCAAAATTTTCCCAGGTTGTTCCATATTCAAACAGTGAGAATGTCATCCAGCCCAACTCCGGTCCAGAACAACAGACAACAACTTTGATCCAGTTTTGAGAAGTAGAACAGGAAGAGAAGAAGATAAGTATATTAATATTACCAGAACAACATCACCACTCCTTTCAAATAAAGACCACAACACTACACTCATATAGATAATAGTGGAAAAATCTTTTTTGGATGAGTCAGCAAAATGCCTCCTGTCAATTTAATATGGCAAAATGTGGAGGAGAGGTAGTGAGAGGAGAGAATTAGAGTCAGTTTGGAACTAAGCAGTGGCAGGGGGCAGACACAAGATGCATGTCTGTTCTCCAAGGCCTACCTGACCTTACCTGATTGTGAAGGTTCTTGGAACCCGAGCAAAAATTCTTGAACCATTTGGTTATTGTACCATGATCAACTGTGCCTTCACCATTCATACAAAAAATATTTTTGGTTGCTTCCATGGTGTTTAAAGTTGTAAAGCATATGTTGCATGTCTATCTGTAAAGATTTCAAATCACATGTGTTGAAATTCATATAAGGTAATTAATATTCAGCTGTGTTGCAAGATGAATCTGTTCTTAGAATCCAGAGTTGGCAGGTGGTTTAAATTGCAGGTTGCGCTATTTCAATGTGTACTTTGGCCAAGCTCATTCCCAGGATTTTAATTGGCTGCTGGAGAAGGAGCTTTCAAAGTAGTTTTGACTAACAAGAAGAGAGCAGCTTTAGTTTGAATTCAGAGTTTTCCTACTCCTAGACCGGTTGCCATACCAAGGTTAAAGAGCCCAGAAAATGGACATTGTGACATGAGTTCAAATCATGGACAATGCTGCTTGCATTTCACATAGCACCAGTACTCTTGGAAAAGGTATGAATCCAACTATTCTCCCTCCTGTTATGGGTAAATAGTAGGGCAGACTGGGCTCTTTAACCTTGCTACGTCAATTGGTATAGGAGAAGGTAATCTCTGCATGCTATTTTGCATTTCTACCAAAATACAAATAAAAGACACATTTTTATATTAAAATAGTTTTTATTCAATCAGAAGATAAATGCAGATATGATTATTAATTTAATTTATCATAAATGCAAAATCTCCACAAACTTCTGATTAAAATTAAAAAGTATGATTTAAAAAATCTTTTTTTATTAAAATCAATATTGAAGTTACAGTGAAATTCTAATGTCAGATATAATATAAGTACAAAAATCATCTGTTGGTTTGTTTACAAATAATCAGAACCGGACAGAGAGGTGTTATGTGATTTGAGGGCCAGTCAGAGTTCCTAAAAACATGCTAAGGGAATCTTGCCACTGTTGTGAAGTAGGGATTATGTCATGTGAATACTGTTATTTGTTTCAGGATTGTTGTTCTTGTATTTGTCAGTGTAATGACTAAACCATTTGTAACCTATCTCCTTGGGTCACACCTTTCTTACTTAGACTGGTAAATATCTCTGGTATAGGAAAGCATGACTTTGATTGAGTCTGAAGAATAAAAAGTATCCAATAAACCTGTGTCAGGTCACTCAATGTGCTACTGGTACTATTTAACCAAGTACTACTTTTTCATAGTCAGATCATCGGCAACTAAACTGGTAACCCCACAGATTTTGTCTGCTGAGAAAGGTGGCTAGGTACCCTGCAGAACAAAAAAAATAACCTGTAAAAGGATGGAGGAAGGTATTTACTCAATGGCCATCTAGCACATTATTTCTAAAGTGCAATCCCTCCTAATCAGGCTATGTAAATTTGGTAGTGTCAGAGCCATGCCATCAGTAACTTAAGTTCCTGGTAGGGTCATCCAAGGTATACAGGTCTAGCACCCAATGCTATTAGGGCCACAACCTGGCCAAAGGGGCTCTGGCAAAAACCCAAAGGGTGTTTCCATCATCGTCAGGAATCAATGGCTTTTGGCATCTGTGGAAAATCTGCAGCAAACAAGGGCATCTCCTTCCCCTGGCCGGGATATGCATGTGGGGTTTGGGGCCACTTGTGAATTTCCTATTCCCTACTCTTTCCATGAATTCACCACAGGTGATTTTGTTGGATGGAGCTGGCTCAATCGTCACAGAAACAGAAATAGACTAATGCTAATACTGGAACCTAGTGAGTAAGAAATGTCTGAATTTTAAAAGTTTAACTGGTATAAATAATTCCAATAATGTTTTAAGTCTGACCTTTTGGACAAATATTCTTAAGGCTTCATCACATGTACAGACTATCCAGCTTGTGTTTATCTCTTTAATAAAATCATTCAAGAAGATTCAAGTGTCAAAGTTTTGTACTGTAGAAAAGATAAGATGTAATAAGACTGAATATGAATAACACAAAAAATTGTAAATTTAATTTTAACAATATAAAAAAAAATACTGTTAATGAGATAAAGTGTTGATAAAGAAAATAGAGAGATAATATTATAGTAGGTCAGAATATGAAGAGGTGATAAGAAGACAGTTTCTAAATTTAGTTTAGGTACAAGGCCAGATGTATGAGGCACCCAGTGAGAATCCAGCTCTGTTGGCTGGGGCTTTAGAATACACAGAGAAGGGTAAGACCACCACTCACCCAATGGGGCCACCTGTTGGGTGGTGACCTGTGATACTTAAGGATGGGACCCTGGTGGGTGAGCAGTCCATGACATGCAACACTCCACTTTAGCTATTACTAAGGCTAGACAGGTGGTTGGAGTGGCTCTCTCCGATCAATCAACTGTCAAGCCTTAGCACTTATATGATTGTCCCAACCCTAATGCCCTTAAAGCAAGCCCCAATGAATATTTACTACAATAAAGCATTTATGTACAGGCAAAATGTACAAATAGTCATATAACAAACATGTTATTGTTACATGTATCAAAACATGAAGATTAGTATTTGGTAAAGTTCAAATAGTTCAAGTTAAGTCGGACAAGGACAGTAATGGTAAATAGGGAAGTTTAGGGTTGCAGAAATATATGCCTACTAGAGGAATTTCTGTTTGTATATCAAATCCTCTTGGTAACAAGTTCTGTCTACCTCATCTGAACGATAATAGTAGCAGTAAAGTATATTAAAAGTCAGCTCTAAGCTCCTTACGGGTTGAAATAGCAGACGTTCATCTATCGTCTTGGGTCTGCGATGGAACGCTGCTTGTCTTCCTTCTCGCCTTGTGGGAACGCTGATGAGAGAGAGAGGTTAAATGTGGGGGATGAGAAACAGGAGTTTCATTGTGCCATCCTGGGCTTGGTGAATCCTAGCAGTCCACCCCACTTGTTGCCTCAGCAAAGGTCGGAAGAAGAAGAAGAGGAAGAGAGATGTTGGGGACTTGCTTTTGTAACTGATCCCACATGATCTCCAGAGAGATGCTGATGACCGGTGATGCTGGTTGCCTGTTTCCTAATAAATTTCCAACATAATATCTTCTTCAGTTGTACCTATTAGATGTGAAGACATATCAGCTGGTCATCGATATCATCATTTGTATTTTCTTTATATTTTGAGGCAGAAATGATAGTTGTATTTCTGTTAAGTAAATGACTAGGCAACACAAGATGGTTCTTATCTGTCAGAAGCTGATAGAAAATATCTGTGGTGAATTAACGCTTTGAAAGCAGAAATAAAATGATGAAAATAAATGCTTTGTGCATGAAATTGGTGCAGCTAGAAAGAAAGAAAAATAAAAATATTAACAATGATAATTTTCAACCAATCAGATGCATTCACGCCCAAAAGGAAGTTTTAAAAAAAAGACCTATTTGGAGCCTAGGTAAATCTGCTATAAACGAAGGTTTTCGAAGAACAGTTCAGAAAGATCAAGTATGCCTGGATAGTCCATGTCTCTTGACTTAAGAAATATTTGCCTACCGCTGAAGGTATTACAAGCTATATCTTTCCCTCTCTACAAGTTACTTCACTGCTGATATATAGAACTCCACTCTTTCATCCTCTTATTACATGAACATTTAAGAAAGCATATTCTGCAGGACTTTGATCAGTATTCTTGATTATTGTAATCTTTTGTTTCAATACACATATTACTTGTTGAATTTCTTTGTTTTTCTGTCTTATTAAATGGTGGAAAATACTTTTGTATATCATCAGCAAAGAGTTGTGTAACACATTTAATAATAAAAAGATCATTTCTAAACATAAAAAATAGGCAATGTCCGAAAACATTTCCGGGGGGTGGGTGGGGTACAACTTGTTACTGGAGCCCATCTTCACTTGAATTCTTCTTCTTTTTTAAATTTTGTCTATCGATTATTTTGCACTATCTTTTCAAAAATCTTCATTCATGTCCCCTAGTAAGACTTCTTTGATTAATCGGTAATAGGTTGGGATTTGTAAAGACCATGTGTATACTTATAGACTTTGATTACATATGCACCTCATGTGGTATAATGCTTAATATACCATTACGAATGACTTTGATTCTCACTGAGTGTCCCATACTTCTAGCCTCATGCCACAACTAATTAAGATTAGTAGATAACAAATAAATAACAAAAATACTATCTATATATTAATACTCATGTTCTTTAAAAATACGACTGATATCATCTTGCAATACCCTCTGGTTAAAAATGAGACTGAAATGCAAAAATGTAAATAATGCAAAAATGTAAATCCTGATTATCTGGTGTTATTCATCCGCTGAATTCTTATTTCTAATGATTGTCATCACCTCAGCTAAATAATGGACCATTCTTTTTTTATTATAAAGAAAGAAAGGGAAGAAAAAGGACATGCTAAACAGAAAAATATAATAAGAAAGAAAGAAAGAAAGAAAGAGAGAAATTAGGGGGAAAATAGAGAGAGGGGGTGAGCCTGTGGAAGTGATAACTCTAATTTGTTTCAATCAAACATAATGAAAAGATGAAAAGAAGGAAAGAAAGAAAAAAAAAGAGTAAGAGAGAGTCAAATAAAGATTATTAAACTTTTTACACATTGAACTATTTCGCAATACCTCTTAAGTAAACATATCTAACGCTGTAATAATTAAATTATCATGGTATATCCACAGGTCCTGCTAGTAAACTATAAATAGTCTTGAAACGTAATATAAGAGTAATGTCCCTTTGGTTGTAAAGTAAATATGTAATGTGCTCCTCAAACCTCAGTTGTAGGTCTGTCTATCTCTTTACTCTGTGGATAAAGTTTAAATGATAATAATTGGGTGTTAGTGGGCAGATGCTACAACAACAACAAAGAATATTGCTTCTTCTCCAACTCTAGTACAACACTTCGCATTTTATCAAATGTCTTTAATATAAGATAAGAATCTACATTCATCAAATTTACTCAGTCATCAACGAAATACGTTCAACAAAATTTCGCAGGTTGGATTCTTATTTCTCTCTCTATTTTTCTTTTATTCAATTTAAGACTTTAACGGATTTAACAAATCAGTTTATTTATTTATTTATAGCTTATTATTTGATTTTACGGTGCATTTGATGATATAAATAATTTGTTTGGGTAAATAATGGTTACTTTTCTAAGAATGTGTATGTCATATAATTCACTTTCTTTCTTGTTATGTAATGTGTAAACAACAATTCGGTTTGTTGTTTCACCTTCATCATCCACTTCTTTTTTTTTTTGTTGTTGCTTTTTCGGAGGAAAAAAAAACATTTTAAAAGAAAAATAAAAGTATTGACGTTATTAAATATTTTTAAATGTTAATTTTTTATTTAACTTTTTAGGTTTTTTTTCTTTCTAATTCGGACGTAATTATAAAGTTTTACAATTAACTTTATGTAAAAAAAAAGCCATATAAAAAATTAATTAAAAATAAAACTAAGTCAAGGAAGAAATGTTAGGTAGGGACATTATTTTTCTTATTTAATAATATTATTTTTGAATTTTTATTTTGTCTTTAATTTTTAACATATTTGTTGAACAAATATAAAAAATTAAAAAATACATGTTAACAATCTTATTTTTAACATGTTTTTTTATTTTTATATTTTGTTTTTATTTTATATTTTTATTTATTTTTATTTAATAAAAAAACAAACTGAAATGTCTGGTGGAATAACTTCTGTTAATTCAATTGTTTGTCCGTGTCGTCATAAAAAAAACAGTTTGTTTTGTCTGTTAATATTAAACAATAGAATCAAAAAGCGTTTTATCTTTTATATTTCTTTTTTTTTTTTTTTGTTTAAATATTTTTAAAAATTATCTTAAACAATAAACATCATTATTATTTCTTTGGAGAGCCACTTCTTTTCTTATTTATTTTTATTTCACGCCTACTGACCGTAACTTAAAATAATAAAAAAAAGTAGTTTTAAAACAAAACAAAATGGGTCATTTTATCTCCTAAATTCAACTACAAATCGTTTATTAGTTATTTAATCTTTTACAAAGGTTTGCTTAGTTGTGGCAAAAGGCACCCAGTGAGAATCGAATTCACTAGTAATGGTTTGTTTGTCTAGCTTGCTAACTATTACACAACTCAATGTGCCTAGACCATTTTACTAAGCTTTGCTTTGTAGCACAAGTTCCGGTCGTATGTGCCACCCAGTGAGACTCACACTCACTCTGCTAGTCATTATACTACGGGGGATGATCATCACGCCATTTCAATTGTATTGTTTTTGTTTTTGTTTTACAATTGAATATTATTCTGAAATTATAGAAACAAAAAAAAGATGCTACTTAACATTTTTAAATATTTAGACTTTGGAATTATCTTAAAATGTTTTTTATTTTGCATGTGGCATAAAACATGTGTCCTAAATTTGCTATTTACATAATTTCGGGTGGGGCACGTGTTTTTTTGGGGTTTTTTTATGAAAAAGAAAAAGGAATAATTGAACATTGAACAACGATATTTTTTCTTTCTTCTCAACAAAGTCGACTATAATATAGAAACATTTGTGACTAAAAACTAAATTCTTTAGTAAAATAAAAACATATCCATAAAAGTATTTAGAATTAGAATACTAGGATTCTTTTGAGAGTGTTGTCATTACTGCCAGTTCCACTCTAAGTGGCAGTACCTGTTACGGTCTCATCTATGGGTTAAATAGATCTGTTTAAAAATATTTGTATTTGATAGAACCCTGTGAAAAAAAATCTCTTAAGAAGCTAAACAAAAAATGTAAATATGAATGCACAATGAATGTGATTCCCTAACCTCTAGGCATAAAATAACCCTAAACAGTTTGACATGGAGTTATGTTATCGGCATTTTCCAATAAAAATTCGGATAAAAAATGTATCAATATTTTCATCCCGTTAAAATATTTATATAATTCACACAACCAATTTCCTGTTTTTTTAATTTATTTTATTCTAATTTATTTTTATTTTTATTTTTGGAGCCGGTGAATTCTTTTAGTCGCATCACGATTGATTTTTTAAATAATCCAGTCATTCTAGTTCACATGTCATTTAAACTGATCTATTCATTTTTACATGAACGTGAACGAAAAACAAAATTAAATGATTTAAAAAAAATTAATTCAATTCGCAAGTTGTGCTTAAAAATAACCTTTATTTTTAAAAAATGAAAATGAAAATGAAAAAGTTTTCAGCACAACAAATTTTCCAATTTTAAACTTTCGATATCGTTTGCTTTTAATGAACTTATGTTGTTGCTACTAAACTGTTACTGAACTCTTTGACAACTTCAATTTACACCATCACAGTTGATGACTTTTGTCTTTTAAACTCAGACATCATCATACTCTTTCTTTAATAAACAAAACACACATAATATTGAATGAATAGTGTGTTTGACACACGAAAAATCTAAACACATTTTCTGTGTACTTTTAGATTTGGAGGAATTAACATTTTCATGTTTTTGATACACAAGATTTCCCAACAGAGCATTTTTAGTATTATTTGAATTATTCGGACTATTGTCCTCATCTTTATTGTTATCTGTACAACGTTTCGGCCGTTTGTACAGATAATAATAAAGATGAGGACAATAGTCCGAATAATCCAAATAATACTAATTATCAAGTCTCATCTAAAAAATTCAGAGAAAAAGAGCATTTTTAGTTTTTAGTTTTAATCTTTGAAAACTTTGTTTAAAAATTTTTATTTTTAATTCACAGCTTTTCTAAAAAAAATTTGGTACTAATGCAGATTGGCGCGCCAAAAATAACATCATTAGATTACGTATAAAAAGCATTACATTTCACGGAAATACCCGAAACCTTTGAAACTTTAGGGTTAGTGTTAGGCTACATCGGGAGTTTTTTCTGCATCTTAAAATCAATGAATTAGTATTTCAAAAAATTGTTTCTATATCAGATGTGTGTGTATGTGTGATTCTGTCTTAAAAGTACACATGAAAACTGTTCCAAGTGTTGCAAGATTTTCTGTATACTGTAGTGAACATATTCACTCAATATTATGTGTACTCATTGAGTGAACAGTAACAGAACTCTCTCTCTCTCTCTCTCTCTATCTCTATCTCTATCTCTCTATCTCTCTATCTCTCTCTCTCTCTCTCTCTCTCTCTCTCTCTCTCTCTCTGCATAAAAGGCATATCAGAGTGAGCTTTGGGTTCCTAGTATAAGTTTGTATGTAATGTTCCAAAGGAATACCTTTTTTTTTTTCTGTAAAAAATCTTGACATAATTTATAATGTTGTAAACATCCAGTTGATAACATCCAGCAATCTAAACTTTTCTCTCATCCTATTAGTATTGTTGGCTGGGGCTTTAGAATACACTGACTACACCTCTGCAGAGGGGTAAGATGGGGCCACCTTTTGGCCATGGGTGGCGACCCATGATGCTTAAGGATGGAAGTCCATGACATTACAACACACCAACTTGGCCCTTACTTAGGCTAGATGGGAAGTCAGAGAGACACTCTCTAATCATTCAGCTGGTCACATCAAGGCCTAGCACCTATATGATTGTCCAAACCCTATTGCTTTTATGGTAAGCCCCAGCCCTTTTTATCATATATGTGCTAGAAGGCGGTGGCTCAGGGTCTTCATGGCCTAGGTTAAACTCTATCTGATGGTAAGGTTCCAGTTCTGGGAATCTAGGGAATGTGGAGCACCACTTCATCACCATTGTTCCCTAGTAGTAGGAGTGGTAGTACCTGTTAGGATCCTGACTATGGGTTAAATAGAAAAACATGAGTTTATAAAAAAAATTGAGTATCCATTAAGAATGAATTTATTTCAAAACGTCTTCAGCATAAAATAACCAAAAAAGAGTTGACATGCCGTAAAATCAAACCAACCAACACTGTTAGTAAGAATTAGAATACATAAACTGTATCCCCTGCAGTGGGGCAAGCCTCCCCTCCAAAAAAAAGGGGTGTCCTGTGTATGACACTAAACTGCATTTGATGGTGACACTCCAGTTCTGGACATCTGTAGAGTGTAGAGTACCCATTCATTGCCATTACTCCCAGTTCTACTGAGTGTTAGTACCTGTTATGATCCCATAGATGGGTTAAATAGATCTATTTCAAAATTATTTGTATTCAATAAGACCTTGTACAAAAAAAAAAAATTCTCTTAAGAAACTACACAAAAATGTAAATATGAATGCACAATGAATGTGAATCCCTAACCTCTAGGAATAAAATAACCCTAGACAGGTTAATATGGTGTTAAAATCAATCATAAACTTAAGAGTTTTATAACTTGCTTGAAGCATTGAGTGTATGTTGGTTTGGTGGTTGGTTTTGAAAGTTATCACATTGCAAGTGTAAAGAAAAACAAAGTAACTATGATGTTTTTTATTTACCTTTGATTTCTTTTCTTAATATTTCAGGATAAAAAAATCCCTTTATCAGAAGATTTCTGAAAGCACAGTGCCCTGAAAAGGGAGATATTGATTGTCCCTAGAATAATCTGCCTTTTCTGTTGTATGCTTGTTTGATAATGTCTTATTCCTCCAAATTCTTTGTGTTTGTGTACTTTCCGAAATCCCTTACTTATTTACGTTATATTTTCAATGGTTATTAAATAATCATTATTTAATCTTAATTACCATCTTATTTATTAACAATGTCTCTATTAAGGTTTGGCTGAGATAGATTTGCCTCAAAACAGCCCATACTATAGTATTTACCTCTCATCCCACTTATGAGGGCGTGACACAAAGACATTTTTATGTAGGTCCACTAACAAGCCGAAGATCATGGGTGGTAGGCACAAAAAATGCATTGATCCCATCGGCATTCCCCCTCAAGGGGGGCGCCTCAGGCGCTGGGCAATAAACCCAGCCCTGCCCTTTAAATCAAGGGGGCAGGTGTTGCCTGGGGGGATAGCCCCTTGGGATCAACGCTGTTAATTTACATTAACAAACACAGGCCCTGAAAGGCCCATGCTATTAATGTTTTTAAAATCCTGTAATATGTGTTATATATCTTTAAGAAATAAAGATTTACATAGTATATATGGTGTGAATAATTTGCGTACAGGTTTTAACAAAACCGTGTTTAATGAATAATTATTTGGTGTTATTGATTTCTAATATTATTGTTTTATTCTCAAACGTATTAAAAGCAATCCTATCTATAATTTTATATTGAAATCAATTAGAATAAAGTAAAAATAAGTAATCTTTTTTGTGTTCTTATATTTAATTTTATTAGCTTTTCTAATTCAATATGAATATAATATTTTATTATATTAAAACTGAAATACTTGTTCAGAAGGTGCAAACTTTTGCTAGTAGTGTTAAAAAAGTTTTTTTATTTTATTTTTTATTTTTTATAGAAACGTTCCTTAATTTACTGAGAAATGAGTAAACAAAAGGTTGACATTTGAAACTTGAAAAAAAAAAAAAATGAAACAAAAAGTGAACAATAGTTATAAGAATAAAAAAGAAAGATTTCTCGTTTTGGTGTAGGTCAAGTGGAGACAAAATACTATTTTTAAAGATGTTGATATTTGCTGATCAGATTTGTTTTGTCTGTAAACAACATAAGTTCAAATGATTTCTTAATCATGTATTTGTATGAATTCCTAAATAGTGATTTACTCACAATATATTTCTTGAATGTATGGGGTTAGGGGATTCTATTAGGCTTTTAGTTATTTTGGTGTGTGTTGCTAATTTCTTTTCTTAACCCCCATTATACATGGTTTTATTTCTTGTGGGTTGTTGAACTGTGAAACAGAATTAAGAAAGGAAAAAGAAGAGACAAAGACAAAAGATACTTTTGAGGTTCAGACTTTATTTCAGGGTCATGGCTATTTCTTGGTGAAGAGATTTTCTCCTGAGCCAGTCAGTAGCGTTTGTTCCTAATCAAGGTTGTGTTGGAATGGCCAAGGGTTCTTTTTGGTGCCAGGAAGGGGTCTTTTTCTCTGCACATGCCCAGAGGTTTCTTCCTGTCTGGTGCCGCCTGGGAGATTGTTATCTGTTATTTTAATTTTAATTTTAATTTAATCCCCACAATTTTTTTTTTCAGTTTTGGTATAGAGCTCTTGTAAATCGCTTGTAATTTTTAACACATTTAGTCAGCCACTTTTTAAAACGCATTTTTCTATTTAACTCATAGATGGTAACCCTAACAGGTACTACCACTTCAGGTCAGAGTGGACCTGGGAGTAATTGTGATGAAGGGATACTCCACATTGGAACCTCACCATCAGATAGGGTCATACCCAGGACCTGAAGACCCTCAGCCACTGCCTTCTAGCACATATATGATAAAAAGGGTTGGGGGTTGCCATAAGAGCAATAGGGTTGGGAAAGTCATATAGGTGCTAGGGCTTGATGTGACCAGCCATTAGAAGCAGTTTAACTTCATTACCCAAGACATCAGCTGACTAGTATTGATGATGATGATAGTATAGTGGCAAATTATAGATTGTCTTTAGATGTGTAAAGAAAATAAAATTTAATGTGAAGGTCTGTTAGGGGAGTCCCCATAGCGTAGTGGCTAATATGTTGGACTGTAACATTGTAGTAAGCAAGTTCAAACATTGGTCACACTATTACACTCAATTTCAGACTAATACCCTTTGGAAAGGTATGAACCCCCAAGATATGGGTTAAATAGTGCCATTACTGTTCTTCTACAAGGATCACTTTAGCAATAAATAACCCACAAAGTCTGATGTGCCATTAAACAAAGAAACAAACAGCTTGGAAGAACTTTTGCTTTATCTTATCAGAGAGATCAGATTTCCATATGATCAATAATCTGTCTATAGCAGTCCCTACCTTTCCTATGTACATATTGACATCACTTTCTGTAGATGAGATATTACTACCTAGGTATTTGAACTATCTTACTAATTTCAGAAACTTGCTTCCAATGTGAAGATGTCTCCTTTTTATTCAAAAACAAAAACCTTATCAGAGAGATTAGATTTCCATATGATCAGTAAACATACGTTCTACCTTCTGTAGATGAGATATTGCTACCTAGGTATGTGAACTGGTTTACTTTTTAATATCCACAAACATTTTTTAGGGGGGGGATATTTATATTGACTTGTCAATAAAAACCTGGGGGCGGGGCCTGTAAAATATTGTTTTTTTTTTTTGTTGTGTCGCATTAATTTGCTAACACAAAAGTGACAAAAACACAAATTGAAAAATAGCTAACACAGGCCGGATATTCGCCTGACACCACCCAACAAAAACATAGCGTAAATTAAGGCAAGAGGCTCGGACAACAAAAAAATCAAAATACCCAAATAACTCATGAGATTAATATCACTTTCTGTAGATGTGATATTACTACCTAGGTATGTGAACTGGTTAACTTTTTAATATCCACAAACATTTTTGTTCCTATCATCTATCTTGATTTAATGCACCTTGCGATTTTGGGCATTGATTAAACTTGTAACAATATAGACATTTCAGGCTGAGCCAAAATAAACATTAGACTTAATTGAATGTAAGTTTTTCTTTTTTTCTTTTTCCATCTGATTATTGTTTTCACTTAAGCTTAACAAGAAATCTGCTTTTACCATTGATGGTTGCCAAGTTTTGTATTAGAAAGGAGATTAAAATTTGTTCTTATTCTTCCTCTCTAGAATAGACCAAAGTTATTTTTTAAAGAGGTCATTATATGTATCCTATTATAACAGAGATTCAGTGTCCCTCAATCTGTAACTGAAAATACGTCACTGCTTACATCACAATACCCTCAGAAATTGCATAAGTTTATCAATGAGTATTTATAGTTACAGTCATTAATACATAGAATAATAAATTTTATTTATTAACGATATCTCTATGAAAATCTGAGTTAGATTTGCCTCAAAACAGTTCATGTTATTAGTGCATTTAAAATCCTGCAATGTGTGTTATATATCACTAAGAAATAAAGGTTTACATGATATATAGTGTAGTTAATTTGCCTAATGGTTTTAACAAAACTGGATTTAATAAATGATTAATTGGTGTTATTGATCTCTAATATTGTTTTATTCTCCAACATATTTAAATCAATCCTATGTTCTTATTTAATTCCGTTAGTCTTTCTAATTTAATATATTTCATTACATCAAAACTTAGATACTTATGCCCGAGGGTACATATTCTTGCTATATATATATATATATATATATAAGGTTCAGGTGGCTGTAATGGAATCACTATGCTGAGTTCAGATTACAGCACACACTCATGTATAAAATATACATTTACAAAAACATTCCATACACACTTGACTATTTTGGGTCACTCAAATTTGTATCTTTGTTTATCAAATTCTTTTTCAGTTTGTACATATTTAGACTTTGATTTTTCTTCTATGTGGGTGAAGTCCCTGTGGCCTAGTGGTTAACATGCTGGTCTGTGACATTGTGGTAAGTGAGTTTGAACTCCTGTTGCACTATTACATTCACTTTCGGACTAATACCCTTGGGAAAGGTATGAACCCCCTCATCCCTCCAGCTATAGGTTAAATAGTATCACTACTGTTCTTCTACAAGGATGGCTTTGGCATTAGATAACACATGAAGGTTGATATGCCATTAAACAAAGAAACCAAACCTAGTATGACCTTTACCACTTCTACATTTACTTTCGGACTAATACCCTTGGGAAAGGTATGAACCACTTCATCCCTCCTACTATAGGTTAAATAGTACCATTACTGTTCTTATACAAGAATGGCTTTGTTGATATGCTGCCAGCCAGGAAAACAGACTCCTGAAGTGGAAAGAACACTTCATGAATCTACTTGACACCCCCCCACCCCCGTATGGCCTTTTCCTTTCTGTCACACAAACCATTCAGGTAAGATGAACAAGACATGCCAGGCACTGCTGAACTCATGTGACATTCTCCTATGGGCACCTACACATGGACACTCCTGTGGGAGTTGGCCAGCAAAACCCTACATTAATCAACTGTGTATGGAGTAATGACTTATAGGGATGGGTGACGAGGAAGAGTCATGGAGATCTGTGCTTTCAGCAAGCCTTGATGATGATGATTAATTCCCCAAATTTTAAATTGAAAAAAATATAAATTGAGAATGATTTGTCTCAGAATGTTATTTATAGTTTATATTCATGAAATTATTTTGCCTTTAATCCATAGAATTTCTACGGCTAAAACTAGAGAATAACATTTTAAGATTGAATTGGATGATTTCAGAAATAATGGTAAGAAAAAAGATTAAAAGAGCATTTTTAGGAACTATTAGATGAATTACTTAACAGAATTTGATATGTATATAAGTAAGTTGTTGGGGTGGCCTAAAGTCTGTATCAGTCAGACAGTAAGGGAGTTTATTCCATTTTCACTAGCACTAGACCAAGGAGATTGTTTTGACGTCTGAGTTGGAGTCACTCCTACCATCAGTTCCTCACTTACCGCACAGATCACTGTACTACTCATACGCTGAGTTGGCGAGGGTTGATATCAAATGCAGAACCTTGTGGTTCCTAGTCGAATGCTCTACTGACTGTGCTATTGTATATGTTCTGTGAAAAGATTATATTTATTTTTTTATATTTAAAAAAATTTTTATTTTTTTTAGAGTTCAATATGAGAAGATAGAAAAATGAGAGATACCAAAAAAGGCATTACAAACAAATAATGATCTTTTTCTTTTCTTTTTTTCTTAAGGTTGATATGAGATGCCCAAGGAGGCATAACAAATAAATAAATAATAATAATAGTAATATTAATAATAATAATAATAATAATAATAATACCAATTGGAATGGTCCCAAGGGTTTGAAAAAAAAATCTGGATGAATTAGAAATCAAAGGAAGAATCAAGACTATCCAAACAACAGCATTGTTAAGATCAGTTAGAATACTATGAAGGTTCCTGGAGACCTAAAGAGACTTGCTGTCACTCAGCCTCCAGTAAAAGACTACTAGTTAAGTTGGGTGTGAAGAACTCTCAAAGAGTGAAATAACAATAATAATGTCGTCAGGGTGGCCTAAAGTCGGTATCAGCCAGACAGCGATGCTGTCTATCCCCTTTTCACTCGTGCTAGACCAAAGAGATTGTTTTGGTGTCTGTAGTGGAGTGCCACATCTACCATCAGCTCTTCACTTTACCACACAGATCCTTGTGCTACTCATTCCCTGAGTTTGCGAGGGCCTGTATTGAACCCAGAACCTTTTGGTTCCTAGTTGGATGCTCTACCAACTGAGCTAGTACAAAAGAATTTATTAAAAAATGATGTAAACTTTTGCCTCACCTTATATGGATTCATTCTATGTAATATCTCTCTTGCATAAATAACTGAACTTTGTATGAATATTGATTTTAAGATATTTCTAGCAATTGGCCATCAGTACAAGGACAAAGTATTGAGCTTTTTGGATGTTGGCTTAAAGGAGATAGCATTCCCTCAACTACGCCCCCCCCCCAAACCACCCACCCTGAAGCAACATTTATAAAAAATCTTGTCTCAGTTCCAAGTCCAAATTGATCCATCCAATTTCACCTTGTACTCCCCACACGCACAGCAATTGATAAGATATTTCAGAATAAAAATTCTTTGTCCTGACTGGCTCTGGTAGTGAAAAATGGATTCAAAACAATTTGTCGAGGTTGTCAAAGGCAGTGAAAGCAATAATTCTCCTGGAAATACTAACAAAATATCTTGCAAAAATAAATGTGACACAAGGTCAAGTTTAAAGTGGGGAATCCGTGTACATGTGGGTAGGGACAAAAATTGATCAGCTCCATCAGAATTTCAATTTAGGGATCATACTTTTACCTTACCCTAATGAACCTGTTGGGGTGGGGGACTGACCCTTCTTATGTTTCCAGCCCTGGATTATCAGTTTCCAACACGGATAATTCATAAAAGGCCAAAATGTTGTATCATAGTTTAGGGTGCTTTCTGTTCCTCTAATAAAAACAAAAACTTTTTTTTAACATTACTATTCCAGTCTTGAGAGCATGATGTTTCAATTCATTCCTATTCTTATATTGGGTTGGGTACAACATTTGAGGAATCACATGACCAACATATATCTATATATTAATAATTTAGTTTTTTTTTTTTTACCTTTAATAATTTAGTGTTTTTACCTTGTAAATCTTATGTCCATGGGAACTCTATAATGTATAGTTCAACTGGTTTGACTTCACAATCACCAAATGAAAGGCCAGTTTTTAGTCAATTAGACAGATGTGTTCAAATTGGGGCCCACACACACACACACACGTGAAAGAAGTTTTTCAAAACTAAAACTGATTAAAACATACCTACAGCCAACAATTTCATAAGAGAAACAAAATGATTTGGTAATACTAGGTACAGAAAATGACATTACACAAACCATTGATTTGGATTGATTTTGTTTGGTAGAGGTCCCTCACTAATCATTTTCTAATTGGTCACCCCACTTTCTTTTTTTGTAGGGTAGAGGGTCCTAAATAGATCCAAGAATGTAGAATGTAATAGATATTGAAATTGACAAAAGGCAATTAGACAGATTTGTTCAAATTCTACACATGTGAAAGAAGTTTTTTAAAACTAAAACTGATTAAAACATAATTAGGGTCAACAATTTCACAAGAGAGACTAAATAATTTGGCAATGATACATATAGAAATGACATTATAGAAACTATTGATTTTGAATTATTTTGTAGGGTATAGAGCCTCACTAACAATTTTCTAATTGGGCCACACACTTCCTTTTTTGTAGGATGGTGAGGGTCTCACTACCAAATTTGGTCTTGAACTTCCTAGTTGTGACCCTACCAAATAAAAAGTCTTCAGTTTAAGTTGACACTGTATAGTTGTCAATATTGAATTTAGGAATTTAAAAAAATTGACAATTTAGGTGATTCTTGGAAACTAAAGATACTTCTTTCTTCTAACTTCTCAAAGGCATTTGTAATGTAGAAAAAAAAATGTTTAAATGGCGCAAATGTTATATTCTTATCCAAATTATTAATCATATATATATATATATATATATATATATATATATATATATATATATGCACTTAGATTTCAAAGTTCTACAATTAATGATAACCCAGTTAATTGTATTTTATCAAAATCTGATGACTGAAAAATAACTGAAACAAAAAAACAAACAAAAAACAGCCAGATAAATAATTTATTAAAATTGTGAAGTGATTTATTTACACTTAAAAGATTATGTGACATATGAAGACAAGGTTTAAAGTTGCTGGTTGTTATGGTATGAAATCAATTGATCTCTGATCAATCGAGAGAGAGAGAGAGAGAGAGAGCATTAAGTGATACAGAGAAGGGATAAAGCTGAAGTATAGAAAGTTATAGTAAATGAAGCAACAGAAAAAGACAGAAAGTGAAAGAGAGAAATTGTGAAGGAGCAAGAAAAAGAGAAACAGAGCAAAAAAGTGAGAGAGAGTGAAAGAGCAAGAAAGCGAGTGAAAGAGAGAGAGAGAAGAGAGAGAGAGAGAGAGAGAGAGAGAGAGAGTGAAAGAGCAAAAGTGAGAGAGAAAGAGCAATAGAGAAAGATTAATTATTAAAGTCTACCTAATTATTAGTCATAAAAAATTGAAGTATTTATTTTGAATTTCTAAAAATGATTTCTATCATTATATCACCAGAATTTCTTGTGACTTTGTAGTGAGACTAAATTGCATGACCAATAAATATACAGTGACATGAGTAGATTATTATTAATTAATTTTGTTGTTTGTAACCATTAAAAATTAACAATTCATAATAAGTTATTTGCCATCCTATATAAGACTTTTATTTCTTCCATATCTTCCATTGCATTCAATATGCTGGTATTATGTATGGGAAGCCGAGAGATGTTATATTGAATTGTGATGAGCAGTTATCTGACAATTTGTCTTATCAACAATGGAGATTATGTGTTTGTAATAGAAACTACATCACCACCAATGTCACAATTTCCTTAGTTATTTACGTTTTATTCTCAATAACTATTAAATAATTATCATTTAATCCTAATTAGCATATTATTTATCAACAGTGTCTCTATAAAAATGTTAATGTCTTTAATATGATGACTACATATTGGTACACATATGTAGCACTATGTATATTACAGATGTACATAGTGGTACATATATATAGCATTACAAATATTTTGTTTCCTTTTTTTAAAAAACAATATTTACAATATATGCTTTCATAATAACATAGCAGTATGTACATATACTACTTAAAGAAGGTGGAAACAATGAAAAATTGTTATAACTAGAACTAAAAAGTGATATAATGATAAAACAAAAATAGGAATCCATTCACAACCACACATATATATAAGTAAAGTAAGTAAAGTTGTTGGCGTGGCTTAAAGTTGGTATCAGCCAGTCAGCGAGAGAGTCTATCCCCTTTTCACTAGCACTAGACCAAGGAGATTGTTTTTGGCATCTGAGGTGGAGCACAACACCTACCATCAGCTCCTCAATTTACCACACAAATCCATGTGCTACTCATACACTGTGTTGGCAAGGGGTGGTATCGAACGCAGAACCTTGTGGTTCCTAGTCTGACACTCTACCGACTGAACTAAACCGGCTATATATATATATATATATATATATATATATATATTTCATTTTTATTTATTTATCTATATAACTTATAACAGATTACAAATCATTTTTGTTTTACATATTGCATTAAATAGATACAGATCATAAATACATCACAAATAAATGTGTGCCAAAACGTACCACAGCCAATTTACCATTGCCATAGATACATTGGTATTACCGCAGAGGCATGGTACATTATTGGCCCACTGTGTGCACCAGCAATACTTTCATCAGTTTGGAGAAATTGACATTTGAGCAAACAGAGGCAATTTGTTAAGGTCCTGCAATGTATGTTATATCACTGAGATATAAATGGTGTGGATAATTTTCATACTGGTTTTAACAAAACTAAGTTATATATATAATAACTTGGTGTCATTGATATCTAATATATATATGAAGGGATACTCCACATTCCCCAGAGCTCCAGAATTGAAACTTCACCATCAGATAGTTTAATGTTATACCCAGGACATAAAGTCCCTCAGCCACCACCTTCTAGCACATATATGATAGAAAGGGTTGTAGGATAGCCATAAAGGCAATAGGGTTGGGACAATTATATATGTGCTAGGGCTTGACATGACCAGCTGATTGATTGGAGGAGGCCTCTCCGACTGCCTTCTGGATTAGTTTGTTGAATTCACGCAATTGGTCTTAATATCTCTAACAACTTTCTAGATGTGTTTGTTTTTCTTACTTGTTTGCCTCTTGTTCAAGCTTTCATTATTTTTTATTGATAATGTTATTTTTTATAATGTTATTTTTTATTATCTGTCTTTGCTCAATGATATATAGTGACCTTATATTATCTTTATTGGTATATCTCATTTGTTCAGTTCTTGACTGGTGTTTGTTCAACCTTATGACCTCTCCCTCTCTACCCCCCCCCTACAATTACTTCCATATGATAACACTGTTTATTTTATGGAACAAAATTATTTAGTTTTATTATTTTGATAGACAACTTCTTAATTCTATCCTCCCAGAACTTTGGTATATTTTAAGAATAGAACCTTCACGTAATGGTCTCACTTCTTGGCACCATTCAATTGTGCTGTACTGGTCTTTTATGACATCATAGAGTTTCCCTCAGACATTTTGGTTGGCCATCAAATAGGGAAATCTATTTTACCAACACAATCTTCACCATCAAAAAAAGAAAAAGAAAAAAGGGTGGTGGTTCTATCCTCAAAAAGTACACTTTTCCTTTCTAAAGTGAAGTTCTAGATAATTTTTGCAATCTTCTAAGGCAGTGGTTTTCAAACTTTTTGGGAGCTGGGACCCCTTTCTATTTTAGGGTCTGTTTTGTGGGCCCCTTGTCTATTTTAGAGTCTTGTGGAGCCCCCATATGAATAGAAATGAAATCTCATGGATCCCTTTCTCTATTTTGTGGGCCCCTCGTCTATTTTAGAGTCTTGTGGATCCCCCATATGAATAGAAATGAAATCTCATGGATCCCTTTCTCTATTTTGTGGGCCCCTTGTCTATTTTAGAGTCTTGTGGAGCCCCCATATGAATAGAAATGAAATCTCATGGATCCCTTTCTATTTTGTGGGCCCCTCGTCTATTTTAGAGTCTTGTGGACCCATGGATCCCTTTCTCTATTTGTGGGCCCTCGTCTATTTTAGAGTCTTGTGGAGCCCCCATATGAATAGAAATGAAATCTCATGGATCCCTTTCTCTATTTTGTGGACCCCTTGTCTATTTTAGAGTCTTGTGGAGCCCCCATATGAATAGAAATGAAATCTCATGGATCCCTTTCTCTATTTTGTGGGCCCCTCGTCTATTTTAGAGTCTTGTGGACCCATGGATCCCTTTCTCTATTTTGTGGGCCCCTCGTCTATTTTAGAGTCTTGTGGATCCCCCATATGAATAGAAATGAAATCTCATGGATCCCTTTCTCTATTTTGTGGGCCCCTTTTCTATTTTAGAGTCTTGCGGACCCCCATATGAATAGAAATGAAATCTCATGGGTCCCTTTCTCTATTTTAGGGTCTGTCTTGTGGACCCCAATAGAAATGAAAAATATTTAATGAACATCGCATCCAATATTTGCACTGAGTAATGACATTTAGTGAGAGAGATGTGCTTGCCTTGATTGGCACAAATTGTCAATTCATGGTGACAGTTTTGACACACACAATTCAGTTAGCACAACCAGACTAGATCTGTGTTTAGTCATTATCTGTCTTTGCTCAATGATATATAGTGACCTTATATTATCTTTATTGGTGTATCTCATTTGTTCAGTTCTTGGTAAGTGGTGAAAATGCTCTTTCGCATAAATGTTGTAAAAGGTAGGAGCATTTCAACCACCTTCTGAGACAACAATGGATATTTAGAACCCCCTTTAAGCCTAAATTTGAGGGGTGGTTATTGTTTAAATTGAATTTTCATGTTTTTTTTTACTAGTAACTGGAAATATGAATTTGTAGTTCTATCACTAATCAGATAATACAAATTTTAAAGACGTACTTACAGCAATTGGAAAACCTTGCTGTTGATATTGCAGACCCCTGTGGGTCTTGAACCACAGTTTGAAAACTACTGTTCTAAAGAATTTAGATTTTCCTTAAGATAATTCTATAAATAGTGAAATAAATATTAATCTAAAAGTACAAAAGTTGAATAAATGCAAATTTCTCAGCTGAACTGCCTGGTCATCAAATATGTAGTTTAGCCTTTTTTTTTTTTTTTTTGGTGGACTATTGTGCATTTTTTATTAACTAATTCCAGATGCGTTTTGTCCGTCGACTCCTGCTTTCAATTGATATAATTGGGAGCAGTACTCGTTTGAGTCTATTGTCTGCTCCTCTAAAAGGAGCTCATAGTAGAAGACTCCCTTTCAAATCTACCATACATACAGCATCACCTTTGTTGGATGACGACCATTCTTTAAGGTGAGTGGTATTCATTTCACTTGCCCCAAAATTTTGTTGCATTTCACATGTCCACTTTCCATCCTTTGTCACAATTTGCATTTTCATTATAAACTACACTCTAATAGTGTGTGTGTGTGTGTGTTTTTTTTTTTTCTTGTGTAGAAGCTAACACACTAACTAACCAAACTGTTACAAATGATTTCCAATGTTAGATTTCAATTCTTTGAGTATGTTTGCTATTTCTTTCATTGACAACATTTGATTATTCTCATTTGATATAATATTTGATCACCATCCCCAGTCTCAATTGATCTATCTAATCACAAAACAGAAAATCCCCAGCACAAAAATTTCACAAGTCACTTTTGACACATTTGATCATTTGCAGAACCTTCTTCATAAACTGATGCTCACATCTTTCCTTTGCACTAAAACTGGATTTTTACATTTCTTATAACTAAAAAAAGCATAATATCCTCAAATTGTTGCTTATTTTCTTCCATCTTCAATGCTAAAATGAATAAACAAAAATATATAAATTTTGACAGTCTTTTTTAAAATGTCTACTTTATGATACAAAAAATCTTCTTTTTTTTTTTAATGAAATCAGTTTAAACTTAATTTCCTCTTAATACCATCAATTCTTTTGACCAACCCAAGAACTAGCTATACCTGGGAGACATTTCATGAAATTTATGAATAATAATTATATAGACTAGAAAATATATGCACCCTCCGGGTGCAAGTATTTAAGTTTTAATATAATAAAATATCATATTAAATTAGAAAGGCCAATGAAACTGAATAAAAATGCAGATAACATGATTTGGAACATGATTGAAAAATAGAACAACTTTGAAACTAACTCTTCCATCATTTTCAATTACTCCTATTCCTAATTTAACTATTTAGTTAAAATAGGAAGTAAAGAATAATATTACAGTTATTTCTTTTTGTTAAGGGATTTCTTTTAAGATTTATTGAAGAGAATTTTGCTCATATTCAATAAGATAAAACTAAACAATTAGAAATCAATAATATTAAGCACATATTTATTAAAATCAAATTTTTTAAGATCAATATGCAAATTAGCCTTCCCATTCACACTGTAAGCCGCTGTTTTGTTGTATATATAAATACAACTGCATGTTATTTGTATGTAGATATGGTCAACAGTCTTAATGATGTAAAACAATTTTATTAATAATTGAGGTTTAAATAAAAATAAAATCATGGAGAATGGGATGCAGATAACAAAGGGAATTGTGACTTGTATAGTAATATAGTTTCGGTTACAGACAGAAAGACATACAATCTCCATTATAATAAGATTTAAACTATAAACACCCTTCTTGTTCTCAATTTCTATTTCTATTTTCAAATTTGGTGAATTGATAATAATAAATATTATCATTTCTAGCAAAAATATGCACCCTCCAGGTGTATGTATTTAAATAGTAATGCAATCAAATATGTTAAATTATAAAGACTAAGAAATCTAAATAAGAATGCATGTAAAAAGATTACACTTATTTTTATTTCATTTTAATTGGTTTCTATATAAAATCATTCATAGAATTTATTTTAATACGATTGAGAATATGATATTATTAGAAATCAATAACACCAAGTAATTATTTATTAAACTCAGTGTTTGTTAAAACCAGTATGCAAATTATCCACACCATATACTATTTAAACCTTTATTTCTTACTGGTATATAACACGTAGGATTTTAAACGCATCAATAACATGGACTGTTTTGTGACAAATCTAGCTCTACTAGACTTTAATAGTAGACATCATTAATAAATAAGATGAGTATTTAATGATCATTGAAATGTAATGTAAATAATTAAAGAGACTTGTGATGTAATTTGGTTATAGACACCTAATCTTCATTATAATAAGATGTTCTGCTACCAGCATGGATTCCCATAATTCTCTCTTGCCACTATTGGTCATTGCTCCTGATAAGTCCTCCTCATGACATCCAGTATTCATACAAAGCTGATCAATGTAAGTCTTTACTCTGTCTATATGTAGGTGTCCACAGGAGAACACTACTTATCAGAATAGATATACTCACAAAAAGCTTAGTCTACTCTACTATTTATCCATAGCTGGAGGGAGAATAGTTGGATGCATACCTTTCCCTATGGTATTAGCGCTATGTGAAATGCAACTAGCCCTGTCCAGGATTAGGACTAATGTCATCAAGTCTATTTTCTAAGATGATAACCATTACATCATGTGCCTCCAAAAGTCAATATACGCTATAGAAATTTATTGTAAATAAAAAGTTTTTTGATATTTTTTCCTTTCTTTTTTTATCTTTTGAATGATTTATTTATTTTTAATTATTCATTTATATTTTAAGATTGACCTTTAAATTGCATTTAATAATGAAGTTCTAGTTCTGGAGCTCTGGGGAGTGTGGAGTACCCCTTTATCACCATTACTTCCAGGTCCACCCGGACCTTGAGTGGTAGTACCTGTTAGGGTCCTATCTATGGGTTAAATATAAAAAAGATTGAGTTCAAGAATTTTCAATACTCATCAACAATGAATAGAACATAACCCAACAAGAGTTGTCATGTCGTAAAATCTAAAAAAGAAAGAAAAGTAAGATTAATCCTAAGCAAAATTTAATTGGCCATTATTCAGTGAAGGATTTTGATGCCATGGGGAAAAATAGATTGCAAAAATGGTTAATGGGTGATCTAGGCAGATGGGAATAAGAATGTTATGTTTTTATATACAAATAAAATCCAAGACTAAGTTGTTAATTTAACAAGATTTTATTTAACACGTGATAGAGAATGTCTCTTTCATAAAAGTGACTTAATTAGCTCAAATGTGTGCATATGCGTCCAGCCAGCACAAACCCCAATCCAACCGCCCTGTTAGCTGGGGCGTTAGAATACACCGACTGCACCTCTGCAGAGGGGTAAGACTCCCCCAAATGGGGCTACCTGTTGGCCATGGGTGGCAACCCATAAAAACCCAAAGGATGGAACCCAGGTGGCTGAGCTGTCCATGACATGCAACATTTCACTTTGGCCCTTGGGCGATTCCATGTCAAATCATCCAGTCCATGTCACCCACCCACTTCAATTTTTCCGAAATTTTGTCCAAGTGTGGATTATTATAAAGTTAGCCAATCCCAAAAATTTGAGCTTCCAATTCCAAAAATTAGCGGAGTTATGTTGATTTTTAGCTATCCAATTTTGAGGGGGTTCGCGAAAAATGGTGACTTTTTGTAACCTATTTTTGTTTGTAAAATGAGTTCTAGAGCTTCCCTCCTCTTAAAAATTGGTTTATAAAAGCATTTTTGCCCAAGGAATCCAAAACTGCTATCAAAAAAGTCTTAAAGTCAATTTAAGTTATTGAGGATTTCTGATTTTTTCCTAGCAAGATCAATATCCCGATGTGGCACTGCATCTACGACAACAATTTTTTAAATTATTATTTCACATATATTGAACATTATTTGTACCAAATAGATAGTTTGATATTTGCTCAGAACCGAAGCTACAACATCAGTTAAAATTTTGCAAATCAGAAATCAACTATCCCCTACTGATCAAGGGGAGTAACTCTAGATTTCATTAGGTCTAGGACCTAACAAATGTATAGAGTGATTTGCTTGTCTAATGAGATGCTTATTGACATTGGTCTTGAAAAGCTCAGTCATGTGTTATTGGAACAGACTCACTTGGGAGTTTGTTCCATATTTGATAATTATTTTACTTATTTACTTGGCAATTTATATTGTACATGTATTGCATGATAGAAATGAATTGCAAATTATTGTAATACTAGCAGAACCTATGGATATACTACAGTATGATAATTTAATTATTACAATATTTGATATGTTTACTTAGGAGCTATTGTGAAATAGTTCAATATGTAAAAAGTATAATAATCTTGATTTGACTCTCTCTCACTCTTTTTTTCTTTCCTTCTTTTCTTTATGTTCGATTGAAACAAACTAGTGTTATCACTTCCGCATGCTCCCCCTCTATCTATCTTTTCTCTACTCTTTCTTTCTTATATTTTTTCTATGTAGTATGTCCTTTTTCTCTCTCTTCTTTAATAAAAGAATGGTCCATTATTTAGCTGAGTTGACAACACTCATGAGAAATTATTAAACGGATAAGCAATACCAGATAATCAGGATTTATATTTTTGCATTTCATCTTGGATAATTTGGATGGTCTCATTTTTAGCCAGAGGGCGTTGCTAAATGATAACGGTCATACAATTAAGGAACACAAGTATTAATATGTAGATTAGTTGGTTATATAACCAATGATATATTTGGTAGGATTTATTAAAATTTTTATTACATATAGTAATAACACAAATACTAAAAGCATATGTAATTTAAAAAAATATTTTTTACTAAGATTCCTCCTAAGGAAGACCAAGATTACTTCTTAGGTATAGCCAAATTTTTGGTACAACAGCACCTCCCCCTTTCTTTTAAACTTTTATAAAAGATTTGTATTTGTAAATTGTCACTGATTTTTTTTTTTAACCTCTTGAGAACGGAGCCTAACCCTCTTGGTTTTGTAGAGAATTACCAAAGTGACTTATAACTTTTATATTCTGTCATAACTAAAATACTTTCATATTGTAACATAGTGGCTCTCATTTGGAATGGAGTGATGACGTGTCAATCTATAAAAAACGGAGATTAGGTCTCTATTTGTCTGTAACCAAAACTATGTCACTGCTTATGTCATATTATACAAAATTGTCATAACATAGAATAAATACAGTCAAAATTTGAGTATGCAACTTTAGACGATCCTTATTGTTTTTTAAAACAAGTTTTGATAAATACATGCCCGGTATTATATATTCATACTTCATTAACAAATTTGGTGATTTTACTTACTTATGGTACAAACTCTCTGACATTGAATCTTTAACTCCCACCCCCTCAGACAATACATTTCAAAATTTGATTTTTACACCAACCGGAGGGTTTTCTTTTTGTTTTTTGTTTTTTTCTTTCTTTCTTTTTTTTTTTTTTGCTAGTAATAATAATAGTGCAATACTTATCTCTTTTCCTGTTTTATTTTGAGAGGCTGGAATCTGGTTGTTGGGTTGATGTTGAGTTGGCTGGCATTCTTTGCTGTTTTGAGTCTGGAACTAACTTGGGTTTGCTGGAGGATATCTTGCCTTGTGCCATTTATAGTTTTTAGTAATAACACAAGGCGTTCTTATTTTCTTCTCATGAGTTATTTTATTTTAATTTCCAAGTCAAAATGCCTTGGGAGACAGACTTATGTCTGACCCAGCCACGCCTTTGTTCCAAACTGACCTTACATTCTCTGCTCTCACTACCATTCTTCCACACTTTTGTCTTAATCAATAAGAATTTGACACTTGGCATAATGCTTCATCATCAAAAACTTTCCATATTAAACTACACGTAATTCCTGACATTTTTTCATTCTCTTTCTCTCCCTATTATGTTAGAATATTTAAGGATTTCTTTCAGCTCAAATGCATACATAGTAAACATGTTGCTAGACTGCGTGACTCAAGATGGAGTCTCTGCTATATCCAGGAGAGTTTCTGTCCAAGGAGATAATTCATATCCCCCAGCTATCTATATTTATACAAAACATGTCACATCTTTATTGTTATATACACAATGTTTTGGATGATGTGCCCTTTGGCCTTACTCAGGTGTTTCTTGTTGAACTCGGGAACCTTCTTGTCGAACTTGGGAACCTTCATGGAGCTTTGAATGGAGAGCATATTGGCCGAAATGTTGTATATATAACAATAAAGATGAGGTCAGCAGACAAAAAAAATCTAGATAATACAAATTATCAAGCTTCATCTAAAAGATTAGACAAAGCATGTCACCTTTCCAACGATCACTAAGAAAATAAACATCAAGGGTCCTGTTTAAGAACCTGTTGCCATTGTTGTTGTTTGCTTTTCCCTATGATATTCATCACTCCATTGATAATCAGCCATCACCCTGTAATCTGTTGTAGTCAATTGTTATTAGAAACAATTTTCACTTGAGTATGCATGAAGTATTTACAAATTGTAATCTTTATTTAACATAGCAAAGGAAACCAATAGTGATGGGTCTTTTCATATCACAGAAGACTGTCTGTAAGATCTTCTTTACTGTCTGCTCTGCCCGGAACTTTTTCTTTACCTGAGAGTCTTTTCAACTAAGGCAAACTCCTGTTTAGCTCACTTATAAAGATTTTTTTGACTAAAACGTGCTTTTCTATACACATTACACAGTCTTTGGTAAATTTCACATGGTTTGCACTTCTCAGCCACCAAAAATTTGATGACAAACCTCTGTACAAGCTTGGAGCACTGTTTGATTTGTTGCCATTTTGAATAGCCTCAAAAAAATATTTTTGAGAGATTAAAATAATTTTTGCTATAAACCAATTTTTCATTTCTTGAAAAAATTCTAAAAAAAATTTTGCTTTTTTCAAAAAAAATTATCCTTACTCATTGAATGATATTTGTATATTTTCTTTTTTAGGATGATTGGCCGAGTCGCTATTGTAACTGGTGCCAACACTGGCCTGGGGTTTGAGGTTTCCAAACGCTTATGTGCCCAGGGTCATGATGTCATCATGGCTTGCAGAAACGAGGAGAGAGGATTGGCTGCTGTTGAAAAAATTTGTTCTGAACAGGAAGATGCTTTGGCATCATATATGCATGTAAGTTTCTTTTTATCTTTTTTCATTTTTATAAGGTCATATTGAATATGAATGATTTTTAAACAGGTCTATTTGAACATATAGATTGGACTCTAACGTGTACTACTCTCCATCATAGGCAGGATATGACACAAGGTCAATATTTGAGCTGAATACAGCTGGTTTGAATTCAGAGTTTTCCTTCCAGGCTGGTTGACATATGATAGCTAAAGAACCCAGTCTTCCTTACTATTTACCCATAATGTCCTGGGTATAATGTTAAACTGCATCTAATGGTGAAGTTCCGATTCTGGAACTTTGGGGAGTTTGGAGTACTCCTTGATCACCATTACTCCCAGCTCCACTTTGAGGGTCCCATCTATGGGTTAGATAGAAAAAAATGAGTTAAAAATGTGTTTAAAGAAATAATTTTCAATACCCATCAACAATGAATAAAACAAAATCTCTTTGTCAAAGAAGGGACCAGCTAAGTCTGAGTGAATTTGACATGAAGCAGCTGGTATATATATATATATATATATATATATATATATATATATATATATAGCACTCAGGAATATTCCATATTTGCATATGGGTAATACAAGGCAGCAAGCAAGCTGTAACTCAAATACAGATCCGGAATTGCCACAAGCACAGTACAGAATGGTGAGTTATTTATCTAAGCACCATAACCCCATTAAAGTCAGCAGCCAATCAGGACTCAGGGAATAGTATCACCCATATGCAAATATGGAATATTCAACAGCATACTGACTGACTCTCTCACTTACTTCAATAGCATACTGACTCACTTCAATATGGTGCTATGAAAAGGATCGTTACAGCTTCCTTGCTACCTTTGTCTTCCAATTCAACGGTAATTGTGCTTCTACATCCTTCAGCATAAAATAACTCAACAAGGGTTGACATGCCATAAAATCCAACCTACCAACTATAGTTGAAGGAGAATAGATGGATCCATACCATTTTTCCAACATTTAGTGCTAAATACATCAGTCTCATCCAGGATTTGAACTCGGGTTGCCATTTCCATTTCCTACAATGATAACTGTTACAAAAACTGACCCTCCTTTTTTCTGAAAGAGGTCTCATGATATTCATATTATTGTAGTTGGCATCCTTCCATCTGCAAAAGACGATGGTATACAATTTTTTTTTTTTTTTTTTACTGCACAAGTGGCCTAACAGGCCAATTTTTGAATGACAATCTCTGGTGCAGTGACTGCAAACAAACAGTGATGCTTGCTGGAGTTGCTGGTGTCTCTCCTTTCTTCTGGCTTTCTTTTCTGTGGCGGCTTCTTTGCTCATTTTTTCACCCCTTTTCGTGCCTTGTTTGACAAGGAGGCACCAGGCTGCTCGGTTTTCAGCACCAACCTGCCATGTGTTGGTATTGATGTGGCATGTCTTCATGTCCTTCTTGCATACGTCTTTTATAATATTATACTCTACTTTTAGTTGCATGTAGTACTTGCTTGTACATCACTTCACTATTTTAAGTATAATGTTTCAATTTGATTATCATTTTCATTTTTTATTCCCATAGCTTGACTTGGCGGATATGTCTTCGATACATGAGTTTGTGGATAACTTCCATGAAACTAACAAACCTCTGGATCTGCTTGTGAACAACGCTGGAGTGTTTCATACTTCAGCTGGTGCAAGGAGATTGACCAAAGATAATTTTGAAGCCACAATGGGAGTAAACCACTTGGGTAAATGAAATTTTTGTCAATTTTCTTGGGGGCATAGATTTATATCTTTTTTTAAATTTTTTTAGAGAAATGGAGTTTTCTTTATAATGAAGTAATTATTTTTGTTAACCCTTTGAAATATTTGATCAAATGATCATTTTTGGTGGACAAAAGTATATCATGTGCTCAAATCTCCCAATCTCCTCCATGCTATTTTATGTATATGATATTAGATACAAAAAGTATTCTTGCATTACGGCCTCTTCTTTTAAGGGATGTGGTGATCTCTCAAAAAAAAGGACTATTGTGTAGTTTTATTTTCTTGTGTTAACTCCAAGATAGAAAGAATTGAACACAATTCAGATTGTTCTCTTGTCAAACAAAATCTTTTATTTTCACCATGGCAAACTTATCTAGTAGTAAAACCACCAACAACGAAAGGAAAGGAGAAACGCTTTGGCTTACACGACTTGTTAATCAAAGAGAGGAGAAAAATGAAATTGAGAGAAGGAAAATGGATGGATTTTCTGTTTAAATCACCAGAGCTTCATGCTTCCACCTCTCGTCACTGTTTCGTATTGTTCTCACTTCAAAGATCTTTCAATCTCTGGCATCCAAATCAATTTAGAGTTGCGTCACCATTAATATTTCGATTTTTGCATTTCTTCTCAAGGTTCTGAGTTATTTCCACTTGACTGTTAAACTTACTAAAATGATTACTAGATATCCAATAATTATTTTACAGTATTACTAATCTCTGTAGACACACTCTCTCTCTCTCTCTCTCTCTCTCGATTTTGTTACATCCTCTAACTCCTTTCTTCTTTTTCTTACTGTATCCCTTTTTCTACCACTCTTTTTTTTCCCCACTATACTTCTTTCTATCCCTATGTCCCTTTCTACCCCTCTTTTTCTCTTCAGTTATGGATTAAATAGTACCACATCTGTTTTTCTACAACTATATCTTTGATATTTAATAACCCACAAAAGTTGATATGTCATTAAATATAAAAACCAAATCCTCTTTCTCTCATTATGTCTCTTTTTACTCCTCTTTCTCTCATTAAATCCTTTTCTATCCATGTTTTTTTAATTATTTTTTTATATACTTACATACCGTTGGATTCATTTTGATTTTTCCTAATATATATATATATATATATAATAAATAAATAATCCACAGACACATGTTTCAAGGTTTCACCTTTCATCTGTGTGGCTATACTGTAACAGCTACCCCTGTAGAAAATAGAAAAACAGAAAGTATTGCAAAAGATGTGTTTATTCTTGATGATGAAGTTGACATTCTAACATTTCGGTTTATGCAATCTTCATCAGGACTTGAGGTAGGTGATGGTGGGTAATTTCCCCAACACATACAAAATGGCATTTCCACAAACCAAACCACACACACATATACCGGACCAAAATCATGACTTTAACACATAACTACATGAAACAGATTAGACACCTCTATAACACATTGGTATAAATCCTACTGTAAATTTCTCTCATTATAGTTCAATTATAATAAATTCTCTCTTTACTTAGGTCCTCCCCATCCCTTATCTATGCACCTTGACAAAGCACCAGGTCCTTTCTCCACCTGTTGAATATCTTTACGTACCTGGAAACTAATTCTAATACTAATAAACTAATACTAGACCGACACTGGTTACTCCCTCTACTTCATACACAACCAACAATTCTCCCATTTTTTCACAAGTCATCTACAATCACCACACAACATTTCACCTGATGAAGGTTGCAAAAACTGAAACGTTAAAACATCAACTTCACCATCAAGAATAAACTCATCTTTTGGAATACTTTGTGTTTTTTATTTTCTACATACCATCAGATTTAATTCTCTATCTTATTCCCATATATATATATATATATATATATATATATATATATATATATATATATATAATAGGGAACTTATTTTTTGGTTACACAGTTCCAATAATGTAGAATTTGGTAATAAATAATATCCATTTTCATTGAATATTATTCCACTAGAAATAATAAAATCCTGGTATCTTTGATTTAGAAGAAAGTTAGCTTTTTATAAAATAGAATTTGTGTTGTGGACTTAGTTAATACATTGATCAGAGGTGAAGAAATTTGATTTAAAAAAATTATCAATTTCTCATTCAGGTTTTTATATAGATGATTTTATGAAAATCAAATTCATCAATATTGCTTTTAGATTTATTTTTGTTGAACTTGTTAAAGCCTCCAATATTTAATGTTTTTTTTTTCTATTGTTCAAAGGCCATTTTTTATTAACACACCTTCTGGTAGAAGATTTAATATCGTCCTCAAAAGTAAATGGTGAATCTAGAATTGTGAATGTAACATCCGCTCTACATGACCCAGCACTGAAAGTTGGACGACATCGTAAGTATTTTGCAATATCTTGTTTATCTCTGTGTACCCCTCCTTCTCTTACTATGTCCTTTTCTACCCCTCTTTCTCTCATTGTACCCTTTCTAATCACTTTCTCTCATTGTGACTTGTGTAATAAGATTTTGCATGGAATAAATTGCCTGCATCCATTGTGCCTGCTAAAATACTGGATCTTTCAAAACCTTCATGCTTCCTGTAATTCAACAAAAACTATACTTGATATCCTTTCTCCATACACATGTACACACACATACGTGTATATTATTACTATACTCTATTCATGTTCCTGACATTAGTACATTATTCTATGTACTATATATGAGCCTTTCATGAGTTGTAGTGCACCTGAGCACTTTATGCAATAAATTTCATTATTATTATAAAACAATGAGCAAATGTAGAGGTAAAGGTTTCCTCAAAATGAAAAAAAAACAAGGGGAAGTTACTCTAATTTAAGTAGTTAATATTCAGATTACTGAGGTGAAACATATAATAAGATTTTTCAATGGGCAAAAATAAATCCAACTGAAATTCCCTATGATTTTGTTTTAATGACACTTTTCAAACTTATCAACGATGTTTTTAACTTATTTGTATGGAAATTTTTGATTTGTAGAAAATCTTTTTCTAAATTTATTTAATGTCTATTTTAGTTTTGTAAGAATATATCAAGAATTTTCTTTTTTTTTCCAGCAACTGTACCAATTGATCTGGACAATTTTTTCCTTGAAAAACCTGGATCCTACAATGGACAACAAGCTTATAAAAACTCCAAACTTGCAAATGTATTATTCACATATGAACTGGCAGAAAGATTAAAGAAAACAGGAGTTACTGTTAATTGTGTTTGTCCTGGTAAGTATATCAATCATCATGTCCATCTGGGAGATTATAAGTTATTTTCAGACCTTGCAGATAATTACCTTTTGTGTCCCCTTGCATCAAATAGATGAATCATGGCAAGTAAGGAATGTAATCCTAACAATAATAATAACTACTCATCTAAGAGATTAGAAGTTTTATTCTAAAATTATCAAACAGATAACCCTCAACATTGTAATTAATCTAAGATTAAGAAATACACCATCAGAATTTTTTTGGGCATAGAACAAAGATAAGTATGCAGACTTTTCCAAGTTTCTCCTTCATGGGTTGCTCCTTGTAACTGGCCTTGTATAATGAATAATTGTAAATTTCTTTTATGTAAATTGATTGACCTATCATTATAGTTGATGTCAATTGTGTTTCTGTAAAAGGAGGTCATATCAGAACTACTTTTACAAATAGCCAGCGCCCTGTCAGCTGGGGCTTTAGAATACACCAACTGCACCTCTGCAGAAGAGTAAGACCTCCCAGTAGGGCCAGCTGTTGGCTGTGGGTGGCAACCTGTGATGTTCAAAGATGGAACCCTGGTGGCTGAGCAGTCCAAGACATGCAACACACCACTTTGGCCCTTACTTTGGCTAGACAGATGGTTGGAGAGGCCTTCTTCGATCAATCAGCTGGTTATGTCAAGCCCTTGCACCTATATAATTGTCCCAACCCTATTGCCCTTATGGTAAGCCCCAAGTCTTTTTATCATATATGTGCTAGAATATGTGCTTAATGTCCTGGGTATGATATTAAACTCTATCTGATGGTGAAGTTCCAATTCTGGTGCTCTAGGGAATGTGTAGTACCTCTTCATCACCATTACTCCCATGTCCACTCTGACCCAAAGTGGTATAACCTTTTAGGGTCCCATCTAAGGGCTAAATAGGAAAATAATGAGTTTATAAAAAATGTGTTTAAAAAAGATTGAATTTTAAAAATAAATTGAATACCCAACAAGAATGAATAAAACAAAAATATCTTCAGCATAAAATAACCCAACAAGGGTTAACATGCTGTAAAATCCAACCAATCAACAAACAAATAGCCAGAAAATCTTTTTATTAATTTTCTTTTTTCTTTTTTTAGGATTTGTGCCTGAAACATCTTTGGGTCGAGATGCTGGAGCTGTCAGCCGATTCCTCTTAAACAACGTTCTCTACTACTTCCTGCGTTATAAGAATATTGCCAAGACGCCTAGTGAAGGAGCAGATGCCATTATGGACTGTGCAATTCAAGCAGAAAATAAAGGTAATTAGAATATTCATTTTTATTTGCACTGGTTATCTATTGGATGGACGATGGGCAAATCCCGTAGGACATCTTCTATGGGGAACTATCATCTAGCAAGAGACAGATTGGTCGCCTTCAGCTGCGCTTTAAAGATGTCTGTAAGCTCAAAACCCAGCTCAAAGACAAAAACATTGCTAAGAAAGAAGTATAGATACTACACTCAAATGCCAGCAATAATAATAATAATAAAAACTTGTCATCTCATGGATTTTGCTGTTCTCGTGGACTACAGTGAACATGAAAGAAAATGAAAAGATAAACAAATACTTGGATCTTGCCAGAGAGCTGTAGAAAAAGCTGTAGAACACGAAGGTGACAAAGATATTGTAATTGGCACACTTATATATAAAATATTTTTGATATCATCTGATAAAGTTATTGTTTTATGAAAATTTTAACAAAATTATGTAGAGAAATATTTGAAACATTTGAGTGTCATTTAGAGGTTTATTGGTTTAAACATTTTTGTCTTTTGTCCTGATTTTTAAGCAATGATATTTGGATGATTTCAGAAATAAAGAAAAAGAAATTAAGAGGGTGATTTTTGGTATCAGATTAATTATTTAACAGATTTTGATCTGTATATAGAGATTATATTGATATTATATTGATGTTCTGTGCAAAGATTTTTTAAAAGGTTGATGTAAGAAGATAATAAAAAGGAGAGATGCCCAAGGAGACATAACAAATAAATAATAATAATATTCTATAATCATTTTACATGTCCAGTTTGAAAAACTACCTATAAATCTAATTAATAATATTTAATTAAATATGAATAAGTTTTTTAGTAGAATAAATAAATTTAATTGTTTTTCTTTTGAAGTTTAGAAATTTAATTTCTGTATAATTGATTACATTTTGAAACAGTATGGCCTCCCACTTATTTTCTTTTCTTCCCCTTATTTATTGAATGATCCTCAGAAAGAGGAGGAAGAACATTTTGAAGCAGTATGGCCTCCCACTTATTTTATTTTCTTCCCCTTATTTATTGAATGATCCTCAGAAAGAGGAGGAACATTTTGAAGCAGTATGGCCTCCCACTTATTTTATTTTCTTCCCCTTATTTATTGAATGATCCTCAGAAAGAGGAGGAAGAACATTTTGACTAACTAGAAGGACCATTTTGGTTTGATCTA
This sequence comes from Doryteuthis pealeii, assembly GCA_023376005.1. Classification (NCBI taxonomy): domain Eukaryota; kingdom Metazoa; phylum Mollusca; class Cephalopoda; order Myopsida; family Loliginidae; genus Doryteuthis; species Doryteuthis pealeii. The sequence goes on from CM042152.1 coordinate 27,529,971, forward strand.
TTCATGAAGTTTCAATTTTGGAGCTCTGGGAGTGTGGAGTACCCCTTCAACACCATTACTCCAATGTTTGCTCTAACACAGAGTGGTAATACCTGTTATGATCCCATTTATGGATTAAATAAAATTTAAAAAAGGAGTTTGAAAAAATCTTTTTTTTTAAAATTGAGTTTGAAAAAAAAAATGAATACGAATCAAGAATGAATAAAACAAAACATCTTCAGCTTAAAATAACCAACAAGGGTTGACATGCCTTAAAATCCAACCAACCTTTATCCAAACATTTTGGTTTGAATTCAGAGTTTTCCTTCTAGACTGGTTGCCATACCAAAGTTAAAGAGCCCAGCCTACCCTACTATATATGTATACCCATAGCTGGAAGGAGAATAGTTAGATTTGTATCTTTCCAAGAGTATTAGTGCTATGTGAAATGCAAACAGCCAGGTCCAGGATTTGAACTTGTCTTGCCATGTCCCTTTCCTATGATGGTAACCATTACATCATGCATCCTCAATATTCTTATTAAGTTTGACCCCACCCCCTTTCTATATCGGGAATATTTAAATCATTAAAACTTCCCTTCTTGAGCCCAAGTAAGTATACCAAATTTGGTTACACTACATCAAACCATTTAACCATCTGTAGATGACAGATAAATTCTTCTCAATTATTAATACTAACAAGAATATGCACCCTCCACCATGCATAAGTATGGAAGTTTTAATGTTATAAAATATATTAAATTAGAAAGACTAACAAATTAAATAAGAATGCATAAAAAATTACACTTATTTTAATTGCTTTCTATATAAAATCATTCATATGATTGATTTTAATACATTGGAAAATAAACAATAATATTAGAGATCAATAACACCAACTAATTATTTATCAAACCCAGTTTTGTTAAAACCATTATTAAATTAAATTAACTACACCATATATTATGTAAACCTATATTTCTTAGTGATATATAATACACATTGCAGGATTTTAGATGCACTAATAACATGGGCCTTTTGGGGCCTGTGTTTGTTAATGTAAATTAACAGCGTTGATCCCAGGGGTTATCCCCCAGGCAACACCTGCCCCTCGATTTAAAGGGGCAGGGCTGGGTTTATTGCCCAGCGCCTGAGGCGCCCCCCTTAAGAGGGAATACCGACGGAATCAATGCATTTTAAGTGCCTACCAGCCATGAGCTTCGGCTTGTGGGTGGGCCCACATAAAAATGTCCTTGTGTCACGCCCTCATAAGTGGGATGAGAGGCAAATACCATAACATGGGCTGTTTTGAAGCAAATCAGATTTTCATAGAGACATTGTTGATAAATAAGATTTATTCTATTCTATGTATTAACTATTTTAACTGTAAATTAAATACTCATTGATAAACTTATGCAATTCCTGAGGGTATTGTTGCATAGTTTTGTTTATAGACACCAACTCTCCATTATGATAAGATATAGATTTTTTTAATCAATTCATTTTTTCTTTTATCTCAGGAGTAACTGGAAAATTCTTCAAAGACCGCAAAGAAGCAAAATCATCATCAGAATCAATGGATGAGACTCTGAGACAAAAAGTCTGGGATATGAGTGTTCTGTATTGTCACCTAGAGGACAGGGTGATACCTCCCCCTGCAATGCCTGCCCCCAAGAAGACACGTGTCAGGATCTCTGTAACCCCATCACCTGAAGATGACGACTATGAAACTGAATCACAAAATTTATTTAATCCAGGAAAACTGAAAGCTTAATTCAAACCAATGGTAAGAAAGAAGAAGAAGAAACACTCAGAGCAAACAGTAGAAAATGCTGTAATACTAAAGTATATGTTTAAAGAAAATGGTTTTTAATTCTTTGTTCTTTGGAATGAGCTATTTTTTTAAATTATAGGTTATATGAACTGTTACACTCTCTCCTGTGATATTTTTGAGTTCACTTCCAGAAACCATCAAAGAAGTGAAGATTCTGGAAGTAGAGTTCATATCAAAATAACCTGGCACATATACACAATGGTTTGCTGTTTGGCTCTTTATGGTTCTGATATATGACTTGATAGATTTGACAGTTAAACACATTAGAAGGACTTGACAGTTAAACACGTTATAAGGACTTGACAGTTAAACACGTTAGAAGGACTTGACAGTTAAATGCATTAGAAGGACTTGACAGTTAAATGCATTAGAAGGACTTGACAGTTAACTTGACAGCTAAACGCATTAGAAGGACTTGACAGCTAAACGCATTAGAAGGACTTGACAGCTAAACGCATTAGAAGGACTTGACAGCTAAACGCATTAGAAGAACTTGACAGCTAAACGCATTAGAAGGACTTGACAGCTAAACGCATTAGAAGGACTTGACAGCTAAACGCATTAGAAGGACTTGACAGCTAAATGCATTATAAGGACTCTATAGCTAAACGCGTTAGAAGGACTCTATAGCTATATGTGTTAGAAGGACTCTATAGCTATACGCGTTAGAAGGACTCGACAGATAAACATGTTAAAATGACCTGACCTTTAAACACAATAAAATGATTTGACCTGACAAATAAATGTGATAAAATGATTTGACAGATAAACTCCAATTAGAGAAATCTGAAATGATGTCCTCTATAAAACATGACATCTCCAAAACAGATCAATAAATATTCCGGTCAATGAAATTTGGATAAAAAATCAAAAAATCTAACAAAATCTCAAAAATCTTTTAAACATCTTATTTAGTTGATGTAAAAATCTGTTTCTAAAATTTGAAGTTGTTAGAGTTTTTATAAATTTTATTAAAAGATAAAAAACTCTTTCATTCTCTTACAGTATTAACTTTTTTTAATACCTAAATATTTTCATATTTTAAAAGACGAATTTTGGACTTGTTGGAAATCTATTAAAAGAATAAAATAAAAAAATTGCTATGATTTCTAAAAATGTTCAAATTGCTTAAACATTCAGCATTTTATGAAAAAGCCATCAAGTGATTTGAACTAGTTGACCTTTCATAACTTTAGCTGATTCTGAATAAATATGATTTCTGAATTTGGCTTGTAAAAGGAGAAATTTTCTTTTACTTTGGAAAATTTGTACCTCTAATATTTATATGACAATGTAGCACAGTGAGAATCGAACTCATTTATGGTAGTCTGCTAGACTAGCTCTCTAACCATTAAACCATCATGAAGTACCCAAGCATCACTTATGTATGAATGTTAACATTTTAATTTTACTCTTTTAAAGGTTGTCATTAGTAATCATTAAGCTTATTGTCAAATCACATTGTGATTGTAGAAGTTATTTGAAAATAAGGGGAAACTACTGTGATATACTTAGAGTTATTTCCCTTGAAGAATGAAATCATTCTTATCAGGGTGAACACGAATACAACCCACACACACACACACTAATTATTATTTTTGCTCAATTAGTTTTTCACACCTGCCTTAGCCGGTGGTTTATTGGAGGATGAGTGACAACAAGTCTCCTCAGGTCTCTAGGATTCTTCTGAGTATTCTAGCCGATCTTAACAGTGCTGTATTTTGGATGGTCTTGATTCTTCCTCAGATTTCCAGTTCACCCAGACTCCTTTCCAGTCCCTTGGGAACCGTTCCCAGGGCAACTATTATTATTATTATTATTATTATTATTATTATTAAACTGGAAATTGCTTTATTCTTTAAATTAGATAATTTAAATAGTATTGCATGAACAAGCTGATTATGATGTGCCATTTTTATTGTAATGCTAACAAAAATCATATGATTATTATAATAGAGATACTGAGGTCTTATTTTTAATAATAATAATAATAACAAAATTATTGTGTACAGTACTCCGGTGCACTACAACTTATGGGAATTTATGATTATCATTATTATGTAAGTCAACTTTAATTTTTTTTTTGTTTTTGTTTGTTTTTTTAGTGAAATGTTCATATTCAAAATGTCTATATCTCGGATGAACAATTTGGTATATTAATCTCTCTAAGATATATTCATTGGTTTTAAAAATATGAATTCAAGCATGTGTTTTTTCAAGTATTTATTAAAACCCTCTGTTTTTTGTTGTTTATTTTGCTTTTTTTTCCTGAAATATTATGACATTTTCATTTATATTTACACCTAAGAATTTAAGAAAAAAATAAAATTTGGCACCATGAATAATGAATAAATCCAATAATTTTGACACATCAAATTTTCAATTAAAATTATTGGTAATATTAAATCTCTTGTAAGAATATACTATCATTTAGGTTTGATTTAGCTCAGTCGGTGCATGGGCCTAGGAATCACAAGGTTTTGGGTTTGATACTGGCCTATTGCCAACTCAGCAACATGAGTAGCACAGCTTCTGTGCAGTAAAGTGGAGAGTTGATGGTAGGTATGTCACACCACCTCAGACGCAAAAACAATCTCCCTGGTTTGGCACTAGCAAAAAGGGGATAGATGCCCTAACTGTCTGGTTGTTGCTGACAATAGGCCACTCTACCTACTTTACTTTTTTTTATACTATCATTTAAAAATTATTATTCTTTAAGTTATTTGATAAGAAAGCGTATAAAATATCTAAATTAGGAGTGTGAAAATGATGGAAAACAATACTAAATTATTTCATTGGAAAAAAACTGTTTTGACAATTAAAATGAAATAAATTTTTCAGTATCCAAAAAGTATTTCTCAAAGAAATCTACAAATTATTTTAAGTCAATCAGAAATTCTATAATATGAACAGTAGTCCAGGTTAAAAGCAAAGTAAGAATAACCCAAAGCCAAACTTTTTTTTTTTTAGACCTGATTTTTCTGATGCAGGTATCATTGGGGAATGAGAAAAGTTTTTGTAAACAGTCCAAAGCCTGGCCTAATTACCAAAACTTACCACACTTTTAATCTGGACTGCACAGCCACTTATTTCATTTATATTGATTTTTTTAAATTTTGTGTTGAAAAACAAATTTTCTTTTTCTAAATTAATACCTATGCTTTTATACATATCAATTTATGACAAATTATGATATTTACTAAATCTTTGAAGTAACCTTCATATTTTGATCTGGAGAGATTTTTTTTTCTTTGAGGCATCATTTCATTCATAATTTTAATTATTAATTACTCTTTAACATTTCTAACAAACCTTTTTTTAAATCTGTATTCCAATTGTGCTTTTATATTTATAATTATGACTTTGATAGTTAAAAAGAAAATGTCTATATTTGATAAAAAATCTTTTTTTATAATTAAAAAAAAAAAAACAAATTCTAATGTTTTCTATATTCTTAAAATGACTTTTATCTCTGCTAACATTTTTAAAAGAAATTTTAGTAAATGACAAAAAGTTTTTTTGATGTTTGTTTTTCCCTCTATTTGTCTGAAAATTTTGAGATGAGGGTTGATAATTTGTATTATTTGAATTTTTTTCAGCCTTGTGGTCATCTTTATTGTTATACAACATTATGGTTGATGTGCTCTCCAGCCTTCTTCAGGTGTTTTGTGTCGAACTTGGGAACCTTCTTGTTGAGTTTGATAAGAAACACTTGAAGAAGGCTGGAGAGCACATTGGCTGAAAAGTTATGTATATAACAATAAAGATGAGGACAACAGTCCGAAAAATTCAAATAATATGTTTTCCCTCTATTGATATAATTGAAGTATTAACTGTTTTTAAGCATATATATATGTACTATACATACTTATATATACTTGTGCCTAACAGGCATTAATGATGAAAGTATTAGTTGTTTTATTGTTTAATATATTCTCCAATCATCTTTGAATTATATTAATAATCATATTCTTTTTTTAATAAAAAATGTTCTTATTACAATGTACAAAGGTTGATTGATAAGTAAGGTCTCCTACTGCAAATTATCCCCAGTAATAGAGAAAAATGTTTGACAATGTATTTGGCAGTGTATAAATCCTTGTTTAAATATGTTTAGTGTCAGCTGTATGATGACATTAAATAAAAACATTTATTCATCTTGAGTACTATGTTCAAGTTGTGTAGAAAGACTTTCAAGTCAATAAATGACACAAATCTTGAAATTTGCTTTTATTACTTACACTCTGTAAAGTCAAAATTTGGCACCATCAGACTTTTGATTGTTCCTGAAATTTAAAGAACTTTGGAATTTTTCATCTAATGCCAAAGTTGAAGTGGCTCTGTGCATTTGGATAGTAAACCAAAAATATTCATGTACAAAAAAATAAAATTAAAATTAAAAAGTATTTTTTTACCAACCCATTCCACATGAGTGGGATATGACACAAGGTCAATTTCTTAAGTAGAGTTTAACCGGTTTGAATTCAGAATTTTCCTTCTACTATTTATCTATAGCTAGAGGGAGAATAGTTGGATACATACCTTTCTCAAAGGTATTAGTGGTAAGTGAAATACAATCAGCTGTGTACAGGATTTGAACTCTAGTCGACAAGTCTATTTCCTACAGCAATAACCATTACACCACACACCTCCACATGGGAATAGACATTTGGAAAAATGTGTAGCACTAAATGTTAAAAAAATAAAGTTGTGATTTTAACGAGAAATAAATATACTCCATTTTGATACTAGGTTTATTGTTCTGCCTAATTTAAAAATTCCCATAGAAAAAGAAATGATGTACCTCACAGCTCAAAATGGGTGCAAATGTGTCTTGCATGCAAAATGAGTGAAGGGCTTTAAATAAAGTAAAATATGGCTGCCTTAACAACTTAATTTAAGAAAATGTGATCTTGTAACCAGGAAAATTGGTGAGAATGTATTTGCAGATATTCAAATTTTTTCAAGATCAAGCTGTGCATAAAAATGCTTTAACATGGTGTTGAGGTTAAAGACTGCTTTGTGATTCTTGCAAGTAATAGACTTCATTGTCAGACTTTTGAAATTGCGACAGCAATTATTCAGATCAGTTTACATTCATCAATTCCTTTTATAGGATTGGAGACCTTATTTATCAACACTTTTATTTTGGTAGTTAAATTATTGGACTTTGGGGTTTGTACCAAGATAAAAGGTATTAACCAAATAACAAAGACAAGAATTTGTACAGTTCTCAATTTTGACAATTCAGATGATTCCATTTGTGGTACCTGACCCCAGGATATTGTGAGAATACTACCAACACTTGCAATCTGGGGTGATGAAGCCATCTCAGTGTGGTGGTAGCTGGTCTTGTACTGTGTGGTCATATACACATTAAGGTTGTGTCTCTTTTCCTCCTCAATTTCTCAGAGTATTTCAGGTTGTATCCAGTTCTGTTCATTTCCCTGGTCTCCCAGTCTCTGAGGGGTAATGTTGCATGTCTTGTGGATTTCCTTCAGGATATCCTTCTGTCTCTTGTACTACTCCCCCCACCCCAGGATCTGCATCAGCAAGAAAGTTCTCTATTATAATAATAATAATAATAATGAATTTATTGCATACAATGCTCAGGTGCACCACAACTCATCAAAGTCTCATGTATAGTTCATAGAATAATGTACTAATGTCAGGAACAGGAATAGCATACAGTAATAATATACATGTATGCATGTATATGGGGGGGGGTCTTCTACTAAATTAAAGATTCGAAACAGAAATAAAATCAGTCTGACTTAGTCTACAAGGTGAAGAAAAAGGGTGTCATTCTTAAATTACTATAGAATAAAATATAAGTCTGCTTAGGGATCATTCCTTGTCTCTGGTACCATGTAACTCAGTACAACCTGTCTCTCTGAGAGGAAATAGGCACCATTAAGTAACTGCATTGTCTTTCATGAAAGAAATACTTGGCAATTCACCCTGATGACCTTATAGATTATAGGAGAGGAGATGGGCACTGCCAAATAACCACCATTGCCCTAAGGGATGCCATGAAGGAAAATACTTGTTACCCTGACGACCTAATAGGCCATGAAGAAACATGCAGTTAAATATTTCTGAAAAGGAAAATTCATTTCTATTCAATGTATTGTTTTTTTTTGTCTTGTTAATTTTTAACATTTCTTTGTAACCTCAGGATAGATTTAAACTGCTGTATCAAATCAATAAAATTTTTAATATTTCTACAATTTGCATATAATTTATGAATGTGTATTTTTTTTTCTTCTTGATAATGTTTTTATCCTAACATTTTGTGAAAAGTTTAAAAATATTTTTGTAGCTATTTTTGTATTTTATTTATTTATTTTTTCAAACTTTTTTTTTTTTTTAGCAAAGAATAACCACATTTCTCCCAGGATGCATTGCAATAGAAAAATGCAAAGTTCATTGTTTTAGTTCAATGATTGAAGTATTAAACTAGTAGCAAGTGCATTTAATGTTCAAAACTAAATACTTTTAATAATATTAACAAAAGTATGCACACTCTAGGTGCAAGTATTTAAATTTTATTGTAATAGAATATTATATTAAATTAGAAAGACTAACAAATATAATTAAGAACAAATATAAAAATATTACAGTTATTTTAATGATATTTTAATTGATTTCTATATAAAATTACTTTTAGTACATTTGAGAATAACATGATAGTATTAGAAATCAATAACAGCAAATAATTATTTATTAAACACAGTTTTGTTAAAATCATTATGCAAATTATTCCCACCATATACTATGTAAATCTTTATTTCTTAGAGATATACAACACGTATTTCAGGATTTTAAATGCATTAACAATATTGTCAGTTTTGAGGTAAATCTAACTCAGCTAGACTTTAATAGAAACATTGTTAATAAATAAGATTCTAATTAAGATTAGATAATGATTATTTCATAATCATTGACAATATAACTTAAATATAACTTAAATAACTAAGGAATGTGATGTCAGTGATGATGTAGTTTTAGTTACAGGCAGATTGTTACATAATCTCCATTATGATAACTAGCAAATATATGCACCCTCCGGGTGCAAGTATTTTAGTTAAATTTTATAATAAAATATGATATTAAATTAGAAAGGCTAATGAAACTGAATAAGAATGTAGATAAAAAGATTTTGAACAGAGGGGGTATGATTGAAAAATAGAACAACTTTGAAACTAACTCTTCTATCATTTTCCGTTACTCCCATCTTTCATTGGTAAATGTTCCTAATTAAACTGTTTAGTTAAAATAGGAAGTAAAGAATAATATTACAGTTATTTCTTCTTGTTAAGGGATTTCTTTTAAGATTTATTGAAGATATTTTTGCTCATATTCAATAAGATAAAACCAAACAATTAGAAATCAATAATACTAGGCATATATTTATCAAAATCAATTTTTTAAGATCAATATGCAAATTAGCCTTCCCGTTCATACTGTAAACCTTATTTTGTTGTATATATAAATACAATTGCATGTTATTAGTATGTAGATATGGTCAACAGTGTAAGTAATGTAAAACAAATTTATTAATAATTGAGGTTTAAATAAAAATAAAATCCTGGAGAATATGATGTAAATAACTAAAGGAATTGTGACTTGTATAGTAATATAGTTTCGGTTACAGACAAACCCACAATCTCCATTATAATAAGATATTTGATGCAACATATTTATAAAAATAAATACTTTTCTGACTTTATTTTCTGCCTAAATTCTATTGCAAAAATATTTATAAATCACTGCATCTTCTGATATTTTGGCCTCAGAAAATGTTTAACTTTGGAGATTAAATCAGACATTTCATCAATTATTCTTAATTTTTTATTAGTATTTCTTTCATCTTAATCTATGATAAAAATTAACAATGCTTCATCTAACAATTGATAAAATTAAAGTAAAAATCAAGGTTGTCCTTGTGTTTTATAGAATACTAGAAGCAGCTACCCAGCATCGCCAGGGTAGAGGGGGGAACCTGGTGTATTGATTTGTTTACTTTTGAAATTTACAAATGCTGAACATTTTTAAGTAGAATTTCAATGCTATTTCTATGCATATTTTGATTGTTAAATATATTTGAATATAAACCAAATTTTCATAATTTTTGTACAAAAAGCAAGAACCATTGATATTTAATGTGTATATATATATTTACTTTGTCGTTAATTCTTTTTTTTTCTGTAGTTTCATCCATCCATACATACATGAATACATACAGACCAACTGCCCGTTATATATATATGTATAGATTGCATAGAAACAAATAAATTTTCAACAAACTTTTTTACAATATGAATATAACTTAAAAGTTATCTTTTCTTGTTCTTTGTTAAATTAAAAACATTTTATATTTAGAATAATACAGCCAAATGAATTAGCAGATTTATATTATTTTTTTTTTTTTTCATCAGCTTTCAATTTAATCTTGAGATCAAGTAACAAGCCAAGACTCATACATATTTCCGGATTATATTTCAAAACAAAAAGAAATAAAAAAAACAACAAATAGTAAAAGGAACTATTTCCACACCGTTCCTTGCTTTTACCATTATGTTTAAATGAATATCATGTATTCAAATATAGTGGCCTTTATTAAAACATCAAATTCATTAACTAAATTTGTTGTGCTATCCTCATCTTGAAAGCTAACTTTTATCCTCCTCCATTAAAAAAAGAAATTTGTAATTTTTTTTCTAATTTCAATATAAGTTGAGTTTTTTTTGTTTTTTTGCTAGGGGAGGTAACTGGTGATACGACAATTTCAAAGTGAAATAGGCTATATGATATTTTATGTTAATATATATAATTAATTTTTACAGAAAAAAAAATGTCAGATTGTTAATGTTTCATAAAATTTTAAAACAAAATCTTCACTTTTTACATTGTATTGCATTTTTTGTTTTGGTTTCATTTTATTTGCCTCATTAAATAAGATTAACTTTTTTTATTATTCTAATATTTAAAAGATTTAAATTTGAATATCGAGAGGGAATTTTTTTTTTTTAATGAAATAAATGTAAACTTTTTTTTTTTATCAAAAAAAAAATCTGTCCAAATTTCTTAGAAAAATCTTTGTCATCTGATTTTATTTCAATGTCCTCATTTTGTATATGCTCTGGTTTCTCCTAGTAACATGACTAACACACATATATATATATATATATATATATATATATATATATACACACAATCCCATTGCTTCATAGGCAAATTACATACAATCACTGTCCAATATCACTACATCATGATCACTTTTTACAAGTCTTTCTTTTATATCATTTTTAAAAAATTCTATTTTTATTTTTATTCTTTTTTTCATCTTATTGAAAGACTCGGATCATTTTTATATTTTCTGACTGCATGATAATATAGGGCAATATAAATGTTTATGAAGTTTATTTCCCACCTTTGTTGTTTTAACTGATTTTTATAAATTACCTCCCCTGCCGTTAACAAATGGATTTACAATTTTTCAACAAGATTGATGACAAAGAAAAAAAAAAAAAAAGAAAAAAGTGTCTCAAAAATAGAATAAACTTCTTTTCTTTCTCTGAACAATTTGCTCCTATTCAATAAATACTCATTATGAAATTATTACACTGTATTATTGTTTCTATATTAAATATCTTTTTTCAATTCAAAGATGGGTAAAGGCTCTCCACTAACACCACCACTTCAGAAGCAAAACTAATTATCATCATCATCACTATTATTATTATCATTATTGATAAAGAAACCTGTGATTTCAATAATAGAATTGTATAGTTCTCAGCCCAACCAAGAGGGGATTGATTTTTTTTTCTTTTTCAAATTATGGTGTTTAGTGTGTGGTATGAATCTAATAAAATATGTTCCATGGCTCTAGGACATTCCTTTCTTGGTTGGGCCGATAACTTTTCAGCACCCCTTGGTATGTTATATATATATATATAACATATAGATATATATATGTGCGCGCGCGCGTTTTCTCCACTCCTTGTGTTAGTCTCATGACTGTTTTATGTATTTGTAAAAGTACAATCATCAGATAAAACCTACAAGTAGAAGAACTAATAAATACTAAATAAGGATTTATTTATTAGTCCTTTTACTTGTATTATAATCATGATGATGGGGAGAAAACATTTATTTTAGGTGTTATCCTGCTCTACTGGCCACTTTTTGGATTTAAGAAAAAACGTTTTTATAACAACTTATCTATCTATCTATATATATATCTATAAATATATATATATAATATATAATCCGGAGAAGAAATCTTCCTTACGATGTAGGAGTTTTTTTTAAAAATGTGTCACAGTTTGCAGAGCTCAATGTGTGCTCTTATTGTTAGAATCACAGAGCAAATTTATAATTAAAAATATAACAGAAAACTCAGATTTGTTGCTTTATAACCTATTTCAGGAAGCTTAGTGTCTAACACCCTCAAATCATTTTTAAAAACATATCGCAGTTTGCATAGCTCAATGATTTGGGGGTGTTAGACACTTTGTCTAAGCTTCCTGAAATAGGCAATGACATCAACTTTGTCAAGTATAAGGTAGGGTCCTGAAGAGATCATATAGACTGAAACCATGGTAGACCCATAACTCTTTTCCACCATTACTATAACTACTATTATTATTGCTCTGTTTTTAATATATTGAGCACTTTTGGATAATTCATTAATGCCACTGCAACAAAAAAAGTTAAAGCAGTAATTGGATACTATATATGTATATATATATATATATATATATATATATATATATATATATATAATTTATATTTTTGCTTGAAGGCAATTATAATGCGTATATCGCATAAAATCCGATAATAATAGAAGATAATAATGACAAGTGAATTTTGGTAAAGAATTATTTGGTGTGTAGAACATCGTACAGACTGTTTCAACTTTATTAAGTCTCATCAGCGATGTATACTAACGATTTCCCTCCGACAGAAATCAAAACCGGGACTTCAGCAGGATAGTCAGAAACCATACTGCCTCGCCATGATACAGCACAGGACAATCCTTGTGAAATTAACCTGTCAATGATACTGATACGTCTCTAGCATATGAGGTAAAGGGACATTGAGTGAATAATAACAAACCTGGGCCTTATGCTCTTCGGCGAAGGTAATAAGATTTTTGGATGTTTTTTTTTTTTTAGAAGCATTGTTGAATAAAGTATATATAATTATTTATATTTTTGCTTGAAAGCAATTACAATGTGTATATCGCAAGGATATTTGTTTGCTTTTTGTTTTTCATTTCTAAAATATTTTGCTTCTATTTTTAAATTTTATATTTTCTAAATGTTTTGTTTATTTTTCAATTTTTTGTTTATTTGCTTCAGATATATATTTTATATATATTGTTTGTTTGTTTTTATTTTTCATATTTGCTTTTATTTTTCTAACGCATATATATATATATATATATATACTCACTCTCCTCCATGTATATAATGCTTTTTATATCATCAATCAAGTATTGATTGTTGTGTCTTATGCAAATTTTATTGGATTAAATATATCAGTCAAATTTCAGAATTATGTTGATGCTTTCATCTTACTGTTCTTTTTTAATAGGTACTTTTCTTTTTCTTTTTTTTTTTTTAACCCTTTGAACCTATAAGCCCAATATTCCAAGCTGAGCACTATTTTTCTATACACCATAAATAAAATATTTTGGGCTAAGGGATGTCATGTCAGATGCTAATAATCAAAAGAGGTGCTTATAGTGTAATGTTTATCATCATAATGTATTGGACATGGTGACCAGAGCTCAAATCCTGGATGTGGCTGTTTGCATTTCATATATATATATATATATATATATAGCATTGCAGGGGGGCAAAATAGAGTGATGATGGTAATTATTCTATATTTATCTATTATTAGACTAAAGCTGATTGAATCAATGATTGTTTGCTAAAGGCTTTTTTCTTATTTAGTTTAACACAAAATACATCCCAAAATATTCCTTAGTTTTGTTATGTTTGAAAAAAATTCCAATTAGTCATAATTTGCAATTCTGCCTGTCACTTTCTACCTCTCTTTATATATATCTTGATTAACTACTTATACATGTTTTCTCTGTGAAAGTAAAGAGAGATATTGGAGAGTGTGAGCAGTAGATTGAACTTCCCAATTTATTTGTATGTTAATTTTCAGCAGCTAACGACTGGCTTATGTATAAGACAGGTCAGTTTTTTACTTAATTGCAAATTTTAGCAAAATGATTTTAATGTATTTTTTAAATTTTCTGGTCATATTTGTTTATCATACTATCCCTAAACAATCTGACCAGAGAAAGCCCAATCCTGTTTGGGAAACCCTGGAAAGGTGGGTTTCATATATTGCATATGAATACTACATCATGAAAATTGATATGAAGTTGAGATGGGGCTCCGTATCATAGATTCAGGAGAGGGGGGGGTATGAGTCTCTAGCACCCACCCTGCCTGAGTATGACACTAAATTGCATCTGATGGTGAGTTTCCAGTTCTGGAGATGTGTGGAGTACCCTTTCATTGTGTTGGAATTTTTGTGATATATAAGGCGTGTGCCAGACGGTCACTTCTAAATATAGACTCGTTGACTACCACATGACCACCAAAGGCAACCTATTATCCAATCACTGGCAGTGCTGCTGCTGCTGCTGTTGGTGTATTTATAATGCCTGATTCTAATCTTAGCTCACTGCTACTCGGACCATCTAGGACGTCGGACCTAAAGGACACTATCCCACAAGGACTTATTGATTTACTCACTTGTTTACTTTAAGTTCTTTTACAACTGGAACCAAGGATGGCGGCTAGTTACTCAACACATTGCACTATATACCCATTCACATTGGGCATATAAATGTCGAGAGAGACAGAGTGAGACAATGGGGTGGGTTTTTACTTTTCTGCTTCTTACTTGTTCGGCAGCCATTTTCCTTTGTTGGACTGATTTCTTCCATCCAAGTTTGGCAGTCTGTGCATTTCTTGTTGATTAATTAAGCAAGCAAAGACTTTGTTATTTTTAAATTTTTTTAATCAAAACCCCAGGCCAAAAGGTTTTTGAACCATGTGGTGAGAATCAATATCTTGAGCAAGGGACCTCTGTGTCTGCTCCCAATGACTTTCAGCCGGCAACTGCTAACTAAAACTGATTTCTGTTCACACGCCTTCTATTGGCGTGTTTCCGGTGGGGGGGGGGGTCAAATACAGGTTACCACCTGTCAATAATGCAAACAGTAATTTTCCACTCAACGCCCTCCGATTTTGAATTTTCAACGAACTTTGATTCAAAAATATCTAGCTACACTACTTACATAATTCATAGGTTACCCAAACAATTGCTATTACTCTCAGGTCCACCCTATATTATTTTAGTACCTGTTAGGGTCCCATTTATGGGTCAAGTAGATCTGCTTAAAGATTATTTGTATTCAATAGGAATGTGTGCAAAAAAAATACTCCTAAGAAACAATTGCACAAAAAAATGTACAATGAATGCAATTCTCTGACCTCTAGGTATAAAATAATCCTAGACGGTTAAAATCAATAAATCAATCATCCCCCCCCCCCCCCCCCCAGGTAGTGACGCGCTAGGTGTGGGAAATATATTGACAGAATAACACTGATTTGCAAAAAGGGAAAAGTTGTTACAAGGGAGATAACTGTAACAAATTATAGATACCAGTTTTGATTATATCTAGCTACTAGCAAAATGAGCCTAAAATGCGTTTTTGACAAAATGACTTTAGCCCCTACTACAGAAAATAATTTACCAAAATTCATGGAATTATCAGATTGTAATGAAATTTTCAGTGTTTATTTATCAATGAACGATCTTTATAATGCATTATTTATTTTATTTCAAAACTTTCTCATTTTTTTCAGGTCACTTAATTTTGACCACCCTTATGTTGGGGGCGTAAAATGTTTTGCGAGTTGGTCATTTTCGATACTAATTACAGTATAAATAATGAGATAAAAGACCGAAGTTATGAATAGAAACAAAAAAAAAAATTTTACGGTTGTTGTTTTATAAGAAAATAAGTACCGAAAATCGAAAAATAAAATGTAAAAAAATAATAAATAATTAATTTTTTGGAGATTTCTTTTTTACTCATTTCGATAATTATTTAATTGGCTTATTATTTTATAAAAGAAAAAAATATGCATCAATGTTTTTTCTGCTTAAAAAGGGGAGGGGATACATTTTCAATCTAGTTTTTCTTCAAAACTTATTACTTTTGGCACCTAAAATAAGGTTTGCATTAAGTAGATATTTATTTTTGGAATCTAAAAATATAACATTTTAAACTTAACATCGGGATTTTCATATTTTAAATGAATTTTATATATTAATTTTTCATAACAAAAATACTAAATTAAAGTTTTGAAATAAAATAACTGATGCATTAATAAAATTCATTAATTGATAAATCAATACTGAAAATTTCATTAAAATCGGATAATTACCTGATTTTTGGTAAATTTTTTTGCAATCGTGAATATTACAGTAAAATTGTAAAGAAGCACTTAAAACCATTGAAAAAGAGGCTGAATGGCGGATCACGCCAAAATTGACCAAAACAAATGGTTTTAAATCTTTTAAAAATAAACTGCATATGTAATGATATTTTTCTTTTTTTAATGGTGGTTATTATAACCATCATTAAAAAAAGAAAAATATCATTTTACTACTTATCAATTTAGACAAAGTTTGACGTTAAATAATAGATTTAATTATTTTTAATTCGCTTTTAAAATTACTAGCAGTCGACAAAAATGCTAATGCCTAAATATCGAACTTGTATAGTTTCCGCCATAAACGACTGGATTATTTGGATTGGCAATTTTGCTTGTCTAAAAGTCGTTTTTTTGTTTGTTTATTTGTTTTTAATTTGAGAATACAGGAGCATGAATTGACTAAAATCCTTTTAATTTTTATATTAAAAAGAAGAATGAAAGCATAAAAAAAAAATCAAAGTAAAGAAGGAATACATAATTTACCCAAACCCTCCGCATGAGTAAGATGTAACTCAAGGTTCATTTCTTAAGTGGAGTTTTAACAGGTTTGAATTCAGTGTTTTCTTTTTCCTAAATTGGTTGCCCAACCACATCTTGAGAGTCCTGTCTACCCTACTATTTTGACTTAGATGTATTTACCTAACCCCACTGCAAGAGCAGGATCTGACACAAGGCCAATTTTTAAGTGAACTTTAACAGGTTTGAATTCAGTTTTCTTCTCCTAGACTCGTTGGCTAACAATGTTTAAAGAGCCCAGTATGCACTACTATTTACCCATAACTGGAGGAGATTAGTTGGATGCATAGGGTATTAGCGCTATGTGAAATCCGAACAGCCTCATCCAGGATTTGAACTTGTGTTGCTGTGTCCATTTCCTAAGATGATAATCATTACACCAAGGATGCCTCCACTAAAGTAAAGAAGGAATAAATTGGAAAGACCAAGAATCCAACAGCCCTGTCAACTGAGGCTTTAGAATACACCAACTTCACCCCTCTGCACAGGGGCAAGACCCCCCCACGCCAAATAGGGCTACCTATTGGCTGTGTGTGGTGACCCATAATGCTTAAGGATGGAACCTGGTGGCTGAGCAGTCCATGACATGCAACATTCTACTTTGGCCTTACGTAGGCTAGACAGGGTCCACTGATCAATTGGTTGGTCACATCAACCCTTAGCACCTATATGATTGTCTCAACCCTATTGTCCTTATGGCAAGCTCCCTCCCCTTTCTATCATATATATGCTAGAAGATGGTGTATGAGGGTCTTAATGTCCTGTCTATGATGTTATTAAACTCTATCTGATGGTGAAGTTCCAGTTCTGGAGCTCTGCGGAATGTGGAGTACCCCTTCATCACCATTACTCCCAAGTCCACTCTGACCTTGATTGGTGGTACCTGTTAGGGTCCTATCTATGGCTTAAATAGATGAAAGTGAGTTGTTTCAATTTTTTTAAAGTGAGTACCCATCAAGAATGAATAAAACAAAATGTGTTCGGCATAAAATAACCCAACAAGGGTTGATATGCCATAAAATCCAACCAACAAAGAATCCAAAATGACATTGAGAAGGAGAGAAGACTCAAGTATAGAAAGAAGGAGTGAGAGGGAGCAAGTGAGATAAAGAAAGCAAAATTAAACTAGCAGGACCTGTGGATATACAATAGTATGATAATTTAATTATTACAACATTTGATATGTTTACTTTGAGAGCTATTGAAATATAGTTCAATATTTAAAAAGTATGATAATCTTCATTTAACTCTCTCTCTCACTCTTTGTTTTCTTTCTTTACTTCTTTTAATTTTTTCATTATGTTTGATTGAAACGGATTAGCCTTATCACTTCTGTGTGCTCATACCCCTCTCTATCTTTCCCCGTACTCTTTCTTTCTTTTTTCTTATTATGTTTTTTCTGTATAGCATGTCCTTTTTCTTTCCTTTCTTTATAATAAAAACTGAATGGTCCATTATTTAGCTAAACTGACAACACTCATAAGAAATAAGAATTTGGCGGATAAGCAACACCAGATAATCAGGATTTCCATTTTTGAATTTCATCTTGGCCAGTTTGGACGGTCTCATTTTTAACCAGAGGGTGTTGCAAGATGATAACAGTTGTACAATTAAGGAACACGAGTATTATATATATATATATATATATATATATATATAGTGTCTGTGTAGTTATTACCTGTGAAATAGAAGAAAAATAAATCCAGATATATTTAAAATCTTTAAAGATGCTGATTGTTAACATAAAAATAGAATTTCTCATGACCCTTTAATGACACGTTTATGAGACCGAAATAAATATACGTCACATTGTATTTTATATATAAATAGATTAGAAACAAATGAAAATTCTGCATCCAAAATGAATTTTTGCTAATTTTGTTCTTTTGTTGTCCCGGTCTCCTGCTCTAATTTACACTATGTTTTACCATGGCGGCGAATTTCTGACCCAACTTAGATATTTTCCGAGTTGTGTATTTGTCACTTTTTGCTGGAAAATTAATGTAGACATTTTACATGCCCACCCCCTGATTTTTATAGGCACGACTTTGAAAATATCTAATTTAGGCCAGAAATTTGCCTGATGCTGGCACGGTAAAACAGTGTAAATTATTGCAGGAGGCGGGGATGACAAAAGATCAAAATTACTGAGTGTTCTAACATCATGTCCAGTAAATACGTCCTCTTTCAATTCATTCTCTGACAAGCCATGAAACATTTGGCACAAATACATAAAACAGGTCCCATCTTTAAATAGGAATTTAAGAAACTGTTTCTTTTACAGGGAGGGGGAGGAGGGTTAGTTTTGAGTCCCTTTGGTTTGAATTCAGTTTTCCTTCTCTTAGTCCGTTTACCATACCAAGGTTAAAGAGCCTAGTATGCCCTACTATTTAGCTAGAGGGAGAATAGTTGGGTTCATACCCTTCCCAAGGCAGGAATGAGAAAAAGAGGGCAGCTACAACGATCGTAAACAATATATGGAATTACAAAGACCAAGAAACCCCATATAATATAGAGTGGAAGATTTTGGACCAACCCAGACCATATATCAATGGATCCAAGAGATGTGTACTATACTCTACAGAAGAATTCCAAATCCTACAAGGATTATCTTCATCGTACAAATACCTGAATGCTAAATCGGAAATATTTAGAGTTTGTCCACTCAGAAAAAATACTTATTAAACTCTTGGACTGGAAAAACAACGACACAAGATCAACCACCTTAAAAGAAAAAATATTTTACAAGTGTTATTTCTAACATCATGCAGGCATAAGGGGAAAAACTCAGACAAATAAAATGAGAACACCTCAACACTATACATAATGGATATTCATTTGGATGTCATTTCCTAGACAATTTGTCTGATGTGAAGCATCTAATGATTTGAAACCAATGGTAACTAAAAGCAATTGAATGTAAAGATTATAATAATAAATATAGCTTTTACAATTGTAATCGAGCATTTTCTTTTCTTTCCTCCAATATAAAAAAAACTCCTGTATCTATCTATCTATCTATCTATATATATATATATATATGTGTGTGTGTGTGTGTGTGTGTGTGTGTTGTATATATATATATATATATATATATGTGTGTGTGTGTGTGTGTGTATTTGGGCAGCATTCTTTCATTTATACATGTAGAATTAAACAAAAGACATGTCTCCTGTTTAACAATTTTATTAAAGATCTTTTCCATCCAAATGTAAAAAAGTTGGCCAGAAAGCTTGAAAAGATTGTTAATAAAATTGTTAAACAGGAGATGTGTCTTTTGTTTAGTTCTACATGTATGTATATATATATATATATATATAATATATATTGAGAGTGCCTCTCCAAAAACAAATAAAAATGAATACCTACATTTGTCACACTACGACAACACTCTCCTGTTGTCTTACCACCTCTCTGACACTAGTGCCATACAATAACATCTAATTACAAAACATACTGACAAATTCACATCCAGTGACGTAAGAAAAATTCTCACCAAAAATACCAAAATCCTTTATAAAATAACAATAAAAAACGCTTAAAAACTCTTGAGGTGATTTGCATAAAAAACTATTTGGCACCTGCAATAATATACTAAACATATTTAATAATTAACACACTAATCTTTCCAACTCTCAAAAAATATGATAATAAATGAATGAATAAATTCAAAGGAAAAATAAAAGAAACCTAACACCCTACAACCTACAATCTCTGAATGACGACTGACAAAATGGTCAAAAGTGCTTTGGTTAAAAGTATGGGACAGTTTATCCATCATCTGGATCCCAATTTATGAAAAACCATGAGAAGATTAGAAAGAATACAGATAAAGATCATAAAGAAGAAATATTCCATGGTCTTCAATAATATCTGCTTAAACAATAACCTGCTGCCAAAATACCCAATACACACACACACACACACACACACACATATATATATATATATATATATATATATATATATATATAATATATAAGTTTAGGTGAAAGACTCAACAGAATGACAAACAAAAAAAGCAACTAAAAGATTCAGGATGATAAACATTGAAAAATAATCTATATGTACCTTGAACTGGTTTAGGGAATCAAATCACTTACAAAAGTTAACTACACAGGTTTCAGCCAGAGAATCTTCTGGATAATTCTGAACCCCCACACTTCAATATATATATATATATATATATAAGAGAGAGAGAGAGAGAGAGAGAGAGAGAGAGAGAGAGAGAAGTATTGGGTCTGCATATGCTTCTAACCTGAAAGTAACTTAAGATGACTTAATCAGATTTTTGTCATCGGATAAAGAAAAGATAAGATCTTTGAAATATTGCAAAATGTTTTTGTTTTTTTTACTAGTTGGACCTGTGGATATATCACATATGATAATTTAATTATTACATTTTATATATTTACTTAAGAGCTATTGCAAAATTGTTCAGTATGTTAAGAGTATAATAATTTTGATTTAAATCTCTCTCACTCTTGTTTTTCTTCCTTTCCTTCTTTTCATCTTTTCATTATGTTCAATTGAAACAGATTAGCATTATCACTTCTATGCGCTCACCCCCTCTCTAGATCTTTCCTTTACTCACTTTCTTTCTTTCTTTTTTATTTTTTTTTTCTGTTTAATACGTCCTATTTCTTCTCTCTCTTTCTTTCTTTATAATAAAAACAGAACGGTCATTATTTAGTGAGGTGAGGCCACTCATAAGAAATAAGAATTTGACAATTAAGCGCCACCAGATAATCAGGATTTACATTTTCCTTTGCATTTCATCTCGGATTATTTGGACAATCTCATTTTTAACTAGAGGGTGTTGCAAGATGATAACAGTCGGAATATTAAGGAACAAGAGTATTATATTTTTTCATGCTTCAATTCCAACAGCCTTAGATGTAAGTAAGTACATTTTGTTTATTTTTTCAACACTTTCTTTGAGTTTTTAGCATTATTTTCATATAGAGGACATGTCACCTTTTATTACATATATATATTAAAAAAAAAATTTTTTTGAACTGTGACGGCGTGAAAAAAAAACAGGTAATATAATTTTTGTAAATAATGAAATAAAATATAAATTGATTCCTGGAGAAAAAAATCCATATAAAAAAAGAAAAGAATAAAACATCCAAACTGTCTGAAAATAATCAATCATTATTATGATGAATGGCCAAAGAAAAAGCACCAAAAGAATTGCCAATACAGTAAGTAGAACATAAACTATAAAGCCCAATGAGCCAGAAACCACCTACCTAGGTTTGACCAAACAGATTATCAGGATAATTCTGTCTCAAAGTCAGAATTATCCTGATGATCCGTTAGGTAAAACCTAGGTAAATAGTTTCTGGCTCATTGGGTTTTAGTGAAGACATAAAGCCAATGACACTTAGTAATTGTCAGTTTGTTGCCTCTGTAATATTTAAACCAAGTGCTTAGTTAGAAAATTGTAGAGCGAGAAACTGACAGTTTGTTGTTTTTTTTCAAGACACAAATTCTGATTATTTTACAATTATTAGTAAGAATATACACCCTCCAGATGTATTTAAGTTTTAATGTAATGAAATAGATTAGAACAAAATTAAATAAGAATGCATATTAAAAAAATTTACACTTATTCGAATTATATTTTAATTGGTTTCTATATAAAATCATTCAGAATATTGATTTTAATATGTTGGAGAATAAAACAATAATATTAGAGATCAATAACACCAATCATTCATTAAATCCAATTTTGTTAAAAGCAGTATGCAAAATATCCAGACCATATATTATGTAAACTTTTATTTCTTAGTGATATACAAGACACATTGCAAGATTTTAAATGCACTCATAACAAGGGCTGTTTTGAGGTAAATCTAACTCAGATTTTCATAGAGATATTGTTAATAAGTGATTTATTCTATGTATTAATGGTTTTGATTATAAATTAAATACTCATTGATAAACTTACACAGTTTCTGAGGGTAATGTGATGTAGGCAATGATGTAGTTTCTGTTACAAACAGACAGACACTGAATCTCCATTATAATAAGATATTCTTAGATTAATTTTTCTTTTTCTTTTTTTGAAAAGTAATCTTTATTTTTCTTCCAAGATGTGTCTAGAATAAACATAAATTATTAAATATGTACAGACCGTAATAACCACAGAAAAATAATTTAGCTTATTAACTATTTACAATGAGATGAGAAGCAAAAATGATTTTCTTAAAATGTTTGATTTTCAACTGTTCATATTTTTTTTTTTTTTCTTGCTTTTTAAAAAAAAAAATTTATCTGACTAATGTACGACAACAGTAGTAATGCATTCATAATTGAATTAAAATCCTATTTTGTTAATAGAAAAACATTTTGTCTGAATTTAAGAATCTATATATTAATTCCTTAATAGAACAACTGTTATCATCTTGCAACACCCTCTGGTTAAAAATGAGACCACCCAAATCATCCAGGATGAAATGCAAAAATGTAAATCCTGATTATCAGATGTTTCTTATCTGTTGAATTCTTATTTTTTATGAGTGTTATCACTTCAGTTAAATATTTAGACCATTCCGTTTTATAAAGAAAGAAAGGTAAGAAAAAGGACATGCTACACAGAATAGTGTTACAGCCGAGTTCAACAGAATATCATTCTATGGAGATTCTGCAATAAGAATTCTCAGATATTCCATTTTGTCAGACGTATATAAGTTAAAAAAAAAAAAAAGTAAAAATTACGGATTTCTGGCTCGTTTCTTCACATGAAATGGTTGAATGGAGGTTGGTAAAGTCTAAATAAGGAAACGTACAATGTACACAAGAAACACATTAACAAACCAGTAAAAGAAGTTGGTTTGGTTTGGTTGGTTTGGTTTGTTTTACGGCATATCAACCTCAGTGGGTCATTTAATGCCGATAAAGTTTTGAAATAAATCAATTCTTAATGGATAATACAATTTTTTTTATAAATACATTTTTCTATTTAACCCATAGATGGGATCCTAACAGGTACTACCACTCCGGGTCAGATTAGACCAGGGAGCAATGGTGATGAAGGGGTGCTCCACATTCCCCAAACCTCCAAAACTGGAACCTCACCATCAGATAGAGTTCAGTAAAAGAAGAACGAACATGTGGATAAAACTTAACCTATAATTTTATTCATAAGAAAAATAAAATTGTATTTTTGTGGTGCGTGCGTGTATGTGAAATATATATCGGTAATCTGTTTCATACTGAAGTTTATAAGGATGGAGTAATTGAAATTACCAAATTAGTACATTTTACTACTACTGGCTGGGGTTAGAAATATGCAGGGTTCTCGAAGAATTCACTAATTCTTCCCTCCCGGTCGAATATGCTAGACTGACCGTCAACAACTTGGGATGCTCTATTTGCTGGCCCGTGAGCACTGAAATATATATTATTTCACCTGTCTCAACAGCCCCCTCATTCTACCACTCAAGCGTCATTATATGAAGGTTAAATGTCTTCATTCTTCGGTAAAGATGATATCTTAGTCCTTTCGTCGCTTTGAGTCGAACTTGAATTCACGTTTGAAGATATCAGAGACTCCTTTGGTCCTTGATATGTCTTCCATTCTGTTATCACAGTTTAACTCTTCGACCGAGTACAAATGCTGATAATCATTTAGGAAATTGCAGGCATTCTTAATCTCCCAATAATCCCATCCTTGTGCCAAACTTAACGTTAGCTCCCATTTTCTTTTCAGGCGTCAGGCATTCCGCTTTATGCTCTCGCCTGTTCACCAAACTTCAGCAATAACCATTTATTGCTCTCTTCCACAGTCGGATGGAACTGTCCACTACCCGTGGCGACCACAGAAAAAGAAAGTGAAAATTATTTTTCTTCTTTTCAAGTCATTTTTTTGTCACATGGGGATCGCCTATGGAAATGAGGTGTTGTGCCCCGATTCCCTTTCTTTCCTTCTTCTTCTCTTTAAGAAGACTCTTTCTCTTTCCCTTTGCCACGTTAGGGTCAACAAGAAAGTTAATCTCTCTGCCTGTCCCTGGCTGGAGGGGTGGGGCGAGTGCTTCATCGTAGTTTATCCTTAGGCCGATTTTAGGTTTGGCATGGAACGAACATTCACGAAATATGAAATATATTTTGTCTAATCTCTTTCCTTTCACTTCTTGCTGTCGTCCGCACTGTCTCGTACTGCTATGACGTCACAATAGAAAGATAAGAAAAAAAGAGAGTAGGGAAAATATATAGAGAGGGTGTGAGCGCACGGAAGCTATGATGCTAATCTGTTTCAATGGAATAATGAAAAGATGATAAGAACGAAAGTTAGATGATATAGATAGATAGATAGATAGATAGATAGAGAGAGAGAGAGAGAGAGAGAGAGAGAGAGAGAGAGAGAGTTAAATGAAGATTATTATACATTTTACATATTGAGGTATTTAGTAATAAGTTCTTAAGTAAACATATCAAACATTGTAATAATTAAATAATCATACTGTGGTATATCCACAGGTCATGCTAGTGACTAAATAATATTGTAACATAAAATTTCCATGTTGATAAATTTTACTTTTTTCTCTTTCAGATTTTATCCTTTATGAAATGCAACGAATAAATTGTTGATAGACAAGTGATGAGATTATATATATATTATAAAGGGCAGTTAGTGAGTATGTATGTATGTATGTATGTATGTCCGGGAGGAAACTAAGAAAATAAAGCAATTAACGACAAAGTAATTATATATACATTCACTATCACCAGATCTTGCTTTTTGAGTAAAATATTTAAATGTTTAATTTATATTCGTGAAGATAATTAAAAAATAAAATTTGAATAGTAACAGAATGTGTATATATATATATATATATATATATATATATATATATATATATATATATATATATATGCATTTAATATCTTAAATAGGAGACATTATTTTTTCTTTTCAGAGTGTCTGTGCACTGTTTGTTCTGACGCCCCACTAGGCCGGATCAACGTAAGGTCTTTTTCACTTAGGGATTTTAATGAGGCATCCTGCAAGATCCAACTCGCGATTCAGTAATAATGGATCTGCGAGACTAACTTTTTGACCCCTCCCCCATCTACCCAGGCGACTCCGGGTAGCTACTTCTAGTTAGAAATTAAAACCGAATGAAAAGGTCAAGTTTACATAAACATAATATTAAACATATTCATAATGTGTTTAAATTTTTCACCTTTGAAAATGTCAGTTATGATGACATGGATCAAATGTCTCTTTAAATTGCCATTTATTCTATGCAGACAGAAATGCTTTTCAGATTTACAACTTAATATTTATCTTTACATGGTATCTCATCATGGAAAAATGGTTAGCAAACTAGTCTTGCAGATCACTAAATAATTTGGTAGTGAATTTCATCCTCATATTGTGTTAGTATAACATTTATTCTAAGACTAACAGCAACAAAGAAATGAATCAAAACTTAGTTCAATTCTAAGGGTTTATTTAACAATAGAACAATGACTAAGAATATAACGTCCTTCCTATGTATAGTCAAGCTTGGGAGACTTACCAGTCTGAGGGAGAGGAAATTTGAGGATATCTGGTATCTTATGATTTAGTCAATTCTTGGAGATAATTTATGGTCGACTGCTCCCTGGAACTTGTCCTGGAATTTCTATCCGATCTTGTCGCCAAACTTCCAGGCACATCACATGATTGTTATGTCCAATCACAGAAATACTCTCCCTCAGTTAACTCCACAGATAGAAATAAACGTATTTTACTGACCCAAGACTTATTAAGTGCTCCATAATTGAAACCTTGCGCCAGATCTAAGCTATGCTTAGTATTTTAAGATACCCCACATGATTTGATGGTTAACAAGTTAAATTTATCTCTCTTGTTTGGGTTCGTCCCGTTTGTATTCGTCCCTCTAGTTCGGATTGATCCTTTTTTGTTTGTATTCATTTCTCTTGTTCGTATTCGTCCCTCTTGTTCGTATTGTGGTATTCATTCATCTCTCTTATTCGTATTTGTCTCTTTTATTTGAATTTGTTCCTCTCGCTTGGATCCATCCCCTTGTTCGTATTCGCCTCTCTTGTTTGGATTCATCTCTCTTGGTATGGATCCATCTCTCTTGGTTTGGTAATATTTGCAAACTTTTTTTCAAAGTTCGTAAAAATACCGTGTTATCCTTCGTGTTAGACCCGGTAGAGCATACTGAAATTTCCTTATGTACTGACCCTGACGACTTAATGTCCGTTTCAGGGTCAGTCAGATAAATATCTGTGAATACAAATAAGAAGACCATATTTGTGTAAAATCTACACCTAATGTCTTTCTCTATGCAATCACAAAAAAAAAAAAATGGATAAAAACTCGTAGAAACCGTAGGAAATGGACTCGTCGCCCCGAGTTCAAATCCTGGACGAAGCTACAGTTCAAGTAGCGCTAATACCCTTGGAAAAGGTATGAATCCAACTACTCTCCCTCCAGCTATGGGTAAAATAGTAGGTTAAACTGGGCTTTTTAACCTTGGTTAGGCAACCAGTCTTGGAGAAGGAAAACTCTGAATTCAAATCTGTTAAACTCCACTTGGGTTGGTCACTACTAGAATAGGCTGAGTCCTAATTAGTGATCTATTTAAAAAATGAATTTAAAGTAAGGCACCTCTTGTCATAAGTCTGGATAAATGACTTATTAACAGTCTGGAGGGTAAATTTATCAGTGCCATTTAACTTGTCTGTCTTAGTGGTAGGGATAGTGGATATTTGCGCCCCACTGTTCACAAGGAAACGTATACCCGTAGTGCGGTCATATACAAATTATAAGCTACTTACTTAGGTGGAGGTGCCTGGTGTAATGGTTTGAATCGTAGGAAATGGATTCGTGGACACGGCTGGATGAGGTTGTTTGCATTTCAAAGAACGTTTGCATTTCAAAGAATTTTTGGGAACGGTATGCATCCACGTACTATCCCTCCAACTATGGATAAATAGTAGGACAGAATAGGCTCTTACAAAAAATATATCTAAGGTAGGTAGGTTGTCTCCCTTGGTGGACGTGCCTCTTTTCAAACCAACCAATCACAGGCCCGCAATTTTTATCGGCTGAAAAATGAAGATAAGAAATCTTCCCCTCTTTGTACCAGTATCTCTGGAGTCAGATATAAAAATCATCGCTCCCTATAATTCAGCAGAGATAGAAAAAGGGCCATCATAAGTACGATAACTTACCATAAACATTCCAAGGACTCAGTTATCACTATTTATATGATTGACATTTCCTACATACAATACTATCGTTTGCAACAACAATTATTACAAGTGTATTTTCATGTGTGTATAAATGTAGTAATATAGTGTTATCTGAAATTCCTAGTTGTGTTCGAGTATTTCCTGATTATAACTCTAGTTTATTCCATATTCGCTGCTTAAATCAGCACATTCTTTAACCTTGTTTGACAACCAGTATAGAAGAAAGAAAACTGAATTAAAACCTGTAAAACTCCGCTTAAAATTGACCTTATGTCACATCATGTTCGTGTGGAGGGGTTGGTAAATGCATATAAGCTACTTACTTTACTCAGGTTTGTGAACTGAGTCGCCTTCAATCGTTGTCTTAGGCTTTTCTCTGGTGTTGTTTTAAAGGAACAGGATGACTTACAGCAATGAGCCCTATCCCAAAATTTCCTGTGTAAATAACACGTAGAGTATTTGCTTTTCCCCCTTAGCGTGACCCCTACTTTGGGGGTGAGGTAAAGTGGCTTTATCCATTCTCCTAACATTGTTGTCTAACCTGATTTCTAACCTCTGTTGCTGTTCCAAGGGTCAAACCAGAGGATCTGACTCCAGAAACGGAAGCAATGCCACCTGAAGCCATACCTGCAATATTATCTGCAATATTAGCTAATTTCTTGATGTGTGTACCCTCACCCAGCATTACTTATGGTCTTTTTTCCCACATTAACAGATAGGCATTCAATTTCGGATGAAGAAAACTCAACAAACAAAATGAAAGTACAAACATCAAAAATACAAGAGTTGCAAACTTAATGGTGTTTCAGCCAGACTTATCTGCTGAAGTCCATCTTGATTCTGGGAGAGATTGGATAAGACTGTGATGGTCAAAACTACAAGTAATTCTAAAAGGGATTCAAATGGGGCGGCAATCTACGGTAGTGTGTTGATTGGGCCCTTGCTGCCAAGGGCAGATAATTAATCCCCTATTTTTCCAATAAACTGAACTATTTTGATATACGGCTAGCAGACGCTCGAGAAAAATATGGCGTACAATGCCGTCGTTATTACCATTTCCGGACAAATTCTAAAGACGACTCAAATATTTTGAGGGTTTTCTGTTTTCTAAAGTTTTCTCGGTGAGGAATTTCTCCATGTTCTTCTGCTGTGAAATGAATGTCCACCAAACGAGTTCGTCCCTTAACCTAAAATAAGGTTCTTCTTCGGGTGGGGAACTAATTATGTCCCTCACTTCCTTAAATGCCTCGCTGGATAACTTTAAAATAACCAAGTGAAGTTTTGCTCGTTTCCAGTGTCTTTTTCTTGTGTGTCGCTCTTTAGAAAGAAAACTTGATCTATGCTAGTCAACAAATTTGTTTTAGAAAATTGCAAAAAAGTTCCTTGTTGTCATAAAGTGCTGTATTTCCACCCTTTCTCTCCCTCCTGCTGCTTTCCTTTATCTTCCCTCGTTCTTTCCTTCTATTCTCTTTGCTTCCTTCTTTACTCACTGACACCTGTTCACTTAATGACCTGTCTCCCCTTTTCGGATAAGTGGGTGTCTTTTATCAACACCCACTAACCCACAATGCATTGCGCTCTCCTCTAAAAAGTCATCTCTCCCCCTTAATTTATCACAGCACGCCAGCAAGCACTCCTCAAGTACACGCCCAGTTTGAGCTCGTTAGTAAGTACTTTTGACCACATAGAGGTAAGTTGAGCAAAAATCAGAGCAAAGTCTGTCTTCACTTACGTAGGCAGAATTGGTATACATTGGTTGTACGTATATAGTGAGGTGTTATAAATGGTGAGAAAGTAGGGGGCTAATTGTCTCTACGATCGGAACTCGATAGAACGTCTTTTATTGGAAAAATAGGGGATTAATTATCTGCTCTTAGAAGTAAGGGGCCAATCAACGCCCTCCCGTAGATTGGCACCAATTTGACTCCTTTTCGAATCACTTATGGTGCTGACCATCACTGTATCAAGACGTTTTATCCAGTCACTTCCTGAACCAAGATGGACTCCAGTAGATAAGTTTGGTCGCAATGCCATTAGGGTTGCAACTCCTTTTGTATTTTTAAATACATGTTTGTGCAATTATATTGTTTTGATTTCTTCACCCGAATTGAAACCCTATCTGTTAATGTAGTAAAATATATGGTGCCCAGCAAAAAACTACCATACCTTTTCGCTTTACGAGCTAGGACAAACAGATAAGTCTTATCTCTTCCAAAACCGGGGACAAAAGTGAAAGTTTTACGGGCTGAATTGTCATGTGACCAACGAACACGTGACGAGGGAATCCGTGCTTACAATTCTAGGGAAGACAATTATATTTTTTCCTCTTACACTGGTATCCATCCCTCTTGCTCGTATCCATCCCTCTTGCTTGGATTTGTCCTCTTGATTGGATTCATCCCTTTTGTTCATATTGATCCCTTTTGCTGGGACTCGTCCCTCTTGTTCGTTTCATCGAATGAATACGAGACTAAATGCGAACAAGAAGGATGAACTTCACCCCCTCTTGTTCGTATGTTTTTGATCCGTCCCTCTTGTTTGGATTCATCTCCTTTACCCGTTCGCATTGGTCCCTTTTGTTGCTATTCGTTCTTTTTTTATCGTATTCATTCCTATTGTCCGTATTCGTCTCTTTTGTTCGTATTCGTCTTTCTTGTTTGGATTCATCCCTCTTGTTCGTATCGATCCCTTTTGTTAGTATTCATCCATCTTGTTGGATGTATACCCTTGTTAGTATTCGTCTCTCTTGTTTGAAGTATTCCCTCTTATTTGCATGCAAATCTTTTTTGGATTTGTCTCTCTTTGGATTAGTCCATTCTTGTTTGATTCATCTTTCTTATTCGGGATTGTCCCTCTTGTTTGGATTCATCCACTACTCTAGTATTGTTATATACACAATTTTTCGATCGAAGTGCCCTCCAGTCTTGTTCAGGTGTCTCTTGTCGAATTTGGGAACCTTCTTGCCGAGAAAAATAATATTAAAAAAACGTTTTGAAAGTATTTTTTACACTTGTGTTTCATAATTTAAATTAAAATCAAAAACATCAGTTAAAAAGAAATAAATAGATAGCATTTTACAATTTGTTATTAAATCATTTATTTGCAAATGTTAAATATAAATTACCGAAGAAACAAAATGAGATAAAGGAAACAAAAGAAAATTCGTAATTGTTTTAACACTGTAATTGCCAGGGTCTCTGAGAGGTGGGTGCATCTGATGTACACATGGACCCTTGGAGGTCAAGGGTGGGGTGGTGTTGTAGGTTCTTTTGTGGAGACCACTTCCGGCTGTAATGAACTAACTTGATATCAGCTAAAAAGTCAATTTGGCACAAAACAAAAATCTCTTGCACACAAATTCAGGTGTCGTTTTTTTTTTTGTTTTTTTTTCTTTCTGCGGGAACCAACAGAAAGCAGCTTTCCTTAGAAATCTCTCAAATTGTCTGGTGGGAACCCTAGTGTCACTTTTTACTTTAATCTTCTCAATATTTATTCGAAGGTAGAATAAACTTTCTAACTTGTTGTTGATGATTGCTTTCCAGACAAAATTGCACCACCTTGGGGATCAAAATAATTTAAAATTTAAAAAAATAATAACAATTTTCCCAGGAGCCCTCAGACAGGAAGAAACCTCTGGGCATGCGCAAGAAAAAAGGGACCTCTTGTGGTCATAACGAGATCCCTCAGTCATTCCATTCAAGCCTTGACTGGGACAGACACTACGGACTGGCACAGGAAAGAAATTTCCTCTCCACCAAAATAGCTAGAACCTATAATAAAAGTCTGAAACCTAAAATACTTTTTTGTTTTTTAAATCCTTATTTTTCCCTTCCTTTATTCTTTTCAGCAGACAAACCCGACAAGAAATAGAACAATATATATGGTGTTTAAAAAGAACACCAGCGAACATCCACCAAAAATACCTAATACACATTAAAAACTAACCCTACCCATAAACCAAAAATACGTTTATTTATTTAATTTAATTCCCCTTATTTCTTAAATGAGACTCGTATAAAACCCCATCTACACGAAATATTAAGCCTATAAATCAATTTAACAATAACAGATTTTGAAAACAAAAATATTCTTAACATTCTCAGTAAAATCTGTCATGGCACCCTGCATTACTTTACCGTAACCAGTGTTAAGGTCTCAGTATGGTTGCACCACTTGGAATTTAACGAAACGCCTGGAGCAAAAGCTGATGAGACAACTACATAAAGGATTGTGCGTGCCTGTTTCTGAACAAATTCCTTGAAGCAGCACTCTAACAGTTGTACGGCCACTTAATCTCCCATCTCACAACCATCCAAGTAAGCGACCTCATAAGCCGAGTTCTTCTATGAACCTATACACATGGACACAATAAGTGTTGGACGGATAAGCAAACTTACATCGATTAAGTTATGTATGGATACTGTGTGCCGTCTGAGCAGGCATGTCCAACACATAGCCGGCCTTTTTGTGCGTCGTATGCAGTCCCTCGGCAAGCAACAAGCGGCGGACGCCACAGATGCGCTCTTATACGGCGCTTTTACAAGTAGAGTTTTTTAAAAAAGTTTTTTTTCCAAAATGAAAACGGTTCGTTCATTTTCATTAGTGCATGTGGTTATTAAGAAATAGAGTTTAACAACGCATTGTTCTCATCCCTTCCTTTGAGTTGTGGAGGGTGAGGCTAACCCCAGTCAATAAAAGGGAGTGAGTCTTTTCCTCTTGTCTTCTCTTTCAACCAATACATGGCTATAATAAAGAGTGAAGTGACACTTGTTAACGTTAATCATTTGAACTTGGTCAGTAATAGTCCTTTATTTAGATTTTAACTACAGGTATTCTCCCAATCTAATCGAACGGCTCATAAATTTTAACAGCTTTTCGAATCATTTAATGCCGAAACAAGTCCATTTTGATATACTCTATGTTTCAAAGTTCTATAT
>CM042152.1:27563098-27588049 GCA_023376005.1 Doryteuthis pealeii
ATTCACATAAAAATATAGCATGAAATAACATAACATAAAATAAATATAACATAAAATAACATAGGCTACTGCCAATCCTGTTTTTCACTACCACTAATGGTTACACTCTCTCATTAAGTCCACTCCTTAAAACCTGCACCATTTTGCTCTACCTCTTACAGCACTACCTCCAAATTTCCATACTCCCTTCACTAATCACTCCTTAAAACCTACACCATATTGCTCTACTCTCTACAGGCACTACCTCCAAATTCATAACTCCCTCACTAGTCACACCTTAAAACCTGCACCATATTGCCTCTACTCTCTACAGCACTACCTCCAAATTTCATACTCCTTCACTAATCACTCCTTAAAACCTACACCATATTGCTCTACTCTCTACAGCACTACCTCCAAATTCATACTCCCTTCATTAGTCACACCTTAAAAACCTGCACCATATTGCTCTAACTCTCTACAGTACTACCTCCAAATTCATACTCCCTTCACTAATCATCCTTAAAACCTGCACCATATTGCTCTACTCTCTGCAGCACTACCTCCAAATTCATACTCCCTTCATTAGTCACTCCTTAAACCTGCACCATATTGCTCTACTCTCCACAGATATTTATATTATTTTTTTGCTCTAATAACAAACTGCTGTCACCTTTTTTTCATTTCAGACAAGAAAATTGCATTAGCTTTTGTATAACTGCAGCCATTATTTTTAGTTCAGCAGTAAAAATCAGAAATTTTTTTTTTGTTTTCAAATATTATAGGATTGTTTCTCCTGTAATAATTCCTGCTTGACAGGAAGAACTGTCAAAATATCAGAATATTGGTCACTTATAATGTCTCCTTTTTTTTTCTTTTTTTTAAATACATAATTATTTGACTTGTACTATGTGATAAAATTACCAATTGTTAGTTAGTTATTGGTAACTTTTCAAGTAAAACCACAGTTGAAAGTTTAACAAGTTGTTCTCCCACATGAAATACCATCAGAATGACATTAGTAATATGTCTGATCTACACTGACTTACAATACAAATGTCAAATGGTGTTGGTAGATGGGCTTTTTGCATTAACTGCCAAGGAAAGAAAGAAAGTTTCAATGAGAAAAAACAGATATCGTTTTGTTTTTCCTATTTTTTTCTTTCTTCTTTCTAAAAATGACAAAAGACAAATGTTTTGCCCTAGAGTGAGAAACAAGTTAATAATATCTTGTTTGAATTACGATAACAAATTTTAACAATGGTTTTGTGTTTTCAATAAAATAAAAAAATCATATCAGTCAACAGGTTGTTTTATTTTCATTCAGAACTGAAATATTTTTTCTAGCGTGTAATAATACTTTTTTTTTTTTAATAACCAAATTTTAAAAAAAAAGATAAAAAAAAGATTTTATACTAATGATAATATATTTTTAAAAAGATATTTTTCTGGTACAAAAAAAATTGTATATTTATTTTAAAGAAAATATTTATGTAAAAAAAAAAAAATAGTAGACTTATAGCTTTATTTAAAAAAAGAGCAGAATATATATGCGGATATTACCACAATTATTACAATGTTTGATGTTTACTTAAGAGCTATTGCTAAATAGTTCAATATATAAGAAGTATAATAATCTTGATTATAACTCTATGTCACTCTTTTTTTTTCTTTCTTTCCTTCTTTTCATCTTTTCAATATGTTTGGTTGAAACATATCAGCGTTATTGCTTCTGCATGCTCACCCACTCCCTCTATCTTCCTCTACTCCCTTTCTTTCTTTCTTTCTTTCTTTCTTATTGTATTTTTTGTGTATAGCATGTCCTTTTTTCCCCTTTCTTTCTTTATAATAAAAACGGAATGGTGCATTTAGCTGAGATGACGATACTCATAAGAAATGATAATCCGGTAGATAAGCAACACCAGATAATCATGATTTACATTCTTGCATTTCATCTTGGAGGATTTTAGACGGTCTTATTTTAACTAGAGGGCTTGCAAGATGATAAATGGTTGTACAATTAAGGAACATGAGTATTGATATATAGATATCAACACTTCTTTTTTAAATTTTGGATAAAGAATCTTTGTTATTATTTTATAACTAAATTTATCTTATCTTTTACTTCTTTTGATGAAGCATTTCCACTATTATTATTTTATTTAAACTCTGTAGGATTATTTATGTCTTGCAGCAGCATAGTTTCCTGCTGATTATCATTTATTGTTAGAAACCCTTTTCCCGCGAGAAACAAAATTTGTATATCAAATTTGATAATTTTACACCAAACTGTTTGAACGAAGAACAGACAAAAAATTCTTCTCAATTATTAATACGTATATTTACAACCCTCTGCAAGAGGCAGGATGTAACACAACGAAGAACAGACAAACAAAAATTCTTCTCAATTATTAATACGTATATTTACCAACCCCTGCAAGAGCAGGATGTAACACAACGAAGAACAGACAAACAAATTCTTCTCAAATTATTAATACGTATATTTACCAACCCCTCTGCAAGAGCAGGATGTAACACAACGAAGACAGACAAACAAATTCTTCTCAATTATTAAATACGTATATTTACCAACCCTCTGCAAGAGCAGGATGTAACACAACGAAGAACAGACAAAACAAATTCTTCTCAATTATTAATACGTATATTTACCAACCCCTCTGCAAGAGCAGGATGTAACGAAGAACAGACAAACAAATTCTTCTCAATTATTAATACGTATATTTACAACCCCTCTGCAAGAGCAGGATGTAACACAACGAAGAACAGAAACAAATTCTTCTCAATTATTAATACGTATATTTACCAACCCCTCTGCAAGAGCAGGATGTAACACAACGAAGAACAGACAAACAAATTCTTCTCAATTATTAATACGTATTTTACCAAACCTCTGCAAGAGCAGGATGTAACACAACGAAGAACAGAACAACAAAT
Source organism: Doryteuthis pealeii (assembly GCA_023376005.1). NCBI lineage: Eukaryota > Metazoa > Mollusca > Cephalopoda > Myopsida > Loliginidae > Doryteuthis > Doryteuthis pealeii. The sequence continues at coordinate 27,566,033 of CM042152.1, forward strand.
TCTTTCTCAATTATTAATACGTATATTTACCAACCCCTCTGCAAGAGCAGGATGTAACACAACAAAGAACAGACAAACAAATTCTTCTCAATTATTAATACGTATATTACCAACCCCTCTGCAAGAGCAGGATGTAACACAAGGAAGAACAGACAAACAAATTCTTCTCAATTATTAATACGTATATTTACCAACCCCTCTGCAAGAGCAGGATGTAACACAACGAAGAACAGACAAACAAATTTTTCTCAATTATTAATACGTATATTTACCAACCCCTCTGCAAGAGCAGGATGTAACACAACGAAGAACAGACAAACAAATTCTTCTCAATTATTAATACGTATATTTACCAACCCCTCTGCAAGAGCAGGATGTAACACAACGAAGAACAGACAAACAATTCTTCTCAATTATTAATACGTATATTTACCAACCCCTCTGCAAGAGCAGGATGTAAACACAACGAAGAACAGACAAACAAATTCTTCTCAATTATTAAATACGTATATTTACCAACCCCCTTGCAAGAGCAGGATGTAACACAACGAAGAACAGACAAACAAATTCTTCTCAATTATTAATACGTATATTTACCAACCCCTCTGCAAGAGCAGGATGTAACACAACGAAGAGAGACAGACAAACAAATTCTTCTCAATTATTAATACGTATATTTACCAACCCCTCTGCAAGAGCAGGATGTAACACAACGAAGAACAGACAAACAAATTCTTCTCAATTATTAATACGTATATTTACCAACCCCTCTGCAAGAGCAGGATGTAACACAACGAAGAACAGACAAACAAATTCTTCTCAATTATTAATACGTATATTTACCAACCCCTCTGCAAGAGCAGGATGTAACACAACGAAGAACAGACAAACAAATTCTTCTCAATTATTAATACGTATATTTACCAAACCCCTCTGCAAGAGCAGGATGTAACACAACGAAGAACAGACAAAACAATTCTTCTCAATTATTAATACGTATATTTACCAACCCTCCTGCAAGAGCAGGATGTAACACAACGAAGAACAGACAAACAAATTCTTCTCAATTATTAATACGTATATTTACCAACCCCTCTGAAAGAGGATGTAACACAACGAAGAACAGACAAACAAATTCTTCTCAATTATTAATACGTATATTTACCAACCCCTCTGAAAGAGCAGGATGTAACACAACGAAGAACAGACAAACAATTCTTCTCAATTATTAATACGTATATTTACCACCCCTCTGAAGGAGCAGGATGTACACAAACGAAGAACAGACAAACAATTCTTCTCAATTATTAATACGTATATTTACCAACCCCTCTGAAAGAGCAGGATGTAACACAACGAAGAACAGACAAACAAATTCTTCTCAATTATTAATACGTATATTTACCAACCCCTCTGAAAGAGCAGGATGTAACACAACGAAGAACAGACAAACAAATTCTTCTCATTATTAATACGTATATTTACCAACCCCTCTGCAAGAGCAGGATGTAACACAACGAAGAACAGACAAACAAATTCTTCTCAATTATTAATACGTATATTTACCAACCCCTCTGCAAGAGCAGGATGTAACACAACGAAGAACAGACAAACAAATTTCTTCTCAATTATTAATACGTATATTTACCAACCCCTCTGAAAGAGCAGGATGGTAACACAACGAAGAACAGACAAACAATTCTTCTCAATTATTAATAGATATACCAACCCCTCTGAAAGAGCAGGATGTAACACAACGAAGAACAGACAACAAATTCTTCTCAATTATTAATACGTATATTTACCAACCCCTCTGCAAGAGCAGGATGTAACACAACGAAGAACAGACAAACAAATTTTTCTCAATTATTAATACGTATATTTACCAACCCCTCTGAAAGAGCAGGATGTAACACAACGAAGAACAGACAAAAAAATTCTTCTCAATTATTAATACGTAATATTTACCAACCCCTCTGAAAGAGCAGGATGTAACACAACGAAGAACAGACAAACAAATTCTCTCAATTCGTATATTTACCAACCCTCTGCAAGAGCAGGATGTAACACAACGAAGAACAGACAAACAAATTCTTCTCAATTATTAATACATATATTTACCAACCCCTCTGAAAGAGCAGGATGTAACACAACGAAGAACAGACAAACAAATTCTTCTCAATTATTAATACGTATATTTACCAACCCCTCTGCAAGAGCAGGATGTAACACAATGTCAACTTCTAAGCGGAGTTTAAAATTTCCTATAACGATAACCATTACACCATGTACCTCCAATTATTAATATAGATAAAATGAAAATTGTTTAAATAAATTAAATCTGCTAGAACTTTGGATTTTAATAATTCAATAAATTTTAAAGAAGTGAATAATGAAAAGAATGACATTGAAAGCCAAGTTTGTTTTGGTTTGAATTCTTTTTTTTATCACCATAAAGATTGAATGTTCTTTTTGTTTGTTTGTTAACACATGCATCTGGATAGATTATCTGAATTGAGTAAATGTTGCTGATAGTTAAGATCAGAAGGAATTAGAATAGAATAAAAATTAAATTAGATAGAAAAATTTAAAAAATAACAATCTCCCAGGAACCTTCAGACGGGAAGAACCCTTTAGGCCTGCGCAGATAAAAGAACCCCATTCCTGATGCCAAGAAGATCCCTCAACCATTCCAACTAAGGCCTTGACTGGGAACAGATCCTACAACTGTCACAGGAAAAAAAGTTCCTCTCCACTAAATAGCTATGAACTTAGAATAAAAGTCTGAAACCTAAAAGTGCCTTTTGTCTTTGTCTTTTCTTTTCCCTTTCTTTAATTCCTTTTCAGTCTGACAACCCACAAGAAGCAAGAATCATGCATAATGGAGTTTAAAAGAAACAATCAGCGAACACGCACCAAAAATAACCAAAATCCTGAATCCATATAAAACCAACAATTTGCCCCATATGTCAACAGCTCACAGCAAAAATATGGTTGATGATTTTTTTCATAAAGGCCTACACACAATTTCTTTTTCTCACAGGAACAATTAAAGTACACCAGTCAGAGTATCAGATAACTTTCTCTGTTATATTTTCTCACTCCAGACATTCTAGTTCCTCCTTAACTTTGGGAAATATGGACAACAGTATCCTCCTAGATGTAGTCACATAGTAGGCGTCCTTTAGAATTATTTTAATACAGTCTCTTTTCTTACTATATGATTTTTTTTAAGTGTTTGAAAAAAATGTTATCAATAAATATGAAAGAGAATATTTTAAGAGTTCTAAGTTCACACTCAAAAAATAATTAAATCTCTCTCTCTCTCTCTCTCTCTCTCTCTCTCTCTCTCTCCTCTCTCTCTCTCTCTCTCTCTCTCTCTCTCTCTCTCTGTTCTAAAAAGTTTACCAAACAGTGAATTGTCATTCACTCATGAGAAGGTGTGGGCATCAAAAATTTGCGCGAAAAATGACAAGTAAACCTTTATGTTTATAATTTCTGTTTTGACAAAACTTTGTGAAAAATGAGAATGAAAAAAGTGCCATTTAACAATTTGAAAAAGATTAAAATTAATGTTGTAACCCTCAACCTAATTGGTGGAAAAGTCTTTTGAAGGAGAAAAAAAAAAAAAAAAGAAAAGAAAGGAAAAGAAAAAGAAAGAAGAAAAGAATTCAGAGTGAATTGGTACAAACCCTTCTTGATCCTACCTTTCACTATAAATAAGAATTTTGGATGGAATTTGTGGGGATTAAAATCAAAATTAAATTAAAATAAATTAAAATAAAAAATAACAACTTTAAACAGGAAAGATCATCTGGGCATGCACAGAAAAAAAGAGCTCCCTCCCCTGACGGCAAAAAAGAATCCTTGACCATTCCAACTTATATCTTGGCTAGGAACAGACACTATTGACTGGCCTAGAAGAAAATCTCCTCATCAAAAAATAGCCAGGAACCTAGAAATAAAGTCTGAACCTAGAAAGTATCTTTTGTCTTTGTGTCTTTATTTTCCTTCTTTTAATTCACTTTTAGCTCGACAACCCATAAGAAAGAAAACCACTTATAATGGGGTTTAAATGAAAAGAAACCAGCGAACACACACAGAGTAACCACAGCCTAATCACACCCATATTACCTATACCCCATAGATTCTAGGGCAGTGTGAAAGGGAAACTTGGAGAACTTATCCTCCTGTAGAAGTCAACCCCTCTAAAAGAAACTTTTGTTTATTTGACACATCGCCAACCAAATGACTATTGTCCATTTCTTTTTAACAAGCCAGGGAGACAAACAGAATTCTTGCTACCTTTTATTTCCAATGTTCAGATAATTTTCAGTAAACATTCTCCCAGAAGATATTTCACCTTCTGGCAACAATAGAAGAAGAAAATTTCAAGATAAAAAATCTGTAACATGAACAGAAAAAGAACCCCTATCAACCACTCAGAAACATTTCTGGTCACTTTCCAAGATATGAACTGTTCAATAAATCTTTATAATACTATTGTTCTGATATAATGAATATGCAAATACCTTGGTACCCCCCCCCCACTGTAATCTGATTGGACAGTTCATATATAGACTGTTGTTCCCGCGTCTGACTGCCGGACAAGACATACTACTCGAGAGACGACGACCACGTTGGTTGGGCCGACATATTGCTATCGAGATAACTACGACTACTTGTGATAATACCAAACCACAACTTCTGAATATCTCTGTTTAATAAAGATATATATCAGTGGCGACGAGGAAAGATCAATTCACAAGTTGAATCAATGTCCGTCCAAGAATTAATCAAAAAAAAAAAAAAAAAAAAAAATGAAAAAAACCAAGTCGGGTTGAACGAGAAAGCTAAAAAAGGAAGTAGTGTTTCACCTTTTTCTATCTGTGAACAAGTATTGGTATACGCAGATAGAGTTGTAATACCACAAGTTTTACAAAAGAAAATTCTGAAAGAATTTCATATTGGCCATCCAGGGATATCGTGAATGAAATCCCTGATGAGAAGCTACATTTATTGGCCGAAGATGGACAAAGACGTAGAAAACTTGGTAAAACAGTGCAGAGGTTGCCAGCTAGCGGCAAAAGACCCACCGGTAAAAATTCAACCATGGCCAAAGACAGATGTCCCATTAAATATCGACTATGCAGGGCCGATAAAAGGTTTTTATTACTTAATCGTTGTGGACAGTTTCACTAAGTGGCCGGAAATTGTTAAATGCAGACACCCAACTGCAACAAATACAATAAACGCACTTAATGAAATCTTCAGCCATTTTGGAATTCCGAAAAAATTAGTCAGCGATAACGGAACGATGTTTACCGGGAGAGAATTCTGAGAATTCTGTACATCATTGTCCATTGATCACGTGAAAACGGCAGCATATCACCCAAGATCAAATGGACAGGCAGAAAAATTTGTAGACACTTTTAAAAGGGCTCTGAAGAAAAATCAAGACATGGATACGAATGAAAGAGGTATTCAAAAATTTTTGGCAGTGTATAGAATCACGCCAAACCCGAATACAAATTCAGGTTTATCACCAGCAGAGTTAATGTTCGCAAGAAAAATACGCTCTGTGTTTGACAGACTATTGCCTAGTCCGAAGAAAACTGCTAAAATAGAAAACAAAATGGCTAAGGCATATAAACCAGGTGACAAAGTTTTCTTTAAGAACTTTAGGGCTGGAAAAATGCATTGGGAAGAAGGAACTGTAACCAAAAGAATTGGACATGTCTTATATGACATAAAATGTGAAAAGTTCCAATGCAAACGACATTGGAATCAAATGAGACCCAGACACACTACAGAGGTCATGGAAAATACCAAAGAGATTCCAATGGAAATCTTGTATGACTCATTTGAAATTCCTGTTCCAGTAAGTCAACATTCGCAAATGGATGCATCCCCAAACCCAAGACCAGGAGTACCAGTGTGTAGAACGCCACCACGACAAGGAGGATCAAAGTGAAAAAGATTTAAGAAAGAAATCAACCGATTAAGTCCAGACCCTAAAAAGAAAAGATATTAAAACTAAATTTCATGGAGAATTTAGCTCAGGGGGAGGTGATATAATGAATATGCAAATACCTTGGTACCCCCCGGTGACTGCCGGACAAGACATACTACTCGAGAGACGACGACGACGTTGGTTGGGCCAACATATTGCTATCGAGATAACTATGACTACTGGTGATAATACCAAACCACAACTTCCGAATATCTCTGTTTAATAAAGATATATATCATGTTCATAAGAAATATGACCGTTATCATCTTTCAACACCCACTGGTTTAAAATGAGACTGACCAAATGAGTGTTGTCACCTCAGGCAAATAATGAACCATTCTATTTTTATTATAAGGAAAGAAAGTGAAGAAAAAAGACATGCTACACAGAAAAGATATAAGAAAGAAAAGAAAGAAAGAAAGAGACTAAGGGAAAGATAGAAAGATGGGGTAAGTGCATAGAATCAATAACGTTAATTTGTTTGAATAGAACATAATGAAAATATGAAAAGGAAAGAAAGAAAAATCAGTGAGAGAGAGAGAGTTAGATCAAGATTATTATACTTTTCACATACGGAACTATTTAGCAATAGCTCTTATAGTAAACATATCAAACATCCTAATAATTAAATTATCATACTGTGGTATACCCATAGGTCTTGCTAGTAAATCTTTATTACTAACCAAGTCTTATAACATTTCATCCAAATTTTCAAATCAACCTTAAAAAACACAAAAATTCTTCTCAAACACAAAACGGTGATAAGTCCATTTTCTTTTTCTTTTTTAAACTTTAAGAGAACTACTATAACTACATTTTTCTTAGTACAATTTTATTTGGGATTGAAAATAAAAGTTTTAATTTTTTTTGTTTTACCTTATACATTGAGCGTGTGGTTTTCATTCCTACACAATTCTGTTGTTTTTTTAATTGCTTTCTTTTGTCAGTTTACTCTTGTAAGAGATACAACTTACCTGTTGTATATGTTTCTGCTTCTAATTCAAGGTACAAAGTTGTATATCTTGCATATCTGAAATTCCTATAATCCATCCTCTGGTGTTGAATAGACAGTTGAATTTCGTCCATGATAAAGAAAAAAAAACAAAACTTACAAATGCATAATATCACACAAGAGATAATATCATTAGAATCGCATTTTATGTATAAATAGCATTAGATGTTGGAAACTCCCCTGAAGTAGCCTAACTCTAATACTAATACTAACTCTAATACCAACATTTGACCTAACCCTAACACTTACCCTAACCCTAACCCTAGCGTATGAAATGTAATGAAATGTAATGCTTTTTATATGTAATCTAATGATCTCTTGCATGCTATTTAGCATTAGTACAAAAAAAAGGACCATAAGGCACCCCTTTTTAATCTCGATTAAGAAAGGACATGTTTTTCATTTACACCGTCAATATCCAGTTGTTTTAACAGACAATTTTTAGATATTTTTTTTTTAATTATAAAACTAATCCCCAACCCTAACCCCTAACAAACAACCGGATATTAACGGTGTAAATGAAAAACATGTCCTTTCTTAATCGAGATTAAAAAGGGGTGCCTAAAGGTCATATGGTAAAAAAAAAAACTAGTTCTATGTAATGAGCCATTTCACTTGACAATAAATTTTCATTAGATTAATAATCAATCACATCGATATTGAATATTTATGACTTGCCTTGGTGCTCGATAGAAACTGTATATAGAAACTTTACATTTTAACCCTTTCACTCTTCAAGGCAAATTAAAAGTGTCTACTCACACGTTTACACAAGATTTCGTCCTTTATTTAAATGCGATTTGAGAGCCACATATGGCCCTCAAACGTGTCACCAGAAAACTCCTAAGCTTTTCACTATTCAAGATAAATCAGAGATGTCTACTCACACTTTTTCACAAGATTTTATCCTTTAAAACACAAATTAAAACACTCGACAAGAGAATCCAACAACATATATTTAGTTGAAGAAATGTAAGATCAACCGGATGTTGACCCGACAGTAGCTACAAACACAATGAATAAAACATGCCTTTACGCATATAGGCTCTGCGCAGATTCCATTCAAATGTAGTGAAGTAGTGTATTAATGTGTATTAGCAGGATCTGTATGATAATTCAATAAATACAATTGTTATGTTTACCTAAGAGCTATTGCAAATAGTTCAATATGTAAGAAGTATAATAATCTTGATTTAACTCTCTCTTACTCTTTCTCTTTTTTCTTTCTTTCCTTTTTTTCATCTTTTCATTATGTTTGATTGAAACAGATTAGCGTTATCGCCCCTTTTTCTATCTTTCTCCTACTCTATTTCTTTCTTTCTTTCTTTCTTTCTTTTCTATATTTTTCTGTATAGCATGTCATTTTTCTTCCTTTTCTAAATAATAATCACAGAATGGCCCATTATTTAGCTGAGATGACAACACTCATAAGAAAAATAATTCAGCGGATAAGCAAAAACAGATAATCAGGATTTACATATTTGCATTTCATCTCGGATGATTTGGACAGTCTCATTTTTAACCAGAAGTGTTGCGAGATGATAACGGTCATACAATTAAGGAACACGAGTATTAACATATAGATTTCACTATTTTGGTCACCCATCTGGATACGAACTGGAAATATTTCTAATTTTTCAATCTTTGCCATTTCTGCCATCCACGTACCCCAGTGAAGTCGAAAACCTCGGTGGATGTAATTTAAACATTTGTGGGGTTGCCACCTTTGTCTGCCAAAAGAAATTCTGCTAATGACCGCTAGATGGCGTCGTTAATGCAGTACATAAGAAAGGAACGCAAAAGTCTCATTCTGTTCCTTTATACAATGGCCTAGACGCAAAGATCTGTTCTCATTCCCCTCTAAGGGCCGAAACCTCAAATCACATTGAACATGACACCATAGAGTGGTACACTATTCAATGTCCTAAACAGACTTTCTTATACATAGGCATATTTCATTTCACACAACCAACGACTAAGAAACATGAAAATTGTAAGTTTGTCCCCAAAACTTTCACTTCTTATAGAATTCACACACACGTACGAACGATAAAGGACATTTCTAAATATGTCACTTTATTCATAAGATTATAACATCTACTGCCAATATCTCGTTTCTGACACTTGATTTCATTGGTTGACTGAAATTATAATAGAGTTTGTGACCAAGAATGTTGAATGAGAGATTAAAAAAAAAAACACATCTGTACACGACAACTATTTTGGCTGACCAGACCATGACATGGAATAATCCACTTTTGCCCTTACTTAGGCTAGATAGGCGGTCCCTCTGATCAATTGGCTGGTTATGTCAAGACCTTGCACCTATATGATTGTCCCTACCCTATTGCTCTTATGGCAAGCCTCAGCTTTTTAAAAAATCATGTGCTAGAGGATCTTAGTATCCCAGGTATAACATTAAACTAGACCGGGACAATCATATAGGTGTTAGGGGTTGACGGTTGATTTGAGGGGCCTCTCGGACGGCCCATCTAGCCCAAGTAAGGGCCAAAGTGGAGCGTTTTATGTCATGGACTGCTCATCCACCAAGATTCCGGAGCTCTGAAAGTAGTTTTGACTAACGAGAAGAGAGACCCTTTCGTTTGAATTCAGAGTTTTCCTTCTCCTAGACGGGTTGCCATATCATGGTTCACAGAGTGATAGTATTTGTTAAGGTCCCATCTATGGGTTGAATAGAAAAATGTGTTTATAAAAAAATTGAGTATCCATTAAGAATGAATTTATTTCAAAATTTTGCCGGCATTAAATGACCCACTGAGTTTGATATGCCGTAAAACAAACCAAAGCAAACCTAACCATACCATGGTTAAAGAGCCCAGTCTGTCCTACTATTTACCCATAGCCGGGAGGAAATACCCAATGGTATTAGTGATATATGGAATGCAAACAGTCACGTCCTGGATTATAACTTATCTCGCCGTGTCCATTTCCTATGACGATAACCATTACAACACGGGCGCCTCTAACTAACACTCTTGAGGTTTATTTCGGATGGGTGGGGAGTAGGGTGAATAGCTTTGACACTGGGTAATTTCTTTCTGTGATGAAACTCTTTGTGTTCCTAATTAAATAGTTAGCATGATCTGTTTGTCTTCTCTCTTAATTAACACAATTTTATTCCAAGGCAAAACAGGCTAAATGTTGTGAATGTCTGAATTGTTTCTTTTAGATTAAAGCATAGATTTAGAGTAGATTAGAAGTGGCTATCCGGCGGCATCTGGTAGAGAGGGGGGGGGCTTTTTTAAAAAGTTAGTCCGCCAGATCCATTATTACTGAATTGTGAGTTGGATCCTCGCAGGATGACCCATTAAAATCCCTACGTAAAAAAGAAGACATTACGTTGATCCAGCTACTCTGAAAAGAAAAATTAATGTCTACTATTTGAAATATTAAATGCAAAAAAAAAAAAGATTTCCAAGCTGTTGTTATTTAAATTTTATTTTTTAATTATCTTCACGAATATAAATCAAATCTTCAGTATTTTTGCTCAAAAAGCAAGATCTGGTGATAGTGTATGTGTGTCTATATTTACTTTGTTGTTAATTGTTTTATTTTCATGGTTTCCTCTGGACATACACAAACACAACTGCCCTTTATATATAGATAGATAGATAGATTAGTTTTACATTACTGCTTTTAGATTAATTTAGAAAAAAAGAAGAAAAAACAAAGATTGCAGATGTTTATGTAATAAGCAAATAATTTTGTGGTACTAACCCAACAAATCAGTGCTACTGTATGGCTGCACCACCTGGACCCTAATGAAACGACTAGAGAATAAGCTAGATTGGAGCTGCACAAGAATGCTGCATGCAATCTTGGACAAATCATGGAAACAGCACCCCACGAGAAAACAACTATTTTACCATTTACCCCCTATCACACAGACCATCCGAGTAAGACGAACGAGACACACTGGACACTGTTGGAGAAGCGAGGATGAACTCATAAGTGGCGTTCTCCTGTGGAAGCCAACACGGACATGCTGGTGTGGGCCATCGAGCAAAGACGTATATTTACCAGCTCTGTATGAGTACTGGATGCTGTGCAGAGGACTTTTCGGGAGCAATGAGTGATAGGGACGTTTGGCGAGAGATTGTCATGGAAGATGATGATGATGAGCCTGTAAGATTCAAAGTGAATATTTGAAGAACATACAACTCTGACAAGGGTTGAGGGACAATACATTTAATAGATAACAGTACATGAATACAAAGGATACATAATAGAAGAGTACATGGATACATAAGATACAAATACAAGAGTAGATAAAAACCTACATATATAAACGGGACTGGAGTGTCCATAGATAGAAATGACTTACAAGGAGGGGGGCTGGAGCCCCACCGAGAAAGGGGTAGACCGTGTCTAACCCATGTGGTCTCGTAGCGAGGAAAGAGGTAGAAAAGAGGAAGAGAAGTCTGAAATAGCCGCTTAAATACCAGAGGTCTCCTAGTGGGAACAAACGACAACCAGCGGGCATATAACTCCTCAGGCAAATGGGAAAATAACCCCTACAAGCTCAACAAAGAAAATGTTCATCATTTTTCCCGTAATATACAGGTTGACTGAAACGTAACTCCCTATTTTAAACTATTTGCAAGATGAAATCTGGCCAGTTGTCAATATTTGAAAAAATATTGAAGACTTGATTTTTATGCAAGATGGTGCTCCTCCACATTTTGCTATTGTTAACTTTTTTCTTTGGGGTTTGTTTGAAGAGGCAAGTCTATTCTACGAAACCAACGACTTTGGAAGAATTTGAAGGATGAATACTATATTTCCCTGACCTCCCACCTGGTCAGACTAACATAAGGTTTGTTTTTTTTAAGTGGGGGAGCCATGCACAAATCAAAGTTCATTTAATGGCCTGTGCAAAAATACATGATCTGTTGGCATTCCCCTTGAGGGGTGCCACAGTCATGGAGCAACAAACCCGACCCTTGCCACTTTTAAATGAAAAGGCAGGTGCTGTCTGAAGGGACGGCCTCTTGGGACTATGTGAGTTACTTTACCTCACTCACTGGTTGGTTGGTTGATTGATTGAATTTTACGGTATGTCAACCCTTGATGGGCTATTTTATACAAAGACGTTTTGGTTTATTCATTCTTGATGGGTATTCAAATATTTATTCAAACTCATTTTTTCAAACAATTTTTTAAAACACAATTTTTCTATTTAACCCATAGATGGGGCCCTAACAAGTACTGCCACTCTGGGTCTGACTTCATCAGGGAATAATGGCGATGAAGGGGAACCACCCTCCTCCTAAAGCTCCAAAAGTAGGACTCCACCATTAGATGCAGTTTAATCTCATATCAAGAACACTAAGTCCCTCAGCCACCGCCGTCTAGCACATATATGATAAATATAGTTGGGGATTTCCCATAAGGGCAAAGAGATTGGGACAATCATATAGGTGCTAGGGCTTGACATGGCCAGCACACTGATTGGACAGACTGACTGTCTAGCCTAAGTTAGGGCCAAAGTTGAGAGTTGCATGTCATGGACTGATCAAGCACCAAGAATCCGTCCTTAAGCATCACAGGTCGCCACCACGCGCCAACAGGTGGCCCTTTGTAGAGGTGCAGTCGGTGTATTCAACAGGGCCCAGCCGGACAGGGATGGCTCACTAACCAGATCAGTAGCCGAGTGACCCTAATTCAGTTAAATAGCTAAACTTAGTGAATGACAACTATTTTAGGTCAAGTGAGACATAAACCACTCAGTTTTTAGACAAACTTCATCATTTCCCCAGTTGAGTTTTCTTATTTTATTTATTTATTGTTTGTTTATTTATAGAAATCTGTTGTCTAAAGTATTAGTAAACTTGTTTATCATATTTTATCTGCCTCAGCAATATCTTAGTACAAAAGTCACACATCTTGTTATGGTACTTTTGTATAAAAGTAAGGTATGGAAAAGACTGCCTGCCTATCACCTGCTTGAACTAAAATTTCAGGCTCACGATTGGCTGTCATTAGTTGGGACACACAACCAATGATAATTCATGAACCAGTTTAAATGTGTTCATCCAGAAATAAATTCAGCTATTTGATATTAATTAAAAAGTCTCCTACCTAAATGTGGAGAAAGTGTCAAAAAAAAAAAAATTAAAGAAATGAATATAATATCAATAAAACATGATTATTTCTCCTTCTTGTAACAATTCCGTGAGCGATCTCCCGGACGATCCTCTGGAATGGCGAAGCTTGCTTGAAAAAAAAAAACTCTTGATAAGAAATACGCCCTCATTCTCTGCAATGTTTAGAGTATGAGGCTTTAGCATTAGTATTATTAGTGTTATTCGCGACCTATTGGTCCCCATCTCATTGTTATTTGTACAAACGTTTCGCGCCGATATACCTCAGCCTTCCTTCAGGTATTTCTTGCGGGATCCGCGGAACCTTTCTCGGGACTCGGAACCTTCTATTTCGAACTCGGAATTTCTGTCGTATTTGGGAGCCACCGAATTCGCAAAAGAAGGGTTTCCGAGTCCGAGAAGGTTTCCCGAATCGACAAGAAATACCTGAAGAAGGCGAAGGGATATCGCCGAAACATTGTACAAATAACACATGAAGATGGTGACAATAGTCCCGGAATAACACTAAATAATACTAATCGTCCCTCGATGTCTTACAGATTGCACTTTGCTGCGAACCATTCACTGGTTGCGAGATCGCTCGCATTGGATCGCCAGCATGGTCAAGCCTTTGTAGCGGGATTCAGCAAATTCTATAGATGGAGCCAGCATAATCCATCCCAGGTGAATGCCTGCACAAAACCAACCACCATAACAAAAACAATTCCTTTCTTTAACGTCGGTGTTGACGCAATGTGACAGTCAAGTTTACAACCATTTTTTTATCCAGAGACCCCACATGTGAAAATAAACATGATGGCAATGATTTACTGTATTCCGCCACTGTAGTAGTTGCGAACATCCTACAGAAGCATTTAATTCTTTTTCTTTGAATCACCTTGTCCTTTCCTTTACGAGGGTCCTTAGCTCCCTCCAGCTCGCTTGTTCAAATAAAGCTCCGGTTCCTGCAATTTTAGAGTCTACCCACAGCTTACCAATCAAGTTTATTGCAGTGGTGGGCCCCTGCAGTACCAGTAGTTGGCTTTGACCTTATTACAACAAATTCCAGGGATTGTTGTGCAGGTGTTTCTTTGCGGGCATCCATAGCATATGACCAAATATGGGAACCAATCCTAGTGCTAGCCCCTTGTTATGGAATGAATAGCAGTTGCACATCTTGTGCAGGGCCTGTTGGAGATTAAACTGTTAGGCTGCGTGATAGTTTCTCAGATCGTTTTGCAATGGCAGACATAACTTATCCATAGCCTAACCCCTTGGAGTTCGCCCAGCTGTTGCAATTGAACTTCACAAAGACTTCACACAATGTTGCATCCACATTACTTTTTGTCAGAGGAATCTTTCAACTGTTGATCCATAATGTTCCTGAAACACTGGAAAGCAATGTTGGCACATTACACAATGTCTTGCTATGCCAGAGGAGATGCAAAAGCATCGCGTCCAAGAATCTTTCTCTTCCTCCAATCATCATTTCTCACAAGGGTTGTCTTTGATTCCAGGTTGTTGCATGTAATTCACCCAATCCCTCCACACAAGGCAAAAATACAACGCAAGCGTCACTTTTTAAGTGGAGTTTAACATGTTTGATTACAGGAATCTGCTTTGTAGTCTGTCATCCCAAAGTTCTGTTTAAGTGCCAGCCCATTTCAGGTTGCGTTGGACAAGTACTCATGCATGCTAGAGAGTCCAGATCTCTTCAGGAGGTTCCTATTGAAACATGTTGCCACACTTGACAAAATAATATACTGTGCAAGCTGATGCATGCTAGTAGACAGAGAAAGTACGAATTAATTATTCTCCCTCTAGCTATGGGTAAATACTAGGACAGACTGGGTGGGCTCTTTAAATTTGGTATGGGAAATCAGTCTAGGAGAAGGAACACTTCTGAATTCAAACATGGTTAAACGTCCACTTAAAAAAGTGACCTTTGCGGTTGTATTTTGCTTGTGTGGAGGGAATTGGGTGAATACATGCACAACCTGGAAAAATCAGACAACCCTTTTGAAGAAATGATGCATGGAGGAGAAGAAAGGATTCTGGACCGATGCCTTTGCATCTGCCTCTGGCATAGCAGAACATTGTTTAATGTGCAACATTGCTTTCCAGTGTTTCAGGAAACACTATGGATCAACAGTGAAAGATCCTCTGCACAAATAAGACTATTGTGATCAAACATTGTGTGAGTCTTTGATGAAGCTACAATGCAACAAGCTGGCCAACTACCAAAGCGGAAGCTATGGATTAAGCCTTAATGTCTGCCATGCAAAACATCTGAGAAGCTATCACCAGCCTAAACCAGTTTAATCTCCAACAAGGCCCTGCAACAAAGATGTGCAACTCTATTCAATTCCATCAACAAGGGAGGCACAACTAGGATGGTTCATATTTGGTTCATAGCTATGGGATTGCCCAAAGAAAAACACCGCAACAACAATCCCTGAATTTGTTTTGGGTTAAAAATAAAGGGTTTCAAAAAAACAACTACTGAGTACTGCAGGGGCCAACCACTGCATTAAAACTGTATTGGTAAGCTGTGGGGTAGACCTCTAAAAATGCAGGACCGAGACTTTATTTGACAAGCACTGAGGGAGCTAAGGACCCTCTTTAAAGAAAGGACAAGGCAGATTCAAATGAAAAAGAATTAAATGCTTCTGTAGGGATGTCCCAACTACTAACAGTTGGCGCGAATACTAGTAAATCGATTGCCATCATGTTATTTTCACATGTGGCGGTCTGCTGGATAAAAAAAAATGGTTGTAAACCTTGACTGTCACATTGCCGTCAACACCGGACGTTAAAGAAAAGGAATTGTTTTTGTTTATGTGTGGTTTGGTGTTGCAGCATGTTCACCTGGGATGGATTAGCTGGCTCCATCGTATAGAATTTGCTGAATCCCTCACAAAGGCTGCACCATGCCCTGGCGCATCCAATGCGAGCGATCCTCCAACCAGTGATGGTTCCAGCAGTGCAATCTGTAGAACACGAGGGGACTATAGTATTATTAGTGTTATTCGGACTATTGTCACCATCTTCATGTTAATGTACAATGTTTCGGCCGATATACCCTTCGGCCTTCTTCAGGTATCTTGTGTCGGATTCCGGGTAAACCTTCCGGGACTCGGGAACCTTCTTTTCGAATTCGGATGGCTGCCCTATACTAAGCTGATCATATGTAACAAGTCCGCAGTTCGAAAAGAACGGTTTCCGAAGTCCTGAGAAAGTTTCCCGAATCCGACAAGAAATACCTGAAGAAGGCTGTTTAGGGTCTATATCGGCCGAAAACGTTGTATATATAACAATGAGATGGGGACAAGCCGAAATAACACTAATTATACTAATCTTCAACCCTCATCCAAACACAGAGAAATGAGGACGATATTTCTATCAAGAGTTTTTTTTTTTCAACAAAGCTTCGTCCATTCCAGAGATCTGTCCGGGAGATCGCTTCACGGATGTTACAAGCAAATGAGAATAATCATGTTTTATATTATTATATCATTCTTTTATTTTTTTATCACACCACATTTTAGGTAGGATACAAAAACAACAGCTGATTTATTCTCTGGATGAAACACATTAAAAACTGGTTCCATGAATATCAGCTTGTACTGTGTCCCAACTAATGACACCAATCGTTGGACTGAAATTTGTCGGCAGGTGTAGGCAAGCAGGTCTTCCCAACCACTATAAAAGACTCATATACTATATATGACATCTAATTATTGACTGAGGCAGATAATAAATGTATTATTCTAAATTACTAATACTTTTAGACAACAGATTTCTATAAATAAACAAACAAATAATATAAATAAATAAGAAAAACTCAACTGGCGGAAATTGATGAGTTGCTAATATTAACTGAGTGGTTTATGTTCTCACTTGACCTTAAAATTAGTTAGTCATTCACTAAGTTTGCTATTTAACTGAATTAGGGTTCACTGCGCTACTGATCTGGTAAGTGAGCCATTCCTGTCGGCTTGGGCTTTGAATACACGGACTGTCTACTCTCTACTAATAGCGGCCACCTGTTGGCTCTGGGCGACCTATGCTTAGACGGATTCTTGGTGCTTGATCAGTCAACATGCCAACTCTCAACTTTAGGCCCTTAACTTAAGGCTAGACAGTCTTAGCTTGTCCAAATCAGTGTGCTGGCCATGTCAGCTCTCACCTATATGATTGCCCCAATCTCTTCCCTTATGGAAATCCCCAACTATATTTATCATATATGTGCTAAGAACGGCGGTGGCTGAGGGACTTAGTGTTCTTGATATGAGGATTAACTGCATCTAATGCTGGCAGGTCCTACTTTTGGAAGCTTTAGGAGGAGGTGGTCTCCCATCGCCATTATTCCCTGAGAAGTCAGACCCAGAGTGGCAGTACTTGTTAGGGCCCATCTATGGGTTTAAATAGAAAAAATGTATTGTTTTTTAAAAAATTGTTTGAAAAAATTGAGTGAATAAATTGTAATACCATCTAAAATGAATAAACCAAAACGTCGAAAAATACCATCAAGGCCCATAAGTTGACATACCGGTAAAAATTCATCAATCAAAACCAACCCAACCAGTGAGTGATGTAAAGTAACTTCACATAGTCCCAAGAGGCCGTCCTTCAGACAGCACCTGCCTTTTCATTTAAAAAGTTGGCAAGGGTCGGTTTGTTGCTCCATGACTGGCGCCACCCCTCAAGGGAATCCAAACAGATCATGTATTTTTGCACAGCGCCATTAAATGAACTTTGATTTGTGCATGGCCTCCCCCACTTAAAAAAAAACCCAAACCTTATGTTAGTACGACCTAGTGGGAGGTCAGGGAAATATAGTATTCATTCCTTCAAAATTTCTTCCCAAAGTCGTTGTTTCGTAGAATAGACTTGCCTCTTCAAAACAAACCCCAAAGAAAAAAGTTAACAATAGCAAAATGCTGGAGGAGCACCATCTTGCCATAAAAATCAAGTCTTCAATATTTTTTTTCAAATTGACAACTGGCCAGATTTCATCGTTGCAAATTAGTTTTAAAATAGCGGAGTTACTTTTCAGTCAACCTGTATATTACGGGGAAAAATGAATGAAACATTTCTTTGTGAGCTTGTAGGGTATTTTCCCATTTGCCTGAGAGTTATATGCCCGCTGGTTGTCGTTTGTTCCCACTTAGGAAGACCTCTGGTATTTAAGCGGCTATTTCAGACTTCTCTTCCTCTTTTCTACCTTCTTTCCTCGCTACGAGGACCACCATGGGTTAGGACACGGTCAACCCCTTTCTCGGTGGCGGCTCCAGGCAACCCCTCCTTGTAAGTCATTTCTATCTAATGCGCGACACTCCAGCCCGTTTAATATATGCTAGGGTTTATCTACTCTTGTATTTGTACTTATGTATCCATGTACTCTTCTATATGTTCCTTGTATTTCATGTACTGTTATCTATTAAATGTATGCTCCCTCAACCCTTGTCAGAGTTGTATGTTCTTCAAAAAAAAATTTTATTTTCAAAACCTTTTGGGAAATTTCTTTTAAAAAAAACAGGCTCATCATCATCATCTTCCATGACAATCTCTCGCCAAACGTCCCTAGTCACTCATTGCTCCCGAAAAGTCCTCTGCACAGCATCCAGTTACTCATACAGACCTGGTAAATATACGTCTTTTGCTCGATGGCCCACACCAGCATGTCCGTGTGGCTTCCACAGCGAGAACGCCACTTATGAGTTCATCCCGCTTCTCCAACAGTGTCCAGTGCTGTCTCGTTCGTCTACCTCGGATGGTCTGTTGATAGGGGCGTAAATGGTAAAATAGTTGTTTTCTCGTGGGGTGCTTTCCATTTGATTTGCCAAGATTGCAAATGCACATTCTTTGCTGCAGCTCCAATCTAGCTTTATTCTCTAGTCGTTTCATTAGGGTCCAGGATGGTGCAACAGCCATACAGTAGCAACTGATTTGTTGGGTTAGTACCACAAAATTATTGCCTTATTACATAAACATAACTGCCAAATCTTTGTTTTTTCTTCTTTTTTCTAAATATCTAAAAAAGCAGAATGTAAAACTAATCTATTCTATCTATCTATATATAAAAGCGGCAGTTGTGTTTGTGTATGTCCAGAGGAAACCATGAAAATAAAACAATAACAACAAAGTAAATATAGACACACATACACTATCACCCAGATCTGGCTTTTTTGACAAAATACTGAAGATTTGATTTATATTCGTGAAGATAATTAAAAAATAAAATTTAAATAACAACAGCTTGAAAATCTATTTTTTTTTTGCATTTTAATATTCAAATAGTAGATCCTATTAATTTTTCTTTTTCAGAGTAGCTGGAATCAACGTAATGTCTTTCTTTTTTTACGTAGGGATTTTATGGGTCATCCTCCGAGGATCAACCACACATTCAGTAATAATAGGGATTTTGCGGGAACAACTTTTTAAAAAGCCCCCCCCCCCTCTCTACCAGATGCCGCGCGATAGCCACTTCTAATCTACCTCTAAATCTATGCTTTAATCTAAAGAAACAATTCAGACATTCACAACATTTAGCCTGTTTGCCTTGGAATAAAATTGTGTTAATTAAGAGAGGAGGACAAACAGATCATGCTAACTATTTTAAGTAGAGAACACAAAAGTATTCATCACAGAAAGAAATTACCCTAGTGTCAAAAGCTATTCATCCCTACTACCCCACCCATCTCGATAACTAAACCTCAAGAGTGTTAGCCTTAGAGGGCCCGTGTTGTAATGGTTACGTCATAAGGAAATGGACACGGCGAGATAAGTTATAATCCAGGACCGGACTGTTTTGCATTTCTCAGTTATATCACTAAACTACCATTGGGGTTAATTTCCTCCCTGCGCTATGGTGGGTAAATAGTACGACAGACTGGGCTCCTTTTAACCATGATATTGGTTAGGTTGCTTGAGTTTGCTTACGGCATATCAAACTGCAGTGGGTTCATTTAATGCCGTCAAAATTGAAATTAAATTCATTCTTAATGGATAACTCAATTTTTTATAAACACCATTTCTATTCAAGCCCATAGATTGGGACACTTAACACAATACTATCACTCTGTGAACCATTTGATATGGCAACCCGTCTACACATAGACTGGACGAGACACAACGTGAAAACTTAGCTTGAATTCATGAACGAAAGGGTTCTCTCTTTCTAAACGTTAGTCAAAAAACTACTTTCAGACTCCGGAATCTTGGTTGGATGAGCAGTCCATGACATTAAACGCTCACTATTGGCCCTTACTGGGCAGATGGGCCGTTCCGAGACCCTCAAATTCAACCGTCAACCCCTAACACCTATATGATTGTCCCGGTCTAGTTTAATGTTATACCTAGGGATATAAGATTCCTCTAGCACATGATTTTTTTAAAAAGCTGATGCTTGCCATAAGCAGCAATTCGAGGGTGAGGGGCACAATCCAGTATAGGCTGCAAGGTCTTGACATAACCAGCAATTGCATCAGAAACACGCCTATCTAGCCTAAGTAAGGGCAAAAGTGGATTATTCCATGTCCATTGGTCTGCAGCCCAAAATAGATTGTCGTGTACAGAATGTGCTTTTTTTTTTTTAATCTCTCATTCAACCATTCTTGGTCACAAACTTCTATTATAAATTTCAGTTCAACCAATGAATCAAGTGTCAGAACGAGATATTTTGAGCAGTAGATGTTATAATCTTATGAATAAAGTGACATATTTAGAAATTGTCCTTTTAGTCTTCGTACGTTGTGTGGTGAATTCTATAAGAAGTTTGAAAGTTTTTATGGCGACAAACTTACAATCTTTTCATGTTTCTTAGTCGTTGGTTGGTTGAAATGAAATATGCCTATGCGTATAAAGAAAGTCTGTTTTAGGACATTGAAATACGTGTACCACTTCTAATGTGTCATGTTCCATATGTGATTGAAGTTTCGGCCCTTAGAGGGGAATGAGAACAGATCTTTCGGTCTAGGCCATTGTATGAAAGAACAGAATGAGACTTTTGCTGTTCCTTTCTTTATGTACTGCATTAACGACGCCATCTAGGCCGGTCATTTTAGCCAGAATTTCTTTTGGCAGACCAAAGGTGGCAAGCCCCACAAATGTTTAAATTACATCCACCGAGGTCTTCGACTCAAGCTGGAGCGTACGTGGATGGCAGAAATGCAAAGATTGAAAAAATTAGAATATTTCCGAGTTCGTAATCCAGATTGTAGTGCACCAACAATAGTGATAATTATATGTTAATACTCGTGTTCCTTAAATTGTATGACCGTTATCATCTCGCTCAACACCTGTCTGGTTTAAAAAATATGAGGGACTTGTCAAATCATCCGAAAGATTGAAATGCAAATATGTAAATCCCTGCATTTATCTTTTTGCTTATCCGCGAATTATCTTTTCTTATGAGGTGTCATCTCAGCTAAATAATGGGCCATTCTGTGATTATATTAGAAAAGGAAGAAAAAATTGACATGCTATACAGAAAAAATATTATAGGAAAGAAAGAAAGAAAAGAAAGAAAAGAAAAAATAGAGTAGGAGAAAGATAGAAAAAGGGGCGATAACGCAATTCGTGTTTTCAATCAAACATAATAAAAGATGCAAAAAAGGAAAGAAAGAAAAAGAGAAAGAGTAAGAGGAGAGTAATCAAGCATTATTATACTTACTTACTATTGAATACTATTCCAAATAGCTCTTAGGTAAACATAACAATTTAGTTTTATTGAATATCAACAGATCCTGCAAAGTACCAAATTAATACACTACTTCACTAGCAGTTTGAATGGAAATCTGCGCAGAGCCTAATTGCGTAAAAGGCAGTTTTTATTCATTGGTGCTTTAGTAGCTACTGTCGGTCGTCAACATATCTGGGTGTGA
>CM042152.1:27588149-27938106 GCA_023376005.1 Doryteuthis pealeii
GTGATTGTTCGCTTGTTGTTATTTTAACCCATTATATGTGTTTTCTTGTTTTTCTTGTTGGTTGTCTGGCTGAAAAGGAATTAAGAAGGGAAAGAAGTGATAAAAACAAAAGGTATTTTTAGGTTGCAGACTTTATTATAGGTTCATAGCTATTTTGTGGGGAGGATTTCTCCTGTGCCAGTCGTAGGTCTGTTCCCGTTCAAGCTGAATTGGAATGGACTGAGGGATCTCGTGTGAATTGCCACAAGATGGCCCTGTTTTCTGCGCAATGCCCAGAGGTTTTCTTCCGTCTGAGGGCTCTGGGAAATTGTATTATTTTTTATTAAATTTTAAAGTTTATTTTGATTCCATAGGTGGCTGCAATTTTTTGTCTGGAAAGCAATCATCAACAACAAGTATAGAATGTAAAGTTATTCTACTTTCGAATAATATGAGAAGATTAAGGTAAAAAGTGACACAGAGGGTATCCACCAGACAATTTGAGATTTAAGAAACAGCTGCTTTCTGTTGGTTCCCGGCAGAACAGAAAAAAATAAAAACAACAAAAAAAACGTCACCTGAATTTGTGTGCAAGGATTTTGTGCTTTTCTGTGCCCAATTGCACTTTAGCTTGATAGTCAAGTTGTTCATTACGCGGAGTGGTCTACCACAAAGAACCTACAAACACCACCCCACCCTTAGACCTCAAGGTCCATGTTAGTACTCAGATGCACACTCTCAGAGAACCCTGGCAATTACCAGTGTAAAACAATTACGAATTTCTTTTTGTTCCTTTGATCTCATTTTGTTTTTCTTCGGAATTTATATTTAACATTTGCAAATTAAATGTATCTTAATAACAAAATTGTAAATGCTATCTATTTATTTCTTTTTTTAACTGATGTTTTGAATTTAATTTAAATTATGAAAACACAAGTGTAAAAACTACTTTTCAAAACGTTTTTTAATATTATTTTTCTCGGCAGAGGGTTACCAAATTCGGACAAGAGACACCTGTAAACAGACTGGGGGCACTTCGTCGAAAATTGTGTAATAACAAATACTAGAGTAGTGGGATGAATCCAACAAGAGGACATTTCGCCGAATAAGAAAGATGAATCAAACAAGTGACTAATCCAAAGAGAGACAAATCCAAAAAAGATTTGCATGCAATAAGAGGAATACTTCAAACAAGAGAGGACGGAATACTAACAAGGGTATACATCCCAAAACAGATGGAGGAAATACTAACAAAAGGGATCGATACGAACAAGAGGGATGAATCCAGAACAAGAAAAGACGAAGACGAAAAGAGACGAATGACGACAATAGCAATGAGATACGATAAAAAAAAGACAATTAGCAACAAAAGGGACCAATGCGACGGGTAAGGAGATGAATCCAAACAAGAGGGACGGATCAAACATACGACAAGAGGGGTGAAGTTCATCCTTCTTGTTCGCATTTAGTCTCGTATTCATTCGATTGAATACGAACAAGAGGACGAGTCCCAGCAAAAGGATCAATATGAACAAAGGGATGAATCAATCAGAAGGACAAATCAAGCCAAGAGGGATGGATACGAGCAAGAGGATGGATACGAGCAAGAGGATGGATACCAGGTGTAAAGAGAGAAAAAATAATTGTCTTCCCTAGAATTGTAAGCACGGATTCCCTCGTCACGTGTTCGTTGGTCACATGACAATTCAGCCCGTAAAACTATTCCACTTTTGTCCCCGGTTTTGGAAGAGATAAGACTTATCTGTTTGTCCGAGCTCGTAAAGCGAAAAGGTATGGTAGTTTTGCTGGGCACCATATATTTTACTACATTAACAGAGGTTGCAATTCGGGTGAAGAAATCAAAAACAAATATAATTGCACAAACATGTATTTAAAAATACAAAAGGAGTTGCAACCCTAATGCATTGCGACCAAACTTATCTACTGGAGTCCATCTTGGTTCAGGAAGTGACTGGGATAAACGTCTTGATACATGATGGTCAGCACCATAAGTGATTCGAAAAGGAGTCAAATTGGGTGCCAATCTACGGAGAGGGCGTTGATTGGCCCCTTACTTCTAAGAGCAGATATATCCCCTATTTTTCCAATAAAGACGTTCTATCGAGTTCGATCGTAGAGACAATAGCCCCTACTTTCTCACCATTTATAACACCTCACTATATACGTACAACCATGTATACCAATTCTGCCTACGTAAGTGAAGACAGACTTTGCTCTGATTTTTGCTCAACTTACTCTATGTGGTTCAAAAGTACACTAACGAGCTCAAACTGGGCGTGTACTTGAGGAATGCTTGCTGGCGTGCTGTTGATAAATTAAGGGGGAGAGATGACTTTTTAGCAAGGAGAGCGCACATGATTGTGGTTAGTGGGTGTTGATAAAAAGACACCCACTTATCCGAAAAGGGGAGACAGGTCATTAAGTAACAGGTGTCAGTGAGTAAAGAAGGAAGCAAAGAGAATAGAAGGAAAGAACGAGGGAAGATAAAGGAAAGCAGCAGGAGGGAGAGAAAGGTGGAAATACAGCACTTTATGACAACAAGGAACTTTTTTGCAATTTTCTAAAACAAATTTGTTGACTAGAATAGATTCAATTTTCTTTCTAAGAGAGCGACACAAGAAAAAGACATCGAAACGAGCAAAACTTCACTTGGTTATTTTTAAATTATCCAGCGAGGCATTGGTAAGTGTGTGTAGTTCCCCACCCGAAGAAGAACCTTATTTAGGTTAAGGGACGAACTCGTTTGGTGGACATTCATTTCACAGCAGAAGAACATGGAGGAAAATTCCTCACCGAGAAAACTTTAGAAAACAGAAAACCCTCAAAAATATTGGAGTCGTCTTTAGAATTTGTCCGGGAAATGGTAATAACGACGGCATTTGCATGCCATATTTTTTCAGCGTCTGCGAGCCGTATATTGAAAAGTTCGAGTTTATTGAAAATAGGGGATTAATTATCTGCCCTTGGCAGCAGGCCAAATCAACACATACGTAGATTGCCGCCCATTTGAATCCTTTTTAGAATTACTTGTAGTTTTGACCATCACAGTCTTATCCAATCTCTCCCAGAATCAAGATGGACTTCAGCAAAAGTCTGGCCTGAAAACACATTAAGTTTGCAACTCTTGTATTTTTGATGTTTGTACTTTCATTTTGTTTGTTGAGTTTTCTTCATCCGAAATTGAATGCTATTGTTAATGTGGGAAAAAGACCCCATAAGTAATGCTGGGTGAGGGTACACACATCAAGAAATTAGCTAAATATGCAGATAAATATTGCAGGTATGGCTTCAGGTGGCATTGCTTCCGTTTCTGGAGTCAGACCCTCTGGTTTGCACCATTGGACAACAACAGAGGTTAGAAGAAATCAGGTTAGACAACAATGTTAGGAGAATGGATAAAGCCACTTTACCTCACCCCCAAAGTAGGGTCACGCTAAGGGGAAAAAGCAAATACTCTACGTGTTATTTACACAGGAAAATTTTGGGATAGGGCTCATTGCTTTGTTAAGTATCCTGTTGCTTGGAAAACAACACGCAGAGAAAAAAGCCTAAGACACGATTGAAGGCGACTCAGTTGACAAACCTGAGTTAAGTAGTAGCTTATTAGATTTACGAACCCTCCACACGAACAGATAGTGACATAAGCGTCATTTTAAGCGGGTTTACAGGTTAATTCAGTTTCTTTCTTCTAATTACTGGTTGTCAAACAAGCGTTAAGAATGTGCCTGATTTAAGCCAGCGGAATATGAATAAACGTAGAGTTATAATCAGGAAATACTCGACACAACTAGCAATTTCAGATAACACTATATATACATTTATACACACATGAAAATACATTGTAATAATGTTTTGCAAAGATGTATTGTATGTAGGAAATGTCAATCAATATAATAGTTGATAACTTGAGTCCTTGGAATGTTTATGTAAGTTACTCCGTATTATGATGGCCTTTTCTATCCTGCTGAATTATAGGGAGCGATGTTTTTATATCGACTCCAAGAGATACTGTACAAAGAGGGGAAGATTTTCATCTTCATTTTCAGCCGATAAAAATTGCGGGGCTGTGATTGGTTTGGTTTGAAAAGAGGCACGTCACCAAAGGGAGAACCACCTACCTTAGATAGTATTTTTTGTAAGAGCCTATTCTGTCCTACTATTTATCATAGTGGAGGAGATAGTACGTGATGCACTTACCGTTCCCAAATTCTTGAAATGCAAACGTTCTTTTGAAATGCAAACAGCCTCATCCGCCGTGTCCACGAATCCATTTCTACGATTCAAACCATTACACCAGGCACCTCCACTAAGTAAGTAGCTTTATAATTTGTATATGACCGCACTACGGGCATAACGTTTCCTTGTGAACAGTGGGGCGCAAATATCCACTATCCATACCACTAAGACAGACAAGTTTAAATGGCACTGATAAAATTTACCCTCCAGACTGTTAATAAGGATTTATTCCAGACTTATGACAAGAGGTGCCTTACTTAAAATTCATTTTTTAAATAGATCACTAATTAGATCACCTATTCTAGTAGTGACCAACCCAAGTGAAGTTTAACAGATTGAATTCAGAGTTTTTCCTTTCTCCTAGACTGGTTGCCTAAACCAAGGTTAAAAAGGCCCAGTTTAACTACAATTTAACCATAGCTGGAGGGAGGTAGTTGGATTCATACCTTTTCCAAGGTATTTTAGCGCTACTTGAACTGTAGCTTCGTCCAGGATTTGAACTCGGGGCGACGAGTCCATTTCCTTACTCGGTTTCTACGAGTTTTTATCCATTTTTTTGTAGTGATTGCATAGAGAAGAATATAGGTGTAGATTTTACACAAATATGGTCTTCTTATTTGTATTCACAGATACTTATCTGACTGACCTGAAACGGACATTAAGTCGTCAGGGTCAGTACATAGGAAATTTCAGTATGCTCTACGGGTCTAACACGAAGATAACACGGTATTTTTACGAACTTTGAAAAAAGTTTGCAAATATTACCAAACCAAGAGAGATGATCCATACCAAGAGAGAATGAATCCAAACAGAGAGGCGAATACGAACAAGGGATTGGATCCAAGCAAGAGAACAAAATTCAAATAAAAGAGACAAATACGAATAAGAGAGATGAATGAATACCAACATTACGAACAAGAGGGACGAATACGAACAAGAGAAATGAATACAAACAAAAAGGATCAATCCGAACTAGAGGACGCAAGTACAAAACAACAAAGGGACGAACCCAAACAAGAGAGATAAATTTTACTTGTAACCATCAAAATCATGTGGGGTATCTTAATACTAGCATAGCTTTAGATTCTGCGCAGGTTTCAATTATGGAGCACTTAATAAGTTCTTGGTCAGTAAAATACGTTTATTTTCTATCTGTGGAGTTAACTGAGGGAGAGTTATTTCTGTGATTGGACATAACAATCATGTTGATGTGCCTGGAAGTTTGGCGACAAGATCAGATAGAATTCCAGACAAGTTCCAGGAGCAGTCGACCATTAAATTATTCTCCAAGAATTGACTAAATCATAAGGACCAGATTCTCGAAATTTCCTCTCCCTCAGACTGGTAAGTCTCCAAGGCTTGACTAATACATAGGAAGGACGTTTATATTCTTAGTCATTGTTCTATTTTAAATAAAACCCTTAGAATTGAACTAAGTTTTGATTCATTTCTTTGTTTGCTGTTAGTCTAGAATAAATGTATATACTAACACGATATGAGGATGAAAATTCACTACCTAATTATTTAGTGATCTGCAAGACTAGTTTGCTAACATTTTTCTGATGATGATACCATGTAAAGATAAAATGAAGTTGTAAATCTGAAAAAGCATTTCTGTCTGCATAGAATAAATGCAATTTAAGAAGACATTTGATCCATGTCATCATAACTGACATTTCAAAGGTGAAAAATTTAAACACATTATGAATATGTTTAATATTATGTTTATGTAAACTTGACCTTTTCATTCGGTTTTAATTCTAACTAGAAGTAGCTACCCGGAGTCGCCTGGGTAGATGGGGGAGGGGTCAAAAAGTTAGTCTCGCAGATCCATTATTACTGAATCGCGAGTTGGATCTGCAGGATGCCTCATTAAAATCCCTAAGTGAAAAACCTACGTGATCCGGCTAGTGGGGCGTCAGAACAAACAGTGCACAGACACTCTGAAAGAAAAAATTAATGTCTCTATTTAAGATATTAAATGCATTATATATATTATTATATATATACGTATAGTATATATATATATATATATACATATAATATATATATATATATATATATATATACACACACATTTCTGTTACTATTCAAATTTTATTTTTTAAATTATCTTCACGAATATAAATTAAACATTTAATATTTTTACTCAAAAAGCAAGATCTGTGTGATAGTGAATGTGTATTATATTTACTTGCGTTAATTGCTTTTATTTTCTTAGTTTCCTCCGGCATACAACAACATAATAACATACTACATACATTACCACTAACTGCCCTTATATATATATATAATCTCATCACTTGTCTATCAACAAATTTATTCGTTGCATTCATAAAGGATAAAATCTGAAAGAGAAAAAAGTAAATTTATCAACATGGAAATTTTATGTTACATATTATTTAGTCACTAGCATGACCTGGTATTACCACAGTATGATTATTTAATTTTACAATGTTTTATATGTTTACTAAATACCTCAATATGTAAAAATGTATAATAATCTTCATTTAACTCTCTCTCTCTCTCTCTCTCTCCTCTCTCCTCTCTTCTCTCTCTCTTCTCTCTCTCTCTCTCTCTTATCTATCATTCTATCTATATTATCTAACTTTCGTTCTTATCATCTTTTCATTATGTTCCATTGAAACAGATTAGCGTCATAGCTTCCGTGCGCTCACACCTCTCTCTATATTTTCCCTACTCTCTTTTTTTCTTATTATATCTATTGTGACGTCATTAGCAGTACGAGACAGTTGCGGACGACAGCAAGAAGTGAAAGGAAAGAGATTAGACACAAATATATTTCATATTTCGTGAATGTTCGTTCAATGCAAACCTAAAATCGGCCTAAGGATAAACTACGATGAAGCACTCGCCCCACCCCTCCAGCCAGGACAGGCAGAGAAATTAAACTTTCTCGTTGACCCTAACGTGGCAAGGGAAAGAGAAGAGTCTTTCTTTAAAGAGAAGAAGAAGGAAAGAAGGGAATCGGGACAACACCTCATTTCCATAGGCGATCCCCATGTGACAAAAAAATGACTTGAAAAGAAGAAAAATAATTTTCACTTTCTTTTTCTGTGGTCGCCACGGGTAGTGGACAGTTCCATCCAACTGTGGAGAGAGCAATAAATGGTTATTGCTGAAGTTTGGTGAACAGGCGAGAGCAAAAGCGGAATGCCTGACGCCTGAAAGAAAATGGGAGCTAAACGTTAAGTTTGGCCCAAGGATGGGGATTATTGAGATTAAGAATGCCTGGCAATTTCTAAATGATTATCAACACTTGTACTCGGTCGAAGAGTTAAACTGAGATACAGAATGGAAGACATATCAAGGACCAAAGGGGTCTCTGATATCTTCAACGAGAATTTTAAGTTCGACTCAAAGCGACGAAGGACTAAGATATCATCTTTACCGGAGAATGAAGACATTTAACCTTCATATAATGACGCTTGAGTGGTAGAATGAGGGGACTGTTAAGACACGTGATATAATATATATTTCAGTGCTCACGGGCCAGCAAATAGAGCAGCCCAAGTTGTTGACGGTCAGTCTAGCATATTCGACCGGAGGGAAGAATTAGTGAATTCTTCGAGAACCCTGCATATTTTCCAACCCCAGCCACTAGTAGTAAAATGTACTAATTGGTAATTTCACTCACCCATCCTTATAAACTTCAGTATGAAACAGATTACCAATATATATTTCACATACACGCACGCACCACAAAAATACAATTTTATTTTTCTTATGAATAAAATTATAGGTTAAGTTTTATCCACATGTTGTTCTTCTTTTACTGAACTCTATCTGATGGTGAGTTCCAGTTTTGGAGGTTTGGGGAATGTGGAGCACCCCTTCATCACCATTGCTCCCTGGTCTAATCTGACCCGGAGTGGTAGTACCTGTTAGGGTCCCATCTATGGGTTAAATAGAAAATATATTTATAAAAAAATTGTATTATCCATTAAGAATTGATTTATTTTCAAAACTTTATCGGCATTAGGTTGATATGCCGTAAAACAAACCAAACCAACCAAACCCAAACCAACTTCTTTTACTGGTTTGTTAATGTGTTTTTGTGTACATTGTACGTTTCCTTATTTAGACTTTTACCAACCTCCATTCAACCATTTCATGTGAAGAAACGAGCCAGAAATCCGTAATTTTTACTTTTTTTTTTTTTTTTTTTTTTTTTTTTTTTTTTTACTTATATACGTCTGACAAAATGGAATATCTGAGAATTTCTTATTGCAGAATCTCCATAGAATGATATTCTGTTGAACTCGGCTGTAACACTATTCTGTGTAGCATGTCCTTTTTCTTACCTTTCTTCTTTATAAAACGGAATGGTCTAAATATTAACTGAAGTGATAACACTCATAAAAATAAGAATTCAACAGATAAGAAACACCTGATAATCAGGATTACATTTTTGCATTTCATCCTGGATGATTTGGTGTTCATTTTTAACCAGAGGGTGCAAGATGATAACAGTTGTTCTATTAAGGAATTAATATATAGATTCTTAATTCAGACAATGTTTTCTATATAACAAAATAGGATTTTAATTCAATTATGAATGCATTGCTACTGTTGTCGTACATTAGTCAGATAAATATTTTTTTTTAAAAGCAAGAAAAAAAAAAGATATGAACAGTTGAAAATCAAACATTTTAAGAAAATGCATTTTTGCTTCTCATCTCATTGTAAATAGTTAATAAGCTAAATTATTTTTCTGTGGTTATTACGGTCTGTACATATATTAATAATTTATGTTTATTCTAGACTCATCTTGGAAGAGAAATAAAGATTGCTTTTCAAAAAAAGAAAAAGAAAATTAATCTAAGAATATCTTATTATAATGGAGATTCAGTGTCTGTCTGTTTGTAACCGAAACTACATCATTGCCTACATCACATTACCTCAGAAACTGTGTAAGTTTATCAATGAGTATTTAATTTATAATCAACCATTAATACATAGAATAAATCACTTATTAACAATATCTCTATGAAAATCTGAGTTAGATTTACCTCAAAACAGCCCTTGTTATGAGTGCATTTAAAATCTTGCAATGTGTCTTGTATATCACTAAGAAATAAAAGTTTACATAATATATGGTCTGGATATTTTGCATACTGCTTTTAACAAAATTGGAATTTAATGAATGATTGGTGTTATTGATCTCTAATATTATTGTTTTATTCTCCAACATATTAAAATCAATATTCTGAATTATTTTATATAGAAACAATTAAAATATAATTAGAATAAGTGTAAATTTTTTTATATGCATTCTTATTTAATTTTGTTCTAATCTAATATATTTCATTACCATTAAAACTTAATCTGGAGGGCGTATATTCTTACTAATAATTGTAAAATAATCAGAATTTGTGTCTTTGAAAAAAACAACAAACTGTCAGTTTCTTGCTCTATGATTTTCTAACTAAGCACTTGGTTTAAATATTACAGAGCAACAAACTGCAAATTACTAAGTGCCATTGGCTTTATGTCTTCACTAAAACCCAATGAGCCAGAAACTATTTACCTAGGTTTTACCTAACGGATCATCAGGATAATTCTGACTCTGAGAACAGAATTATCCCGATAATCTGTTTGGTCAACCTAGGTAGGTATTTCTGGTTCATTGGGCTTTATAGTTTATGTTCTACTTAGTGTATTGGCAATTCTTTTGGTACTTTTTCTCTGGCATTCATCATAATAATGATTGATTATTTTCAGACAGTTTGAATGTTTTTGTCTTTTTCTTTTTTTATATGGATTTTTTTCTCCAGGAATCAATTTGTATTTTATTTCATTATTTGCAAATTTTTTATTACCTGTTTTTTTCACGCCATCACAGTTCAAAACAAAAAAAATTATATATATTGTAATAAAAGGTGACATGTCCTCTATATGAAAATAAATGCTAAAAACACAAAGAAAGTGTTGAAAAAATAAACAAAATGTACTTACTTACATCTAAGGCTGTTGGAATTGAAACATGAAAAAAATATATACTCTTGTTCCTTAATCTTTTTCCGACTGTTATCATCTTGCAACCCCTTAGTTAAAATGAGATCGTCCAAATAATCCAAGATGAAATGCAGAGGAAAATGTAAATCCTGATTATCTGGTGGCGCTTAATTGTCAAATTCTTATTTCTTATGGTGTCCTCACCTCACTAAATAAATGACCATTCTGTGTTTTATTATAAAGAAAGAAAGAGAGGGAAGAAATAGGATGTATTAAACAGAAAAATATATAAAAAGAAAGAAAGAAAGAAGTGAGTAAAGGAAGATCTAGAGAGGGGGTGAGCGCATAGAAGTGATAATGCTAATCTGTTCAATTGAACATAATGAAAAGATGAAAAGAAGGAAAGGAAGAAAACAAGAGTGAGAGAGATTTAAATCAAAATTATTATACTCTTAACATACTGAACAATTTTGCAATAGCTCTTAAGTAAATATATCAAATGTAATAATTAAATATCATGTGATATATCCACAGGTTCCAACTAGTAAAAAAAACAAAAACATTTGCAATATTTCAAGATCTTATCTTTTCTTTATCCGATGACAAAAATCTGATTACGTCATCTTAAGTTACTTTCAGGTTAGAAGCATATGCAGACTCAATACTCTCTCTCTCTCTCTCTCTCTTCTCTCTCTCTCTCTATTATATATATTATATATATATTGAAGTGTGGGGGATTCAGAATTATCCAGAAGATTCTCTGGCTGAAACCTGTGTAGTTAACTTTTGTAAGTGATTGATTCCCTAAACCAGTTTCAAGGTACATATAGATTATTTTTCAATGTTTATCATCCTGAATCTTTTAGTTGCTTTTTTTGTTTGTCATTCTGTGGAGTCTTTCACTTAAACTTATTATATATATATATATATATATATATATATATATATATATGTAGTATATGTATATGTGTGTGTGTTATTGGGTATTTTGGCAGCAAGGGTATGTTTAAGCAGATATTTTTATCGAAGACATGGAATATTTCTTCTTTATGATCTTTATCTGTATTCTTTTCTAATCTTCTCATGGTTTTTCTTAAATTGGGATTCCAGATGATGGAGGAAACTGTCCATACTTTTAACCAAAGCACTTTTGACCATTTTGTCAGTCGTCATTGAGAGATTTAGGTTGTAGGGTGTTAGGTTTCTTTTTTTTTCCTTTGAATTTATCATTCATTTATTATCATATTTTTTGAGAGTTGGAAAGATTTAGTGTTAATTATTAAATATGTTTAGTATATATTGCAGGTGCCAAATAGTTTTTTTATGCAAATCACCTCAAGAGTTTTAAGCGTTTTTTTATTGTTATTTTCTATAAAGGATTTTGGTATTTTTTTGGTGAGAATTTTTCTTATGTCACTGGATGTGAATTTTGTCAGTATGTTTTTGTATTAGATGTTATTGTATGGCACTAGTGTCAGGGAGTGGTAGAACAACGGGAGGTGTTGTCGTAGGTGTGACAAATGTAGGTATTCATTTTATTTGTTTTTGGAGAAGGCACTCTCAATATAATATATATATATATATATATATATATATATACATACATGTAGAATTAAACAAAAGAACATCTTCCTGTTTAACAATTTTATAACAATCTTTTCAAGCTTTCTGGCAACTCTTTTTACATTTGGATGGAAAGATCTTTAATAAAAATTGTTAACAGGAGACATGTCTTTTGTTTAATTCTACATGTATAAATGAAAGAATGCTGCCAAATAAACAACACACACACACACAAATATATAATATATATATATACTATATATACAACACAACCACACATAATATATTATATATAATGATATACAACACACACACACACACACATATATATATATATATATATATAGATAGATAGATAGATACAGGAGTTTTTTTTTTATATTGGAGGAAAGAAAAGAAAATGCTCAATTACAATTTATTATATATAATCTATACATTCAATTGCTTTTTGTTACCATTGGTTTCAAATCATTAAATGCTTCACATCAGACAAATTGTCTAGGAAATGACATCCAAATGATATCCATTATGTATAGTGTTGAGCTGTTCTCATTTTATTTCTGAGTTTTTCCCCTTATGCCTGCATGATGTTAGAAATACACTTGTAAAATATTTTTTTCTTTAAGGTGGTTGATCTTGTGTCGTTGTTTTTCCAGTCCAAGGTTAATAAGTATTTTTTTCTGAGTGGACAAACTCTAAATATTTCCGATTAGCATTCAGGTATTTGTACGATGAAGATAGTCCTTGTAGGATTCGGAATTCTTCTGTAGAGCATAGTACACATCTCTTGGATCCATTGATATATGGTCTGGGTTGGTCCAAAATCTTCCACTCTATATTATATGGGGTTTCTTGGTCTTTGTAATTCCATATCTTGTTTGCAATTGTTGTAGCTGCCCTCTTTTTCTCATTCCTGCCTTGGAAAAGGTATGAAACCAACTATTCTCCCTCCAGCTAAATAGTAGGGCATACTAGGCTCTTTAACCTTGGTATAATAAACGGACTAAGAGAAGGAAAACTCTGAATTCAAACGAAAGGGGCTCTCTTTTCGTTAGTCAAAACTAACCCTCCTTGTAAAAGAAACAGTTTCTTAAATTCCTATTTAAAGATGGGACCTGTTTTATGTATTTGTGCCAAATGTTTCATGGCTTGTCAGAGAATGAATTGAAAGAGGACGTATTTACTGGACATGATGTTAGAACACTCAGTAATTTTGATCTTTTGTCATCCCCGCCTCCTGCGGTAATTTACGCTGTTTTACCGTGCCAGCATCAGGCAAATTTCTGGCCTAAATTAGATATTTTCAAAGTCGTGCCTATAAAAATCAGGGGGTGGGCATGTAAAATGTCTACATTAATTTTCCAGCAAAAGTGACAAATACACAACTCGGAAAATATCTAAGTTGGGTCAGAAATTCGCCATGGTAAAACATAGTGTAAATTAGAGCAGGAGACCGGGACAACAAAAGAACAAAATTTTAGCAAAAATTCATTTTGATGCAGAATTTTCATTTGTTTCTAATCTATTATATATAAAATACAATGTGAGTATATTTATTTCGGTCTCATAAACGTGTCATTAAAGGGTCATGAGAAAATTCTATTTTTATGTTAAACAATCAGCATCTTTAAAGATTTTAAATATATCTGGATTTATTTTTCTTCTATTTCACAGGTAATAACTACACAGACACTATTATAATATATATATAATACTCGTGTTCCTTAATTTGTACAACTGTTATCATCTTGCAACACCTCTGGTTAAAAAATGAGACCGTCCAAACTGGCCAAGATGAATTCAAAAAATGTAAATCCTGATTATCTGGTGTTGCTTATCCGCCAATTCTTATTTCTTATGAGTGTTGTCAGTTTAGCTAAATAATGGACCATTCAGTTTTTATTATAAAGAAAGGAAAGAAAAAGGACATGCTATACAGAAAAACATAATAAGAAAAAAGAAAGAAAGAGTACGGGGAAAGATAGAGAGGGGTATGAGCACACAGAAGTGATAAGGCTAATCCGTTTCAATCAAAATATGAAAAATTAAAAGAAGTAAAGAAAGAACAAAGAGTGAGAGAGAGTTAAATGAAGATTATTCATACTTTAAATATTGAACTATATTTCAATAGCTCTCAAAGTAAACATATCAAATGTTGTAATAATTAAATTATCATACTGTTGTATATCCAACAGGTCCTGCTAGTTTAATTTTGCTTTCTTTATCTCACTTGCTCCCTTCACTCCTTCTTCTATACTTGAGTCTTCTCTCCTTCTCAATGTCATTTGGATTCTTTGTTGGTTGGATTTTTATGGCATATCAACCCTTGTTGGGTTTATTTTATGCGAACACCATTTGTTTTATCATTCTTGATGGGTACTCACTTTAAAAAAATTGAAACAACTCACTTTCATCTATTTAATCCATAGATAGGACCCTAACAGGTACCACCAATCAAGGTCAGAGTGGACTTGGAGTAATGGTGATGAGGGGTACTCCACATTCCGCAGAGCTCCAAGAACTGGAACTTCACACATCAGATAGAGTTTAATAACATCATAGACAGGACATTAAGACCCTCATACACCATCTTCTAGCATATATATGATAGAAGGGGAGGGAGCTTGCCATAAGGACAATAGGGTTGAGACAATCATATAGGTGCTAAGGTTGATGTGACCAACCCAATTGATCAGTGGACCCTGTTCTAGCCCTACGTAAGGGCCAAAGTAGAATGTGCCATGTCATGGACTGCTCAGCACCAGGGTTCCATCCTTAAGCATTATGGGTCACCACACACAGCCAATAGGTAGCCCTATTTGGCGTGGGGTGGGAGTCTTGCCCTGTGCAGAGGGGTGAAGTTGGTGTATTCTAAAGCCTCAGTTGACAGGGCTGTTGGATCTTGGTCTTTCCAATTTATTTCCTTCTTTACTTTAGTGGAGGCATCCTTGGTGTAATGATTTTATCATTCTAGGGAAATGGACACAGCAAAACACAAGTTCAAATCCTGGATGA
Source organism: Doryteuthis pealeii (assembly GCA_023376005.1). NCBI lineage: Eukaryota > Metazoa > Mollusca > Cephalopoda > Myopsida > Loliginidae > Doryteuthis > Doryteuthis pealeii. Next base: position 27,602,943 of record CM042152.1, read on the forward strand.
GGCTGTTCGGATTTCACATAGCGCTAATACCCTTGGGAAAGGTATGCATCCAACTAATCTCCCTCCAGTTATGGGTAAATAGTAGTGCATACTGGGCTCTTTAAACATTTGTTTAGCCAACGAGTCTAGGAGAAGGAAAAACTGAATTCAAAACCTGTTAAAGTTCACTTAAAAATTGGCCTTGTGTCAGATCTGCTCTTGCAGTGGGGTTAGGTAAATACATCTAAGTCAAAATATAGGGTAGACAGGACTCTCAAGATGTGGTTGGGCAACCAATTTTAGGAAAAAAAAAACAACTGAATTCAAACCTGTTAAAACTCCACTTAAGAAATGAACCTTGGTTACAATTCTTACTCATGGGAGGGTTTGGGTAAATTATGTATTCCTTCTTTACTTTGATTTTTTTTTATGCTTTCATTCTTCTTTTTATATAAAAATTAAAAGGATTTTAGTCAATTCATGCTCCTGTATTCTCAAATTAAAAACAAATAAACAAACAAAAAACGACTTTTAGACAAGCAAATTGCCAATCCAAATAATCCAGTCGTTTATGGCGGAAACTATACAAGTTCGGATATTTAGGCATTAGCATTTTTTTGTCGACTGCTAGTAATTTAAAGCGAATTAAAAATAAATTAAATCTATTATTTAACGTCAACTTTGTCTAAATTGATAAGTAGTAAAATGAATTTTTCTTTTTTTAATGATGGTTATAATAACACCATTAAAAAAAGAAAATATAGTTACATATGCAGTTTATTTTTAAAAGATTTAAAACCTTTGTTTTTGGTCAATTTTGGCGTGATCCGCCATTCAGCCTCTTTCAATGGTTTTAAGTGCTTCTTTACAATTTTACTGTAATATTCACGATTGCAAAAAAATTTACCAAAATCAGAGTAATTATCCGATTTTAATGAAATTTTCAGTATTGATTTATCAATTAATGAATTACAATCAATGCATCAGTTATTTATTCAAAACTTTAATATTAGTATTTTTGTTATGAAAAAATTAATATATAAAATTCATTTAAAATAGAAATCCCGATGTTAAGTTTAAAGAATTTATATTATTAATTTTTCATAACAAAAAATACTAATTAAAGTTTTGAAATAAAAATACACTGATGCATTAATTTGATAAATTCCATTAAAATTGATAATCAATACTGGAAAATTTCATTAAAATCGGATAATATTACTAGATTTTTGGTAATTTTTTGCAATCGTGATTATTAACAGTTAAAATTGTTAAAGAAGCACTTAAAACCATGAAAAAGAGGCTGTAAATGGCGGATCACGGCCAAAATTGCCAAAACAAATGGTTTTTAACATCTTTTAAAATAACTGCATAGTTAATGATATTTCTTTTTTTAATTGTTGGTATTATAACATCATTAAAAAGAAAAATATGCATTATTACTACTATCAATTTAGACAAAGTTTGACGTTAAATAATAGATTTAATTATTTTTAATTCGCTTTTAAAATTTACTAGCAGTCGACAAAAATGCTAATGCTAAATATCGAACTTTGTACTAGTTTCCCATAAACGACTGGCATTATTTTGGATTGGCAATTTTGCCTGTCTAAGTCGTTTTTTGTTTGTTATATTGTATTTTACATTTGAGAATTACAAGAGAGCATGAATTTGACTTTAAAATCCTTTTAATTTTATATTATTAAAAAAAGAAGAATGAAAGCATAAAAAAAAAATCAAAGTAAAGAAGGAATACATAATTACCCAAACCCTCCGCCATGAGTAAGATGTAACTCAATGTTCATTTCTTAAGTGGAGTTTTTAACAGTTTGAATTCAGTGTTTTCTTTTTCCTAAATTGTTGCCCAACCACACTTGAGGCAGTCCTGTCACACCTACTTATTTTGACTTAGATGTATATTACTAACCCACTGCAGAGCAGGATCTGACACAAGGCCAATTGTTAAGTGAACTTTACAGCGTTTGAATTTCAGTTTTCCTCTCCTAGATCGTTGGCTAACAATGGTTTAAAGACCCAGTATGCACTACTATTTACCATACTGGAGGATTAGATTGGATGCATGACCTTTCCCAAGGCGTATTAGCGCTATGATGAAATCGAACAGCCTCATCAGATTTTGAACTTTGTGTTGCGTGTGTCATTCTAAGAGGATAATATTACACCAGGATGCCTCCACTAAAGTAAAGAAGAATAAATTGGCAAAAGCCAGGAATCCAACAGCCCTGTCAAATGGGCTTTAGAAGACACCAACTCCCCCTTGCACAGGGGCAAGCTCCCACCCACGCCAAATAGTGCTACCTATTGGCTGTGGGTGGTTGACCCATTAATGCTTAAGGATGGAACCCTGGTGGCTGAGCAGTCCATGACATGCAACATTCTACTTGGCCTACGTGGCTAGAACAGGTCCACTGATCCAATTGGTTGGTCACATTCAACCCTTAGGCACCTATCATGATTGTCTCAACCCTATTGTCCTCTATGCAAGTCCCTCCCCTTTCTATCATCATATATGCTAGAAGATGGTGTATGAGGGTTTAATGTCCTTCTCATGATGTTATTAAAACTCTATCTGATGGCTGAAGTTCCAGTTCTTGGACGCTTGCGGAATGTGGAGTACCCCTATCATCCCTTAACTCCACGTACCACTCTGACCTTGATTGCTGGCTATCCTGTTAGGTCCTATCTATGATTTAAATAGATGAAAGATGAGGTTGTTTCAATTTTTTTAAAGTGAGTACCCATCAAGAATGAATAAACAAAATGTGTTCGGCATAAAAATAACCCAACAAGGGTTGATATGCCATAAAATCCAACAACAAAGAATCCAAAATGACATTGAGAAGGAGAGAAGACTCAAGTATAGAAAGAAGGAGTGAGAGGGAGCAAGTGAGATAAAGAAAGCAAATTAAACTAGCAGGACCTGTGGATTATACAACAGTATGATAATTTAATTATTACAACATTTGATATGTTCTTTGAGAGCTATTGAAATTATAGTTCAATATTTAAAAAGTATGATAATCTTCATTTAACTCTCTCTCACTTTGTTTTCTTTCTTTACTTACTTTTTACATTTTTTCATTATGTTGATTGAAACGGATTAGCCTTATCACTTCTGTGTGCTCATACCCCTCTCTATCTTTCCCGTACTCTTTCTTTCTTTTTATCTTTTGTTTTTTCTGTATAGCATGTCCTTTTTCTTTCCTTTCTTTATAATAAAAACTGAATGGTCCATTATTTAGCTAAACTGACAACACTCATAAGAAATAAGAATTTGGCGGATAAGCAACACAGATAATCAGGATTTACATTTTTGAAATTTCATCTTGGCCAGTTTGGACGGTCTCATTTTTAACCAGAGGGTGTTGCAAGATGATAACAGTTGTACAATTAAGGAACACGGTATTATTATATTAATAATAATATAGTGTCTGTGTAGTTATTACCTGTGAAATAGAAGAAAAAATAAATCCAGATATATTTAAAATCTTTAAAGATGCTGATTGTTAACATAAAAATAGAATTTCTCATGACCCTTTAATGACACGTTTATGAGACCGAAATAAATATACGTCACATTGTATTTTATATATAAATAGATTAGAAACAAATGAAAATTCTGCATCCAAAATGAATTTTTGCTAATTTTGTTCTTTTGTTGTCCCGGTCTCCCTGCTCTAATTTACACTATGTTTTACCATGGCGAATTTCTGACCCAACTTAGATATTTTCCGAGTTGTGTATTTGTCACTTTTTGCTGGAAAATTAATGTAGACATTTTACATGCCCACCCCCTGATTTTTATAGGCACGACTTTGAAAATATCTAATTTAGGCCAGAAATTTGCCTGATGCTGGCACGGTAAAACAGCGTAAATTACCGCAGGAGGCGGGGATGACAAAAGATCAAAATTACTGAGTGTTCTAACATCATGTCCAGTAAATACGTCCTCTTTCAATTCATTCTCTGACAAGCCATGAAACATTTGCACAAATACATAAAACAGGTCCCATCTTTAAATAGGAATTTAAGAAACTGTTTCTTTTACAAGGGTTAGTTTTGACTAACGGAAAAGAGAGCCCTTTCGTTTGAATTCAGAGTTTTTCCTTCTCTTAGTCCGTTTACCTATATCCAAGGTTAAAGAGCCTAGTATGCCCTACTATTTAGCTGGAGGGAGAATAGTTGGTTTCATACCTTTTCCCAAGGCAGGAATGAGAAAAAGAGGGCAGCTACAACAATTGCAAACAAGATATGGAATTACAAAGACCAAGAAACCCCATATAATATAGAGTGGAAGATTTTGGACCAACCCAGACCATATATCAATGGATCCAAGAGATGTGTACTATGCTCTACAGAAGAATTCCGAATCCTACAAGGACTATCTTCATCGTACAAATACCTGAATGCTAAATCGGAAATATTTAGAGTTTGTCCACTCAGAAAAAATACTTATTAAACTCTTGGACTGGAAAAACAACGACACAAGATCAACCACCTTAAAAGAAAAAATATTTTACAAGTGTTATTTCTAACATCATGCAGGCATAAGGGGAAAAACTCAGGAAATAAAATGAGAACAGCTCAACACTATACATAATGGATATTCATTTGGATGTCATTTCCTAGACAATTTGTCTGATGTGAAGCATTTAATGATTTGAAACCAATGGTAACAAAAAGCAATTGAATGTATAGATTATAATAATAAATTGTAATTGAGCATTTTCTTTTCTTTCCTCCAATATAAAAAAAAAAACTCCTGTATCTATCTATCTATCTATAATATATATATATATATATATGTGTGTGTGTGTGTGTGTTGTATATCTATATATATATATATATATGTGTGTGTGTGTGTTGTATATATATATATATAATATATTATATATGTGTGTGTGTGTGTGTGTGTATTTGGGCAGCATTCTTTCATTTATACATGTAGAATTAAACAAAAGACATGTCTCCTGTTTAACAATTTTATTAAAGATCTTTTCCAATCCAAATGTAAAAAGTTGGCCAGAAAGCTTGAAAAGATTGTTAATAAAATTGTTAAACAGGAGATGTGTCTTTTGTTTAATTCTACATGTATGTATATATATATATATATATATATATATATATATATATTGAGAGTGCCTCTCCAAAAACAAATAAAAATGAATACCTACATTTGTCACACTACGACAAACACTCTCCGTTGTCTTACCACCTCTCTGACACTAGTGCCATACAATAACATCTAATTACAAAACATACTGACAAATTCACATCCAGTGACATAAGAAAAATTCTCACCAAAAATACCAAAATCCTTATAGAAATAACAATAAAAACGCTTAAAAACTCTTGAGGTGATTTGCATAAAAAACTATTTGGCACCTGCAATAATATACTAAACATATTTAATAATTAACACACTAATCTTTCCAACTCTCAAAAATATGATAATAAAATGAATGAATAAATTCAAAGGAAAAATAAAAGAAACCTAACACCCTACAACCTACAATCTCTCAATGACGACACTGACAAAATGGTCAAAAGTGCTTTGGTTAAAAGTATGGGACAGTTTCTCCATCATCTGGATCCCAATTTAAGAAAAAACCATGAGAAGATTAGAAAGAATACAGATAAAGATCATAAGAAGAATATTCCATGGTCTTCAATAATATCTGCTTAAAACAATAACCTGCTGCCAAAATACCCAATACACACACACACATATACATACACATACATATATATATTATATAATATATATATTATATATATATATATAATAAGTTTAGGTGAAGACTCAACAGAATGACAAACAAAAAAAAGCAACTAAAAGATTCAGGATGATAAAACATTGAAAAAATAATCTATATGTACCTTGAACTGGTTTAGGGAATCAAATCACTTACAAAAGTTAACTACACAGGTTTCAGCCAGAGAATCTTCTGGATAATTCTGAATCCCCCACACTTCAATATATATATATATATATTATAGGAGAGAGAGAGAGAGAGAGAGAGAGAGAGAGAGAGTATTGAGTCTGCATATGCTTCTAACCTGAAAGTAACTTAAGATGACGTAATCAGATTTTGTCATCGGATAAAGAAAAGATAAGATCTTTGAAATATTGCAAAATGTTTTTGTTTTTTTTACTAGTTGGACCTGTGGATATATCACATGATAATTTAATTATTACATTTGATATATTTACTTAAGAGCTATTGCAAAATTGTTCAGTATGTTAAGAGTATAATAATTTTGATTTAAATCTCTCTCACTCTTGTTTTTCTTCCTTTCCTTCTTTTCATCTTTTCATTATGTTCAATTGAAACAGATTAGCATTATCACTTCTATGCGCTCACCCCCTCTCTAGATCTTTCCTTTACTCACTTTCTTTCTTTCTTTCTTTTTTATTATATTTTTTCTGTTTAATACATCCTATTTCTTCCCTCTCTTTCTTTCTTTATAATAAAAACAGAATGGTCATTATTTAGTGAGGTGAGGACACTCATAAGAAATAAGAATTTGACAATTAAGCGCCACCAGATAATCAGGATTTACATTTTCCTCTGCATTTCATCTTGGATTATTTGGACGATCTCATTTTTAACTAGAGGGTGTTGCAAGATGATAACAGTCGGAAGATTAAGGAACAAGAGTATTATATTTTTTCATGTTTCAATTCCAACAGCCTTAGATGTAAGTAAGTACATTTTGTTTATTTTTTCAACACTTTCTTTGTGTTTTTAGCATTATTTTCATATAGAGGACATGTCACCTTTTATTACATATATATATAATTTTTTTGTTTTTGAACTGTGATGGCGTGAAAAAAAACAGGTAATAAAATTTGCAAATAATGAAATAAAATACAAATTGATTCCTGGAGAAAAAAATCCATATAAAAAAAAGAAAAGAACAAAACATTCAAACTGTCTGAAAATAATCAATCATTATTATGATGAATGGCCAGAGAAAAAGTACCAAAAGAATTGCCAATACACTAAGTAGAACATAAACTATAAAGCCCAATGAACCAGAAATTACCTACCTAGGTTTGACCAAACAGATTATCGGGATAATTCTGTCTCAGAGTCAGAATTATCCTGATGATCCGTTAGGTAAAACCTAGGTAAATAGTTTCTGGCTCATTGGGTTTTAGTGAAGACATAAAGCCAATGGCACTTAGTAATTGTCAGTTTGTTGCCTCTGTAATATTTAAACCAAGTGCTTAGTTAGAAAATCATAGAGCAAGAAACTGACAGTTTGTTGTTTTTTTTCAAGACACAAATTCTGATTATTTTACAATTATTAGTAAGAATATACGCCCTCCAGATTAAGTTTTAATGTAATGAAATATATTAGATTAGAACAAAATTAAATAAGAATGCATATAAAAAAATTTACACTTATTCTAATTATATTTTAATTGGTTTCTATATAAAATAATTCAGAATATTGATTTTAATATGTTGGAGAATAAAACAATAATATTAGAGATCAATAACACCAATCATTCATTAAATCCAATTTTGTTAAAAGCAGTATGCAAAATATCCAGACCATATATTATGTAAACTTTTATTTCTTAGTGATATACAAGACACATTGCAAGATTTTAAATGCACTCATAACAAGGGCTGTTTTGAGGTAAATCTAACTCAGATTTTCATAGAGATATTGTTAATAAGTGATTTATTCTATGTATTAATGGTTTTGATTATAAATTAAATACTCATTGATAAACTTACACAGTTTCTGAGGGTAATGTGATGTAGGCAATGATGTAGTTTCGGTTACAAACAGACAGACACTGAATCTCCATTATAATAAGATATTCTTAGATTAATTTTTCTTTTTCTTTTTTTGAAAAGCAATCTTTATTTCTCTTCCAAGATGAGTCTAGAATAAACATAAATTATTAAATATGTACAGACCGTAATAACCACAGAAAAATAATTTAGCTTATTAACTATTTACAATGAGATGAGAAGCAAAAATGATTTTCTTAAAATGTTTGATTTTCAACTGTTCATATCTTTTTTTTTTTCTTGCTTTTAAAAAAAAAATATTTATCTGACTAATGTACGACAACAGTAGCAATGCATTCATAATTGAATTAAAATCCTATTTTGTTAATAGAAAAACATTTTGTCTGAATTTAAGAATCTATATATTAATTCCTTAATAGAACAACTGTTATCATCTTGCAACACCCTCTGGTTAAAAATGAGACCACCCAAATCATCCAGGATGAAATGCAAAAATGTAAATCCTGATTATCAGGTGTTTCTTATCTGTTGAATTCTTATTTTTTATGAGTGTTATCACTTCAGTTAAATATTTAGACCATTCCGTTTTATAAAGAAAGAAAGGTAAGAAAAAGGACATGCTACACAGAATAGTGTTACAGCCGAGTTCAACAGAATATCATTCTATGGAGATTCTGCAATAAGAATTCTCAGATATTCCATTTTGTCAGACGTATATAAGTAAAAAAAAAAAAAAAAAAAAAAAAAAAAAAAAAGTAAAATTACGGATTTCTGGCTCGTTTCTTCACATGAAATGGTTGAATGGAGGTTGGTAAAGTCTAAATAAGGAAACGTACAATGTACACAAGAAACACATTAACAAACCAGTAAAAGAAGTTGGTTTGGTTTGGTTGGTTTGGTTTGTTTTACGGCATATCAACCTAATGCCGATAAAGTTTTGAAATAAATCAATTCTTAATGGATAATACAATTTTTTTTATAAATATATTTTTCTATTTAACCCATAGATGGGACCCTAACAGGTACTACCACTCCGGGTCAGATTAGACCAGGGAGCAATGGTGATGAAGGGGTGCTCCACATTCCCCAAACCTCCAAAACTGGAACCTCACCATCAGATAGAGTTCAGTAAAAGAAGAACGAACATGTGGATAAAACTTAACCTATAATTTTATTCATAAGAAAAATAAAATTGTATTTTTGTGGTGCGTGCGTGTATGTGAAATATATATTGGTAATCTGTTTCATACTGAAGTTTATAAGGATGGGGTGAGTGAAATTACCAAATTAGTACATTTTACTACTAGTGGCTGGGGTTGGAAATATGCAGGGTTCTCGAAGAATTCACTAATTCTTCCCTCCCGGTCGAATATGCTAGACTGACCGTCAACAACTTGGGATGCTCTATTTGCTGGCCCGTGAGCACTGAAATATATATTATATCACGTGTCTTAACAGTCCCCTCATTCTACCACTCAAGCGTCATTATATGAAGGTTAAATGTCTTCATTCTTCGGTAAAGATGATATCTTAGTCCTTTCGTCGCTTTGAGTCGAACTTAAATTCTCGTTTGAAGATATCAGAGACCCCTTTGGTCCTTGATATGTCTTCCATTCTGTTATCTCAGTTTAACTCTTCGACCGAGTACAAGTGTTGATAATCATTTAGGAAATTGCAGGCATTCTTAACCTCCCAATAATCCCATCCTTGGGCCAAACTTAACGTTAGCTCCCATTTTCTTTTCAGGCGTCAGGCATTCCGCTTTATGCTCTCGCCTGTTCACCAAACTTCAGCAATAACCATTTATTGCTCTCTTCCACAGTTGGATGGAACTGTCCACTACCCGTGGCGACCACAGAAAAAGAAAGTGAAAATTATTTTTCTTCTTTTCAAGTCATTTTTTTGTCACATGGGGATCGCCTATGGAAATGAGGTGTTGTGCCCCGATTCCCTTTCTTTCCTTCTTCTTCTCTTTAAGAAGACTCTTTCTCTTTCCCTTTGCCACGTTAGGGTCAACGAGAAAGTTAATTTCTCTGCCTGTCCCTGGCTGGAGGGGTGGGGCGAGTGCTTCATCGTAGTTTATCCTTAGGCCGATTTTAGGTTTGGCATGGAACGAACATTCACGAAATATGAAATATATTTTGTCTAATCTCTTTCCTTTCACTTCTTGCTGTCGTCCGCACTGTCTCGTACTGCTATGACGTCACAATAGATATAATAAGAAAAAAAGAGAGTAGGGAAAATATAGAGAGAGGGTGTGAGCGCACGGAAGCTATGACGCTAATCTGTTTCAATGGAACATAATGAAAAGATGATAAGAACGAAAGTTAGATATATAGATAGATAGATAGATAGAGAGAGAGAGAGAGAGAGAGAGAGAGAGAGAGAGAGAGAGAGAGAGAGAGAGAGAGAGAGAGTTAAATGAAGATTATTATACATTTTACATATTGAGGTATTTAGTAAACATATCAAACATTGTAATAATTAAATAATCATACTGTGGTATATCCACAGGTCATGCTAGTGACTAAATAATATTGTAACATAAAATTTCCATGTTGATAAATTTTACTTTTTTCTCTTTCAGATTTTATCCTTTATGAAATGCAACGAATAAATTGTTGATAGACAAGTGATGAGATTATATATATATATAAAGGGCAGTTAGTGAGTATGTATGTATGTATGTATGTATGTATGTATGTATGTCCGGAGGAAACTAAGAAAATAAAGCAATTAACGACAAAGTAAATATATATACACATTCACTATCACCAGATCTTGCTTTTTGAGTAAAAATATTAAATGTTTAATTTATATTCGTGAAGATAATTAAAAAATAAAATTTGAATAGTAACAGAATGTGTGTATATATATATATATATATATATATATATATATTATATATATATATATATATATATATATATATATATTGCATTTAATATCTTAAATAGGAGACATTATTTTTTCTTTTCAGAGTGTCTGTGCACTGTTTGTTCTGACGCCCCACTAGGCCGGATCAACGTAAGGTCTTTTTCACTTAGGGATTTAATGAGGCATCCTGCAAGATCCAACTCGCGATTCAGTAATAATGGATCTGCGAGACTAACTTTTTGACCCCTCCCCCATCTACCCAGGCGACTCCGGGTAGCTACTTCTAGTTAGAAATTAAAACCGAATGAAAAGGTCAAGTTTACATAAACATAATATTAAACATATTCATAATGTGTTTAAATTTTTCACCTTTGAAAATGTCAGTTATGATGACATGGATCAAATGTCTCTTTAAATTGCCATTTATTCTATGCAGACAGAAATGCTTTTCAGATTTACAACTTCATATTTATCTTTACATGGTATCTCATCATGGAAAAATGGTTAGCAAACTAGTCTTGCAGATCACTAAATAATTAGGTAGTGAATTTCATCCTCATATTGTGTTAGTATAACATTTATTCTAAGACTAACAGCAACAAAGAAATGAATCAAAACTTAGTTCAATTCTAAGGGTTTATTTAACAATAGAACAATGACTAAGAATATAAACGTCCTTCCTATGTATAGTCAAGCTTGGGAGACTTACCAGTCTGAGGGAGAGGAAATTTGAGGATATCTGGTATCTTATGATTTAGTCAATTCTTGGAGATAATTTATGGTCGACTGCTCCCTGGAACTTGTCTGGAATTTCTATCCGATCTTGTCGCCAAAACTTCCAGGCACATCACATGATTGTTATGTCCAATCACAGAAATACTCTCCCTCAGTTAACTCCACAGATAGAAATAAACGTATTTTACTGACCCAAGACTTATTAAGTGCTCCATAATTGAAACCTTGCGCCAGATCTAAGCTATGCTTAGTATTTTAAGATACCCCACATGATTTGATGGTTAACAAGTTAAATTTATCTCTCTTGTTTGGGTTCGTCCCGTTTGTATTCGTCCCTCTAGTTCGGATTGATCCTTTTTGTTTGTATTCATTTCTCTTGTTCGTATTCGTCCCTCTTGTTCGTATGTTGGTATTCATTCATCTCTCTTATTCGTATTTGTCTCTTTTATTTGAATTTGTTCCTCTCGCTTGGATCCATCCCCTTGTTCGTATTCGCCTCTCTTGTTTGGATTCATCTCTCTTGGTATGGATCCATCTCTCTTGGTTTGGTAATATTTGCAAACTTTTTTTCAAAGTTCGTAAAAATACCGTGTTATCCTTCGTGTTAGACCCGGTAGAGCATACTGAAATTTCCTTATGTACTGACCCTGACGACTTAATGTCCGTTTCAGGGTCAGTCAGATAATATCTGTGAATACAAATAAGAAGACCATATTTGTGTAAAATCTACACCTAATGTCTTTCTCTATGCAATCACAAAAAAAAAATGGATAAAAACTCGTAGAAACCGTAGGAAATGGACTCGTCGCCCCGAGTTCAAATCCTGGACGAAGCTACAGTTCAAGTAGCGCTAATACCCTTGGAAAAGGTATGAATCCAACTACTCTCCCTCCAGCTATGGTTAAATTGTAGGTTAAACTGGGCTTTTTAACCTTGGTTAGGCAACCAGTCTAGGAGAAGGAAAACTCTGAATTCAAATCTGTTAAACTTCACTTGGGTTGGTCACTACTAGAATAGGCTGAGTCCTAATTAGTGATCTATTTAAAAAATGAATTTAAAGTAAGGCACCTCTTGTCATAAGTCTGGATAAATGACTTATTAACAGTCTGGAGGGTAAATTTATCAGTGCCATTTAACTTGTCTGTCTTAGTGGTAGGGATAGTGGATATTTGCGCCCCACTGTTCACAAGGAAACGTATACCCGTAGTGCGGTCATATACAAATTATAAGCTACTTACTTAGGTGGAGGTGCCTGGTGTAATGGTTTGAATCGTAGGAAATGGATTCGTGGACACGGCTGGATGAGGTGTTTGCATTTCAAAGAACGTTTGCATTTCAAAGAATTTTGGGAACGGTATGCATCCACGTACTATCCCTCCAACTATGGATAAATAGTAGGACAGAATAGGCTCTTACAAAAAATATATCTAAGGTAGGTAGGTTGTCTCCCTTGGTGGACGTGCCTCTTTTCAAACCAACCAATCACAGGCCCGCAATTTTTATCGGCTGAAAAATGAAGATAAGAAATCTTCCCCTCTTTGTACCAGTATCTCTTGGAGTCAGATATAAAAATCATCGCTCCCTATAATTCAGCAGAGATAGAAAAAGGGCCATCATAAGTACGATAACTTACCATAAACATTCCAAGGACTCAGTTATCACTATTTATATGATTGACATTTCCTACATACAATACTATCGTTTGCAACAACAATTATTACAAGTGTATTTTCATGTGTGTATAAATGTAGTAATATAGTGTTATCTGAAATTCCTAGTTGTGTTCGAGTATTTCCTGATTATAACTCTAGTTTATTCCATATTCGCTGCTTAAATCAGCACATTCTTTAACCTTGTTTGACAACCAGTATAGAAGAAAGAAAACTGAATTAAAACCTGTAAAACTCCGCTTAAAATTGACCTTATGTCACATCATGTTCGTGTGGAGGGGTTGGTAAATATATATAAGCTACTTACTTTACTCAGGTTTGTCAACTGAGTCGCCTTCAATCGTTGTCTTAGGCTTTTCTCTGGTGTTGTTTTAAAGGAACAGGATGACTTACAGCAATGAGCCCTATCCCAAAATTTCCTGTGTAAATAACACGTAGAGTATTTGCTTTTCCCCCTTAGCGTGACCCCTACTTTGGGGGTGAGGTAAAGTGGCTTTATCCATTCTCCTAACATTGTTGTCTAACCTGATTTCTAACCTCTGTTGTTGTTCCAAGGGTCAAACCAGAGGGTCTGACTCCAGAAACGGAAGCAATGCCACCTGAAGCCATACCTGCAATATTATCTGCAATATTAGCTAATTTCTTGATGTGTGTACCCTCACCCAGCATTACTTATGGTCTTTTTTCCCACATTAACAGATAGGCATTCAATTTCGGATGAAGAAAACTCAACAAACAAAATGAAAGTACAAACATCAAAAATACAAGAGTTGCAAACTTAATGGTGTTTCAGCCAGACTTATCTGCTGAAGTCCATCTTGATTCTGGGAGAGATTGGATAAGACTGTGATGGTCAAAACTACAAGTAATTCTAAAAGGGATTCAAATGGGGCGGCAATCTACGGTAGTGTGTTGATTGGGCCCTTGCTGCCAAGGGCAGATAATTAATCCCCTATTTTTCCAATAAACTGAACTATTTTGATATACGGCTCGCAGACGCTGGAGAAAAATATGGCATGCAATGCCGTCGTTATTACCATTTCCGGACAAATTCTAAAGACGACTCAAATATTTTGAGGGTTTTCTGTTTTCTAAAGTTTTCTCGGTGAGGAATTTCTCCATGTTCTTCTGCTGTGAAATGAATGTCCACCAAACGAGTTCGTCCCTTAACCTAAAATAAGGTTCTTCTTCGGGTGGGGAACTAATTATGTCCCTCACTTTCTTAAATGCCTCGCTGGATAACTTTAAAATAACCAAGTGAAGTTTTGCTCGTTTCCGATGTCTTTTTCTTGTGTGTCGCTCTTTAGAAAGAAAACTTGATCTATTCTAGTCAACAAATTTGTTTTAGAAAATTGCAAAAAAGTTCCTTGTTGTCATAAAGTGCTGTATTTCCACCCTTTCTCTCCCTCCTTTGTTCTTTGCTTCCTTCTCTTTTTCGGATAAGTGGGTGTCTTTTATCAACACCCACTAACCCACAATGCATTGCGCTCTCCTCTAAAAAGTCATCTCTCCCCCTTAATTTATCACAGCACGCCAGCAAGCATTCCTCAAGTACACGCCCAGTTTGAGCTCGTTAGTAAGTACTTTTGACCACATAGAGGTAAGTTGAGCAAAAATCAGAGCAAAGTCTGTCTTCACTTACGTAGGCAGAATTGGTATACATTGGTTGTACGTATATAGTGAGGTGTTATAAATGGTGAGAAAGTAGGGGGCTAATTGTCTCTACGATCGGAACTCGATAGAACGTCTTTTATTGGAAAAATAGGGGATTAATTATCTGCTCTTAGAAGTAAGGGGCCAATCAACGCCCTCCCGTAGATTGGCACCCAATTTGACTCCTTTTCGAATCACTTATGGTGCTGACCATCACTGTATCAAGACGTTTTATCCAGTCACTTCCTGAACCAAGATGGACTCCAGTAGATAAGTTTGGTCGCAATGCCATTAGGGTTGCAACTCCTTTTGTATTTTTAAATACATGTTTGTGCAATTATATTGTTTTTGATTTCTTCACCCGAATTGAAACCCTATCTGTTAATGTAGTAAAATATATGGTGCCCAGCAAAAACTACCATACCTTTTCGCTTTACGAGCTAGGACAAACAGATAAGTCTTATCTCTTCCAAAACCGGGGACAAAAGTGAAAGTTTTACGGGGCTGAATTGTCATGTGACCAACGAACACGTGACGAGGGAATCCGTGCTTACAATTCTAGGGAAGACAATTATTTTTTCTCCTTACACTGGTATCCATCCCTCTTGCTCGTATCCATCCCTCTTGCTTGGATTTGTCCCTCTTGATTGGATTCATCCCCTTTTGTTCATATTGATCCCTTTTGCTGGGACTCGTCCCTCTTGTTCGTATTCATCGAATGAATACGAGACTAATGCGAACAAGAAGGATGAACTTCACCCCTCTTGTTCGTATGTTTTGATCCGTCCCTCTTGTTTGGATTCATCTCCCTTACCCGTTCGCATTGGTCCCTTTTGTTGCTATTCGTTCTTTTTTTTATCGTATTCATTCCTATTGTCCGTATTCGTCTCTTTTGTTCGTATTCGTCTTTCTTGTTTGGATTCATCCCTCTTGTTCGTATCGATCCCTTTTGTTAGTATTCATCCATCTTGTTTGGATGTATACCCTTGTTAGTATTCGTCTCTCTTGTTTGAAGTATTCCCTCTTATTTGCATGCAAATCTTTTTTTGGATTTGTCTCTCTTTGGATTAGTCCATCTTGTTTTGATTCATCTTTCTTATTCGGGAATTGTCCCTCTTGTTTGGATTCATCCCACTACTCTAGTATTGTTATATACACAATTTTTCGATCGAAGTGCCCTCCAGTCTTGTTCAGGTGTCTCTTGTCGAATTTGGGAACCTTCTTGCCGAGAAAATAATATTAAAAAAACGTTTTGAAAGTATTTTTTACACTTGTGTTTCATAATTTAAATTAAATTCAAAACATCAGTTAAAAAAGAAATAAATAGATAGCATTTACAATTTGTTATTAAATACATTTATTTGCAAATGTTAAATATAATTACCGAAGAAAACAAAAATGAGATAAAGGAAACAAAAGAAATTCGTAATTGTTTTAACACTGTAATTGCCAGGGTCTCTGAGAGGTGGGTGCATCTGATGTATAACATGGACCCTTGGAGGTCTAAGGGTGGGGTGGTGTTGTAGGTTCTTTTGTGGTAGACCACTTCCGGCTGTAATGAACTAACTTGATATCAGCTAAAAGTCAATTTGGCACAAAAGCAAAAATCTCTTGCACACAAATTCAGGTGTCGTTTTTTTTGTTGTTTTTTTTTCTTTCTGCGGGAACCAACAGAAAGCAGCTTTTCTTAGAAATCTCAAATTGTCTGGTGGAACCCTAGTGTCACTTTTTACCTTTAATCTTCTCATATTTATTCGAAGGTAGAATAAACTTTCTAACTTGTTGTTGATGATTGCTTTCCAGACAAAAAATTGCACCACCTATGGGGATCAAAATAAATTTAAAATTTAAAAAAATAATAACAATTTCCCAGGAGCCCTCAGACAGGAAGAAACCTCTGGGCATGCGCAGAAAAAAAGGGCCCTCTTTGTGGCATCAACGAGATCCCTCAGTCATTCCAATTCAAGCCTTGACTGGGAACAGACACTACGACTGGCACAGGAAGAAATTTCCTCTCCACAAAATAGCTATGAACCTATAATAAAAGTCTGAAACCTAAAAATACCTTTTGTTTTTATCACTTCTTTTCCCTTCCTTTAATTCCTTTTCAGCCAGACAACCGACAAGAAATAAGAACTATATATAATGGTGTTTAAAAGAAACAACCAGCGAACATCCACCAAAAATAACCTAATACCACATAAAACCACTACCTACCCCATAACCAAAAATACGTTTATTTATTTTAATTTTAATTCCCCTTATTTCTTAAATGAGACTCGTATAAAACCCCATCTACACGAAATAGTTAAGCCTATAAATCAATATTAACAACATACAATTTTGAAAACAAAAACTATTCTTACATTCTCAGTAAAATCTGTCAATGGCACCCCATGCATTACTTACGCGTAACAGTGTAGGTACTACAGTATGGTTGCACCACTTGGAATTTAACGAAACGCCTGGAGAAAAAGCTAGATGAGAACTACATAAGGATTGTGCGTGCTGTTTTGAACAAATCCTTGAAGCAGCACTCTACAGTTGTACGGCCACTTATCTCCCATCTCACAAACCATCCAAGTAAGACGACCTCATAAGCGACGTTCTTCTATGAACCTATACACATGGACACATAAGTGTTGGACGATCAGCAAAGACTTACATCGATTAGTTATGTATGGATACTGTGTGCCGTCTAGAGCAGGCATGTCAAACATGCGGCCTGTGCGTCGTATGCAGTCCTCGGCAAGCACAAGCGCGGAACGCACACAGACTGCGCTCTTATACGGCGCTTTTACAGTAGCCCAGGTTTTTAAAAAAGTTTTTTTTCCAAATGAAAACGGTCGTTCATTTTCATTAGTGCAATGTGTTATTAAGAAATAGAGTATTATCAACGCATTGTCTCTCATCCCTTCCTTTGAGTTGTGGAAGGGTGAGGCTAACCCAGTCAATAAAAGGGAGTGAGTCTTTCCTCTTGTCTTCTGCTTTCAACCAATACATGGCTATAATTAAAAGTGACAGTGACACTTGTACGTTTTATCATTTGAACTTGGTCAGTAATAGTCTTTATTTAGAATTTTAACTACAGGTATTCTTCCCAATTAATGACGGCTCATAAATTGTAACACCTTTTCGAATCATTTAATGCCGAAACAAGTCATTTTGATAAAAGTTTCTATGTTTCAAGTTCTTAATATCTTCAAATTGATATATCTAATTTCCATTAACTTCATTAGGTTGGGTTTGGTTGGGTTTTGTTTATTTAATGGTATAATAACCCTGTGAGCTACTTAATGCCAAAAACTGCTAGAGTATGAGATAAAAGTTGCTTTCTTTTAGTCAAGTAGTCGACTGTTGCATTAATACAGAGCGAAAGTATGAAAATAAGTTTGCTACAGAGACCGGTAAACTTGTTCCTAAATCAAGACTGAAATTTGTCCTTAAAAATATCAATATATGCTTGGTTTCTAGAGGTTGAAAGTTAATAATAAACTGAACACTCGTACCTGGAGACTCTCAGACAACACTTCTGTATACAATATCACAGATACATGCAGCGCAACGGTTATTGTTGAAGGAAATTAACTCAGCCGCTGAGTTCAAATCCTGGACAAGGTTGTCTGTTTCACTTCGTGCTAATGGTCTTGAGGAAGTCATAGGTATATCTCTGCCCTTCCAGCTACAAGTAAATAGTGGGTCAGACTGGGTTCTTTGGTTTAAATACTGGACGAGGCTGGTTGCATTTCACATAGAGCCAATATCCTTGAGAAAGTTATGTATCCACCTATTCTATAGGTAAATAATAAGGCTGACTGTGCTCTTTAAACTTGGAAGGGCAACCGATTTAGGAGAAGGAAAACTCTGTATTCAAAACTGTTAAACTCCGCATAAAAATTTACCTTGGGTCCCATTCTGCTGTTGTATAATTGATGGGCATACTTTTTTGCATAGTTAGTGTAGAAAATATTATTTGAATTCAAATCTGGACGGTTAGATTTGATTGACATTTCATAACCTTATTTTGACCCTTTTCTTCTTATTCGAAGTTCTTATGTAGACGGCTTGCAACAAAATATTCCTTCCCATGTACCATGGGAAGGAATTTTGTTGCGAGCCGTCGACATAGAAAGACGTAATGACGGGTGGTTAACCCAACTCACACACGTGGTTGAGAAATGTGATTCACTTAAGTTAGATTGAATAAATATGTGAATTCACTGAAAGAAATGTCTTGAGTTGTTCACTACAAACAACGACAGCGCAAGACATCTCGACAGCATCTTAAGAAGATCTTAAGAAGTTAAGAAGAAGACACCCGCTAAAAGACAGTCACAACCAGACTGATAGAAGGAAAGCTACTCAGATGATAAATACCAGACCAAGCCATGAAGAAAGTAAGAAAGTTGCTACTCAGAAGTAAGAAGAAATACAGAAGTCGCTACTCAACCAGACGAAATATATGCTATTCAGAAGTGAGTAGACAAAGACTAAGATTTAAATATGAGGAATACAACCACGGGTATCCTCATACGATAGTGATAAGTCGTATGTCCAGACGGGCATATGTATATAACGTGTATGTAATATGACGATTACATAACACTGCTCGTGTAGAAGAGTTTTGCATCCTGTCCGTGACGGAGAGGTTCTGTTAATGCAAATCCTGACAACAGTGACAATAAACGAAGGAACCTAATAATTTCTATATGAACCATCGGGCAATTTTGAATTCTGTGTGACTACTCCATACTAGAAAGACGACATCTTGGATTTGTATTCGTACGGCGTCACATATACAATCTCTTGTAAAAGCCCGGCTTCTGAATCTTTAGGTATGGAAGCCAATAATTAACTGAAATTTGCTTCCTGGGTATCCGTCCTCTGGATATTGCGTAATGGTAAAGGTATAAGTCATGTACCATATCGAGCAGATAAGTATTACCATACATTAACAAACGACCATGTGTCGCATTTTTTTTTGTTGGCAGATGAATGGCACAAGTAAAACTCCCGATTTCAGACTATTATAATCCAAAACCGACAATTAATTGAAGCCTTTGATCAGTCATCTAGACCAATGCTTTTCATAGCCGGTCTGTGGAGTACTACCTGCCGGTCCGTAATGGCACACACGATTTTAAAAAAATTGTATAGTTTTGAAGTACGGCAACCGTATATATAAACTAAAATTGGAAATATATTTTAAAAAATATCAACTTTGTTCATTTTCTGCTCTTTACCACAATAACTATTTTACCATCTTTTTGCCTATGTTGATTTATAGAAAACTAATTTCCTTTTGTAAATTTCAGCATTGCCACCTTGGTCTCCAAAGAAAAGGATATCTATTGAGTGCAAGTCCTCACCACTTACTGAAATAAACTTAACATACATGGCTCTCTCTCTTTGAGCCAAGACTTGACAAATTGACAAATGAGAAGCAGTCTCACTTCCCATTGACTATACACTGGGGGTTAGTTTATATTGATGATAGATTTCTGTATTAAATAAAGCCAATTTTAACATGCCTGCATAAATACTTTTTATTCGAAATTTAATAAATTCTTTAATTTTATACACCGGTCCGTGCACCGATCTAAAAAATGTCAACCGATCCTCAACTTCTAAAAGTTTGAGAAGCACTGATCTAGGCGATACCTCCCGGTAGCCTAGAGACAAGAGTACGTCCTTATGTTTGTGGTAATGGTTGAGGGAACTGGACAATTTCTAGATGGCTCACCATAAAAAGTTACCTTGGATTATACGCTGTATGTGAGTATAATGTCTCTTGTTAACCTACTAATACCGAGTACACTCGCTTTCATGCATTACTGAAAGATCCCTGCCAAATGGAACTGCTATACCCGTTTTAAATGAGACTATCATCGTACTCAGTCCTGTCGGATGGGGCTTTAGAATACACTGACTACATCTCTGCTGAGGGGTAAGGACCCATCCCCCAATGTGGTCCATCTATTGGCCGTGAGTGGCGATCCGTAATACTTAAGGATGGAATCCTGGTGGATAAGCAGTCCATGACATATAACACTCATCTCTGGTCCTTACTTAAGCTACACGGACGGTCGAAGAGGCCTCCTCCGATCAATCAGCTGGTCACGCCAATCCCTAGCACATATATGATTGTCCGAACCCTATTGCCCTTATGGCAAGTCCCAATCCTTTTTATCATATATGTGTCTGAAGGCGGTGGCTGAGTGTCTTATTGTCCTGGGTATGACGCTGAAATCTATTTGATGGTGAAGTTCCAATTCTGAACCTCGGGAAATGTGGAGTACCCCTTCATCCGCATTACTCCCAGGTCTGCTCTAACCCGAAGTGATAGTACTTGTTGTGGTATGTGAAGGGGGGGGGGTGAAAATAAAATTAAAATAAATAAATAAATAAACTCCCATGAGCCTTCACCGGAAGAACTCTCCGCGCATGTGCGAGAAAAAAGGACCAACTTCCGAGCTCCGAAGATAATCCCTCGGTCATTCGAGTTTAGGCCTTAACTGTGTATATTCGCTACCACGGCTAGAGGGATATCTTCTTGCTACGGGCGACTATCACTGGTAAATAAAGCCTAAGTCATAAAACCACCTTCTGCCTTTGTCTCTTTCTTTTTCGTTCCTTGAAAACTTCCTTTTCAGCGCGACCACCAAATGAGATGGGGTTAAAAGCCTAAGAACACGTACCGAGAATATCCAGCTACCTTTAATCCTTAAAACACCAACGTCTCTTGCTACCCCATAGGTCCCATTTTTTGGTTAAATTAAAAAAAAAAGTCTAAAAAAATACCCATGAAGAATGAATAAAATAAACGACTTCGGCATAAAATGACCCAATAGGTTGACATGCTGTAAAAAACCAACCAACCAACCAACCAACGTATTATTTGTAAATTGAAGTACCATGTTGTTTCTAATATTCTGGCATACAAAGGATGCAAAGTTTAGTTTTCAACCTGCAGACCTGATGGTAGGGCTGCATTTTTGACACTTGTACACCCGGTAGGTAAGGGGTTAAAAAGTATGATCATGTGTCACATTGTGCTATTGAAGAGTAACGAATAATTGTCACTTATATATAAGTGTGAAAGCGTATGGTGTAATGTTAGAGACGTAGGAAATGGACTCGTCAACCCGAGTTCAAATCATGGACGAGGCTGTTTGCATTTCACATAGCACTTAGGAAAAGTATGTATCCGTCTACTCTCCCCTAAGCTATGGGTAAATAGTAGTATAGACTGGGCTCTTTAACGTGGCTAAGTAACCAGTATAGGAGAAGGAAAACTGAGTTCAAACCTATTAAACTCCGATTAAGAAATTGACCTTGTGTCGCATCCTGCTCGTGCGGATGCGTTGGTAAATAAATACATACATAAACATTTTTTGTTTGTTTGTAAGGAGATAGTCATAATAGTACAATACTCGTTTAAGATCAAACTTATTAGATTGATATTAATATCAGTAGATTAGCTTGACGACACCTGCAACGTCTAAAAGTCTTTTAGTATGCGTGAGTGCCATATGATTTGGTGTCATTCTAGCTCGATTTCTTTGATGTGTGGCGGCACCGACGTGCATTTTGTAACGATCACCCTGATTGGCTAAGGTCAAAACTCCAGGAGTGGGGAGTACAAGATGGCGGCGGCACCAGGAGCAGCAGAAGCGGAGCAGCTAATTTTGTGCTTTGCCATGGCTGTCTGCTGACAACGAGTCATTACAATATTTACATACGCCTGGTCTGTCACCAAGAAAGACAGAACCCCCAACAACAAGAGGTAAGATACTTATCTTTATTTTATTCAAAGTCTTTTCCTTCATTTGTCCATATACCACGTAAGAGAAGAGACAAGTGCTATCGTCAAATCTCCTATGTTGTTGAAAATATTTAAATAAATCATATAATATTACCGCCCCTTGGACTTCTTAACCCTTAAAAAATAAATTTACGTTTATTTTCTTTGATATAATGCTTTTTTTCTGACCTTTTGTTGGGATTTGTCGACATAATGTGTCATTTTTCATTGTTGTATCGGTTAAAATGTTTGGGTCTAGTTAATGTCTTTTCGTTTTAACCTTTCCTTTGCTTATCATGCCATGATGGTCTGATATTTCGTATATATTTTTTTTACTAAATTATTATCATCTTATTTTTGTTTCGTATTTATTATCACTTCTTAAAGAAAACATTATTTAAAGTCACGAAAAGCTGAAATATCAATTCACACCTCCTTTTCTTCCAGAACATGTGTCGTCCGTCTGTGTTGTCGTCTTTTAAGTTTAGCCGAAACCTGTCACTTTTTTATTGACAATAATAATGTGACTTTTATATTTAAAATCAGTTGTTATATATAATATGTGCAAAAATATTCAACTTCTTTATGCCCCCACCTTTTCTTTCAAATTATAAACAATATTTTCTTGTTTTTTCTTTCCGTATAATTAAATGAATTATGTACTTGATACTAATTAAATTTAAGTCATACAGAAACAATTAAAAAAAATTAAACACCACTACTTTCTCATTATAAATATATATATATTTATATTTAACTCTTTATCATCCCCACCTTTTTCTTTTTCAAATTATAAACAATATTTTCTTGATTCTTCTTTATGTAATTATTACTAAATGAATAAGGTACTTGATACTAATTAAATTTAAGAATAAACCATTAAAAAATTTTAAAAACTACTTACTCATTTATTAAAAAAATCTGCATTTTGTGTGTTTATTTTTCATCGTTTTAGCACAAATAATATTATTGTACGATTGTCTAAAAAATATAGTAACTACATATGAACTAATAATTGATGTGTGAAAATGTACCGTTACGTTTACATTACTTACATACAACTCGTCCTTGTTCGTTTCTAATGTCTACTATTGGAGTAGATATAAATAATGTATATAGAGTATATTAATTTTATTATTGATTAACACTACAATAAAGCATCAAATAAAATACAGGAGTATACTTAATTATAAATTTATATTGTACTTATTTTGTTAATATTTTTTGGAGTGTGGGGGCAGCTGTTTTTCCCCCAAAAAGTTAGTAACACTTAATTTCTGAAATTTGTTTTATTGCTACTAAAATACGCGCACTTGTTTTTCTATTGGTTTTATTGTTTTTTTTGTTGTTGTCGTTAATGGTTAAATATTTAAAAAGAAAAAAAATTATTCGAATGTTTGTTTATTTTCGAGACTTTTATGAATTGTACTGATTTATTTTATTCCTAAAAGTTTAATGTTTATGCTGGTTGTTTGTTTTAATCTACTTTGTAAAAAAGTATGTATATTATTCGAAGCATAAAAATTATAATCAAAAGAAGATCCAACCAAAACGTACTTTAAATTTGTCAATCAATCAAGCAAAATAAATAAATAAACCATATTATTTACCATTATTAGATTTTAGATCACTTTAATGAATGTAAATCTCGTTTATTTAGATTCATATCGTAAGTGATACTCTTGATTGCTATATAAACTAAAACTAGTAAATATCTATGAAAACTGTGACTTTGTATTTACTACTGCTTACTTATTAGAGGAGGAGACTTGTTGACATAAAAATTCTAATGTAATAAAAATCTTGTGTGGTTGTTGCTGATGTTATGAAATTATGCTACATATTCAAATCTCGTCAACTCGTACTTTCTCTTTCATGTTTTTCACTCACCATCTGGCCCCCAATTTCTTACGGATAAAATTTAAAGAAATAAAATGTCGTTAATTGTCCTGATCTATTTAATTTGTAGGCTTTATTTATTTTACTGAGGATTTTTACTTTAAAACCCAGGCCATTTTCTTTTAAAATCAGCGAAAAAGAAAAAGAAAACATTTGCCCCACCCCCTAGTTACTCCATATTCTCATTATTTGAGGCGCCTCGTGTGGTGTAATGATTAGCGAACTGGGCTAGCAATAGAAGGCTGTTGTTAGAGAGTTCGAATCGTACTGAGTGTCCTCTTGTCAAACTAAGCAAACCTTAAATAAATGACCGTTTCTTCATGATATTAAATGAACAACTTTTATTATAATTTTTTCTTTTCATTATTTTGAGAAACAATAACAAAAATGTAAACAACAAAACCCCTTCAATTTTCTTGTTGAAAATAAACCGAAACCCTTCGACCAATGTCATTACAATCTTTTCGGTAAGCTTAACAATTAACCAAAAATCTTTTATTCGTCTGTCCATCATCACAAAGCAGAAAGACGTATAGAACTATGACTATCAAATTTACTGTAGGTAAGGATTAATGGGACCCCCACAGTAATTATTTAATATATATTTTTTAAATTCATTTTTTCAGTCCCCAAGTTTTTTTTAAAGCAAGGGTTTCAATTTACAATGTAAGTTAATCTTTATTTACTTTTATGTCCGCCAGGTTATCTAAACCAAATCTTTTATCTATTTACTTAACCACATCATATAAAGTAGTAAGCTAGCTGAATATTTTCTAGCCAGAAACGAAAATTATATATTTTTTAGAATTTTGCTATAACTTTTTTTCTTTCTTTTAATATTCCTGATCACTAGAAAATAAAGACTAAAAAATTGTGTTGTTTGTTTACATTTGGGGTAAATACGAGCGAGAAAGCATCCTTCAGGGACCATAAACTTAAACCTCCCGATTTCGTTATTAAGTCATCACAAAAATAGTTCCGTGTTATCGGGTTAAAATCTAGTCCATATAATTACTTTTCAATTAGTGTGTACACAAATGTTTTAAAAACTTGGTTACTATTTATTATTAAAAAGTACTCATTTTTTCTTAATTCGACGAAAAACAAAAATAAACAAACCTAAAAACGAAAACCCAAGAGAATATTTTCACAAAGATTAATAATGCTGTCAAATTATATAACAACTCAACACGTATGAATTTTTTTGAAAATTTTCTTTGAGATTTCCCATTTCCTTGGATAATGAATGGCCTTTAATTTTCACTGTTTATTTAATTTATCTACTTGTTATCTACTATGTGTGTACTCTTTTTACTTATCTCAGTAAGTGTTGGTTGTGGACATGACGATATACGATAACAACAACTTGGTGATTATTAAACGTGATATTATTTTATTTGTTTATTTGTACGGAGTTGAAGAAATTTAAAGTCAAAGATGGACTGATGATGATGATGATGATAAATCATACACATTTATTCGTAGTTACCGTATATACTCGTGTAATAAACGACTTTTAAAGACCAAATTTTCACCTAAAAAACAAAGGGTCGTTCGTTACACGAGATAGTTCTTGAACACGTCGAAGCTTACCATCGTTCATTATACGCGATGATATTAAACAAAACACCCTTTTTATGGCTAAAAATTAGGGGTCGTTCAGTATTCGTCGAGTATATACGATAATTACATATTTGTTTACTTTTTTTAATGACTAGACCAGAGATATCATACATTGTTTACTTTTAGTCACTAAATATAAGTCGTATAAAAACCCTTTAAAGTTTACTACTGTTACTTATTATTGTTAAATATTGTCAGTGTTGAAATACTTCAACCAAAAAGTGCAACTTTTTGTGATCTCTATGCATTAGTTATTGATACACTACTATTGATTAAGTCATTTGATATGCAAATTAAAAATTGTCAGGGGTAACAAAAATAAATAAAAAAACAGAACAAAAACGCAAAAAAAAACAAACAAAAAACACCTGTTTCTGTCTATGTGTTGTTCATTCAACAACCACTAAAAAAATTTAAAAAAAATAATAATTTGGCTATTTTGTGGGGTGGGGTCCAAGAAATTTCTTTTGTCCTGAGAATAGTATTACTACGGTATTATTAGTTAACCGACAAATAATACTGGATACATTTTTATCGCAAAACTAATTTCTTAGTTGAATTTTTGTTTAATACCCCGCCCCTTTTTGTACACAAATTCTAAATTGATTTTTCATTCGTACAAAATTTCAAACGTTTTTTCCCTCATATCTTACTTTCTTTTCTTTTTTTTTTTATTATAAAAGTCAGTTATCCTGTATAAATTAAAACAAAATCAACGTGAATTTTCATGAGTATGCTAGTTGGTAAAAGCACCAATTAATTGATTTGATATAACTTAGTGGTTTGTTTTTTTTATCACTAAATTTGATAAATCAAAAAAAAAAAAAAAAAAAAAAAAAGGAATTAAGTTAGCTTTATGTTGCGGTTGTTCAAACAGGTGTTATGGTAATAATATTTAAACTAAAGATATTTAAAACATTTAATATAAATGTTTTAAATATAAGGAACAACTGACAGGTCTCAGACCTAATATATTAGCTGAAAAGATATTATTATTATTATTATTATTATTATTATTATTATTATTATTATTATTATTATAAACATTCTAATTTAAGGATTTTTCAGCTTCGTAATATTATTACGAGAATTTATTTTAGAGAATATATCCCACGTTTTAGTCTTGTGATTTCATATATTGAATAAGTGTCAAATTGTAACAGAAAGATAACAACAACACTGAAGAATAGCAGTGAACAGCAACACTGTTCAATTATTAAACAATTGCCAAATTATTTATGTATTTTTATGGCAGCAGACGACATTATTTTCCGTTTTTTTTAAAAAAATGTATTTATTTATTTATTTATTATCGGGGGCGGTTGTTTTGCTTCAGCTGAAGTAGTGAAAATGGCCATATTTTAAAATGGGAAAGATTCATTAACAATTACCCGTATTTTAATTTTTTAAATATTCTTACCACCCCAAAAAATGCTTATTGGGTTGAAAACAAAACATGGCACAAGAAAACAGAGATGGTTACAGTACAATGGTACAGTTGTGGTCCCTTTTTGATATCATTGATTTTTAAAAATCTTTTTTATTTTTATTTATTTATTTTTATTTATTTATTTTTTTGTGAAGTCTGACTCCCTGTCGACCCCCAAGACTGTTTCCACTCAAAACCTTAAATTAAAATAAGTACATTTGTTTAATTGGTCAGTCGTTCATATGTACTACATAAGTGACAGTCATTTATGATTTAAAGGAATGAAAAATACTGTACTTCCTCCTCCTTCTCTTCACTTTTCTGTTGTTCATTTTTAAAAATGAAGATGGTAGGAAGGCTCCACTAAATAAAATTGATGACATTAAATATAGGACCATAGTTGTAGCATTGTACCTCTTTAACTCGGACAACTCTGAAATTATTTCTTGCTTGTTGAAGAAAAAAACAAAACAAACAAATAAAAAAAAGCAACATTGTTATGTAAATGGCAAATGCCAATGGTTTTATTCTGCCATCTTGACCAGCATTTTCTTAACTAGAAATCTTCTTGATTATTATAAAATCTAAAATGAATGCAGAGTGTGGTAAGAAAAAAGAAGACAGTTATAAATATTAGGTGATAGTCATTATTGATGTCCATTTATTTATTTATCGTTGTCACATCGTTATAAATGTTTGACATCGTGAATTTTAAGTTAAGATATTTACAAATCTGATTTGTAAGAATTTAAAAGATAGTAACTGAACACGAGACTATTTTAAGAACAAGTAGTCTGTCTGTCTGTGTTTTCTTCTACATTTACAGATATTTAGTTTGAATTTTCATGCATAAGATAGGTTTGTCAATCGACAAAGGCATGATTTTCATTGCACTACATGTGTAGTAAAAATATTTAAAAAAGCATTGGCTGAGAAATAGAAACAAATCAAAATCCTTGACATTAGTTATATTTTTTAATGTTTTACTAAAGCATAGCTTAGTTGAAGCACAAGACTAGAAGTATGTGATACTCGGTGAGAATCGAACTCGCGAGCAATGGTCTGCTAATCTAGCTTACTAACCATTACACTACGTGAGATGCCTAAGGTCCAAAACAAGACAGAACTTATAATCCCTTTCCATTGCTTGATGAAAAGTAAACTAATAAATAATTTCGTCTTTCATTCAAGTTTTCTATTAAATGAAACAATGATACAAGTGAAGTGACTGGTTTAGAAAAGTTTACTCAACGAGGGTCATGAGATTTTTTTTGGAAGGCCACGAGGCCAAATTTGAAAAATGGGTTGGTGGGTGGGGGGTGGGTAGGTAACAAAGGGACCAAGAGGGGCTACAGAAAATTTAGGACCCATAATATATATACAGGATATTTTTAAATTAATAAATATTATTTAAAACAAAATATCAAACTTATTTAGTTAAAATGTTAATTAAATCCAAGCCATTTTGTTAACAAATATTTATTTATGGTACATTTATTGATGGGACATTATTTTTTGTTTTATAAATAAATTTATTCAAACAATATTATTTTTTAAATTTACAACTGGAATTAGTGCTTTGATGCCTTATTAATATCCAAACTACAATCTTTAATATTCCTACTTCTCTTGATGTATTAAGTTGACGGGTGGAACGCGAGGGCAGGGGGGGGGATAAATGGGGGTCCACAAAAATCTCACATTGGATTGAAGGGGGCCACAGTAAAAAAAAAAAAAGATTGAGAAACACTGGTTTGAAAGAGAGAAAAGAAAATAATAAAAAAGGTAACCCATCAATATCACACATTCACGAGGGAATGCTGAAAAGTTCTAGGTTCAACTAAGAAGAGTTTTTTTTTTGTAAAGATTTGTACACTAGTGCAAAAAAAAAACAAAATAAAAGACCCCCCCCCAACTTCTGTTCTTTAAAAATGGCATGGTTTAAATGTTTTCTTTAAAAAAAAATTGTATTGATTTGTTTATGGGTTCAACAAACTTTGGAAACGTCGTGCCAAATGTGTTGAATAGCAATGTACATTTCATAGCTCTAGGGTATTCATTTTTTTGGACAGCAGAATTTTTCATCAGCCCCCCCCCCCGCACTAACAGGCACTTATATATTCAATTTTAGCGTATATGTAAATGCCATGACATGATGTAAGTTACGTTATGCATTATTGCAAAACCAATATAAATAAACAAATATTAGATTTATTTTATTTACTTCATGTCCAAAATGACATAAAACTGTTTTAGTGTTTAGAGGTTCAATAATGTTATGTAGTAAAGTAGGCGGAATGGCCAGCGAAGGAGCCTATCCCCTTTTCGCTTGCCCTATAGACCAGGGAGATTGTTTTTGCGTCTGTGGTGGAGCACCATATATACCATCAGCTCCCCACTTTACCGCACATAATCTGAGCTACTCATGTCACTGAGTTGGCGAGGGCCAGTATCGAACGCGGAACCTTGTGGTTCCTAGGCGGATTCTCTACCAACCGAGAAGACCTGTTTTGTTTGAAAGATGTGTGTTCAAATATTTCTGATTTTATTACGACTAATGTGACTTTTTTTAATAACCAGAAATCAAAATTGTGACTTTAAAAAATTTTTTTTCCCCTCCCGATCACGAGTTGACATTTTCATAAATACCCCATCCCTTTTTTCAAAGCCAAATTTGTGAATAACAAAAAAAAAAATGTTTCAACGTGATTGTGAAAGAAAACATTACAACCCCCCCCCCAAATAAAAACAAACAAAACAAAAAAAGGAAAATTGGAAAATGAAATTTAAACCCTTCAGTGAAAACGGGTCACTACTCGGAGATGGGAGGAAAGGTTGGTGAAATAATCACAAAATTTAAATAACAAGCAAGCAACACTTAAAGACAAAAATACATAAATATCTTCTGGAATTTAAGAATGAAAATAAATTTAATTTGCAAAATTTTAACTGATTTTCGCCAATACGAGAATTTTATTTTGCTCTATCCAATTATTAGAATTCCGTGTTTGGGAAATTTTTATTTGATTTAGTAAATTAAATGTGCTTTTTATAATCCTTAAGTGTTAAATGCGTATTCAACTCTAAGTAAACAAACACCCTAGTCATTGGATTTCTTTTAGTTCCCCCCCTCTACCCCAAAGGAAAACTTGGTGTTAAAATATTATAAAGTAGATATGGCCCAAATTTCATGTACTTTTTTTAACCTCCAACCATTAATTAAAATTCAACAAAACTCGGAAAAAATGAATGAAACTTAACGTAATTTTTGCTGTATTGGAGATATAGGTATGAATCACAAAATGATTTAATTATAACTTATTTTGGATGAAAAAACAAAACAAAGGCTTTTTGTTTTTATAGTCTTTAAAACGTGAGAATTTTATAAATCAAAAGCTGTATTGTCAAAATGGCACATTTTGCCGTTTTTTTTTCTCTTGAAGATTTTTTAACTTGATTCATTTCATTGTTACAATTAATTAAAAAAAAATATAAGTTTAGGCTCAGTTCTCTGTTTTTAAGAGAAAAAAATAAATAAAAATAAAGTCATTTTATATTTTTTATAAAAGTTTAAAGAAATGTTGTAACAAAATGGTCCATACCTAATTTACAAGCAAACAGCAATGAACTAGCAACAAAGACTGCCCCTTTTATAAGGAAGCCTTTGTTTTCTTTCATCCAAAATAAGGTATTATTAAATTATTTTGTGATTCATACCTATTTCTCACATTTATAATCTTTGCTTTTTTGTGTGTATTTTATGCATAAACTTAAATTATGATCCTGTGTGTGAATGATGTAAGAGGTTATCTACAACTACTTGTTTTGGTTGTGTTGTGTTATAGAGCAGAAATCTAAACACAAGTACAAAACATCTATTTTTTTTTTGTTTCTCTGCTCATAAGGACTAAATGATAATTGTATAAAGTATTCGTTTTCTAATTTAAGGAAAAAAAAAAGAGTGAAAAGAAAGGGATACAAAAAAACCCACCCTATTATAGCATATCCCTTTCTCTAATCAAGAAATATTGATATATTCAACTGTTTTACAATTAACAAATGGCTCCCGATTATGACCAGAAGGTTCCTGAGTTTGAAAAGAAATACCTGAAGAAGGCCAGAGGGCACATCGTCCGAAATGTTATACAGATAACAATAAAGATGAGGACAATAGTTCAAATAATCCAAATTTTTTATTCTTTTTTAAATTTTTCACACCTTTATAATCACTTCTCTGGTAATTAGGATGTAGTTGCTATTCTCCTAGACTGGTTGCCCTTACCAAAGGTAGAGAGCCCAGTCTGTCTTCCTATTTTACCTAGAGCCAGATAATGCTTACATTAATATTTATTTTCTTTTTACATTTTATATTTTGATACATTTTATTGTCTTTGCAGATAAAATTTAGTCAATGTGTACTATATTATATAGTTATATTATCTATATATTAATACTCGTGTTCCTTAAAAGTATGACCATTATCATCTGGTTTGAGACCATCCAAATCATGCAAAAATGTAAATCCTAATGATCTGGTGTTGCTTATCTGCCGAATTCTTATTTCTTATGAGTGTCATCAACTCAGGTAAATAATGGACCATTCTGTTTTTATTATAAAGAAAGAAAGGGAAGAAAAAGAACATGCTACACAGAAGAAATATAATGAGAAAGAAAGAGTAGGGGTAAGATAGAGAGAAGGAGTGAGCGGATCTATTTCAATCGAACATGATGAAAAGCAGAAAAGAAAGGACAAAAAAAGAGTGAGAGAGAGAGTTAAATCAAGATTATTATACTTTTTACATATTGAACTATTTATCAATAGCTTTTAAGTAAACATATAAAACATTATAATAATTGAATTATCATACTGTGATATTTCCACAGGTGTCTTGCTAGTTATGAGTTAATCCTAATCAGTCACTGCTTCCTCCACTGGACCTTTTTTTTGTTACAGTTAGGCCTGATCGGCTGTGGAAAAGGCAACTTTAGTTTCACTTCTTCTTATTCACAATTGGGTCAATTAGCAAAACTTTGAGGTTTAAACATTTATTCAACTCTATTGACAAAACTCAGAATTGGCTAAATTTATCCTCTGCAAAGGGTAAGCCCCTCCCCCCCCAAAAAAAAAAGGAATGTCCTGGGTAGGTATTTACCCAACCCGTTCACCACAGGTAAGGATGTAATGCAGGGTCACAAGTATGGGGTATCCAGTGAGCATCAAACTTGCTATTCAGTAGTAATAAATCTGTTAGACTAACTTGCTACCCATTATACCAGGATGGGACATCCAGCTGTTTACCCAACCTATTCGCCATGGGTCACAAGTATTGGTAATTTATGAGGAAGTGCGTCCCGATCTACTGCCTCAGAAATTTCTACCCGGTGACTATTAAAATAATGTCCCCAGCTATGTCATCTCGGTGGTGTTACTAGAAAGAAAACAACCAACTTAGGGCGTTAAATGTATTTTAGAGGGGGGGGGGCTTCTCTTTTTTTGTCGTAATTCTTATTTATTTATAAAAATTTGTCTTAATTCTTGTTTGTTTATAGTTTGTCGTAATTCTTGTTTGTTTATAGTTTGTCGTAATTCTTGTTTGTTTATAGTTTGTCGTATTCTTGTTTGTTTATAGTTTGTCGTAATTCTCGTAACTCTTGTTTATTTAGTTTGTCATAATTCTTGTTTATTTATAGATATTTGTCGTAACTCTTGTTTATCTTGTTTATTTATAGATATTTGTCGTAATTCTTGTTTATTTATAGATATTTGTCGTAATTCTTGTTTATTTATAGATTTTGTCGTAATTCTTGTTTATTTATAGATATTTGTCGTATTCTTGTTTATTTATAGATATTTGTCGTAATTCTTGTTTAGATATGAAGATGGATTTATATCTATCTATCTACCTCAATTTGTTCATTTTTTACTTTGTTTATATATATATATATATATATATATATATCCCCCCATCTCCATTTGTTCATATCTATCTATATTATTTCGTTTATCTATCTATCTATCGGATCTTAGTCTATTTCCATCTTCATATCTAAACAAGAATTACGACAAATTACAATAAATAAACAAGAATTACGACAAATTTCTATAAATGAACGGACGACATAGCTGGGGATGCTATTTTAATAGTCACCAGGTAGCAATTTCTGAGGCAGGAGACCGGGACGCACTTCCTCATAAATTACCCAAGTATTGAACTTGCTATTCACTAGTAATAAATCTGTGAAACTAGCTTGTTAACCATTACACCACAAGGTCTGCCATGGGTAAGATTAATTAAAAAAAAAGTTTCCTTCATTGTTGAAATAATTTTGTCTAATTTTATTTTTACATTTTATTTATCTCTTAAGTCGAATATATTTCTTAGTTATTATGACATCAAATAGTATCTTTAAAAAAAAAAAATAGTACAATCTTTCAATCTGCTTAGAAAAAACGTTGGACCATATGACCTTTAGGCACCCCTTTTTGATCTCGATTAAGAAAGGTCATGTTTTTCATTTACACCGTCAATATCTGGTTGTTTTATCTGATGATTTTTAGATTTTTTTTTTAATTATAAAACTAACCCCTAAAAACAACCGGATATTGACAGTGTAAATGAAAAACATGTCCTTTCTTAATCGAGGTCAAAAAGGGTGCCTAAAGGTAATATGGTCCAAAACATTTTGTATAAAATATCCAAAAACCAAGGTGTTAAAAATTCTAGATTATATAATGGAAATTAGGTAATTATTTGTATTATGTATTTACCCAACCCATCCGCACAAGCAGGATGTGACACAAGGTCAATTTCTAAGCAGTGTTCAACAGGTCTGAATCCAGAATTTTCCTTTTAGCCTGGTTGTCATACCAAGCTTAAAGAGCCCGGTCTGCCCTACTATTTACAGCTGGATGGAGAATAATTGGATTCATACCTTTCCTAAGGGTATTAGCCTTTGTAAAATGCAAATAGTTTTTTGTCCAGGAATTGAACTTGGTTTGCTGTGTCCATTTCCTAGGCTGATAACCATTACCCCACAAACACCTCCATAATTATCAGTATTATAATCAGATTGAAATGTATCAATAGTGTTTTTAGTGTGTACTCTTTGTTAATAGTGTAGAGAGCTGCTCATGTATGGAATGTATTGATAATCTGAGGTTGTTAATAGAAGCTTTGTTACTTTTAAATGATGTAAAATCACTAAATGCATTGGAAGAGTCTATCAAAGTATTAAGGATCACGGATAATGACAGAAATCCAAAGAAGCTTATATTGATTGATAGTTTTGTATGTTTTGATAAAACAATAAAAAAAAAAAGATATAATCACATTTTCATTGAATAAATGGTCTGAAAAATGACAAGTTTAAAATACCTGATTTTATGTTCAAATTATTATAATGGGGATTTGGTGTCTGTCTGTAACCAAAACTATGCCACTGCTTACATCACAATGCATAGAATTGTTAATACATAGAATAAAGAACAATCCTGTATTTATCTTTTTATTTATATTTTTTAAATATTCAATATTAATATTAATAAAATAGATAAAAGCTCTTCTTTAGGAAAGGGTTCAACAAACATTTGGACACTTTCCATTATAATAATGATAATTTGAATAAATAAACTAGGAAATTAAAAAATTGTATTACTTTAAATGAAAAAAAAATTATTTGCGAAATTTGTAATCAATTTAAAAAAAAAAGTTTTTTACTCTCACCCTTTTTTTTTCAGAAACAAGAGGTTAACTAAAATGTTTACAATTAAATAAATACCTATGATTTTTGTGTAAAATTTATGTGCAAAATATTCAAAATAATTATTTAATTAATAATTATATTTTACTCTTGCTCTTTTTTTCAGTTACAAGAATAATTATTTAATTAATAATTAATAGATGTACGCAACATTTTATTTGAGGAGGACAGAACTCTGTTACAATTTCAAATTGTTTTTATTTTTTACTCCTTTAATAAATTTGATTTTACTTATATATGATACAAACACTCTGACATTGAATTTTTAACCCCACCTCACTCTGGCAATATCTTTCAAAAATTAATTTTTATATCGGCTGGAGGTTTTTTTTGTTGTTTTTTTTTTGCTAGTTATTATAATGGATATACCCTCAGGAATTACGTAAATTTATCAAAGAGAAATTTAATTTATACTCAAAATCATTAATACATAGAATGAATTTTTATTTATTGATGTCTATGAAATCTGAGTTAGATTTGCCTCAAAACAGCCCATGTTATTAGTGCGTTTAAAATCCTGCAATGTATCTTATATATCACTAAGAAATAAAGGTTTACATAATGTATGGTGTAGTTAATTTGCATACTGGTTTTAATGAATAATTACTTGGTGTTATTGATCTCTAATATTATTGTTTTATTCTCCAACGTATTAAAATCAATTCTATGAATGAATTTATATAGAAACCAATTAAGATATAATTAAAATAAGTAATCTTTTTATATGCATTCTTATTTAATTTCGATAGTCTTTCCAATTTAATTTTTTTTTTTATTACATTAAAACTTAAATACTTACGCCCATGGGAGGGGCACATATTCTTGCCAGTATCAATTATATAGTTATATTTATAAATAAAGAGTGCTCAATATTAAGATAGAGCATGTATATCTAAGTTAAGGTAGCAAAAACAAAATTGGTTTGAAAATTGCATAGGCAAGAAACTGATAATTACCAAATGCCATTGATTGATGTCTTTGCTACCCTAACTTTTATATAAGTTACGGTAATGAAGACAATGGTGCTTGGTAACTGATAGTTTCTCACCTATGCGATTTTAAAACCAGTCTTGCTCTATCGATGATATTGAGCACTCTTTACTTATGAATATAGCAAACTAACACACACCACACACACACACACACACACATTCATTCATTGTTCATTTAGCCTGGGTACTTTTTGAACACACACACACACATATATATATATATATATATATATATATATATATATATATATATATATATATAATGTTCAAAAAGTACCCAGGCTAAATGAACAATGAATGAAACATTAATTTTCTTCTGAATCATCTTCTTAGCATTCAACACTTATTCCAATGAGTTTTTGATTGGCTGAAGTACCTCTGAAACTCCTCATTTGATATTGTTTGAAATTTTTCCATCAAATAGGATGTGACACAAGGTTGTGAGTATGGGATTCCCTATTTGCCTTTCCATTTGCCTCAGGTAGGGTGTGTCACAAGTATGAGGCATACAGCTAGGATCAAACTCTCTATTCAGTAGTAATGAATCTGTGAGACTAGCATGCTAACCATTACACCATGATCAGACACCTGTGTGACTAGTTGTTTACAAATCTCTCACCACTATAAACAAATCACCTGTCTAGTTTGCAAAGTTTTGGTTTAGTTAATGGTCATCATTAATACTAATGGAAGAATATTTTTATTAGACTAGATTTTACAGGATGATTGAAAAGTAATTCCTTATTTTAAACTATAATTCTTTTTATATGCAGTTACATTTTTCTCAATTATTTAATGTATGTTCCTTAGAAGACTTGATTTTTATGCAAGATGGTGCTCCTCCATATTTTGCTATTGTTGCTTGTGAATGGCTGAATCACCATTTCCTGTGAGATGGAACATGGTCCACATGAGTGGCCCACCAGAAACCCTGATTTAACACCCTGCAACTTTTTTTTCTTTGGGGTTGGTTTAAGGAGCAAGTTTACTCTATGAAACCAACGACTTTGGAAGAACTTGAAGGATGGCTACGATAATTTATTTCTGCCATTCCACAAGTGTTCCTGGGAAGATCAGTTGATGCAATTCCTGAGTGGTCTGAGAGGCTGTAAGCGAATGCTGGTGCTCATATAGAATTTAGAATAAAACTTCATGTTATGTATGTTCTTTTCATATTCAGTTTTAGTAAAGATAATTCAGAAATAAATTCTTCTCTCTGCTCATAAGGACTAAATGATAATTGTATAAAGTATTCGTTTTCTAATTTAAGGAAAAAAAAAAAAAGAGTGAAAAGAAAGGGATACAAAAAAACCCACCTATTATAGCATATCCCTTTCTCTAATCAAGAAATATTGATATGTTCAACTGTTTTACAATTAACAAATGGCTCCGATTATGACAAGAAGGTTCCTGAGTTCAAAAGAAATACCTGAAGAAGGCCGGAGGGCACACTGGCCGAAATGTTATACAGATAACAATAAAGATGAGGACAATAGTTCAAATAATCCAAATTTTTATTCTTTTTTAAATTTTTCACACCTTTATAATCACTTCTCTGGTAATTAGGATGTAGTTGCTATTCTCCTAGACTGGTTGCCCTTACCAAAGGTAGAGAGCCCAGTCTGTCTTCCTATTTTACCTAGAGCCAGATAATGCTTACATTAATATTTATTTTCTTTTTACATTTTATATTTTGATACATTTTATTGTCTTTGTAGATAAAATTTAGTCAATGTGTACTATATTATATAGTTATATTATCTATATATTAATACTCGTGTTCCTTAAAAGTATGACCATTATCATCTGGTTTGAGACCATCCAAATCATCCAAGATAATGCAAAAATGTAAATCCTAATGATCTGGTGTTGCTTATCTGCCGAATTCTTATTTCTTATGAGTGTCATCAACTCAGGTAAATAATGGACCATTCTGTTTTTATTATAAAAGAAAGGGAAGAAAAAGAACATGCTACACAGAAGAAATAATAATGAGAAAGAAAGAGTAGGGGTAAGATAGAGAGAAGGAGTGAGCGGATCTATTTCAATCGAACATGATGAAAAGCAGAAAAGAAAGGCAAAAAAAGAGTGAGAGAGAGTTAAATCAAAATTATTATACTTTTTACATATTGAACTATTTATCAATAGCTTTTAAGTAAACATATAAAACATTATAATAATTGAATTATCATACTGTGATATTTCCACAGGTGTCTTGCTAGTTATGAGTTAATCCTAATCAGTCACTGCTTCCTCCACTGGACCTTTTTTTTGTTACAGTTAGGCCTGATCGGCTGTGGAAAAGGCAACTTTAGTTTCACTTCTTCTTATTCACAATTGGGTCAATTAGCAAAACTTTGAGGTTTAAACATTTATTCAACTCTATTGACAAAACTCAGAATTGGCTAAATTTATCCTCTGCAAAGGGTAAGCCCTTCCCCCAAAAAAAAGGAATGTCCTGGGTAGGTATTTACCCAACCCGTTCACCACAGGTAAGGATGTAATGCAGGGTCACAAGTATGGGGTATCCAGTGAGCATCAAACTTGCTATTCAGTAGTAATAAATCTGTTAGACTAACTTGCTACCCATTATACCAGGATGGGACATCCAGCTGTTTACCCAACCTATTCGCCATGGGTCACAAGTATTGGTAATTTATGAGGAAGTGCGTCCTGGTCTACTGCCTCAGAAATTTCTACCCGGTGACTATTAAAATAATGTCCCAGCTATGTCGTCTCGGTGGTGTTACTAGAAAGAAAACAACCAACTTAGGGCGTTAAATGTATTTTAGAGAGGGGGGGGGGGTTCTCTTTTTTTGTCGTAATTCTTATTTATTTATAAAATTTGTCTTAATTCTTGTTTGTTTTATAGTTTGTCGTAATTCTTGTTTATTTATAGATATTTGTCGTAATTCTTGTTTATTTATAGTATTTGTCGTAATTCTTGTTTATTTATAGATATTTGTCGTAATTCTTGTTATTTAGAAATTTGTCGTAATTCTTGTTTATTTATAGAAATTTGTCGTAATTCTTGTTTATTTATAGAAATTTTGTCGTAATTCTTGTTTATTTATAGAAATTTGTCGTAATTCTTGTTATTTATAGAAATTTGTCGTAATTCTTGTTATTTATAGAAATTTGTCGTAATTCTTGTTTATTTATAGAATTTTGTCGTAATTCTTGTTTATTTATAGAAATTTGTCGTAATTCTTATTTATTTATAGAATTTGTCGTAATTCTTGTTTAGATATGAAGATGGATTTATATCTATCTATCTACCTCAATTTGTTCATTTTTAACTTTGTTTATATATATATATACACCCATCTCCATTTGTTTCATATCTATCTATATTATTTCATTTATCTATCTATCTATCGATCTCAGTCTATTTCCATCTTCATATCTAAACAAGAATTACGACAAATTACGATAAATAAACAAGAATTACGACAAATTTCTATAAATGAACGGACGAAATAGCTGGGGATGCTATTTTAATAGTCACCAGGTAGCAATTTCTGAGGCAGGAGACCGGGATGCACTTCCTTATAAATTACCCAAGTATTGAACTTGCTATTCACTAGTAATAAATCTGTGAACTAGCTTGTTAACCATTACACCACAAGGTCTGCCATGGGTAAGATTAATTAAAAAAAAAGTTTCCTTCATTGTTGAAATAATTTTGTCTAATTTTATTTTTACATTTTTATTATCTCTTAAGTCGAATATATTTCTTAGTTATTATGACATCAAATAGTATCTTAAAAAAAAAAAATAATACAATCTTTCAATCTGCTTAGAAAAAATGTTGGACCATATGACCTTTAGGCACCCCTTTTTGATCTCGATTAAGAAAGGACATGTTTTTCATTTACACCGTCAATATCTGGTTGTTTTATCTGACGATTTTTAGATTTTTTTTTTAATTATAAAACTAACCCTAAAACAACCGGATATTGACAGTGTAAATGAAAAACATGTCCTTTCTTAATCGAGATCAAAAAGGGTGCCTAAAGGTAATATGGTCCAAAACATTTTGTATAAAATATCCAAAAACCAAGGTGTTAAAAATTCTAGATTATATAATGGAAATTAGGTAATTATTTGTATTTAACCCAACCCATCGCACAAGCAGGATGTGACACAAGGTCAATTTCTAAGCAGCGTTCAACAGGTCTGAATCCAGAATTTTCCTTTTAGCCTGGTTGTCATACCAAGCTTAAAGAGCCGGTCTGCCCTACTATTTACACATAGCTGGATGGAGAATAATTGGATTCATACCTTTCCTAAGGGTATTAGCCTTTGTAAAATGCAAATAGTTTTTGTCCAGGAATTGAACTTGGTTTGCTGTGTCCATTTCCTAGGCTGATAACCATTACCCACAAACACCTCCATAATTATCAGTATTATAATCAGATTGAAATGTATCAATAGTGTTTTTAGTGTGTACTCTTTGTTAATAGTGTAGAGAGCTGCTCATGTATGGAATGTATTGATAATCTGAGGTTGTTAATAGAAGCTTTGTTACTTTTAAATGATGTAAAATCACTAAATGCATTGGAAAGAGTCTATCAAAGTATTAAGGATCACGGATAATGACAGAAATCCAAAGAAGCTTATATTGATTGATAGTTTTGTATGTTTTGATAAAACAATAAAAAAAAAAAGATATAATCACATTTTCATTGAATAAATGGTCTGAAAAATGACAAGTTAAAATACCTGATTTTATGTTCAAATTATTATAATGGGGATTTGGTGTCTGTCTGTAACCAAAACTATGCACTGCTTACATCACAATGCATAGAATTTTAAATTAATAAATATTATTTAAAACAAAATATCAAACTTATTTAGTTAAAATGTTAATTAAATCCAAGCCATTTTGTTAACAAATATTTATTTATGGTACATTTATTGATGGGACATTATTTTTTGTTTTATAAATAAATTTATTCAAACAATATTATTTTTAAAATTTACAACTGGAATTAGTGCTTTGATGCCTTATTAATATCCAAACTACAATCTTTAATATTCCTACTTCTCTTGATGTATTAAGTTGACGGGTGGAACGCGAGGGCAGGGGGGGGGATAAATGGGGGTCCACAAAAATCTCACATTGGATTGAAGGGGGCCACAGTAAAAAAAAAAAAAGATTGAGAAACACTGGGTTGAAAGAGAGAAAAGAAAAATAATAAAAAAAGTAACCCATCAGTATCACACATTCACGAGGGAATGCTGAAAAGTTCTAGGTTCAACTAAGAAGAGTTTTTTTTTTGTAAAGATTTGTACACTAGTGCAAAAAAAAAACAAATAAAAGACCCCCCCCAACTTCTGTTCTTTAAAAATGGCATGGTTTAAATGTCTTCTTTAAAAAAAAATTGTATTGATTTGTTTATGGGTTCAACAAACTTTGGAAACGTGTGCCAAATGTGTTGAATAGCAATGTACATTTCATAGCTCTAGGGTATTCGTTTTTTGGACAGCAGAATTTTTCATCAGCCCCCCCCCCCGCACTAACAGGCACTTATATATTCAATTTTAGCGTATATGTAAATGCCATGACATGATGTAAGTTACGTTATGCATTATTGCAAAACCAATATAAATAAACAAATATTAGATTTATTTTATTTACTTCATGTCCAAAATGACATAAAACTGTTTTAGTGTTTAGAGGTTCAATAATGTTATGTAGTAAAGTAGGCGGAATGGCCAGCGAAGGAGCCTATCCCCTTTTCGCTTGCCCTATAGACCAGGGAGATTGTTTTTGCGTCTGTGGTGGAGCACCGTATATACCATCAGCTCCCCACTTTACCGCACATAATCTGAGCTACTCATGTCACTGAGTTGGCGAGGGCCAGTATCGAACGCGGAACCTTGTGGTTCCTAGGCAGATTCTCTACCAACCGAGAAGACCTGTTTTGTTTGAAAGATGTGTGTTCAAATATTTCTGATTTTATTACGACTAATGTGACTTTTTTTAATAACCAGAAATCAAAATTGTGACTTTAAAAAAAATTTTTTCCCCCCCGATCACGAGTTGACATTTTCATAAATACCCCCATCCCTTTTTCAAAGCCAAATTTGTGAATAACAAAAAAAAAAATGTTTCAACGTGATTGTGAAAGAAAACATTACAACCCCCCCCCCCCAAGAAAAACAAACAAAACAAAAAAAAGGAAAATTGGAAAATGAAATTTAAAACCCTTCAGTGAAAACGGGTCACTACTCGGAGATGGAGGAAAGGTTGGTGAAATAATCACAAATTTAAATAACAAGCAAGCAACACTTAAAGACAAAAATACATAAATATCTTCTGGAATTTAAGAAATGAAAATAAATTTAATTTGCGAAATTTTAACTGATTTTCGCCAATACGAGAATTTTATTTTGCTCTATCCAATTATTAGAATTCCGTGTTTGGGAAATTTTTATTTGATTTAGTAAATTAAAATGTGCTTTTTATAATCCTTAAGTGTTAAATGCGTATTCAACTCTAAGTAAACAAACACCCTAGTCATTGGATTTCTTTAGTTCCCCCCCTCTACCCCAAAGGAAAACTTGGTGTTAAAATATAATAAAGTAGATATGGCCCAAATTTCATGTACTTTTTTAAAAACCTCCACCCATTAATTAAAATTCAACAAAACTCGGAAAAAATGAATGAAACTTAACGTAATTTTTGCTGTATTGGAGATATAGGTATGAATCACAAAATGATTTAATTATAACTTATTTTGGATGAAAAAAAAAACAAAGGCTTTTTGTATTTATAGTCTTTAAAACGTGAGAATTTTATAAATCAAAATCTCTATCTGTCAAAATGGCACATTTTGCCATTTTTTTTTCTCTGGAAGATTTTTTAACTTGATTTATTTCATTGTTATAATTAATTAAAAAAAAAAAAGTTTAGGCTCAGTTCTCTGTTTTTAAGAGAAAAAATAAATAAAAATAAAGTAATTTTATATTTTTTATAAAAGTTTTAAAAAATGTTGTATCAAAATTGTCCATACCTAATTTACAGGCAAACAGCAACGA
Source organism: Doryteuthis pealeii (assembly GCA_023376005.1). Lineage (NCBI taxonomy): Eukaryota > Metazoa > Mollusca > Cephalopoda > Myopsida > Loliginidae > Doryteuthis > Doryteuthis pealeii. Next base: position 27,646,208 of record CM042152.1, read on the forward strand.
ACTAGCAACAAAGACTGCCCCTTTTATAAGGAAGCCTTTGTTTTCTTTCATCCAAAATAAGGTATAATTAAATTATTTTGTGATTCATACCTATTTCTCACATTTATAATCTTTGCTATTTTGTGTGTATTTTATGCATAAACTTAAATAATGATCCTGTGTGTGAATGATGTAAGAGGTTATCTACAACTAATTGTTTTGGTTGTGTTGTGTATAGAACAGAAATCTAAACAAAAGTACAAAACGTCTATTTTTGTTTTTGTTTCTCTGCTCATAAGGACTAAATGATAATTGTATAAAGTATTCGTTTTCTAATTTAAGGAAAAAAAAAAAAAGAGTGAAAAGAAAGGGATACAAAAAAACCCACCCTATTATAGCATATCCCTTTCTCTAATCAAGAAATATTGATATGTTCAACTGTTTTACAATTAACAAATGGCTCCTGATTATGACAAGAAGGTTCCTGAGTTCGAAAAGAAATACCTGAAGAAGGCCGGAGGGCACACTGGCCGAAATGTTATACAGATAACAATAAAGATGAGGACAATAGTTCAAATAATCCAAATTTTTTATTCTTTTTTAAATTTTTCACACCTTTATAATCACTTCTCTGGTAATTAGGATGTAGTTGCTATTCTCCTAGACTGGTTGCCCTTACCAAAGGTAGAGAGCCCAGTCTGTCTTCCTATTTTACCTAGAGCCAGATAATGCTTACATTAATATTTATTTTCTTTTTACATTTTATATTTTGATACATTTTATTGTCTTTGTAGATAAAATTTAGTCAATGTGTACTATATTATATAGTTATATTATCTATATATTAATACTCGTGTTCCTTAAAAGTATGACCATTATCATCTGGTTTGAGACCATCCAAATCATCCAAGATGAAATGCAAAAATGTAAATCCTAATGATCTGGTGTTGCTTATCTGCCGAATTCTTATTTCTTATGAGTGTCATCAACTCAGGTAAATAATGGACCATTCTGTTTTTATTATAAAGAAAGGGAAGAAAAAGAACATGCTACACAGAAGAAATATAATGAGAAAGAAAGAGTAGGGGTAAGATAGAGAGAAGGAGTGAGCGGATCTATTTCAATCGAACATGATGAAAAGCAGAAAAGAAAGGACAAAAAAAGAGTGAGAGAGAGTTAAATCAAAATTATTATACTTTTTACATATTGAACTATTTATCAATAGCTTTTAAGTAAACATATAAAACATTATAATAATTGAATTATCATACTGTGATATTTCCACAGGTGTCTTGCTAGTTATGAGTTAATCCTAATCAGTCACTGCTTCCTCCACTGGACCTTTTTTTTGTTACAGTTAGGCCTGATCGGCTGTGGAAAAGGCAACTTTAGTTTCACTTCTTCTTATTCACAATTGGGTCAATTAGCAAAACTTTGAGGTTTAAACATTTATTCAACTCTATTGACAAAACTCAGAATTGGCTAAATTTATCCTCTGCAAAGGGGTAAGCCCCCTTCCCCCCCAAAAAAAGGAATGTCCTGGGTAGGTATTTACCCAACCCGTTCACCACAGGTAAGGATGTAATGCAGGGTCACAAGTATGGGGTATCCAGTGAGCATCAAACTTGCTATTCAGTAGTAATAAATCTGTTAGACTAACTTGCTACCCATTATACCAGGATGGGACATCCAGCTGTTTACCCAACCTATTCGCCATGGGTCACAAGTATTGGTAATTTATGAGGAAGTGCGTCCTGGTCTACTGCCTCAGAAATTTCTACCCGGTGACTATTAAAATAATGTCCCCAGCTATGTCGTCTCGGTGGTGTTACTAGAAAGAAACAACCAACTTAGGGCGTTAAATGTATTTTAGAGAGGGGGGGGGGGGTTCTCTTTTTTTGTCGTAATTCTTATTTATTTATAAAATTTGTCTTAATTCTTGTTTGTTTATAGTTTGTCGTAATTCTTGTTTATTTATAGATATTTGTCGTAATTCTTGTTTATTTAGATATTTGTCGTAATTCTTGTTTATTTATAGATATTTGTCGTAATTCTTGTCGTAATTCTTGTTTATTTATAGAAATTTGTCGTAATTCTTGTTTATTTATAGAAATTTGTCGTAATTCTTGTTTATTTATAGAAATTGTCGTAATTCTTGGTTATTTATAGAAATTTGTCGTAATTCTTGGTTATTTATAGAAATTTGTCGTAATTCTTGTTTATTTATAGAAATTTGTCGTAATTCTTGTTTATTTATAGAAATTTGTCGTAATTCTTATTTATTTATAGAAATTTGTCGTAATTCTTGTTTAGATATGAAGATGGATTTATATCTATCTATCTACCTCAATTTGTTCATTTTTTACTTTGTTTATATATATATATACACCCATCTCCATTTGTTCATATCTATCTATATTATTTCATTTATCTATCTATCTATCAGATCTCAGTCTATTTCCATCTTCATATCTAAACAAGAATTACGACAAATTACGATAAATAAACAAGAATTACGACAAATTTCTATAAATGAACGGACGACATAGCTGGGGATGCTATTTTAATAGTCACCAGGTAGCAATTTCTGAGGCAGGAGACCGGGATGCACTTCCTTATAAATTACCCAAGTATTGAACTTGCTATTCACTAGTAATAAATCTGTGAAACTAGCTTGTTAACCATTACACCACAAGGTCTGCCATGGGTAAGATTAATTAAAAAAAAAGTTTCCTTCATTGTTGAAATAATTTTGTCTAATTTTATTTTTACATTTTATTTATCTCTTAAGTCGAATATATTTCTTAGTTATTATGACATCAAATAGTATCTTAAAAAAAAAAAAAATAATACAATCTTTCAATCTGCTTAGAAAAAATGTTGGACCATATGACCTTTAGGCACCCCTTTTTGATCTCGATTAAGAAAGGACATGTTTTTCATTTACACCGTCAATATCTGGTTGTTTTATCTGACGATTTTTAGATTTTTTTTTTAATTATAAAACTAACCCCTAAAAACAACCGGATATTGACAGTGTAAATGAAAAACATGTCCTTTCTTAATCGAGATCAAAAAGGGTGCCTAAAGGTAATATGGTCCAAAACATTTTGTATAAAATATCCAAAAACCAAGGTGTTAAAAATTCTAGATTATATAATGGAAATTAGGTAATTATTTGTATTTACCCAACCCATCCGCACAAGCAGGATGTGACACAAGGTCAATTTCTAAGCAGCGTTCAACAGGTCTGAATCCAGAATTTTCCTTTTAGCCTGGTTGTCATACCAAGCTTAAAGAGCCCGGTCTGCCCTACTATTTACACATAGCTGGATGGAGAATAATTGGATTCATACCTTTCCTAAGGGTATTAGCCTTTGTAAAATGCAAATAGTTTTTGTCCAGGAATTGAACTTGGTTTGCTGTGTCCATTTCCTAGGCTGATAACCATTACCCCACAAACACCTCCATAATTATCAGTATTATAATCAGATTGAAATGTATCAATAGTGTTTTTAGTGTGTACTCTTTGTTAATAGTGTAGAGAGCTGCTCATGTATGGAATGTATTGATAATCTGAGGTTGTTAATAGAAGCTTTGTTACTTTTAAATGATGTAAAATCACTAAATGCATTGGAAGAGTCTATCAAAGTATTAAGGATCACGGATAATGACAGAAATCCAAAGAAGCTTATATTGATTGATAGTTTTGTATGTTTTGATAAAACAATAAAAAAAAAAAGATATAATCACATTTTCATTGAATAAATGGTCTGAAAAATGACAAGTTTAAATACCTGATTTTATGTTCAAATTATTATAATGGGGATTTGGTGTCTGTCTGTAACCAAAACTATGCCACTGCTTACATCACAATGCATAGAATTGTTAATACATAGAATAAAGAACAATCCTGTATTTATCTTTTTATTTATATTTTTTAAATATTCAATATTAATATTAATAAAATAGATAAAAGCTCTTCTTTAGGAGAGGGTTCAACAAACATTTGGACACTTTCCATTGTAATAATGATAATTTGAATAAATAAACTAGGAAATTAAAAAATTGTATTACTTTAAATGAAAAAAAAATTATTTGCGAAATTTGTAATCAATTTAAAAAAAAAAAAAGTTTTTTACTCTCACCCTTTTTTTTTCAGAAACAAGAGGTTAACTAAAATGTTTACAATTAAATAAATACCTATGATTTTTGTGTAAAATTTATGTGCAAAATATTCAAAATAATTATTTAATTAATAATTATATTTTACTCTTGCTCTTTTTTTCAGTTACAAGAATAATTATTTAATTAATAATTAATAGATGTACGCAACATTTTATTTGAGGAGGACAGAACTCTGTTACAATTTCAAATTGTTTTTATTTTTTACTCCTTTAATAAATTTGATTTTACTTATATATGATACAAACACTCTGACATTGAATTTTTAACCCCCACCTCACTCTGGCAATATCTTTCAAAAATTAATTTTTATATCGGCTGGAGGTTTTTTTTGTTGTTTTTTTTTTGCTAGTTATTATAATGGATATACCCTCAGGAATTACGTAAATTTATCAAAGAGAAATTTAATTTATACTCAAAATCGTTAATACATAGAATGAATTTTATTTATTAATGATGTCTATGAAAATCTGAGTTAGATTTGCCTCAAAACAGCCCATGTTATTAGTGCGTTTAAAATCCTGCAATGTATCTTATATATCACTAAGAAATAAAGGTTTACATAATGTATGGTGTAGTTAATTTGCATACTGGTTTTAATGAATAATTACTTGGTGTTATTGATCTCTAATATTATTGTTTTATTCTCCAACGTATTAAAATCAATTCTATGAATGAATTTATATAGAAACCAATTAAGATATAATTAAAATAAGTAATCTTTTTATATGCATTCTTATTTAATTTCGATAGTCTTTCCAATTTAATTTTTTTTTTTATTACATTAAAACTTAAATACTTACGCCCATGGGAGGGGCACATATTCTTGCCAGTATCAATTATATAGTTATATTTATAAATAAAGAGTGTTCAATATTAAGATAGAGCATGTATATCTAAGTTAAGGTAGCAAAAACAAAATTGGTTTGAAAATTGCATAGGCAAGAAACTGATAATTACCAAATGCCATTGATTGATGTCTTTGCTACCCTAACTTTTATATAAGTTACGGTAATGAAGACAATGGTGCTTGGTAACTGATAGTTTCTCACCTATGCGATTTTAAAACTAGTCTTGCTCTATCGATGATATTGAGCACTCTTTACTTATGAATATAGCAAACACACACACACACACACACACACACACACATTTCATTCATTGTTCATTTAGCCTGGGTACTTTTTGAACACACACACACACACATATATATATATATATATATATATATATATATATATATATATAATGTTCAAAAAGTACCCAGGCTAAATGAACAATGAATGAAACATTAATTTTCTTCTGAATCATCTTCTTAGCATTCAACACTTATTCCAATGAGTTTTTGATTGGCTGAAGTACCTCTGAAACTCCTCATTTGATATTGTTTGAAATTTTTCCATCAAATAGGATGTGACACAAGGTTGTGAGTATGGGATTCCCTATTTGCCTTTCCATTTGCCTCAGTTAGGATGTGTCACAAGTATGAGGCATACAGCTAGGATCAAACTCTCTATTCAGTAGTAATGAATCTGTGAGACTAGCATGCTAACCATTACACCATGATCAAACACCTGTGTGACTAGTTGTTTACAAATCTCTCACCACTATAAACAAATCACCTGTCTAGTTTGCAAAGTTTTGGTTTAGTTAATGGTCATCATTAATACTAATGGAAGAATATTTTTATTAGACTAGATTTTACAGGATGATTGAAAAGTAATTCCTTATTTTAAACTATAATTCTTTTTATATGCAGTTACATTTTTCTCAATTATTTAATGTATGTTCCTTAGAAGACTTGATTTTTATGCAAGATGGTGCTCCTCCATATTTTGCTATTGTTGCTTGTGAATGGCTGAATCACCATTTTCCTGTGAGATGGATGGGTAGACATGGTCCACATGAGTGGCCCACCAGAAACCCTGATTTAACACCCTGCAACTTTTTTTTCTTTGGGGTTGGTTTAAGGAGCAAGTTTACTCTATGAAACCAACGACTTTGGAAGAACTTGAAGGATGACTACGATAATTTATTTCTGCCATTCCACAAGTGTTCCTGGGAAGATCAGTTGATGCAATTCCTGAGTGGTCTGAGAGGCTGTAAGCGAATGCTGGTGCTCATATAGAATTTAGAATAAAACTTCATGTTATGTATGTTCTTTTCATATTCAGTTTTAGTAAAGATAATTCAGAAATAAATTCTTAGATTTTTTTTACAATCGCCCTGTAAATAAATATTGGTAGGAATGTTTTTTTGTTAAACTGTCATGAACCTAAATGTGTATATTCCGGGTTTTCGAAACCCTGCATCCTGTAGCTTCGGCCATTGGACTGGTCATTAAAATCAGCATGATGTCCGGGGGCCATACCGTCCCCCGGACATCATGCTGATATTAATCTCTGACCCTGGCAACACCTACCCCTTTGATTTAAAGGAGCAGGGCTGGGTTTATTGCCCAGTGTCAATAAGGCATCTCAATAAAGAAATACTGAAGAGATCTATGCAATTTTTTCGCTGGCCCTGCATGATCTTTGGTTTGTGCGTAGTCCTCATGTTAATGGTATGGTATAGTGCCAGTAAATAACTATCATTTACAGGGAAGAAGGACAATTCTGAGTAGAAAATCAAAATTGGTTGGGGATTTTTATCATTCCGCATAATACAAGAACTGTTGTACAAATGTTTTCTTTTAACTTTAAAACTTGAAATGGAATCTTTGTTTTTTTTTTCTTCTCTCTACCTCTTTCTTCTCTCCTTTTTCTTTCTCTCCTTTTCTTTCTCTCTTTTTCTTTCTCTCTACCTCTTCTCTCTACCTCTTTCTTCCTCTCTCTTTCTTCTCTCTCTCTCTCTTTTCCAGCAAACACTGTGATGTACACAGACTTTAACTGTTCTGTTACGTCCATATCTTATTTCATGCTGTAAATTCTTACAACCCAGCAACTGTAGCCATTATTTTAAATTTATTTCAATGTTTACAGACTTCAACACATAGAAAATAGCAAGCAGGCATAAAAGGGAGAGAAACGGGAGGGGTGGGGGTTGATGAGGATAACAAAAACAAAAAAACTTAATGTGTTGAGTGTCATCAGTTTATTTATGATTTAACAACACCAGCTTATCCAAGATGCCCCAACAAAAAAATTAAAAAAATAAAATAAAAAATAAGAAAAAGTCTGAACTAATTTCAAGACAAAATAGACTCATATTAACGCATCATTTATGGGATATTTATATTTTAAATCTCATCAATGGAACATATATTAACATACCACAGCGCTAATACTCTTTGGAAAAGTATAAATACAACTTTTTTCCTTCCAGTTAAGGGTAAATATTAGGGCAGGCTGGGCCCTTTAACCTTGGTTAGGTAGCCAGTCTAGTAAAAGGAAAACAGAATTCAAACCTGTTAAACTCCGCTTAAGAAATTGACTTTGTGTCACATCCTGCTCATGTGGAGGGGCTGGTAACTGTATATTAATACACCACTTATGGGATATTTAATGTTATGTTTGATTTCTTACTCTAATGGCATATCAACCTTCGTGGGTTATTTAATGCCAAAGTCATACTTGTTGAAGAACAGTAGTGGTACTATTTAACCAATAGCTGGGGAAATTAAGGGGTTCATACCTTTTCCAAGCGTATTATATCTGAAAGTGTAATAGCACAAGGGGAGTTTGAACTTGCTTACTCTGATGCTGCATTCCAGAAAGTTAGCCATTGTCCAGGGATATTGTTATATACCTCTTTAATTCTTCTGGCCGGATCTGCTTCTTCTATCTTCTACAGGTCTCGTCTGGTCTTTCTTATCTGGGGATTCCGTGTCTGGTTCTGCTGGGGACCATTTCTTATCAGAAGCCTTGTGTCATTGTTAGCTTTTAGTAATAACAACAAGACTTCGATTTACTTTGGATGTTATTTTATTTCGGAACCCCAGAACCAGACAACTGCGCTCTGAGAGTCACATCTTGCTAGCTTCTAACTCTGCAACTGACTAACTGCAACTCACTAACTGAGTTCCTTACACCTTAAACCGGAAGGGCTTCTATCACTTCCGATTCTCACGATTCTATCCCCAGAAAGCAAGGTGAGAGTGAGGTCAAGCATTGTCACTCACTCTCAAGGCCATCAGCTGTACTGATTGCCATAAGGATCTCTATACTACCTTAAAAAGTAATAGGGATCCAATTAATATGTAACAATATTTACAAAAAATTGGAACATTTATATTTTAAATCTCCTCAATGTCATATCAATGAGATGGAACTTTTTACAAATGATATTTGTACAAATTTTAAATTGTATTCAAAATTATTTTTAGAAGGTTCCAATGACAATTATCAAAGTTAAAAATTTACTGCTTGTCCCCCAATAGTCAAATCCTGAAAAGTTACAGTTTCTGTGGGAATGGAAAAAAGAAATAATTAAAAAAATCTAATTCTTACATTTAACATCCAGATAAGAATAAGTTTGTCATTTACTTCAGTTTTCTTTTTCTTTCTTTTTGTCCAGAACATTTAGGACTTAAATGTAAATATTCATTAAAAAAATAAAAATAACTAAAACTTACTCTTATATGGATGTAAATATTTATATATATATATATATATATATATATATATATATATAAAGTCATCCACAGACCCTGTGTTTTGATGTTTCACAACTGATCAGTGTGGCTAGACACACCAACTACCTCCAACCAGGACCGAAACTTGACTGACTTTTCATCAGGCTGATTCATTAACCTCTCGGCCATTGACAGCTGCAATTAAGGAGCGGTATTTTAACTATTAAATACATACATTTGTTTATATATTTTACGATCACCAGAGAGATCAAATCTGTAGACAACACACTTTCAATAAGAAAGAAAAACATAAACTATTATACATTTATTCTGACCAAAATGACGGTTTAAGTTATTCTTTCTTATTGAAAGTGTAAATATTGCTCTGTACATAATTGATTTATCAATTATCTTATATTGACCTCTCTTTGGGATTTGAAATAATCTTTGTATAAATCTGTAGATGTGCATCATCATGGATGTACAGAGGATATAAGTAAGTCGACAAGGCAGCTTAGGTGTCGGTATCAACCAGACAGTGAGGGAGCCTATCCCCTTTTCACTAGTGCGAGACCAAGGAGGTTGTTTTTGCGTCTGAGGTGGAGCACCACACCTGCCATCAGCTTCTAACTTTACTGCACAGATCCCTGTGCTACTCATACGCTGACTTGGCAAGGACTGGTATTGAACCAGGAACCTTGTGATTCAGAGTCAGACGCTCTACCGACTGAGCTAAACTGTACTTATCTCAAATAGTCATCCCCAACTTAACAGTCAATTGGATACTTTTACCTTACCTATCTACCTCCCTACCTATATATATATATATATATATATATATATATATATATATATATATATATATATATATATATATATATATATATATAAGTACATTACTCAAAACTTAATGAAATTTTCTTATGGTTGAGCTATTTTGGACAAGCACATGAAATTTTCCTATTGAATAATTCCAGCAAGTAATGAGTTGTCTTGTAGAGTTCACCATCATCTTCATATATCAGATTGTCATTTAGAACTGTATTAACCCAACCCTTATATACATTGTGTCCAACATGGTACAGTGTATATAAGGGTTGAGTTAACAGTTCTAAGTGACAATCATCTCTAGGTTGCAGGTTCAATCATAGTTATAGGAATGATAACAGTCTACCCCCGTGGATTGAATAAAAGATTCGGTTAGGTGTTCCATGAAGGCTCCCGATTATGACATGAAGGTTCCCAAGTTCAACAAGAAACACCTGAAGAAGGCCAGTGGGGACATCAGCCAAAACATTGTGTAGATAACAATAAAGATGAGGACTACTATCAGCTCCCCACTTTTACCCTATTTTTACTTAAAATTTTTTTTACATGAGCTGGTGTATTTAACAAATGTTTATATAAAAAGATTGAATTTTAAAAACTATGACATGACGAACATGCACAAACCATAAAATTTCTTAAAATCACAAGTGTGTGTGTACCCATGAGCTGGTGTATTTAACAAACATAGGAGGAGGAATTTAAAAAAAAAAAAGTGAAAAAAAAAAAAAAAAAGTCAGTGAAACAGGAAGATCATACCAATAAGACTGTGCTTATTTGAAGTGAGCACACTCTTGCACTCACTTCAAAATTTTTTATTTATTTCAAAATGAGTTACATCAAGTGTGCATATGACTCGGCATATAGCCGATACCAATAAGACTGTGTGTGAAGTGTTCAAATTAGTAAAGATCAGACTGAAGAAGCAAAGAAATGCTGAAATAAATTTATATCTGCACCAAGGTATCCTCTTATTCTTTTATCTCCATTTATTTAAAAATATATATACAAATCTTTATATGTATGTTTGAGTTCTCAATTTTGGTTGAATCATATCACATATACACTTGATATCATCCACATATATATGTGTGTGTGTGTATGTATATATATATATATATATATATATATATATATATATATATACTTGCTCTGTTGCACTACTAAGCAAAACTATTAGTAGGTATATCTGACTCATTAGGATTAACTTACATATATACACAAATAAAAATACTGTGTTTTTTGAAGCATGAATAACTTAGTGTAGGCATTCAAACTAGACTAATACGAGGGTGAGACAAGAAGTAATGCCATTTTCTTTATTTCATGTGAAGCTTTTTTTATAAAATTAAGGTCTACATTGAATTGAGACCCTAAAGAGGCTCAGAGCAAGAAACCGAGTAAAACCCAACTTGTCAATCGACAATGTCCTCGTTCTGCATGACAATGCTCAACCACACACAAGGATCAGGACAAGGGAGAAAATCACCTCATTCAGGTAGACAACTTTTCCACATCCTCCATACTCACCAGATTTAGCGCCTTCAGACTATCATCTATTCGGCCCCATGAAAGAGGGTTTGAGAGACAAACATTATTCCAGTGATGAGGAAGAGAAACCTGTAGTGAAGAAGTGGCTCAAAGAATAGTCAACAGAATTTTACAGGGCAGGGATACATGCTCTCATTCGAAGGTGGAACATTGCTATTGAGAGAAACGGTGACTATCTGGAGAAATAGGGATGTGATCCACAGAGGACCAGTTTCATTTTGATGTATGATACATGTTCCTGTGTTGGTAATTATACCTGTCCTAAACAAAATGGCATTACTTTTTGACTCACCCTCGTATTTTAGAAAATACAAATGAGTTACCAGCTATTAGAATTGATATTGTAAATGATATTAAACTCTGGTTATAACTAATTGTTATATTGTTAATGATATGTAGGAGCGTGTGTGTGTGTGTGTGTATATATATATATATATATATATATATATAGCCATTGATTAACTTACAATGGTTGACATGCCAACCAAGCAACCAACATTTTAAAATAACTCTAGTATTGCCATCAGATACTACACTCTGATCCTTAGCAGAAGTGCTGATCCATATGTAAATAATCCTGTTTTTTTTTGTTTTGTTTTTTTAAACTTTGTTAGTTTAAGAATAGATTTGATAGATTTCTTTCCCCTAGTGAAAGTAGTTTTATTCTTTTTTTCTTTTTTTTTTCACAGTGTTTTGTGCATTATTTTTTCTGGTGTAAATAATATATTTTGTGTGTTTTCAAAAAAAAAGGCCATTGTCTATTTAAAAGCAATTCCGTTCAGTATTGATTTCTTAAACCTGTTGGCAGTTATTTCACTTGTGCTAGATAACAACACATTTCGGCTGTTTTATCAGCTGACTAAAACTCAAGATATTTCTTCTCAGGCCTATCCCATGTTCTTTATATATATATATATATATATATATATATATATATATATATATAAAGTAATAATTGTAGATCATTACATTTTTCTGTTTTTATAAGAAATTGTTATACTACAATAGTCATACTTTCCTTTCATTACCTACATGTTTTATATAGAGTGTGGCAGAAATAAGTCTCAAATTTTCAACTGTCACCTATATGGTAATATGAATCTAGGCAACCATTTTTTAAATTAAGAAAAAAATTATTTTTAGATACATTCAGTTATGATGATGGGTTGGACCAGTGCACAGAGTGCGTTTGCTGTTGACACATTTTTAAGACTGGTAAATCTGTAATTGCAACTCAAAGACCGTTTTGTGCTCATTTGTTATGTCAGAATGATGCTTATCTGGATAGAATTTGCAATCTGTAGAAGCATTAATTTTCTATTTGGAAAAGTATAATTCTGATATAACATGAAATTAAGATGGAAAACTCTGTGTAGCAATTTCAGATTCTCCAATCTTAAAAGATATTTCAACAGCAAACACATGGTGTGCACTGGTCCAAACCATGAAAATTCTATCCAGAACAGCATCATTCCAATGTAATATGAAATGAGCTAAAAAAGCTCTCTGTGTAGCAATTTCTGATTCACCAGTTTTAAAAGATATTTCAACAGCAAACACATGGTGTGCACTGGTCCAAGCCATGATTGTATCTTGAAAAAAAAAAAAAAAAAAAAAGAAAGACATTAGTGAGATATAGTGACCATTATTACTTATCTAAGTTCACTTGCACTATATAGGTGATAGTTGTTTTTGATTGTAAGAAAATAGCCTAATTTTAAAAATCTGAAATGAAAAAAAATTTTTTTTTTTTTTTTTTAATTCAATTTGGATATCTAGTAAAAAGTTGATACTGTTATTAATTTGAGATGTATACCTTTTTGACAATTTGCAATTGGTTGATTAACACTTAGATCAATTAAAAAAAAAAAGAAAAAAGCTAAGTAAATAAATTCTTCTATATGACCGTTTTTATTTTGAATTCAAGATAGTTACTATGTAGCAATATTCACCGGAAGTTAACTGGACAAGATTAGATACATATACATACAAAAAATTCAAACCCATTCTCAACAGATATTTCAAAAGTAAGAGACTACATTCATTCATTTATTCATTCATTTTGTCATTGATTTCAAACACACATATATATATACATATAACAAATAAATAAAATTAAATAAATATAATAATGCATAATATATGAATAGATGAAAATAATATAAGAGAAAAAGAAGGAAGAGGAAAAGAAAAAAAAAAAAAAATTGAAATTGAATGAGCAATGGCTATTACCAATAATACCACGACCTTCCGCGTGGCTTTAGAAAAAAAAAGAATGCCATGAGACGCGTGTTTATAACATAAAGAAAAAAAAAAAGAGAAGAGAAAAAGAAAGAAAAAAAATAACGACACAAAAAAAAAAAGAAACGCGTTCATTTCTGAAAACAGTCTCTGAAGATAAAGTTTACTTTGAAATCGATAAGACAAAAAGCACCTTTTTGTTTTTATTTTATATGCATTGTAATTGCCTTCCAATCATTATTATATAATATAATTTTTTGTCTTTTTCATCAGCATTGCCAGAACAGAACTCATTACTTAGGCCGTTAGTAGATACTTACTACTATCATGTCAGTCGAACACCAGGATCATTATAAGGGAGAACCCCGCACCAACCAAAGCTAGTGTTTAAAAATTGCTTGAGTTCCTTCGGCATTCCTCTCTTGAGGTGCCTCATGCACTGGGCAATAAACCCAGCCCTGCTCCTTTTAGATGAGGGGACAGCCACCTGGGATCTCACTAATTATTAAATATCTTACCAGTCCAGAGGCTGAAGACACAGGAACTGTAAATGTATTTCTGCCACACACTGTATAAAACATGTAGGCAATGGAAGGAATGTATTACTATTGTAGTAATTGATCCATAATATTAGCTTTCTAACCATTATATGACAATGAATTAGTTCAAAAAGCTAAGCTTGGCTTAGTTTTGGCACAAAGCCAGAAGAATGGGAATTTGTCCTGAGTATGACATTAAATTGCATCTAGTGGTAAAGTTCCAATTCTGGAGCTGTAGGGAATGTGGAGTACCCCATCATCAACATTACTCGGTGGTCCACTCTGACCCAGATCTGGCTGGGTCATCTGAAAATAAAACTAAAGTTGATGGAGTGGCCTATTGTTGGTATCAGATGAACAACAAGGAAGTCTATCCCCTTTTTGCTAGCGCTAGACTAGGGAGCACCCCACTTTACTGCACAGATCAAATTATCCAATCTGTGCTGCTCATGCACTGAGTTGGTGGGGACGAGTATTGAACTAGGAACCTTGTGATTCCTAGCCGGGTGCTCTACTAACTGAGCTAAACCGGCTACATCTGAAAATAGTTAAGATTTTAAAAAATATCTGAAATTGAGCTCCATTTCTATCTCTGTTCTTGTATTTTATTTCTTGTTGCAATAAATAAAATGAAGGTGAATATATCCTACTTCTGATCTGTAAAAGAATTTTTTTTTGTTTTGTATCCTTAAAATTCCATCATCCTGGCCCAAACAGGAAGTACTGTGACACTTCCTGACTGCACACACCAACAGAAAGGGACAACAAAAAATATCTAGAATAATCTCCGGAAACTGGTTTTTACTAATTAATATAAGTGCCAAGATTGTTATTCTTTCTGATTGCTTCTTTATCACTAATTCAATCTAGTTGTTTTTCTCTCAGTTCTCCCCCCCCAACTACCCCCACTCAGAATTCTCCCTTCTCTCTTCTTATTAAGTGAATCCTTCCCCCCCTCTTCTTTCTTGTCAATTCTTTCACGATGGCTTGTTTTCTTAACCCACTGTCATGTCTTTTGTCATCTTGTTAGATGATAAATACACTGCTGCTGCTGCTGCTGCTTTTTCAAACAGACTTTCTTTCTCAAAGCATTTCCGTTGGATGGTTGGTTGCTTGGTTGCTTTTATGGCATATCAACCCTTTTCAGATCATTTAATACCAAATCAAGTCATTTTGATATCAGGTTGCTTACAGTACTGTTTTGTTAGAGGCCAAGTGGTGCAGCCATACAATGGTACTGACACGGCTATAGCTTGGAAGAATTCTCACTTTATCTTATCAGACAGATCAGATTTCCATATGATTGATAACACTGGCCTCCTGCGATGTTTTCAAGGTCCAATATATAATAGCTGATTTTAAGTCAGTTTTTTTATGCTGAATCCAAAAATCATACTCATTTTTTCTAATCAGATCAAATTTTTAAGATACCAGCTCTTTCCTGAAATGTACAGAACTGTATTATAACTTTATTTAAATAAATGATAACCTTATTTGTGACAATTAGAGTCCACAGAGTTTTGAATAAGTGTTATTATTGTGTACAACTTCTTGTGAAGTATTCAAGCACATCTTAAAAACCAGACCTGACTAAACACAATGAATGGTATTTTTGCATTCAGCATAAAATGGCAATCATATATCACTTGGTAAACCTTTAAAATTTTTTTAATGCAGGCCAATTGTAATCTGTCTATAGCAGATAGGTTGAATTTTGAAGCTCTGCTGTTTTAGGCAAAAATTGTTTGACATTTTCTCTAGAAATAATAATTTTTCAAGATTTAAATTCAAACATAATAGGGACTAGGTGCAACTCTAGGCTTAGTCAAGTAAAAAACGAATTTCATAATTTTCCCCTTGTGAAAATAGTTGATTTTTTAATTTCATTTTGCTTCACAGTGTTTTGTGGATCATTTTTTTGGTGTAAACAATATATTTTGTATATCTTGATTCTTTTTTTTTTTTTTTTTACTGTTGTTCTCATCTTTATTGTTATATACATGTTTCAAATGAGGTGCACTCCAGTATTCTTCAGGTGATTCTTATAGAACTCTGGAACCTTTAATTCCTTTCATTAACCATGACCGAGTACAAGTGTTAAGCTATGTTAAGTATTTTATGTTATTTTCGTCCATAGTCAGGATTGAACCTGCAGCCTACAGATGATCATCACTTTGAAGTGTATTAACTCAACCCTTATATTCATTGTGCCATGTGTCTAACTGGATAAATTATTAAGCCTCATCTCGAAAATTCAAATAATATTTAACAATTATTTTACATGAAAATAAAGATGTACACCAAAAGGAATTAAATCTCCGTGTTTCTGATCTTTTATGAACTAAGATGGATGCAGAGAGAGTCCAACATCGGGACGATGATGAGAACATAAGATGAAGAGAGAGCCCAAACTCAGCATGATCAGTGATAAAGAATAGCAGGGAAGGTCAGACCATAGTGGAAAGTAATATCAGACTATTTAAAAGTATCAGTACTACTATATGGTTGCACTACTGGAGCCTGAAAAGATGAGATAAAAAGACCAAAGTGGAAAATAATAAGAGACAATTTATGTTTTGAAAAAGTGTACAAAGCAATCAAATTATTTTTATGTTGAACATTTTGTTCATCCTCCATTATGTCACAGTGACTAACATTGATTTGAAAATTTGTTTCTAAATGAAAAGCATTGATTTTTCAATTGAAGTTGTCTGACTTGTTCTTTTGGGATTTAATTATATTCCAATATCAAAATCAGATTTGAAGATTTATCTCTAATCATTTAATTTAATGCCTCATGATGAAATATTTTTTTTTTATTGCTTGAAGGTAAAGTACATGTGTGTTGGGGTGGGGGAAAGTTTTGTATTCAATAATCAAAAGTATTTTCTAACCTGTATGGCCTGAGAAACACTTATTGGAGTAGCGTTCCCAGTTGATTTTTTTTATTTGGGGTTATTATTTAATCACATTAATTATATAGAGCTCTGTAAATGGATTTCAAAACTGTTTGAATTATGCAAATATCCCCAGTGGTTCAAAAGTTATGAGAATTTAAAGCCCTGAAATTAGGGGTACAAAAGTGGACATGATTTTACTCAAAAAATGTCAAATCACGGACCAATTCAAAACCAGAAATTCTGCAATTTTTTCACTATTTCTTTATTTTTGGAGCTATTTTGATAAAAATTGGAATTCTTATGTAAAATGGTATGTTCTTTCTGGTTCTGCACTTAAATTGTATGTATCTCTATGCTGTAACCCATTATTTAGAGAATAAGAGGTACGGATATTAACATTTTTTTTTGTTTTTTTTTTTTAAAGTTTACCACAAGATTATTCAACATTTTTATTTTAATACTGTATGTATACACATATAGTATTAATTTAAATAAATAACATAACTTTGAACATAAAAATACCCTTTGTAAAATATATGTTGTATTACATACAATAAATAGAATACTCATTTACATCATTTTTTTTTCAACAAAGCTTGTCCGTCCAGCGTGTAATTATGTGTTTTAACATTTTAATAGTAGCTCATAATTTTGTTTTTCCAAAATTGAAAGTTTGACAAAACCCCTGATGGTAAAGAATCACCCAAATGTCATGCATTATATGTCAAAATAATTCTGAGACTATCTTCTATCAAGGATATAGTGCTCTTTTCTTTTTTTTTTTTTTTTTTGCTCATCTTATACTTTTTGAAGAAACCTGCATTAACTTTGTTGGTAGTAGTTTCGCTTCCAAAGATTGGAGAAGAAAAAAAACAACCTCCTTGTTGTAGTTTACAGTGTCTTCCAATTAAGTGTACAATTTCAAAAATATTGATAAAAATTGGTTCCTTTGATTTTGCAAAATCAAAACTAATCTGTAAAATTTAGCCTTAGAAAAAAATTCATGTTTTGTGTTTTTTGGCTGTTAGAAACAAAATATCATTTTAAATTGCTGTACAAAATAATTCAATGGATGAAAACATACAAATTACATATTCAGAAAGATTATTTTCTTTTCTTTTCAACCATATAAATATTTTTAAGATTGGATCAGAAATACATGAGAAATTGTGAAATAAACCAATTATGGTCCAAAATGTGACACGTGCTGAGAAGTTAGTTTACATATTCAAAACAACTAAGTTCTTTTTTATTCTTTTTTTCTTTTTTTTTCTTTTTTTTTCTTTTTTTTTTTCAAAATTGAAAGTTTGACAAAAAAAGCCTGGCAGTAAAGCATCATCCAAATGTCACACATTATACATAAAATAATTCTTGTATTTTTTTAATCTGATCTCTGCAAAGTAGACATTTTTAATTTTGCAAGGGAGGAGGTGGAGATAAAAACTCAAGTTAGCATTGGTGGTGGTGGTGGTGGTGGCACTAATAACTCTCATTGGATTGAAGGGGGCCATGGCCAAAAAAAGGTTGAGAAACACTGGTCTATATCACCGCCTGTTACTAAGGGCAAGGTTCTCTTTCAAAAGAAATACATTGTAAATGTGTGACAGGGTGTAAGAAGAACAATAAACAAATTTTATATGAATACCAATGTTCTTTTTGGTAAAGAGGTTTGTTATTGCAAGCTGTAAAGTGATATCTATCCATCTCTCAAGATGAAGGTTGAAATGTCATGTGTTCTCAAAGGAAAAGCCTTATGAGGGCTGGGTGAGGGCTCAACATGAAGAAAAATATAAACAATTACCCTCAGGCTAAGTTTTCATTCACAAATATATTCTCTAGGGTATTAACATTTGTCACAGAAAAATTAAAGAATTAAACTTAATCTGATGGTGAAGTTCCAGTTCTAGAGTTCTGGTGAGTGTGGAGTATCCCTTCATCACCATTACCCTCAGGTTCACTCTGACCTGGAGTGATTGTATGTTAGGGTCCCATCTATGGGTTAAATAGAAAAAAAATGATTTTTAAAAGTTGTGTTTAAAAAGATTTTCAATACCCATCAAGAATCAATAAAACAATATCTTTGGCATAAAATAACCCAACAAGTGTTGACATGGCGTAAAATCAAACCAACCAATTTAAGACTACCAGTATTTTCTGTATAATCCAAACTGACATGAAAGAAAATTTTTTTTCTGACAAGGAAGCACCAGGTCGCTCGGTTTTCTGCACCAACCTGTCATGTGTTAGTGTTGATGTGGCATGTCTTCATGTCCTTCTTACTGACGTCTTTAAAATGTAGGTGTGGTCTCTTTAATCAATTTTTTTAGTCCTTTAGTCACTGCCCCCCTCCCCCTATAACTCCCAATGCCTCTCTATGGGGCTGTATTTATCCCCCCCCCCCTCTGCTACAAGCAGTATATGACACCGGTCAATTTTTAAGCAGATTACAACTGGTTTGAATTCAAAGTTTTTCCTTCTTTTAGATTGGTTGCCAGACCAAGGTTAAAGTAAGCCCAGTCTACCCTACTAGTTACCTATGGAGAGAATAGTTGGACTTCCACCTTTCCTAGGGTATTAGTGCTTTGTGAAATACAGTCTCATCCAGGATTTGAACTCTGGTCACTGCAATGATAACTATTATGCCACAAGCATCCTCAGGGGGCAAACCCTGTTAGGAGAACACTTCTTAATCAGCCAGACTGAAGATTGAACTCCAAATATGATGATCTTGAATATATTTGCAGGTTTCAATATTTTTTTCTATACTCTATTTGAGTTATATATGTATTTACCAAACGCATCTGAGCAGGATGTGGCATAAGGCTAATTTTTAAGAGGAGTTTGATCGGTTTGAATTCAGCATTTTCGTTCTCCTAGACCAGTTGCCAGACCAAGGTTAAAGATTCCAGTCTACCCTACATTTTATCCATAGCTGGAGGGAGAATAGTTGGATGCATACCTTTCCCAAGGGTATTAACACTGTGTAATGCAAATACCATTATCCAAGAATTGAATTTTGGTCACTGTGTCTCTTTACTATGAGGCTAACTGTTACACCATGAGCACCACTTACATGTCCATGCTACCTTAACTTGAATATATATATATATATATATATATATATATATATTATATATATATATATATATATATATATATATATATATATATATATATATATATATATTTTTGCTTGAAGGCAACTACAATGCGAATATCGCATAAATTCGATAATTACAGAAGATAAATAATAATGACAAGTGAATCCCGCAAAGAATCACTCGGTGTGTAGAATATCGTACAGACTGTTTCAACTTTATTAAGTCTCATCAGCGATATATACTAACGACTCCCCTCCGACAGGAATCGAAACCGTGACCTCTAGCAGGATAGTTAAACACTATACTGTTTCAGCCATGATACAGCACCGAGAAACTCATGCGAAATTAACCTTGTCATTGATACTGAGGGGACTACTGCCATATGAGGCAAGTGAGTCGCTGAGTGGATAATAACCGACACATCCGGGGCCTTATGCTCCTCAGCGAAGGAAATAAGATTTTTTGGATGTTTGTTTATTTTTTAGAAGCATTGTCGATAATATTTATATTTTTGCTTGAAGGCAACTACAATGCCTTTTGTAAAAAATAAAATAAGATAAAGATTTTTCAAAAAGTAATATGCTAAAAGTATTCTCTAGAAATAGTTATTAGTAGCGACATAAAATTTGGTGTTTGTTGGTCTCTCTTTCAGCTAGGTGATAATAGGTATAAAAGAAAGAAAACACACTTAATATCTTCTCTTTTTTCTTTCTTTTATACCTATTATCACCTAGCTGAAAGAGAGACCAACAAACACCAAATTTTATGTCGCTACTAATAACTATTTCTAGAGAATACTTTTAGCATATTACTTTTTGAAAAATCTTTTTATCTTATTTTATTTTTTACAAAATTATAAAATTTAAGTTTCTAGCAAGGGATTTGATTTATAATTTAGGTATGTTAAACTGGACCCTTACTTTTGCCCTTCAATATACTTGAAATTCTTTTGTAAAATTCCTCTGGATATTTAAATTATATGTGATCAAAAAAACTCATGTGGGTGATGATTTTCAAATAAGGTATGATTTAACTCTTAACATCCTGTAGAGAATTTTCCAAGTCTAGAGCCCCATTCCTATAAGGATTTATCAAAAATGGCTAAAAATAGCCTTTTCATTTAAAGTTACCTATTATTTCCCTTAAATTAAAGACTTCTAAATATGTTTAATATTACATTTAAACAAAGGCAGATTAGGAAATGAATGTGACTTCTAGTGGGGTGGAATGAGGTGGTTTAGGATGTTAAGAGATGTTAATACATATTTTAAATCTATGATCTTTTATTGAGGGAGCGAAGGCAACAGTTTTATTGAAACCTTCCACAAGAATCAAGCTTAAAATCTTGTTAGTACAGACAATTATAGAGAAAAGTTGACAGATTGTAGATTATAAGAACTTAAGAATTTTAATGTAATGAAATATATTGAATAAGAAAGACAAACAGAACTAAATAAGAATGCATATAAAAAGATTACTTATTTCAATTATATTTTAATTGATTTCTATATAAAATCATTCATAGAATTGATTTTAATACTTTGGAGAATAAAACAATATTTGAGATCAATAACACTAAGTAATTATTTATTAAACCCAGTTTTGTTAAAACCAAATTAACTACACCATATATTATGTAAACCTTAATTTCTTAGTGATATATATATGACACATTGCAAGATTTTAAATGCACTAATAACATGGGCTGTTTTGAGGCAAATCTAACTCAGATTTTCATAGAGACATCATTAATAAATAAGATTTATTCTATATATTAATGATTTTGAAAATTTAATACTCCTTGATAAACTTATATAATCCCTTGGGTTAATGATGTAAGCAGTGAGGTAGTTTTGGTTATAGACAAATAGATACAGAATCTCTTACCATATTCATAGTGCATCATCTATAAGATGAGTTTTCAAAAATCCAGGATATCTTATTATAATGGTATAAGATATCCTGGATTTTTGAAAATTCATCTTATAGATGATGTACTATGAATATTTGAAAATGTAGGTCTCCATTAACGGTTGTCATCTTATCTTGTCACTCTCATTAATCAAATTCTTAATTCAATCTCAGTTAAAGATGTAAGTTGTTGTAAGTAATGAATAAATAGATGATTCCCACAACTTATTTGATTATCAAGGTGTCATGTGAGTAATTTCCCTGTATGATATATTTCTTAAGGCAATAGCTGTTAATTAGCAGGACGTGTGGATATACCACAGTATGATAATTTAATTATTACAATGTTTGATATGTTTACTTAAGAGCTATTGCAATACTTCAATATATAAGTAGTAGATAGTGGCTTATTGTCGGTATCACCTGGACAGCAAGGGAGTCTATCCTCTTTTCGCTAGTGCAAGACCAGGGAGATTTTTTTTTCATCTGAAGTAGAGCACCACACCACACCACACCTACTATCAGCTCCCCACTTTACTGTACAGATCAAAGCCATGCTACTCATACACTGAGTTAGTGAGGGCTGGTATTGAACCTGGAACCTTGTGGTTTCAAGCCGAATCCTCTACCAACTGAGCTCTTTTTTTCTTTCTTTCCTTTTCATTTTTTAAATTATTTTCCATTGAAACAGGTTAGTGTTATTGTTTCTGCACACTCATCCCCTCTCTCTTTCCTTTACCTCTTTGTTTCTTATATTTTTTCTGTGTAGAATGTTCTTTTTCTTCTCTTTCCTTCTTTATAATAAAAATAGAATGGTCCATTATTTAGCTGAAGTGACGACACTCATAAGAAATAAGAATTCGGTGGATAAGCAACGCCAGATAATCAGGATTTACATTTTTGCATTTGATCATGGAGGATTTGGACGGTCTCATTTTTTACCAGAGGGTGGTGCAAGATGATAATTGTTGTACTTTTAAAGAACACAAATATCAATATATAGATTAATGGTGTTAATCTTCACTGCAAGTTGAAGGTGGCAGATTCTAATGGGTTATATGATACCATCAGTAAAGGAAGATTCCTGATCTGATTTATATGGTAAATGACAAAAAAAAAAAAAATCCTGAAAATTTGAAATTCAAAATAAAGATGAAACTTTTCTTTTATTAAATTAGATTTTTTTTTCTTGTTTGTTTTTGTTGAGATTAAATGTATAGGGTGGTCCGAAAGACTTGTCACCCCCTACTTATTGTTCTAATTTTCATTATTTTTTATTTTAATAATGTATAAATTATGTAATTATTCTACCTCTAAAAAACCAGAGAAATCCATTTCCTCTATATCCAAATCTTTTATATTTCTTCCCCCTTGTATTATCAATTGGCTGGTCACATCAAACCATAGCACCTATATGATTGTCCTAACCCTATTGTCCTTATGGCAAACCCCCAACCCTTTTTATCATATATGTGCTTGAAGGCAGTGGCAGAGGGTTTTAATGTCCTGGGCATGATGTTAAACTCTATCTGATGGTGAAGTTCCAATTTTGGAGCTCTGGTTAATGTGGAGTACCCCTTGATTGCCATTACTCCCTGTTCCACTTTGACCCGGAGTCATAGTACCTGTTAGGATACTATGCGGTAAATAGAAAAAAATGTTTAAAAATTGAGTACCCTTCAAGAATGAATAAAACAAAACGTCTTTTGGCATAAAATAACCCAACAAGGGTTGACATGCCATAAAATCCAACTAACCAACCCCCTTTCCCCCTCTTTTTTTTATTTTCTCCACCCATCTCAATTAATGACTTCAACTGGGACTCTATTATTACTCTGATTTCTAGATCTTGTATCCCCCCCCCAACACTTGTCCCTCTCTCTGTTAACTACCCACCTGTAATCAACTGTTTAAGTCATCTTAGCTTCTAAGAATGTTTAATGATACAATTGACCCATCGTAAGTACTCACTTGCTTTTACTTACTCTTTTTCAAGGCTAAGCTTGGTTTTAGAATTTTTTTTTTTTTTTTTTAACATTTTAGTGTGGTTAATTCTTTTTTTTTCTGCATGTAAACAGTTTGTCTATTTAGATTACATGCATCACTTCATGGCTCTTGTCTTGCCGCTGTAGAATCAACATATCCTATTCACCTTCACAGGAGGACTCTGACCCGGAGTGGTAGTACCTGTTAGTCCCATATATGGGTTAAATAGAACAAATGAGTTCTAAAAAATGTTTTAAAAAATTGAGTTTAAAAAAAAAAGAATAGTGTACCCATGAAGAATGAATAAAACAAACGTCTTCAGCATAAAATGACTCAATGGGTTGACATGCCATAAAACCCAACCAACCAACTTTCAGAGGAGGGCTGTAAGTAGCATCCAGTTACCAGTCAAAATACAAAATTCTTGGCTGTTTAGATTAAAGGAAAAGACTCTGAGGTATCTATCCATAAATACCCAACACGTGGCTATGCTCTGGTAGTCAGTACTGGGTCTGTATTCAGTTACAGCCTGTCCTTTTTTTTTTCTGGAAACTGGACGCTAGTTACAACCCTCCTGTGAAGGTGAGTATGATATGTTGATTCTAAAGGGGCTTTTATCCTTTTAAGATTTTTATCCTTTTAAGATTTTTTTGAACTTTTAATATTTTAAGTATTTGGCTAGAATGTCTTCATCTGTATAAAGCAAACTGTGTGTATGAGTTCAGATTATATATACCCTTCTGATCAATCGGCTGGTCATGTCAAGCCCTAGCACCTATATGATTGTCCTAATCCTATTGCTCTTATGGCAAGCCCCCAACCTTTTTTATCATATATGTGTTAGAAGGTGTTGGCTGAAGGTTTTAGTGTCCTGTATAGGATGTTAAATTGTGTCTTGTGCTGAGATTCCAATTCTGGAGCTTTGGGAGTATGGAATAACTCTTCATTGCCATTACTCCCAGATCCTCTCTGACTTGGAGTGGTAGTACCTGTTAGGATCCTATGGGTTAAATAGAAAAAAATGAGTTAAAAAAAATTGAAATCCCATCAAATGAATTAAATAAAATGTCTTTGGCATAAAATAACCCAAGGGTTGACATGCTGTAAAATCCACTCACCCAACCAGATAATATAAACAGCAAAACTCTTAAATAAATTTAATTGTAATTTGGCACATGCATGATTTTTTGATCCCAGAAAGCATACTGAAACTGTGCTAAATTGTCTGTATTCACCCAACCCCTCTGTCATGAGCAGGATGTGACACAAGGTCAATTTTAAGTAGAGTATTGCTGGTTTGAATTCATTTTTTTTTCTCTAGTAGACTGGTTGCTTGATCAAGGCAAAAAACACTCAACCAGCCCTATTACTTACCTATATTTGGAGCGAGAACAGATGAGTTCATGCCTTTTTTAAAGGTATTAGCACAAAGTGAAACAAATAGCCTTGTTTTTTTAACTTGGCAGTATTTGAACTCTGGCTGCTGATTCCATTTCCTATGATCATATCCATTCCACGAAACATTCCTACATCTATCTGTCTATCTATCTATACATATAGAAAGGGCAGTTGTGTGTATGTATGTATGTATGTATGTATGTAATGCAGAGATGCTGATAGGTACGCATCCTGCGTCCCTGACATACAAAAATCTAAAAGGACGCAGTAAAATTGTATCCATGTGTCCCAGTGTTTTTCTTTTTTCTTCCCCCATCATTTCAAGCTAACTGTTAATACATTTCAATAGTTTCTTAGAAATGAATTACACAGGATAGGTTAAAAGTTAGGAGTTAGATGGCTTTAGTTGGGACCCATAAATTTTCTTGAGGACTCGTTCACAGCAAATATGCGTGTCCCAGGATGCACTAAATCAAAAAGCTATCAGTATCACTGGTAATGTATGTATATCTGGCTGGAATAACGAAAATATACCAATTAATGGCAAAGTAGATATATATACACATTCACTATCACCAGATTTTGCTTTTTATGCAAAAATAATGAAGATTTGATTAATATTCATGAAGATAATTAAAAAATAAAATTTAAATGGTGACAGCATTTTTTTACACTTAATATTTTAAATAGGAGACACTGATTTTTCTTTTCAGAGTGTCTGTACACTTTTATTTCTGACGCCCCACTAGGCCAGATCAATGCAAGGTCTATTTTATGTAGGGATTTTAATGTGACATCCTGTGAGGATCCAACTCGTGATTCAGTAATGATGGATTTGCAAGACTAACTGGGTAGCCGTTTATAGTCTATACTAAATTGTTATGGAAAAATTTTTTTTTTAACATCTATAACTTTAATAAATAATAATCATCATCACCATTTCTTTTCCTTTTATTCATTTCAGGGTTTATACTTTTTTAATTTTATGTATATGATTATATTTCAACCAGGCATTTTAGACTGTTTTAGAAGTCAAAAAAGTTAATTATCTTGATTATATAGACAACCAGTGTAGCATCCCTGGATAAACAATTCTAGTTTCCTGCAAGTGTCGGCATCGTCTTTCTAGCGCCAAGTTAAACATTTCCCCATAGTAAAGACTCTGAAGATTAATTGCTATTGTCAAAAGGTTTATTCACTTGGAAAAGTGTAAAAACATTTTGGTCCGTTATTAGAGCTAACTCGGCGAGGGTTGAAATTCAATATGCTTCCACGTTGAAGTCTACAATGAAAAGGAAGGAAAAAACCGGAAGTTCCACAGACTGGTGATAATTTTGGGATTAGTCCTACCGTTAAAAAGGGCCGCTAAGGGAGGTAACTCTTAAGGGATCTTAATCTATTATGTGTAACCTGATAACCAATATAATTAATTATAATATAACTTTTTAATTTGGTTGAAAATTGATATATACAACTTGGATAAAATCTAAATAATGAGTAATTTTGATTTAAAAAAAAAAAAAAAAAAAAAAAAAAAAAAAATTTCTAATGTTTCTAAAATCAACTTGATTTGTATTTAAATGCTTCCATTTTTCAGCAAAATTTTAATAAGCAGAATTTGTAGGGTTCACCAAAATTGGCAATGTGTCAAAATCCATGTTGTTAGGGGAGATAACTCTTTCCTAATGAAAAATATCACTCTCTAGTAAAAGGGTAATACAAAGCACATTCAAAGGCAGAGGATGATCAATAAAAAGAAACAAACAAGATGGCTGCTTGAACACTCACATGTAGATAGTTAATGTTTAACTCGTATCAATCCTCCTGTACCATAATTGGTGAGAAATTAAAAAAATAAAACAAATATTGAAGAGTTAAAAATACATTTAACCGTTTTATCTTATTTGTTGTTCCTAACATTCTGGATTATAACAGATGTCTTTGTGTCCATCATTTTCATAGTAACAATGCTTACACATGGTTTATTATCTACAAACCATTGACAATTCTCGTGTTAATATTATACTATGAATTATTTTAAATAACAATTTCAGTTGGTGGTGATGCTATGTATAATTGGAAATTGAAAGTCAATGACTTATCTTGCTTATAGAAGTCCGTTGCTAATGACGATGACCTCATTCTAGGGAGTGAAACTTGTGTGTTACATGTTTTAAGTGGAAAGAGAGTGCACAGACCTCAGTCTGGCAGTTGGTCCAGTGGCAGAGGAAAGTCCGAGACGACTGGATTGCCGAGCTGCTGCAGGGTGCTGTCTCAAGTAGTAGTCACTTCACAAGAGTCAAGCCTGCCCCAAAAGCCCTAGGGCTTGCATCCTAGCACCAGGTTGTATTGGGGATTTATGTAAGTAGTAAGTACCCCAATCCTACTACAATAGCTGTTAACTCCCCTGGAGCTCATCCGCCCTTTGACAGATCTTGTTTATAGTGATGCTGGGTGTCCACACACCCACCTCATCAGACAAGCTGAGGCGACCTGATGGGGGGTGCCAGTTTAGTCACCAACAACCCGACCATGGAACAGGTAGTACTAGTTTACATGGTACTAGTAGCAGGTATGAAAGAAGACCTTTTTTGTCCTGACCTGATTCCAATGACTTATCTACTAACTTTATATATATATATATTTTACAAATGAGGAGCACCACCATCAACAACATTTAATTGCCATATATTAAGAAACATACATTAAAAAAATTGAGAAAAATGTAGCTGCATATAAAAAATTATAAATAGTCTAAAATAGAGTTACTTTTCTATCACCTTGTATATATGAGTTAGGGTAGTGTGGACATTAAGTCAACAGCACTTGGTTACTGACAGTTTCTCACTTATGTGATTTTCAAACCAATTGACATTTGGAATGGTGAATACCCCTACCTCCCTAGCACCATAAAACATAACTCCTACCTTCTCTCCCTCCTCCCCCCCTCTCTACAGTATAAAATAAGCCTGCTATGCCAAATCTGTCACTTGGTTTGAAAATCGCGCATTGCTGAGAAATTGTCAGTAACAAAGAGGAGGATGAGGAGGTGGGGGGGAGGAGCTCTTAAATAAGTTTTGACTAACAAGAAGAGAGCCCCTTTGGTTTGAATTCAGTTTTTCCTTCTCCTAGACTGGTTGCCATACCAAAGTTAAAGAGTCTGCTTTACTATTTACCTATAACTGTGTTTAGAGGAATGCATACATTTTCTATAAAATATTTTTGTAATTTATAATTCATTATACAAACTGTATTCTGACTTGTATCCTTATCTTTCTTGTTATGGTCTCAATATCGATCATATGGAAATCTGATCACTTTGATAAGCTAAAACTGGAATTCTTCCAAGCTATAGCTCGGTACTACTGTATGGCTGTACCACTTGGACATTAATGATTTTGACTTGAAATAGTTACCAATCCATTTAACATTACTTTAATCTTGGATGAAGTAGATAAATACTACCCTTGTGCAATAATAGGTTTTAGGTTTCTTTGTTTAATGGCATGCCAACCTTCTTAGGTTATTTAATGCCAAAGCTATCCTTATAGAAGAACAGTAGTTATGATATTTAACCCATAGCTAGGGGACATGAGGTGATTCATACCTTTCCCAAGAGTATTTGTCTGAAAGTGAACATAATAGCATGACTGAAGTTCGAACTCCTTTACTACGATGTTGCAGTAATAGTAATTACATTTAGTGAATAAAATTTATATTTAACAACTAAAAGGGGACAGAAGTACTATAATATTTTATTAATGGATTTTTGAGAAAGATACACACATTTCACTTTGACAACCAGTCTAGATCTGTATTTGGTCATCATTTTGGTAAGTGCTGAAAATTCTGTTTTGCATAAATATGTTATTGCAAAAGGTAGCTGCATTTTGACTGCTTTTTGAGACAACAATATGGATACCCAAAAGCCATTCTAAGCCAATATTTTGGGAGTGGTTACTGTTTAAACTAAATTTTCCTAGGTGTATACTAGTAACTAGAAATACAAATTTGTGGTTATGTCACTAATTGGATAATATGAATTGCTGACTCCTGCTATTGACATTGTGGACTTTAGTTTCAAAACCAGTTCTATTTAAAAACACATTTATATAGTGTCAAGAATAATGAAGCCTTCAGTGTTTGTGTTATTTGGTTTATTTGGACTATTG
The DNA here is from genome assembly GCA_023376005.1 of Doryteuthis pealeii. Taxonomy (NCBI): domain Eukaryota; kingdom Metazoa; phylum Mollusca; class Cephalopoda; order Myopsida; family Loliginidae; genus Doryteuthis; species Doryteuthis pealeii. The sequence continues at coordinate 27,675,569 of CM042152.1, forward strand.
TCCTCATCTTTATTGTTATCTACACAACATTTCGGTCTTCTTCAGGTGTTTCTTCATGAACTCTGGAACCTTCTCTTTGAACTCTGGAACCAAGAATTTTCCCGTGTTCAACACGAAACACCTAAAGAAGGATGGAGGGCACATTGGTTGAAACATTGTGTAGATAAAAATAAAGATGAGGACAATAGTCCAAATAATTCAAATTATCAAGCCTCGTCTAAAAAAAAAAAAAAAATCGGAGAAATAATACCTTTACTGTTTATTTTTTATTTTACCTTCATTTAGTTCTTCATTAATTAGTTTTTCTGATAAGATATAAATTGCACAATTTCTGATTCAGTGGTGAAAAGAAAGTCTGGAGCCCTACATAGCACTATATCATTTGTCATTGATTTGAAAATTTCTTTCAGAATGAAAAGCATTGATTTTTCAATTGAAATTGTCTGACTTGTTCTTTTGGGATTTAATTATATTCCAATATTAAAATCAGATTTGAAGATTTATTAGAAGGTGGAAAAAATAATTTCAATGCTAATACTATGTATAGTTTAATTTTTAAGTATCTTCAAATATAAATCAAATCTTTATAAGTTTTGCACAAAAAGCAAGAACCAGTGATATTTAAATGTGTATATATATACTTACTTTGTGGTTAATTGTTTTATTTTTTTCGTAGTTTCATCCGGACATGCATACGTACACACAAACTGCCCTTTATATATGTACTAGAAGTGTCTATCTGGCATCACCTAGGTAGAGAGGGGCAATAAAAAAAAGTCTTGCAGATCCATAATTACTAATCACAAGTTGGATCCTCGCTGAATACCCCATAAAAATCCCCATGTAAAAAAGACCGGTTGGGATGTCAGGATTTTTTTTTCTCCAAATATATAAAATCTTCAATCTTATTTGTTGTAAATTATTTCTTGATGGTGTGTTTTTTTTTTAAATTTCTTTTTTCAGAAGTAAATTTCAAAATCAAATGCAATTAGCTTTAGTAAAATATTATTTTGTTGTTTCTTAGTTGATTCTTTTTAATGAAGATTGTTGGCATAGTGTCCATTTTTTAATTTTTAAAAACTGTATCTGCTCGACTGGCTGAACAGGACAATTTTTGAATGGCAATTTCTGTTGCAGTGACTGCCAATGAACAGTGATGCTTGCTGGAGTTGCTGTTGTCTCTCTTTCCTTCTGGCTCTCTTTTCTGTGTCGGCTTCTTTCCTCTCTTTTTCACTCCTTTTCGTCCCTTGTTTGACAAGGAGGCACTAGGCTGCTCAGTTTTCTGCGTCAACTTCTCATGTGTTAGTGTTGATGCAGGATATCTTCTAGATAGATTTACTATTTTCTATCTTTAAAAATTTTTTTTTGTTTGTATTAGGTTTTCAGCAAATCTGACATTGTATACATATTTCTATCCATGCTTATGCATACAAATTTTGAGTGTTTTTAAGTAAATTGCTACAAGGATGATTTTTATCTCATTCCTTCAATATACAGAAGGTATTTACATGAATTGTGCTTTAGCATACCAATAATTCTTCAGTAGAAAACCAGACATTTAGACTATTTATTTTATCTTATTTTTTGGGGATTAAAATTTTTTTTTTTTTTTTTTTTTTTTTTTGAAATACAGTTTTTGGAATTTTATGTGGAATTCAGAATATACACATTTTAGTTTCTCTCTGTCTCTGTCTCTCTCTGACTCTCTCTCTCTCTCTCCATCTCTTTAACCCCCCCCCCTTCTATTTATTTTTCACTCTCTCGCTCTCTTTATCACTCTTCCTCGACTCGCTCTCTCTCTCTCTCACTCTTCCTCGTCTCGCTCTCTTTCTTTATCACTTTTTCGCTGTCCCCCCCCCCCCAATGAAAATAGTATTATTTTCATAAGTATATTCTGTGGGATTTAAAATGCAATATAAGATATTTACTAATAATTTACAGATTTCCAATTTTTGCACTTACCCTTGCTTATTTTACCGCAATTTTTGGTGGTGTTGGTAGTAGGCTTAGAATATGTTGTGTCCATGAAACTGCATCTGGTGATGAGGTTTTAATTTTGGAGCTCTATGGAGTGTGGAGTACCTCTTCATTGCTATTATTAACCCAGAGTGACAGTACCTGTTAGGGTCCTATGTATATTTAAACCCTTAGAGAACATCCTCTAAGGGTTAAAATTCCATGATTTTTGCCAGGGTAGTCGTGTGTGTGTGTGTGTGTATATATATATATATATATATATATATATATATATATATATATATAGTTGATTTGTTGAGAATGAATGTTGATTGGCTCAATTCATGAGATTTCCTGATTGGTCAATTAAAGATGATTATCAATGTTTTTTTACTCTTTATGGATTAGCATTAGTTCTCTTGATTAACTAGGAATTTTGCCCACCCAAAAGAAAATAATAATTAGAATCTTATACAAGGAATAAGATAAGTATTTATGGAACATCGGGGTGGGGGAGTGAGAATGTACAGTGTTAATAATAATAGATTTTGTTTAACTGTTGGTATAATATATGTTATTGGGAACATTTTTGGTTACATCAGAAACAATGGAAAATGTAAGACGAACAAAAAACAAAGTTCTAAACATTGTATTGCTTTTGATTTTTTTATTGTATCCAATGTTTCGGGTGGCATCCACCCTTTTTCAAGGCTTCTGTAAACAGAATATTATATTATATATATATATATATATATATTTGTATATGTATAAGTATTAACTTACCGGTGGGTATAAGAACGATCGTTGGAAGCGCACAATATCCAGAGGTTAAGGTTGAGAAAAAACAAATACAAAGTGCTCAATACAATGTAGAGCATAAATTTATTTAAGAATGGAAATGAGTAACCTACTCGAGTTTCATCGATAGATTCTTCAGGGTTACTTTTAAATTAATCGAGTTTACGATTAATCTTTGGTGTTATAAACATGCCCGTTGGAATGGGACTTAAATTCAGTAGAGGAACGCTTGTTTACATTTTCATAGATCAGGAACGGTTTTTGAATTAAAAATTTGAATTAATTTATGGGAATTATTTTTTCAATTATTATTTAATAAAAGATATGTTATGGGTCGTATTAATAGTTAAAAAGTTGAAAATTTAAAATTATTTAATAACTAGTTTAATTTGGTTTGAGAGTATTTAAAAAATACAGGTTGTGTATGCTACGATAATAAAAATAAAAATAAAAATAAAAATAAAAGTGGAAAATAAAAAAAATAAAAAATAAAATAAATAAAAAATAAAAAATAATAAATAATAATAAATAATAATAAATAATAAAGTGAAAATAAAGGTGAAAAAATATGTTAAAATTTAAAATTTAAAATTTAAAAAAAAAAAAAATTTTAGGGAACGGTGTTTATACAAAACAAGGATTTAATTTTTTATTTTAACTGGGATTAAAATTAGAATTATGTAAAGCAAAGAGATAGTTGGATAATTGAAATATTATTTTTGGTTTTATTATTTTGGGTTATTTATTGAAATTTAAAATTTCAAAATCTTAAAATTTAACATTTAATATTTTAGCTAACTTAATACTTGAGTCTTAAGGTATATATATATATATATATATATATATATATATTTTTTTTTTTTTTTTTTTTTCTCTAAATTTTTAAGTTTACGGTTTGCTGCCGCATGATTTCGTTTATAACTGGTGTTTACTGTTTTAAATGTTGAAGTAAATTAGTGTAATTTATTTAAATTGCAAATAAATAATAATAAAAAGATTTAAAATTAATAATAAACACTAAAACTGATTGAGTAAATTAAAAAATAGAGTTAAAATAATAATATTAAATTTAAATTTAAACAAAAAATTGTAAGCGGTGTTTATTGTTATTTAAAGTAAAGTAGTATGATTTATTTAAATTGTAAATCAATAAGTAAACAAATATATAAATGAAAAATAAATATACTTGTAACGGGTATACGCATATATATACATATACATATATAAAGGCAAATGTATATACATTAAAAAAAAAAAAAAAAAAAAAAAAAAACACGTATACGTACAGATACTCACACAAACTTATACGTTAGAGCCTACATAATAAATAAATCAAAAAATAAATAATAATAATAATAATAATAATAATGGTGGTAAAGAAATTTATAGTTAATAATTAATAAAATTGATTTAATAATTAATCGATTATAAACAAAACATTTAATTATAGTTAATGCGGTGATATATCAAATATTCCCTTATACATATATTTCCGGTAAAAAATGATAGACATAGGGTTCTGTACTACGTTATATGCTATATAATTAGAATTAAATAAAGATAATTATTTATATAGGGGGTATTGATTAACAGTGTGTAGAGTATATATTAGAGTGTTATATAAGGGTGTATATAAAAATAAATAAATAAATATATATATATATATATATATATATATATATATAAAAAAAAAAAGGATAATAAAAAATATAATAAAAAAATAAAAATTTATATATATATATATATATATATATATAAATAAAAAAATATATTATAAATCTAAAAAATTAAAAAATTATAAAATTTCAAATAAATAAATAAAATAATTTTTATCATTAATACTAAGAGCTTATAGAATGATTGTTACTATGAATTGAAGTACGAGTTATTAAATTGTTAATTATATTGGTTTGGTGGTTTTTGTTGCTATGGTTAATGGTATAGTAGGGTTGTATTATAATTGTAAAGGTAAAGAGTGTATAAGAGGGGTTAGGTTAGGTGGTATTTATTATTGGTTTAGAGTTTGTTGTTATAATTAATGGTATAGTAAGATCGTATAATTATTGTAGAGGTAAAGGGTGTATATAAGGGGTTAGGTTATGTGGTATTTATTATTGGTTTAGGGGGAGTGTGTTATTATTATTAATGGTTAATGGTGTGTATATTATAGTTTGTTATTAATTACTAATGTTTTAAATACGGATTATTAATTATTAATTTGATGATGGGTATATGTTATTGTTATCATAGGTTTAGGGGTACATAGTTGTGTATATGTAGGTTGTGGGTCTGGGTTGAAAAAATTGCTAGGTTTAAATAGGGAATAGTTGAGACGTGGTGGAGTACAACGCTGCAAAGTAGAAATATAGGAGACGAAATGTTTATAATTCCCATTTGCGGCGGTGAGAACACTTGGCAAATATTTCAGATCGGTTGTTGAGCAATTCTGGTGGGTTATGGTAACATGCGATTGATAGTTTCTCCTCAGTGCAAAGATGGCAAAATTTATCTCCCGGGCTGTAAGGTCTAGATCTTTTTATTATTTCCCATTTGATTATTGGATCTGTTTTGTGTTTATTTTTGAAGTCCCATACATATCTAGAAAGGGTTGTACTGTTCTTATACTTAATGTTGTTAAAACTGGATGTGTGATTGTAATATCGATTTTTGAAAGGATTTTCCGTGGAACCCAGATATGCAATTTTTCTGTTATTTTTGTCTGTGATTGTAGCTTTGTATACTAGGTTTTTGCTGCGGCATTTAAGGTTGAGTGGGCATGTTGGTTTGGTATTATTATTGTTACTATTACTATCATTATTGCTGTCATTGATATTGGTATTGTTGTGTCTACAGTTGCATGGAAGAGTGTTGTCATTATTTTGGTTTTGGTTTAATTTTTTTATGTTGGATTTATTTATGTGTTTTTCAACGTTTGGCATACAGCTATAAGATAATTTGACAGTGTTCTTGTTGAATATTTTATGGAGTTTACTTTGAGGTGGAAAGTGGTAGTTTAAAATCTTGAAAAATATTTTTCCTAGGTTAATGCTTAAACTTAAATTGAATGGTGGTGTAAACCAAATTATATTCCTGCTTCTATTTCTTTTTTTATTTTCGTTTTGGGAATGTGGAAGGTTATCCTCCTTGTATTTAAGGGTGGTTTTGTAGCCGCTGGATTTAAGGGCTTTTTCATAAATATTTTTAGTTTTGTTGAAAATGGTTTTGCTAGAAGAGTTTAATGAGAGTCTAGTTGCTATACCAGTGGGTATATGCTTAAATACTTGCTTAGGGTGGTTAGATCCAGTGTTGATGTAAGAAGGTGTATGTGTGGGTTTCATGTATGGGGATATGGATCCATCATTGAGGTTTAGAGTGATGTCTAGGTAGTCTGTGTATGTAAGGTTGGTTTGTATGTCGATTTTGAAACCGAACTTATGAAATAGAGCGTGTAGTTTTTTGCGTAAAATATCCCCTTTTCTGGGTGTGCTATTTTCTAAAATGGCCAATCCGTCATCGCGATACAGGCCGTGGTTACTCGGGTCAATAATTTTGTTTAGATTGTATAACAATAGGCATCCAATTAGCTCACAAATTTCGGCCCCGTCGTGAGAACCCATAGAAACGTCGAAGTTGCTTGAGCCCTTTTTTATCCATATCTCTTTTTATGGTATAAAATTGACCTACGGCAGTGGTGTATGACTTGGATATTTTCATCTGGAATGGTCATAAACTCTCTAGCCAAATCTATTGCTTTGTTTATTGTGTCTTCCGTGATTGAAGGGTAGAAGTCCTTAATATCGTACTTGATAATAGAGCAGTTATTATATGTATCCCTATTCTTGAACCATTGTATACAGTCGCCAGTACTCCGCCATTGGTTAATATTCAGTGCAGTTCTTAAAGTGGCGGTAATCTCCTGGCATATTTTTTTTGCTGACCTTGCCCATTTCTGATTTAGTTGGGTTAATGAGCCTGCATTTAGGGTCGTTGATGAAATTGCTCTTGTGGTCCTTTAGTGTAATAAAGCATTGCTTTTTGTTTAACTTGTCCGCACGGTCAGCGATATTAAATTTGGAAGCAATAGATTTGGCTTCTTGGTTAATGTCCTCTTCTAAGCTGGGGTTTGCTTTTTGGTAGAACTTGGTGACTTCATTTTGGAGTAGTCTGTTGTATTTCTCTGTATTAAGTTTGTAGAGTTTGGCTGTTTTGTCTGATTTGATTATTAAGTCTGGGGAATTATTAAAGGACTTTAAATCATTGTTGATTTGTTGCTGAATAGGGTTTCTTATATTTTTGAATTTGATCTTTTTCATTAATCCAATAAGATCTGACTCAAAACCCTTTAGTTCTTTGACGGCTGGAGGATGGAATCTGGTCTTAAATCCGTATTTTTCCTGTCTTTGTTGGTCTTCGTGTATGTAGGCTCTAACGTATAAGTTTGTGTGAGTACCTGTACGTATACGTGTTTTTTTTTTTTTTTTGTTTTTTTAATGTATATACATTTGCCTTTATATATGTATATGTATATATATGCGTATACCCGTTACAAGTATATTTATTTTTCATTTATATATTTGTTTACTTATTGATTTACAATTTAAATAAATCATACTACTTTACTTTAAATAACAAACACCGCTTACAATTTTTTGTTTAAATTTAAATTTAATATTATTATTTTAACTCTATTTTTTAATTTACTCAATCAGTTTTAGTGTTTATTATTAATTTTAAATCTTTTTATTATTATTTATTTGCAATTTAAATAAATTACACTAATTTACTTCAACATTTAAAACAGTAAACACCAGTTATAAACGAAATCATGCGGCAGCAAACCGTAAACTTAAAAATTTAGAGAAAAAAAAAAAAAAAAAAAAAATATATATATATATATACCTTAAGACTCAAGTATTAAGTTAGCTAAAATATTAAATGTTAAATTTTAAGATTTTAAAATTTTAAATTTCAATAAATAACCCAAAATAATAAAACCAAAAATAATATTTCAATTATCCAACTATCTCTTTGCTTTACATAATTCTAATTTTAATCCCAGTTAAAATAAAAAATTAAATCCTTGTTTTGTATAAACACCGTTCCCTAAATTTTTTTTTTTTTTAAATTTTAAATTTTAAATTTTAACATATTTTTTCACCTTTATTTTCACTTTATTATTTTATTATTATTTATTATTTATTATTTTTTATTTTTTATTTATTTATTTATTTTTTTTTTTATTTTTATTTTCCACTTTTATTTTTATTTTTATTTTTATTATCGTAGCATACACAACCTGTATTTTTTAAATACTCTCAAACCAAATTAAACTAGTTATTAAATAATTTTAAATTTTCAACTTTTTAACTATTAATACGACCCATAACATATCTTTTATTAAATAATAATTGAAAAAATAATTCCCATAAATTAATTCAAATTTTTAATTCAAAAACCGTTCCTGATCTACGAAAATGTAAACAAGCGTTCCTCTACTGAATTTAAGTCCCATTCCAACGGGCATGTTTATAACACCAAAGATTAATCGTAAACTCGATTAATTTAAAAGTAACCCTGAAGAATCTATCGATGAAACTCGAGTAGGTTACTCATTTCCATTCTTAATAATATATATATATATATATATATATATATATATTATATTATATATATATATTAGGTATGCCCAAAATTGGCCTAAAATGCGTTTTTGACAAAATGACTTTAGCCCCCTCACCTACAGAAAATAATTTACCAAAAATCAGGGAATAATCTTCAGTGTTTATTTATCAATGAATGATCTTTATAATGCATTATTTATTTTATTTCAAAACTTTCTCATTTTTTTCAGGTCACTTAATTTTGACCCCCCTCCCGTTACTTTGGAGGTGTAAAATATTGGCGAGTTAGTCCTTGTTTGATACTAATTACAGTATAAATAAAAAGATAAAAGACTAAAGTTGTAAATAGAAAACAAAATAAAAAATTTTAAGTGTAATATTTTATAAGAAAATAAGTACCGAAAATCGGAAAATGAAATGTAAAAAAAATAATAAATAATTAATTTTTGGAGATTTCTTTTCTACTCATTTCGATATATATATATATATATTAGCATACATACATACACCGGCAGATTTATTTCTATATTTTTCACCTATCTCTCTTTCCTCTCTTGCATGCATATATATATATATATATATATATATATATATATATTATATAATAAATCATTTATATTTATTTAGAGTAAGAGAGAATCATATTTTGGTCATCCTATGAATCATATTATGGTCATTGCAGTTTGTGGATTCTGAGGTGACATGGAAGACCAATTCTTACATGAAACTGGAAAAAGCAGTGGGGGTAGACAATGCCCCCAAAGGTCAGAGTAGCTCTGCTTAATGCTTGAGCTCTAGTCATTTTGTGCAAATAGAAGTTCTCTGGTTTCTCAAAAACTTTCTTCTGATGATTGCAGAAAAAGACATGCATGAAACCTGAGGTCGCAGATAAAATATCTATGTATTTAGATATATACACAAACTAATATATATTTATTATATTAATTGCTCTATCACAGATATTGAGCTCTCTCCTAATAATACTGTAAATGTTGGCCTACTACTGACTCACCAAGTGAGATATTAATAACAATACACTGTTGTCCTAATTTTTATTGTTATATGATTTGCCCTCCAGCCTTCTTCAGGTGTTTCTTATAGAAGATGGGAGTCTTCATATCATAATTGAAAGCCTTCACGGAACTTCAAACTGACCCCTTTATTTAATTCATTAGGGTAGACTGTTCTCATTCTGTTAATTTATGACTGGGAACAAGTGTTAAGCTATGTTAAGTATTCTGTTATTTTTGTCTATGGTCAGGATTGAACCTGCAAGCTTAAGTTGGGCACATGGTGCAACAGATTTAAGGGTTTAGTTAATAGAGTTCTAAGTGAAAATCATCTGGAGGTTGCAGGTTCAATCCTGACTACAGGTGAAAATAACATAGAATATGTTATATTTTGCTCACTGACATTAAGATAAAGAGATTTAAAAATGGTATCAGTTACATATGTTCAGTTTGTTGTTGTTTGGTCCCACACCTAACAAAATTCTAGAGTTATTCCCCTTGATCTGTAGGGGACAGTTACTTCGCTTGAAAGTTGCATTGTAGGAGCCCTGGAAGTGGGGTTTCTGCCATGACGCTTTTGGATTGGGATTTGAGCTATTAATTCACTTTTAGGGTAGAAGCATTCTCTTCCTTTGTTAATTTCCAACAACCTGGTCTTGTATTTTTATTCAGTGCTCTGTATTTTATTTGTATGTAAAAACATAACAATTGTTGTATCAGTGTAGAATCTTGGAGCAATTCTTAACAGCAAGATGCATTGTTAAATGCATGTTCATTGATTTCCTAATTGTGCCAGACAATTCTTTCTGTTGGAAGAAACTTTATTCATTCAGGGTTTATACTTTTTAATTTTATGTATATGATTATATTTCAACCAGGCATTTTAGACTGTTTTAGAAGTCAAAAAAGTTAATTTATTGATTATATAGACAACCAGTGTAGCATCCCTGGATAAACAATTCTAGTTTCTGCAAGTGTCGGCATCGTCTTCTCAGCGCCAAGTTAAACATTTCCCCTAGTAAAGATCTGAAGATTAATTGCTATTGTCAAAAGGTTTATTCACTTGGAAAAGTGTAAAAACATTTTGGTCGTTATTAGAGCTAACTCGGCGAGGGTTGAAATTCAATATGCTTCCACGTTGAAGTCTACAATGAAAAGGAAGGAAAAACCGGAAGTTTCACAGACTGGTGATAATTTTGGGATTAGTCCTACCGTTAAAAAGGGCCGCTAAGGGAGGTAACTCTTAAGGGATCTTAATCTATTATGTGTAACCTGTAACCAATATAATTAATTATAATATAACTTTTAATTTGGTTGAAAATTGATATATACAACTTGGATAAAATCTAAATAATGAGTAATTTTGATTTAAAAAAAAAAAAAAAAAAAAAAAAAAAAAAATTTCTAATGTTTCTAAAATCAACTTGATTTGTATTTAAATGCTTCCATTTTTCAGCAAAATTTTAATAAGCAGAATTTGTAGGGTTCACCAAAATTGGCAATGTGTCAAAATCCATGTTGTTAGGGAGATAACTCTTTCCTAATGAAAAATATCACTCTCTAGTAAAAGGTAATACAAAGCACATTCAAAGGCAGAGGATGATCAATAAAAAGAAACAAACAAGATGGCTGCTTGAACACTCACATGTAGATAGTTAATGTTTAACTCGTATCAATCCTCCTGTACCATAATTGGTGAGAAATTAAAAAAATAAAACAAATATTGAAGAGTTAAAAATACATTTAACCGTTTTATCTTATTTGTTGTTCCTATATTCTGGATTATAACAGATGTCTTTGTGTCCATCATTTTCATAGTAACAATGCTTACACATGGTTTATTATCTACAAACACTTGACAATTCTGTTTATAATTCATACTATGAATTATTTTAAATAACAATTTCAGTTGGTGGTGATGCTATGTATAATTGGAAATTGAAAGTAATGACTTATCTTGCTTATAGAAGTCCGTTGCTAATGACGATGACCTCATTCTAGGGAGTGAAACTTGTGTGTTACATGTTTTAATGGAAAGAGAGTGAACAGACCTCAGTCTGGCAGTTGGTCCAGTGGCAGAGGAAAGTCCGAGACGACTGGATTGCCGAGCTGCTGCAGGGTGCTGTCTCAAGTAGTAGTCACTTCACAAGAGTCAAGCCTGCCCAAAAGCCCTAGGGCTTGCATCCTAGCACCAGGTTGTATTGGGGATTTATGTAAGTAGTAAGTACCCCAATCCTACTAAATTAGCTGTTAACTCCCCTGGAGCTCATCCGCCCTTTGACAGATCTTGTTTTAGTGATGCTGGGTGTCCACACACCCACCTCATCAGACAAGCTGAGGCGACCTGATGGGGGGTGCCAGTTTAGTCACCAACAACCCGACCATGGAACAGGTATACTAGTTTACATGGTACTAGTAGCAGGTATGAAAGAAGACTTTTTTTGTCCTGACCTGATTCCAATGACTTATCTACTAACTTATATATATATATATTTTACAAATGAGGAGCACCACCATCAACAACATTTAATTGCCATATATTAAGAAACATACATTAAAAAAATTGAGAAAAATGTAGCTGCATATAAAAAATTATAAATAGTCTAAAATAGAGTTACTTTTTCTATCACCTTGTATATATGAGTTAGGGTGTGTGGACATTAAGTCAACAGCACTTGGTTACTGACAGTTTCTCACTTATGTGATTTTCAAACCAATTGACATTTGAATGGTGAATACCCTACCCTCCTAGCACCATAAAACATAACTCCTACCTTCTCTCCCTCTCCCCCCTCTCTACAGTATAAAATAAGCCTGCTATGCCAAATCTGTCACTTGTTTGAAAATCGCGCATTGCTGAGAAATTGTCAGTAACAAAGAGGAGGATGAGGAGGTGGGGGGAGGAGCTCTTAAATAATTTTTGACTAACAAGAAGAGAGCCCTTTGGTTTGAATTCAGTTTTTCCTTCTCCTAGACTGGTTGCCATACCAAAGTTAAAGAGTCTGCTTTACTATTTACCTATAACTGTGTTTAGAGGAATGCATACATTTTCTATAAAATATTTTTGTAATTTATAATTCATTATACAAACTGTATCTGACTGTATCTTATCTTTCTTGTTATGGTCTCAATATCGATCATATGGAAATCTGATCACTTTGATAAGCTAAAACTGGAATTCTTCCAAGCTATAGCTCGTACTACTGTATGGCTGTACCACTTGGACATTAATGATTTTGACTTGAAATAGTTACCAATCCATTTAACATTACTTTAATCTTGGATGAAGTAGATAAATACTACCCTTGTGCAATAATAGGTTTTAGGTTTCTTTGTTTAATGGCATGCCAACTTCTTAGGTTATTTAATGCCAAAGCTATCCTTATAGAAGAACAGTAGTTATGATATTTAACCCATAGCTAGGGGACATGAGGTGATTCATACCTTTCCCAAGAGTATTTGTCTGAAAGTGAACATAATAGCATGACTGAAGTTCGAACTCCTTTACTACGATGTTGCAGTAATAGTAATTACATTTAGTGAATAAAATTTATATTTAACAACTAAAAGGGACAGAAGTACTATAATATTTTATTAATGGATTTTGAGAAAGATACACACATTTCACTTTGACAACCAGTCTAGATCTGTATTTGGTCATCATTTTGGTAAGTGCTGAAAATTCTGTTTTGCATAAATATGTTATTGCAAAAGGTAGCTGCATTTTGACTGCTTTTTGAGACAACATATGGATACCAAAGCCATTCTAAGCCAATATTTTGGGAGTGGTTACTGTTTAAACTAAATTTTTTAGGTGTTTACTGTAACTAGAAATACAAATTTGTGGTTATGTCACTAATTGGATAATATGAATTGCTGACTCCTGCTATTGACATTGTGGACTTTAGTTTCAAAACCAGTTCTATTTAAAAACACATTTATATAGTGTCAAGAATAATGAAGCCTTCAGTGTTTGTGTTATTTGGTTTATTTGGACTATTGTCCTCATCTTTATTGTTATCTACACAACATTTCGGTCTTCTTCAGTGTTTTCTTCATGAACTCTGGAACCTTCTCTTTGAACTCTGGAACCAAGAATTTTCCCGTGTTCAACACGAAACACCTAAAGAAGGATGGAGGGCACATTGGTTGAAACATTGTGTAGATAAAAATAAAGATGAGGACAATAGTCCAAATAATTCAAATTATCAAGCCTGTCTAAAAAAAAAAAAAAATCGGAGAATAATACCTTTACTGTTATTTTTTTATTTACCTTCATTTAGTTCTTCATTAATTAGTTTTTCTGATAAGATATAAATTGCACAATTTCTGATTCAGTGGTGAAAAGAAAGTCTGGAGCCCTACATAGCACTATATCATTTGTCATTGATTTGAAAATTTCTTTCAGAATGAAAAGCATTGATTTTTCAATTGAAATTGTCTGACTTGTTCTTTTGGGATTTAATTATATTCCAATATTAAATCAGATTTGAAGATTTATTAGAAGGTGGAAAAAATAATTTAATGCTAATACTATGTATAGTTTAATTTTTAAGTATCTTCAAATATAAATCAAATCTTTATAAGTTTTGCACAAAAAGCAAGACCAGTGATATTTAAATGTGTATATATACTTACTTTGTGTTAATTGTTTTATTTTTTCGTAGTTTCATCCGGACATGCTACGTACACACAAACTGCCCTTTATATATGTACTAGAAGTGTCTATCTGGCATCACCTAGGTAGAGAGGGGCAATAAAAAAAAGTCTTGCAGATCCATAATTACTAATCAACAGTTGGATCCTCGCTGAATACCCCATAAAAATCCCCATGTAAAAAAGACGGTTGGGATGTCAGGATTTTTTTTTCTCCAATATATAAAATCTTCAATCTTATTTGTTGTAAATTATTTCTTGATGGTGTGTTTTTTTTTTAAATTTCTTTTTTCAGAAGTAAATTTCAAAATCAAATGCAATTAGCTTTAGTAAAATATTATTTTGTTGTTTCTTAGTTGATTCTTTTTAATGAAGATTGTTGGCATAGTGTCCATTTTTAATTTTTAAAAAACTGTATCTGCTCGACTGGCTGAACAGGACAATTTTTGAATGCAATTTCTGTTGCAGTGACTGCCAATGAACAGTGATGCTTGCTGGAGTTGCTGTTGTCTCTCTTTCCTTCTGGCTCTCTTTTCTGTGTCGGCTTCTTTCCTCTCTTTTTCACTCCTTTTCTCCCTTGTTTGACAAGGAGGCACTAGGCTGCTCAGTTTTCTGCGTCACTTCTCATGTGTTAGTGTTGATGCAGGATATCTTTCTAGATAGATTTACTATTTTCTATCTTTAAAAATTTTTTTTTGTTTGTATTAGGTTTTCAGCAAATCTGACATTGTATACATATTTCTATCCATGCTTATGCATACAAATTTTGAGTGTTTTTAAGTAAATTGCTACAAGGATGATTTTTATCTCATTCCTTCAATATACAGAAGGTATTTACATGAATTGTGCTTTAGCATACCAATAATTCTTCAGTAGAAAACCAGACATTTAGACTATTATTTTATCTTATTTTTTGGGGATTAAAATTTTTTTTTTTTTTTTTTTTTTTTTTTGAAATACAGTTTTTGGAATTTTATGTGGAATTCAGAATATACACATTTTAGTTTCTCTCTGTCTCTGTCTCTCTGACTCTCTCTCTCTCTCTCCCATCTCTTTAACCCCCCCCCCTTCTATTTATTTTTCACTCTCTCGCTCTCTTTATCACTCTTCCGACTCGCTCTCTCTCTCTCTCACTCTTCCTCGTCTCGCTCTCTTCTTTTATCACTTTTTCGCTGTCCCCCCCCCCCAATGAAAATAGTATTATTTTCATAAGTATATTCTGTGGATTTAAAATGCAATATAAGATATTTACTAATATTTACAGATTTCCAATTTTTGCACTTACCTTGCTTATTTTACCGACAATTTTGGTGGTGTTGGTAGTAGGCTTAGAATATGTTGTGTCCATGAAACTGCATCTGGTGATGAGGTTTTAATTTTGGAGCTCTATGGAGTGTGGAGTACCTCTTCATTGCTATTATTAACCCAGAGTGACAGTACCTGTTAGGGTCCTATGTATATTTAAACCCTTAGAGAACATCCTCTAAGGGTTAAAATTCCATGATTTTTGCCAGGGGTAGTCGTGTGTGTGTGTGTGTGTATTATATATATATATATATATATATATATATATATTATAGTTGATTTGTTGAGATGAATGTTGATTGGCTCAATTCATGAGATTTCCTGATTGGTCAATTAAAGATGATTATCAATGTTTTTTTACTCTTTATGGATTAGCATTAGTTCTCTTGATTAACTAGGAATTTTGCCACCCAAAAGAAAATAATAATTAGAATCTTATACAAGGAATAAGATAAGTATTTATGGAACATCGGGGTGGGGGAGTGAGAATGTACAGTGTTAATAATAATAGATTTTGTTTAACTGTTGGTATAATATATGTTATTGGGAACATTTTTGGTTACATCAGAAACAATGGAAAATGTAAGACGAACAAAAAAAGTCTAAACATTGTATTGCTTTTGATTTTTTTATTGTATCCAATGTTTCGGGTGGCATCCACCCTTTTTCAAGGCTTCTGTAAACAGAATATTATATTATATATATATATATATATATATTTGTATATGTATAAGTATTAACTTACCGGTGGGTATAAGAACGATCGTTGGAAGCGCACAATATCCGAGGTTAAGGTTGAGAAAAAACAAATACAAAGTGCTCAATACAATGTAGAGCATAAATTTATTTAAGAATGGAAATGAGTAACCTACTCGAGTTTCATCGATAGATTCTTCAGGGTTACTTTTAAATTAATCGAGTTTACGATTAATCTTTGGTGTTATAAACATGCCCGTTGGAATGGGACTTAAATTCAGTAGAGGAACGCTTGTTTACTTTTCATAGATCAGGAAGGTTTTGAATTAAAAATTTGAATTAATTTATGGGAATTATTTTTTCAATTATTATTTAATAAAGATAGTTTATGGTCGTATTAATAGTTAAAAAGTTGAAATTTTAAAAATTATTTAATAACTAGTTTAATTTGGTTTGAGAGTATTTAAAAATACAGGTTGTGTATGCTACGATAATAAAAATAAAATAAAATAAAAATAAAAGTGGAAATAAAAATAAAAAATAAAAATAAAAAATAAATAAAAAATAAAAAATAATAAATAATAATAAATAATAAATAAATAATAAAGTGAAAATAAAGGTGAAAAATATGTTAAAATTTAAAATTTAAAATTTAAAAAAAAAAAAAAATTTTAGGAACGGTGTTTATACAAAACAAGGATTTAATTTTTTATTTTAACTGGGATTAAAATTAGAATTATGTAAAGCAAAGAGATAGTTGGATAATTGAAATATTATTTTTGGTTTTATTATTTTGGTTATTTATTGAAATTTAAAATTTCAAAATCTTAAAATTTAACATTTAATATTTTAGCTAACTTAATACTTGAGTCTTAAGGTATATATATATATATATATATATATATATATATATATTTTTTTTTTTTTTTTTTCTCTAAATTTTTAAGTTTACGGTTTGCTGCCGCATGATTTTCGTTTATAACTGGTGTTTACTGTTTTAAATGTTGAAGTAAATTAGTGTAATTTATTTAAATTGCAAATAAATAATAATAAAAAGATTTAAAATTAATAATAAACACTAAAACTGATTGAGTAAATTAAAAAATAGAGTTAAATAATAATATTAAATTTAAATTTAAACAAAAAATTGTAAGCGGTGTTTATTGTTATTTAAAGTAAAGTAGTATGATTTATTTAAATTGTAAATCAATAAGTAAACAAATATATAAATGAAAAATAAATATACTTGTAACGGGTATACGCATATATATACATATACATATATAAAGGCAAATGTATATATTAAAAAACACACAAAAAAAAAAAAAAACACGTATACGTACAGGTACTCACACAAACTTATACGTTAGAGCCTACATAATAAATAAATCAAAAAATAAATAATAATAATAATAATAATAATAATGGTGGTAAAGAAATTTATAGTTAATAATTAATAAAATTGATTTAATAATTAATCGATTATAACAAAACATTTAATTATAGTTAATGCGGTGATATATCAAATATTCCTTATACATATATTTCCGGTAAAAAATGATAGACATAGGGTTCTGTACTACGTTATTGCTATATAATTAGAATTAAATAAAGATAATTATTTATATAGGGGGTATTGATTAACAGTGTGTAGAGTATATATTAGAGTGTTATATAAGGGTGTATATAAAAAATAAATAAATAAATAAATATATAATATATATATATATATATATATATATATAAAAAAAAAAAAGGATAATAAAAAATATAATAAAAAAATAAAAATTTATATATATATATATATATATATATATAAATAAAAAATATATTATAAATCTAAAAAATTTCAAAAAATTATAAAATTTCAAATAAATAAATAAAATAATTTTTATCATTAATACTAAGAGCTTATAGAATGATTGTTATATGAATTGAAGTACGAGTTATTAAATTGTTAATTATATTGGTTTGGTGGTTTTTGTTGCTATGGTTAATGGTATAGTAGGTTGTATTATAATTGTAAAGGTAAAGAGTGTATAAGAGGGGTTAGGTTAGGTGGTATTTATTATTGGTTTAGAGTTTGTTGTTATAATTAATGGTATAGTAAGATCGTATATTATTGTAGAGGTAAAGGGTGTATTAAGGGGTTAGGTTATGTGGTATTTATTATTGGTTTAGGGGAGTGTGTTATTATTATTAATGGTTAATGGTGTGTATATTATAGTTTGTTATTAATTACTATGTTTTAAATACGGATTATTAATTATTAATTTGATGT
Organism: Doryteuthis pealeii; assembly: GCA_023376005.1. NCBI lineage: Eukaryota > Metazoa > Mollusca > Cephalopoda > Myopsida > Loliginidae > Doryteuthis > Doryteuthis pealeii. The sequence goes on from CM042152.1 coordinate 27,693,892, forward strand.
GGTATATGTTATTGTATCATAGGTTTAGGGGTACATAGTTGTGTATATGTAGGTTGTGGGTCTGGGTTGAAAAAATTGCTAGGTTTAAATAGGGAATAGTTGGGACGTGGTGGAGTACAACGCTGCAAAGTAGAAATATAGAAGACGAAATGTTTATAATTCCCATTTGCGGCGGTGAGAACACTTGGCAAATATTTCAGATCGGTTGTTGAGCAATTCTGGTGGGTTATGGTAACATGCGATTGATAGTTTCTCCTCAGTGCAAAGATGGCAAAATTTATCTCCCGGGCTGTAAGGTCTAGATCTTTTTATTATTTCCCATTTGATTATTGGATCTGTTTTGTGTTTATTTTGAAGTCCCATACATATCTAGAAAGGGTTGTACTGTTCTTATACTTAATGTTGTTAAAACTGGATGTGTGATTGTAATATCGATTTTGAAAGGATTTTCCGTGGAACCCAGATATGCAATTTTTCTGTTATTTTTGTCTGTGATTGTAGCTTTGTAACTAGGTTTTTGCTGCGGCATTTAAGGTTGAGTGGGCATGTTGGTTTGGTATTATTATTGTTACTATTACTATCATATTGCTGTCATTGATATTGGTATTGTTGTGTCTACAGTTGCATGGAAGAGTGTTGTCATTATTTTGGTTTTGGTTTATTTTTTTTATGTTGGATTTATTTATGTGTTTTTCAACGTTTGGCATACAGCTATAAGATAATTTGACAGTGTTCTTGTTGAATATTTTATGGAGTTTACTTTGAGGTGGAAAGTGGTAGTTTAAAATCTTGAAAAATATTTTTCCTAGTTAATGCTTAAACTTAAATTGAATGGTGGTGTAAACCAATTATATTCCTGCTTCTATTCTTTTTTTATTTTCGTTTTGGGAATGTGGAAGGTTAATCCTCCTTGTATTTAAGGGTGGTTTTGTAGCCGCTGGATTTAAGGGCTTTTTTCATAAATATTTTTAGTTTTGTTGAAAATGGTTTTGCTAGAGAGAGTTTAATGAGAGTCTAGTTGCTATACCAGTGGGTATATGCTTAAATCTTGCTTAGGGTGGTTAGATCCAGTGTTGATGTAAGAAGGTGTATGTGTGGGTTTCATGTATGGGGATATGGATCCATCATTGAGGTTTAGAGTGATGTCTAGGTAGTCTGTGTATGTAAGGTTGGTTTGTATGTCGATTTTGAAACCGAACTTATGAAATAGAGCGTGTAGTTTTTTGCGTAAAATATCCCTTTTCTGGGTGTGCTATTTTCTAAAATGGCCAATCCGTCATCGCGATACAGGCCGTGGTTACTCGGGTCAATAATTTTGTTTAGATTGTATAACAATAGGCATCCAATTAGCTCACAAATTTCGGCCCCGTCGTGAGAACCATAGAAACGTCGAAGTTGCTTGAGCCCTTTTTATCCATATCTCTTTTTATGGTATAAAATTGACCTACGGCAGTGGTGTATGACTTGGATATTTTCATCTGGAATGGTCATAAACTCTCTAGCCAATCTATTGCTTTGTTTATTGTGTCTTCCGTGATTGAAGGGTAGAAGTCCTTAATATCGTACTTGATAATAGAGCAGTTATTATATGTATCCCTATTCTTGAACCATTGTATACAGTCGCCAGTACTCCGCCATTGGTTAATATTCAGTGCAGTTCTTAAAGTGGCGGTAATCTCCTGGCATATTTTTTTGCTGACCTTGCCCATTTCTGATTTAGTTGGGTTAATGAGCCTGCATTTAGGGTCGTTGATGAAATTGCTCTTGTGGTCCTTTAGTGTAATAAAGCATTGCTTTTTGTTTAACTTGTCCGCACGGTCAGCGATATTAAATTTGGAGCAATAGATTTGGCTTCTTGGTTAATGTCCTCTTCTAAGCTGGGGTTTGCTTTTTGGTAGAACTTGGTGACTTCATTTTGGAGTAGTCTGTTGTATTTCTCTGTATTAAGTTTGTAGAGTTTGGCTGTTTTGTCTGATTTGATTATTAAGTCTGGGGAATTATTAAAGGACTTTAAATCATTGTTGATTTGTTGCTGAATAGGGTTTCTTATATTTTTGAATTTGATCTTTTTCATTAATCCAATAAGATCTGACTCAAAACCCTTTAGTTCTTTGACGGCTGGAGGATGGAATCTGGTCTTAAATCCGTATTTTTCCTGTCTTTGTTGGTCTTCGTGTATGTAGGCTTAACGTATAAGTTTGTGTGAGTACCTGTACGTATACGTGTTTTTTTTTTTTTTTTGTGTGTTTTTTAATGTATATACATTTGCCTTTATATATGTATATGTATATATATGCGTATACCCGTTACAAGTATATTTATTTTCATTTATATATTTGTTTACTTATTGATTTACAATTTAATAAACATACTACTTTACTTTAAATAACAATAAACAGCTTACAATTTTTTGTTTAAATTAAATTTAATATTATTATTTAACTCTATTTTTTAATTTACTCAATCAGTTTTAGTGTTTTATTTTAATTTTAAAATCTTTTTATTATTATTTATTTGCAATTTAAATAAATTACACTAATTTACTTCAACATTTAAAACAGTAAAACCAGTTATAAACGAAATCATGCGGCAGCAAACCGTAAACTTAAAAATTTAGAGAAAAAAAAAAAAAAAAAAATATATATATATATATATATATTACCTTAAGACTCAAGTATTAAGTTAGCTAAAATATTAAATGTTTATTTTAAGATTTTGTATTATTACTCTGATTTCTAGTCTTGTATTCCCCCCCCCCCCAACACTTGTCCCTCTCTCTGTAACTAACCCACCTGTAATCAACTGTTTCAGTCATCTTAACTTCTAAGAATGTTTAATGATAAATTGACCCATTGTAAGTACTCACTTGCTTTTACTTACTCTTTCAAGGCTAAGCTTGGTTTTAGAATTATTTTTTTTTTTTACATTTAGTGTGGTCAATTCTTTTTCTGTTGTTTTTTTTTCTGCATGTAAACAGTTTGTCTATTTAGATTACAGGCATCACTTCATGGCTCTTGTCTTGCCGCTGTAGAATCAACATATCCTATTCACCTTCACAGGAGACTCTGACCCGGAGTGGTAGTACCTGTTAGAGTCCCATATATGGGTTAAATAGAACAATATGAGTTCTAAAAAATGTTTTAAAAAATTGAGTTTAAAAAAAAAAGAATAGTACCATGAAGAATGAATAAACAAACGTCTTCAGCATAAAATGACTCAATGGGTTGACATGCCATAAAACCCAACCAACCAACTTTCAGAGGAGGGCTGTAAGTAGCATCCAGTTACCAGTCAAAATACAAAATTCTTGGCTGTTTAGATTAAAGGAAAAGACTCTGAGGTATCTATCCATAAATACCCAACACGTGGCTATGCTCTGGTAGTCAGTACAGGGTCTGTATTCATACAGCCTGTCCTTTTTTTTGTCTGGAAACTGGACGCTAGTTACAACCCTCCTGTGAAGGTGAGTATGATATGTTGATTCTAAAGGGCTTTTATCCTTTTAAGATTTTTATCCTTTTAAGATTTTTTGAACTTTTAATATTTTAAGTATTTGGCTAGAATGTCTTCATCTGTATAAAGCAAACTGGTGTATGAGTTCAGATTTATTTACCCTTCTGATCAATCGGCTGGTCATGTCAAGCCCTAGCACCTATATGATTGTCCTAATCCTATTGCTCTTATGGCAAGCCCCAACCTTTTTTATCATATATGTGTTAGAAGGTGTTGGCTGAAGGTTTTTGTGTCCTGTATAGGATGTTAAATTGTGTCTTGTGCTGAGATTCCAATTCTGGAGCTTTGGGAGTATGGAATAACTCTTCATTGCCATTACTCCCAGATCCTCTCGACTTGGAGTGTAGTACCTGTTAGGATCCTATGGGTTAAATAGAAAAAAATGAGTTAAAAAAAATTGAAATCCCATCAAATGAATTAAATAAAATGTCTTTGGCATAAAATAACCCAAGGGTTGACATGCTGTAAAATCCACTCACCCAACCAGATAATATAGACAGCAAAACTCTTAAATAAATTTAATTGTAATTTGGCACATGCATGATTTTTTGATCCCAGAAAGCATACTGAAACTGTGCTAAATTGTCTGTATTCACCCAACCCCTCTGTCATGAGCAGGATGTGACACAAGGTCAATTTTAAGTAGAGTATTGCTGGTTTGAATTCATTTTTTTTTCTCTAGTAGACTGGTTGCTTGATCAAGGCAAAAAACACTCAACCAGCCCTATTACTTACCTATAGTTGGAGCGAGAACAGATGAGTTCATGCCTTTTTTAAAGGTATTAGCACAAAGTGAAACAAATAGCCTTGTTTTTTTAACTTGGCAGTATTTGAACTCTGGCTGCTGATTCCATTTCCTATGACCATATCCATTCCACGAAACATTCCTACATCTATCTGTCTATCTATCTATACATATAGAAAGGGCAGTTGTGTGTATGTATGTATGTATGTATGTAATGCAGAGATGCTGATAGGTATGCATCCTGTGTCCCTGACGTACAAAAATCTAAAAGGACGCAGTAAAATTGTATCCATGTGTCCCAGTGTTTTTCTTTTTTCTTCCCTCATCATTTCAAGCTAACTGTTAATACATTTCAATAGTTTCTTAGAAATGAATTACACAGGATAGGTTAAAAGTTAGCAGTTAGATGGCTTTAGTTGGGACCCATAAATTTTCTTGAGGACTCATTCACAGCAAATATGCGTGTCCCAGGATGCACTAAATCAAAAAGCTATCAGTATCACTGGTAATGTATGTATATCTGGCTGGAATAACGAAAATATACCAATTAATGGCAAAGTAGATATATATACACATTCACTATCACCAGATTTTGCTTTTTATGCAAAAATAATGAAGATTTGATTAATATTCATGAAGATAATTAAAAAATAAAATTTAAATGGTGACAGCATTTTTTTACACTTAATATTTTAAATAGGAGACACTGATTTTTCTTTTCAGAGTGTCTGTACACTTTTATTTCTGACACCCCACTAGGCCAGATCAATGCAGGGTCTATTTTATGTAGGGATTTTAATGTGACATCCTGTGAGGATCCAACTCGTGATTCAGTAATAATGGATTTGCAAGACTAACTGGGTAGCCGTTTATAGTCTATACTAAATTGTTATGGAAAAATTTTTTTTTTAACATCTATAACTTTAATAAATAATAATCATCATCACCATTTCTTTTCCTTTTATTCATTTCAGGGTTTATACTTTTTTAATTTTATGTATATGATTATATTTCAACCAGGCATTTTAGACTGTTTTAGAAGTCAAAAAAGTTAATTATCTTGATTATATAGACAACCAGTGTAGCATCCCTGGATAAACAATTCTAGTTCCTGCAAGTGTCGGCATCGTCTTCTAGCGCCAAGTTAAACATTTCCCCATAGTAAAGATTCTGAAGATTAATTGCTATTGTCAAAAGGTTTATTCACTTGGAAAAGTGTAAAACATTTTGGTCCGTTATTAGAGCTAACTCGCGAGGGTTGAAATTCAATATGCTTCCACGTTGAAGTCTACAATGAAAAGGAAGGAAAAAACCGGAAGTTCCACAGACTGGTGATAATTTTGGGATTAGTCCTACCGTTAAAAAGGGCCGCTAAGGGAGGTAACTCTTAAGGATCTTAATCTATTATGTGTAACCTGATAACCAATATAATTAATTAATATAACTTTTAATTGGTTGAAAATTGATAATACAACTTGGATAAAATCTAAATAATGAGTAATTTTGATTTAAAAAAAAAAAAAAAATTTCTAATGTTTCTAAAAATCAACTTGATTTGTATTAAATGCTTCCATTTTTCAGCAAAATTTTAATAAGCAGAATTTGTAGGGTCACCAAAATTGGCAATGTGTCAAAATCCATGTTGTTAGGGGAGATAACTTTCCTAATGAAAAATATCACTCTCTAGTAAAAGGGTAATACAAAGCACATTCAAAGGCAGAGGATGATCAATAAAAAGAAACAAACAAGATGGCTGCTTGAACACTCACATGTAGATAGTTAATGTTTAACTCGTATCAATCCTCCTGTACCATAATTGGTGAGAAATTAAAAGAATAAAACAAATATTGAAGAGTTTAAAATACATTTAACCGTTTTATCTTATTTGTTGTTCCTATCATTCTGGATTATAACAGATGTCTTTGTGTCCATCATTTTCATAGTAACAATGCTTACACATGGTTTATTATCTACAAACCATTGACAATTCTCGTGTTAATATCATACTATGAATTATTTTAAATAACAATTTCAGTTGGTGGTGATGCTATGTATAATTGGAAATTGAAAGTCAATGACTTATCTTGCTTATAGAAGTCCGTTGCTAATGACGATGACCTCATTCTAGGGAGTGAAACTTGTGTGTTACATGTTTTAAGTGGAAAGAGAGTGCACAGACCTCAGTCTGGCAGTTGGTCCAGTGGCAGAGGAAAGTCCGAGACGACTGGATTGCCGAGCTGCTGCAGGGTGCTGTCTCAAGTAGTAGTCACTTCACAAGAGTCAAGCCTGCCCAAAAGCCCTAGGCTTGCATCCTAGCACCAGGTTGTATTGGGGATTTATGTAAGTAGTAAGTACCCCAATCCTACTACAATTGGTGTAGATAGCTGTTAACTCCCCTGGAGCTCATCCGCCCTTTGACAGATCTTTTTATAGTGATGCTGGGTGTCCACACACCCACCTCATCAGACAAGCTGAGGCGACCTGATGGGGGGTGCCAGTTAGTCACCAACAACCCGACCATGGAACAGGTAGTACTAGTTTACATGGTACTAGCAGGTATGAAAGAAGACCTTTTTGTCCTGACCTGATTCCAATGACTTATCTACTAACTTATATATATATATATTTTACAAATGAGGAGCACCACCATCAACAACATTTAATTGCCATATATTAAGAAACATACATTAAAAAAATTGAGAAAAATGTAGCTGCATATAAAAAATTATAAATAGTCTAAAATAGAGTTACTTTTCTATCACCTTGTATATATGAGTTAGGGTAGTGTGGACATTAAGTCAACAGCACTTGGTTACTGACAGTTTCTCACTTATGTGATTTTCAAACCAATTGACATTTGGAATGGTGAATACCCCTACCTCCCTAGCACCATAAAACATAACTCCTACCTTCTCTCCCTCCTCCCCCCCTCTCTACAGTATAAAATAAGCCTGCTATGCCAAATCTGTCACTTGGTTTGAAAATCGCGCATTGCTGAGAAATTGTCAGTAACAAAGAGGAGGATGAGGAGGTGGGGGGGAGGAGCTCTTAAATAAGTTTTGACTAACAAGAAGAGAGCCCTTTGGTTTGAATTCAGTTTTTCCTTCTCCTAGACTGGTTGCCATACCAAAGTTAAAGAGTCTGCTTTACTATTTACCTATAACTGTGTTTAGAGGAATGCATACATTTTCTATAAATATTTTTGTAATTTATAATTCATTATACAAACTGTATTCTGACTTGTATCCTTATCTTTCTTGTTATGGTCTCAATATCGATCATATGGAAATCTGATCACTTTGATAAGCTAAAACTGGAATTCTTCCAAGCTATAGCTCGTACTACTGTATGGCTGTACCACTTGGACATTAATGATTTTGACTTGAAATAGTTACCAATCCATTTAACATTACTTTAATCTTGGATGAAGTAGATAAATACTACCCTTGTGCAATAATAGGTTTTAGGTTTCTTTGTTTAATGGCATGCCAACCTTCTTAGGTTATTTAATGCCAAAGCTATCCTTATAGAAGAACAGTAGTTATGATATTTAACCCATAGCTAGGGACATGAGGTGATTCATACCTTTCCCAAGAGTATTTGTCTGAAAGTGAACATAATAGCATGACTGAAGTTCGAACTCCTTTACTACGATGTTGCAGTAATAGTAATTACATTTAGTGAATAAAATTTATATTTAACAACTAAAAGGGGACAGAAGTACTATAATATTTTATTAATGGATTTTTGAGAAAGATACACACATTTCACTTTGACAACCAGTCTAGATCTGTATTTGGTCATCATTTTGGTAAGTGCTGAAAATTCTGTTTTGCATAAATATGTTATTGCAAAAGGTAGCTGCATTTTGACTGCTTTTTGAGACAACAATATGGATACCCAAAAGCCATTCTAAGCCAATATTTTGGGAGTGGTTACTGTTTAAACTAAATTTTCCTAGGTGTATACTAGTAACTAGAAATACAAATTTGTGGTTATGTCACTAATTGGATAATATGAATTGCTGACTCCTGCTATTGACATTGTGGACTTTAGTTTCAAAACCAGTTCTATTTAAAAACACATTTATATAGTGTCAAGAATAATGAAGCCTTCAGTGTTTGTGTTATTTGGTTTATTTGGACTATTGTCCTCATCTTTATTGTTATCTACACAACATTTCGGTCTTCTTCAGGTGTTTCTTCATGAACTCTGGAACCTTCTCTTTGAACTCTGAACCAAGAATTTTCCCGTGTTCAACACGAAACACCTAAAGAAGGATGGAGGGCACATTGGTTGAAACATTGTGTAGATAAAAATAAAGATGAGGACAATAGTCCAAATAATTCAAATTATCAAGCCTCGTCTAAAAAAAAAAAAAAAATCGGAGAAATAATACCTTTACTGTTTATTTTTTATTTTACCTTCATTTAGTTCTTCATTAATTAGTTTTTCTGATAAGATATAAATTGCACAATTTCTGATTCAGTGGTGAAAAGAAAGTCTGGAGCCCTACATAGCACTATATCATTTGTCATTGATTTGAAAATTTCTTTCAGAATGAAAAGCATTGATTTTTCAATTGAAATTGTCTGACTTGTTCTTTTGGGATTTAATTATATTCCAATATTAAAATCAGATTTGAAGATTTATTAGAAGGTGGAAAAAATAATTTCAATGCTAATACTATGTATAGTTTAATTTTTAAGTATCTTCAAATATAAATCAAATCTTTATAAGTTTTGCACAAAAAGCAAGAACCAGTGATATTTAAATGTGTGTATATATACTTACTTTGTGGTTAATTGTTTTATTTTTTTCGTAGTTTCATCCGGACATGCATACGTACACACAAACTGCCCTTTATATATGTACTAGAAGTGTCTATCTGGCATCACCTAGGTAGAGAGGGGCAATAAAAAAAAGTCTTGCAGATCCATAATTACTAATCACAAGTTGGATCCTCGCTGAATACCCCATAAAAATCCCCATGTAAAAAGACTGGTTGGGATGTCAGGATTTTTTTTTCTCCAAATATATAAAATCTTCAATCTTATTTGTTGTAAATTATTTCTTGATGGTGTGTTTTTTTTTTTTAATTTCTTTTTTCAGAAGTAAATTTCAAAATCAAATGCAATTAGCTTTAGTAAAATATTATTTTGTTGTTTCTTAGTTGATTCTTTTTAATGAAGATTGTTGGCATAGTGTCCATTTTTTAATTTTTTAAAAACTGTATCTGCTCGACTGGCTGAACAGGACAATTTTTGAATGGCAATTTCTGTTGCAGTGACTGCCAATGAACAGTGATGCTTGCTGGAGTTGCTGTTGTCTCTCTTTCCTTCTGGCTCTCTTTTCTGTGTCGGCTTCTTTCCTCTCTTTTTCACTCCTTTTCATCCCTTGTTTGACAAGGAGGCACTAGGCTGCTCAGTTTTCTGCGTCAACTTCTCATGTGTTAGTGTTGATGCAGGATATCTTCTAGATAGATTTACTATTTTCTATCTTTAAAAATTTTTTTTTGTTTGTATTAGGTTTTCAGCAAATCTGACATTGTATACATATTTCTATCCATGCTTATGCATACAAATTTTGAGTGTTTTTAAGTAAATTGCTACAAGGATGATTTTTATCTCATTCCTTCAATATACAGAAGGTATTTACATGAATTGTGCTTTAGCATACCAATAATTCTTCAGTAGAAAACCAGACATTTAGACTATTTATTTTATCTTATTTTTTGGGGATTAAAATTTTTTTTTTTTTTTTTTTTTTTTTTTTTTGAAATACAGTTTTTGGAATTTTATGTGGAATTCAGAATATACACATTTTAGTTTCTCTCTGTCTCTGTCTCTCTGACTCTCTCTCTCTCTCCATCTCTTTAACCCCCCCCCTTCTATTTATTTTTCACTCTCTCGCTCTCTTTATCACTCTTTCCTCGACTCGCTCTCTCTCTCTCTCACTCTTCCTCGTCTCGCTCTCTCTCTTTATCACTTTATCACTTTTTCGCTGCCCCCCCCCCCCCAATGAAAATAGTATTTTTTCATAAGTATATTCTGTGGGATTTAAAATGCAATATAAGATATTTACTAATAATTTACAGATTTCCAATTTTTGCACTTACCCTTGCTTATTTTACCGCAATTTTTGGTGGTGTTGGTAGTAGGCTTAGAATATGTTGTGTCCATGAAACTGCATCTGGTGATGAGGTTTTAATTTTGGAGCTCTATGGAGTGTGGAGTACCTCTTCATTGCTATTATTAACCCAGAGTGACAGTACCTGTTAGGGTCCTATGTATATTTAAACCCTTAGAGAACATCCTCTAAGGGTTAAAATTCCATGATTTTTGCCAGGGGTAGTCGTGTGTGTGTGTGTGTGTGTGTGTGTATATATATATATATATAGTTGATTTGTTGAGATTGAATGTTGATTGGCTCAATTCATGAGATTTCCTGATTGGTCAATTAAAGATGATTATCAATGTTTTTTTACTCTTTATGGATTAGCATTAGTTCTCTTGATTAACTAGGAATTTTGCCCACCCAAAAGAAAATAATAATTAGAATCTTATACAAGGAATAAGATAAGTATTTATGGAACATCGGGGGTGGGTGGGATGAGAATGTACAGTGTTAATAATAATAGATTTTGTTTAACTGTTGGTATAATATATGTTATTGGGAACATTTTTGGTTACATCAGAAACAATGGAAAATGTAAGACGAACAAAAAACAAAGTTCTAAACATTGTATTGCTTTTGATTTTTTTATTGTATCCAATGTTTCGGGTGGCATCCACCCTTTTTCAAAGCTTCTGTAAACAGAATATTATATTATATATATATATATATTAGGTATGCCCAAAATTGGCTTAAAATGCGTTTTTGACAAAATGACTTTAGCCCCCTCACCTACAGAAAATAATTTACCAAAAATCAGGGAATAATCTTCAGTGTTTATTTATCAATGAATGATCTTTATAATGCATTATTTATTTTATTTCAAAACTTTCTCATTTTTTTCAGGTCACTTAATTTTGACCCCCCTCCCGTTACTTTGGAGGTGTAAAATATTGGCGAGTTAGTCCTTGTTTGATACTAATTACAGTATAAATAAAAAGATAAAAGACTAAAGTTGTAAATAGTAAACAAAATAAAAAAATTTTAAGTGTAATATTTTATAAGAAAATAAGTACCGAAAATCGGAAAATGAAATGTAAAAAAAATAATAAATAATTAATTTTTGGAGATTTCTTTTCTACTCATTTCGATATATATATATATATATATATATATATATTAGCATACATACATACACCGGCAGATTTATTTCTATATTTTTTCACCTATCTCTCTCTCCTCTCTTGCATATATATATATATATATATATATATATATATATATATATATATATGAAAAATGAATGGAAGTGAATCCGACAGTGTGAAAATAATATTTAGAAAAAACAAACACATGATGTAAAATTCGCTGACAGAATTCTGTTTCGACCCTTTATTGAAGTGGTCTTCCTCAAGAGCGAGTTGTGTATGATAGAGAGAACGGTGAAAGTGGACCGTTATGAGACGAAAGTGGTGCAGATGAAACGTTCAATATTATAGCCGGAATTTTTTAAATTTAAATTTTTTTTTTTTTTTTTTTTTTTTTTTTAATTTAAAAAATGCGTATTCTGTTTTGAAAATAAAATAAAATAAATTTTATTTTATTTTATTAAATCAGAAGCATTATAGTCCACAAAGAAAACTCAAAAGAGTTTGATGTAAATGTGTATAAAAATGTAAAATATATATATATATATATATATATATATATATATATATATATATAATAAATCATTTATATTTATTTAGAGTAAGAGAGAATCACATTTTGGTCATCATATGAATCATATTATGGTCATTGCAGTTTGTGGATTCTGAGGTGACATGGAAGACCAATTCTTACATGAAACTGGAAAAAGCAGTGGGGGTAGACAATGCCCCCAAAGGTCAGAGTAGCTCTGCTTAATGCTTGAGCTCTAGTCATTTTGTGAAAATAGAAGTTCTCTGGTTTCTCAAAAACTTTCTTCTGATGATTGCAGAAAAAGACATGCATGAAACCTGAGGTCGCAGATAAAATATCTATGTATTTAGATATATACACAAACTAATATATATTTATTTATTATATTAATTGCTCTATCACAGATATTGAGCTCTCTCCTAATAATACTGTAAATGTTGGCCTACTACTGACTCACCAAGTGAGATATTAATAACAATACACTGTTGTCCTAATTTTTATTGTTATATGATTTGTCCTCCAGCCTTCTTCAGGTGTTTCTTATAGAAGATGGGAGTCTTCATATCATAATTGAAAGCCTTCACGGAACTTCAAACTGACCCCTTTATTTAATTCATTAGGGTAGACTGTTCTCATTCTGTTAATTTATGACTGGGAACAAGTGTTAAGCTATGTTAAGTATTCTGTTATTTTTGTCTATGGTCAGGATTGAACCTGCAAGCTTAAGTTGGGCACACGGTGCAACAGATTTAAGGGTTTAGTTAATAGAGTTCTAAGTGAAAATCATCTGGAGGTTGCAGGTTCAATCCTGACTACAGGTGAAAATAACATAGAATATGTTATATTTTGCTCACTGACATTAAGATAAAGAGATTTAAAAATGGTATCAGTTACATATGTTCAGTTTGTTGTTGTTCGGTCCCACACCTAACAAAATTCTAGAGTTATTCCCCTTGATCTGTAGGGGACAGTTACTTCGCTTGAAAGTTGCATTGTAGGGTTTCTGCCATGACGCTTTTGGATTGGGATTTGAGCTATTAATTCACTTTTAGGGTAGAAGCATTCTCTTCCTTTGTTAATTTCCAACAACCTGGTCTTGTATTTTTATTCAGTGCTCTGTATTTTATTTGTATGTAAAAACATAACAATTGTTGTATCAGTGTAGAATCTTGGAGCAATTCTTAACAGCAAGATGCATTGTTAAATGCATGTTCATTGATTTCCTAATTGTGCCAGACAATTCTTTCTGTTGGAAGAAACTGTCTTGCCATTGAGATTTCTGCTATTTTCAACCAATTCTTCTTGTCCTGTCTTTCTAGTTTAGCTATTGATTCTTCTTAATCATTTTGTATCTTGCTTCTTCTAAATCAGATTCAATAGTCAATTGAAAATTAGTTTGCAGAAACATGGCTCAAAGGGATTTGTTGTTTATTAATATTTTCATATTATGTTCTATGATACTTGTCAGTAAAACTAATCTGTTGTTGTTTAAGTCAGTTTTCTTTATCATTGAATGAATCAGTTGAATTTAGAATTAGATCTTAAAACTAATTAGTGTTAATAAGTGGTTTTATTTTTCTTTAAATGGTTCTGTTTTTATTTTTGTTCTATTTAAATTTAAAAAAAAGTTTCTATTCAATACCTGTGTGTGTGTGTGTGTGTGTGTGTGTGTGTGTGTGTGTGTGTGCATATATATATATAAGTTGAAAAATGGAAATGAATCCAACAATGTGTTGAAAGCATAAATAAATAAAGGAAAGAAAATGTTGAATGGATAAAAATGGTTTAATGAAATGTCAACACATGTTTTGGATGAGAGTTTGTCCATATACACATTGTATTCTATTTATTACTATTTTAAATATGAAATAAAATAATGATAATAGAACAATATAAAAAAATATAGAATGTACTTTGTATACTTAAAAAAATATTATAAAATATACTTTATACTTTGTATACTTAGATATTTTATCCATTCAACATTTTCTTTCCTTTATTTATTTATCCTTTCAACATGTATATATATATATATATATATATATATGTATGTATGTATATATATCTGTAAACATTGGCCAATGAGAAAGATATACAGAATGCATTTAAGATCGTTGGTAACTGAAAAATGATCCATCTATCTTTTGGAGAGGGCCTCTCCAATCAATCGGCTAGTCATGTTAAGCCCTAGCATCTATATGATTGTCGCTACCCTATTGCCTTTATGGCAAGCCCCAAACCTTTTTTATCATATGTGTTAGAAGATGGTGGCTGAGGGTCTTTGTGTCATAGGTAAACTGTTTTTAGTGGTGAGGTTCTAGGTCTGGGGAATGTGGAACCCCCCCTTGATCACCATTGCTCCCAGGTCCACTCTAACCTGGAGTGGTAGTACCTGTTAGGGTCCCATTTATAGATTAAATAAATAAAAAATCGAGTGATCATGAAGAATGAATAAAACAAAAATATCTTTGGCATAAAATGACCCAGTCATAAAACTCAACCAACCAACCATCTATCTTTAGCTTTTTGCAGAATTCATGACTTTTCAAATGGCACAATATTCAGTCCTCCTGCCATGCTGTTGATAAGTGTTGTCTCAACATTGCTCTCTTTAAATTGTTCATCCAATAGAATAGTGTAACAATGAAAATGCATGTGTTGCCATTGACCTCAGTTGCAAATCAAACTGTTTGAATTGATTACTCAGGTCTCACATTTTGTGATTTCTAATGAAACTTGTGGTTCTAATGATTTCAAGACAGTTCTGATTAGTTTTATCAGGGTCAGTAACTCTTGAGTATTACACACACACACACACACACACATACATTTGAATAAAAATAATTGGCATCAAAAACCCTTTTGTTCATCTTATCAGGTGAGGAATCAGTAAAGTGCTTTATATACTGAGAAAGTTTAAAAAGTTAAGTTTTATATATATATATATATATATATATATATTATATATATATATATATATATATATATGTATGTATGTATGTCATCCACAGACGTGTTTCGAAGTTTACTTCTCATCAGTGCGGCTCAACATTTTAATAGCTACCTCTAGCCGGGATCGAAACCCGACAGAATTCTCGTCTACCAAGCTCCTTACCCTTGTGGCTATCAGCGGGCTGTTAGTCTAGGGTGAACAGTTATTTGCTACATACTTTATGGCAGTATGTTTTTACAATCACCAGAGAACTCTAGTCTGTAAACAGACCGGTCATGGCTAATGCCAAACGGTGAAGTTACAATTAATGTCCCCCCCACAGTGCTCAACCATGGGAGTAGGAAGATTCTTCTTCTGATTAAAAGACCAACGAAAAGGCCTTTGGTACCTTTAAAAAAAATCTAAATCCATAAATTTTGTACCACTAATCTATCTATCTATCTATCTATCTATATATCTATCTATCTATATATATATATATATATATATATATATATATATATATACACACCCAGGTTTCAACAATTTTCTTCATGAAAACTCTGTCAGAGTTTTCACGAAGATCTTTTTTGGGGAAACCTGGGTAATTAACTTCTATTACTGATTTGGTTCTCTAAACTGGCTCTACATATTGAGCACTTTTTTAATATTTGTTGTTGTTGTAAATACTTCTGTTTCTTTTTCATTTTTCTGACAAAGTCAATATTATGATTTGTTCCTTTGTTTTATTTTTCTGAAGAGTCATATATATATATATATATATATATATATATATATAAACTTTCAAAGAAAGAAAAACTTTTTAAAAAAGTCAATTGGATTATCTTACACACACACATTATATATATATATATATATATATATATATATATATATATATATATATATATATATATAGCTAAACTATTACTTTTTCCAAAATGCAGATGAAGACTTAGGCATGTGTCAGTTTTCTCTTCACGTTGTATCTAATGATCAACTGCTAAATTTTTACTTAAGCTGCTAACATTGCTGGTGACCCACCTCTGCCACTGTTCTGTTCAACTCCTGACTGTTCCCTTGAATATATGAGACCTTGATTTCTGGAAAAGAAAGTTGCTTTTTCAGAGTGGACCACCAGTTACTAAAATACATTAAAAAAAAAAAAAAGAGAGATCCTTCTCTACAGACCTCTGACCATGCTCATTTTATTATGGATATTAAAAAGAACTACTCTTTCATTTCTTTTACTTTCTATTTTATTATCTAATAAAATCTGCCGGCCTCCTTAACTTGTTTAGCTATCCTTTTGATACTACTTAGTGAGAGTTTAGCTGTTAGTAGAGCATCTGCCTCAGAATTACAAATCTCAGGTTTGATACTGACCTTCGCCAACTCAGTACAGTGTCTTGGGTATAATGTTAAACTGCATCTAATAGTGAAGTTCCACTTCTGGAGCTCTGGGGGAGTGTGGAGTACCCTTTTAACACCATTGCTCCCAGGTCCACTGACCCACAGTAGGAGTACCTGTTAGGGACCCATCAATAGAAAATCAAATCCATTAAATAGAAAAAATGTGTTTGAATAAAAAAAATTGAATATACATTAAAAATGAATAAACAAAACAATAAAAAATAACCCAACAAGGGTTGATATACCATAAAACCCAACCAAGCAACTCTGTGTATGAGTTGCATAGCTTTGATCCGTGGGTAGCTGATGGTTGGTGTGGTGCTCCACCTCATACACCAAAATCAATCCTTGGTCTAGCACTAGTAAAAAGGGGATATATACCCTCACTGTTCAGTTAATACTGACAATTGGTCACTCCACCTACTTGAATACTATACACATGGACAATCATGTACATACATAAATATACACTACACCTATACTTACATACACCCATACAAATATGCTCGCACTCACATGCATTTACATATATATACGCTACACCTATATGCCTAGTGTCCTGGGTATAATGTCAAACTGCATCTAATGGTGAAGTTCCAGTTCTGGATCACTGGGGAGTATGGAGTATCTCTTCAGTGCCATTACTCCCAGGTCCACCCTGACCTGGAGTTGTAGTACCTGTTAGTGTCTCATCCCTGGGTTAAATAGATTTAAAAAAATGAGTTTTAAAGAAATAAGAATTGTCAATATCCATCAAGAATGAATGAAACAAAACGTCTTCGGCATACAATAACCCAATGAGTGTTGACATGCTGTAAAATCCAACCAACCCACCAACATGTTTATGTACTTCTGAAGATATGCTTGCACACCTATACACATACATGCAGAGATGCTGATAGGTATGTTTCCTGCATCTCTGACGAGAGTGACACTTTAAAGATCTAAAAGGACACTGTAAAATTGTATCCATGCGTCCCAGTGTTTTTCTTTTTTCTTCCCTCACTATTTCAAGCTAACTGTAAATACATTTCAGTATCTTCTTAGAAATGAATTACACTGGATAAGTTACAAGGTAGGTGCTAGACAGCTTTAGTTGTTTCTCCAGATCATAAATAAAAACCCTACAATTTATTAAGAAACTTTAGTTGGGACCCATCCAATTTCCCGGGGACTCATTCAAAGCATATATGTGCATCCCAGGACACACTAAGTCAAAAAGCTATCAGCATCATTGTACATGTATTATTGCACCTAAATATGTTAACAAAAGACAAAAGAGTTTACAGTGTCACACAATCTATTTCATCAACATTTCAATGATTCATTCTTATTGCAAATATATCTGATCCATTGTTGAAAAAGTCCTAATTGTTATTTGATTAAAGATTTGGTACAAATAAACGTAATCTTTCCTCCTCCTCCTCCTCCTCCTAGTATGTTAGTGTGTTATTGACATAGCTAAATATTTAATGAACTGAGACTTTAGTGTTAATTGATCTTTTGAAAATAATTAGAGTAACACTCCCTTTAGATGATTATCTTCAATCCACATAAATCTTTTTATTGATTTTATTCACTCTTGATTTATTGATTAACATTTTGTTTATATCCAATCAGCTTCTTTCAACTTTTTCTTTTTTTTTTCTTTTTGTGAAACATTTATTGACTAGAAAATTAAATTTGGATAAAGATCTTCTGGAAATTAGTTCATTTGAAAAGATTTTTTTTTTTTTTTGAATCTGTAATATTTAAGTGTATTTTTCCACAACTTGTTTAACAATTTATGAGAAAGATAAAAGCTACATTTTCTCTCTACTCTCTGTTATGTAAATAGCATGTATAGGCTTCCATAGAAATGAAAGGAACTTGTCATGTAGGTACAAATGCAGAATAGTGTGTAAGAGATATCATTAGAATTGCATTTTATGTATAAATAGCATTAGATTATGGAAACTCACGAAGTACACTAAACCTAACCCTAAAACTAACATCTCAAAGGTTTTGGGTATTTCCATGAAATGTAATGCTTTTTATACCCAATCTAATAATATCTCTTGCGTGCTATTCTACATTAGTACCTTGAATTACGGAAACACACTTAGATGAATGTTAAATTGATTTTTTTTCCATTGTTTTTAAAATTTTTCACGGATGGAGACGTACTTGCGTAATGGTTATTGTCATAGGAAATGAAATTGACAACTGGAGTTCAAATACTGGAAAAGACTGTATTTCGTTTCTAAGTGCTAATACCCTTTGGGAAAGGCATAAATCCATCTTTTTTACTCCCACGAAAATACAGAACTGAATCCTCACCATCAAATGCAGTTTAGTGTCGTACTCAGGACAACCCTTTTTCAGGGGGGGGGGGATCTTATCCTTCTGCAGGAAATACAGTCAGTGTATTTTAAGACACAGTTACAAGGTGGCAGACAATTTGGTGAGCCTAGTTCCAGTTGTCCTTGGGTAATATAATGTACAGACAAAAAAAATGAAAAAAAGAAACATCTTATAAATCATTGTTTGTTATTGAAGGGGCCGGTTAAGCTAAGTTGGTAGATCATAAGGTTCCAGGTTCAATATTGGCCCTTGCCAATTCACTGACATGAGTAGCACAGCTTCTGTATGGAAAAGTGGGAAGCTGAGGGTAGGTATGGTGCTACACCTCAGATGAAAAAACAATCTCCCTGGTTTGGTGATAGCAAAAAGGGGATAGACTCCCTTGCTATCCGCCTGATACCGACAATAGGTTACTCTGCCTACTTTACTTACTTTTTAGTAACAGTTTATAAACAATCCTAGATGGTGTATTATTTAACAACTGGTATACAAGAGTCGGTGCATTTAAGATAAGCAAAGATCAAATTGTTGGTCAAATTTATTTGATACATGAACATGTCCTTAAAAAGTGATAGCCTTAACCTCATTTTTTTTGTATATACAGTGCTTCTTTGTATTTTTTGTAATCATTAAAATAAATTAAAACATTTTAGTTTTCTTGTAGCAATCTGTGAATTTTCTGCTTTATTTTAGTTGCATGTGAGGAACAGGTCAATTTTGGCAAAAGGTTCCAAATAAACACAAGTAAATCTCCTCCATCTTAAAAGGTCATGGTTATTGGAATTCTTTAGCCCACACTTGACTATATAGACAATGATAAATAATTGTTGTAATGCGCTCTAGTACAACAGGATGAAGGAGCCAAAAAAAAAAAAAAGGTTATAAAAACTCAATTAAGACTACTTGAGAATATTGACAAAAATAAAAAAACAAAAAGGAAAAAAAAAATTGCAAATTTATGGCTCTAGTAAAATATTATGAGAACTAAAAAGGTTCTAAAGTTAGATACTGAACCAGGTAAATAATTTATGGCTTGTAAAATATTGTAATATAATATATATATATATATATATATATATATAATCATATAAATGTAATTAATAATTATTTAATGTTATATGAAATAAATTATATCTTAAATATTATCATGTAATTATTATATTGAATTATTATTAAATTATATTAAGACTAATATATTTATTATTTAAGCCTATATATTATTATTACATTATTATATTAATAAATTATTAATAATATAAATATTAATAATTGTAATATATATATATATATATATATATATATATATATATATATATATATATATATATATATATATATATATATATATAGTAATAATATTTATGGCAAGTAAAATAATGTGAAAACTACAAAGGTTCTAAAGTTAGACATTGAACCAGGTAAATACAAAATAGGTAAAATATTTAAGATCAAGTGATGCAGAGATACAGGTAACATGATGCTTAGTAGTATGGAAAAATGGAAATAGCAAGCCAAGTTCAAATTCCAACCAAGTTTGTCTGCACTGACTTAGTAACAATGCCATTTGGAAAAGCAGGAATTCATTTCTCCCACGCCCATTTCACCTATGGGTAAAATAGCAGAGCTAAGTAGTGGTTGATTGGTTGTTTTATGGCATATCAACCCTTTTCAGGTCATTTAATTTTGAATATAATCATTTTGATAAACAAAGAACTCTGGTCACTTACAGTACCCGCTGTTGTTTAAGTAGTCACCCAGTAAAGTATTGAACAGGCTCATAGCTACTTAACTTTGGTTGTTTGGTTTTGTTTTACGGTATATCAACCCTTTTCAGGTCATTTAATGCCAAATCTAGTCATTTTGATAAACAAAGGAATTACAGCACCTGCTATTGCTTATGTGGTCACCCTATTAAATATTGATCAGGCTCATTGCTACCTAAACTTCGGTGATCTAGTGGGAAGTAGTGCTTTCAGCATAACTTGAACCAGTCTAGGAGAAAGACAACTCTGAATTCCGTCCATAGAGAAAGCAATAAGAAACCACTTTGCCATCTCTCCCAAGAACATTCATGGTAATGCACAGTTGGCTGATAAAGGGAAGCTGTGAAGAGTCATTAACAACCAAATCCTCAATAGACACTTTCCATTCCATTTCATTCATAATTACACAGCAAATACTGAAAGAGTATCGAGTAAGCAATATCAAAATTTCTATAATACATTTAGTATACAGATTTACCCAATCCCTTTGTATGAGTAGGATGCAGCACAAGGTCAATTTAAAGCAGAGTTTAACAGGTTTTTAATTTAGTTTTCCTTCTCGACTAGTTGCCATACTGAGGTTAAAGAGTCCAGTTTGCCCTACTATTTACCCATAGCTGGAGGGAGAATAGTTGAATGCATATTACAGAGCTCTATAAAACTAATGTAATTAACTAATGTAATAAAACATCTTAATGTAATTAAATAACAATAACCTCAAATAAAAAAATCAACTGGGAATGCTTTTTAGATAAATAATATCCCTTTGAACTTCAAAATTCATCTTTAAATACTTGTTATGTTGTATTAAATACAAGAAATAGAATACCTCTTTACATATTTTTTAAAAACAAAGCCTGTCTAGCTGGCGTGTGAAGGGTTTTTTTTTTATGTTATACATGCTCTCATAAGTTCGTTTTTTGTTTTTTTCCAAAATTGAAACTCTGACCAAAAAAAAACTCTGATATTAAGACATTATCAAAATTTCACACATTTGAAGCAAAATACCACTTTAACTCACTGTAAATAATAACTCAAAGAATAAAAACACATACAAATTACATACTTGGAAAGATTATTTTATTCTCTTTCCAACCATATATGTTTTAAAGATTGGACCAGAAATCCACGAGAATTTGTGAGTTGAACCAATTAAGGTCCAAATTTGTCAATGTCCACTGATTTCACCTAAACTGGTGGTAATGCTATTTAGAGAGGATTAATTTACAGAACCCGATCATCAGTACTTGAGAACTTTCACAAGAGTTGTGATAATTAAAAATATCATTTTTATAGTATTATATATGCTTTAAGAAATGCACAGTTGATTATAGAATAAAAGTACTTTTGATAAACCCTAATACATCTTGAATCCTGTTGGCTGGAACTTTAGAGTACACTGACTGTGCCTCTGCAAAGGGGTAACTCCCCTCCACGATGTGGCTATCTGTTGGCCGTGGGTGGTGACCCGTGAGGCTTATGGACAGAATCCTAGTGACTGAGATGTTCATGACATGCAACACTCCACTTTGGTCCTTACTTAAGCTAGATGAGCAGTTAGAGAAGTCCTCTCCAATCAATTGGCTGGCACCTATATGATTGTCCCAACCCTATTGCCCTTATGGCAAGCCTCAACCCTTTTTTATCATATGAGCTAGGTGTGGCTAAGTGTCTTGATGTCCTGGGTATGACATTAGACTTTATATAAAAGTGAAGTTCCAATTCTGGAGCTCTGAGGAATGTGAAGTACTCCTTCATCACCATTGCTCCTAGGTCCACTCTGACCTGGAGTGGTAGTACCTGTTAGGGTCCCATCTATGGGTTAAATAGAAAAATTTTTATAAAAAGAGTTTAAAACATTTTCTACCAAACTATTGCTATGTATCTTTCAAAATGTTGCCACCATTAAATAAGCCATCAAGGTTGATATGCTGTAAAAAAATTAAAAAAGATAAATACATCTCGAGCCAAACACCCATCTTACAATATTTCCATATTCACATAGATGGGAGTATGTGTAATTTTTTTTTTCTAGTTCCATACTGTTCTTTTTCTTTTTACTTAAAACATATGCAAATGGTGTGTACAAAAAATATAAAATTCCAAAAAATTATTTGAACTATTTAAAACCATCATCAAGTCATGCTGACAGTACAGATCTTCATGACTTTTCCTCACCTCTCATCTGTCCTTTTTGGAAGGTCCTTTGCACAGCATCCAGTATCTGCACAGAGCTGATTGATGTAGTATTTTTCTAGCCGACACACACTTGTGTCCATGTGTGTATAGGTTAATGTCACTTATGAGCTCATTCTTGCTTTTCCACCAGTGTCCAATATGTATTGTTTTCATCTAAAAACAACAAAAAAAAAAAACAAAAAAAAACTTTAAACTATTTGAGATAAATCTGTTTCACTATCACATGATGGTGACACAGACTTCTTATCTCAAATAGTTTAAATAATTTTTTGGAAATACATTTTAGTTTATTTCATTTTTTAATTTTTTTGACACAATTCTGTTTTGTAGAGAAACACAAAGTTTAATATAAAGGCTTTCAGTAACACCAGGTGTTCCATTGTCAACTAGGCTTTGTATTTACCCCCCCCCTGCTATGAGCAGGATGCGGCACAAGGTCAATTTTTAAGCAGAGTACAGCTTAAATTTAGTTTTTCTTCTTGGAGAACGGTTGCCATACCAAGGCTAAAGACCCAGCCTGCCCTACTATTTACCCATAGCTAGGAGGGAGACTAGTTGGATACATACCTTTCCAAAGGGTATTAGTGCTATACGCAATGCAAACAGCCACATCTGGAATTTGAATTGGTTGCTATTTCCTATGATAAAAACCATTACACAATGAAATTCATGAATATGAATATAAAGGATCCACTATAATTCATTATGAATTATAGTGGATCCTTTATATTCATATTCAGTGAAAAAGACTGAATTATGACTCAAAGAAAATACATTAGACTGGTGGTCAGAGAGGCTCCCTTTGATCAATTGGCTGGTCACGTCAAGCCCTATATGTTTGTCCCAACCCTATTGCCTTTATAGCAAGCCCCAACCCTTTTTATCATATATGTGCTAGAAGGCGGTGGCTGAGAGTCTTGATGTCCTGGTTATGACGTTAGACTCTATCTGATGGTGAAGTTCCCATTCTGGAGCTCTGCGGAATATGGAGTACTCTTTGATCACCATTACTCCCATGTCCACTTTGACCTGGAGTGGCAGTACCTGTTAGGGTCCCATTAATGGATTAAATAGAAGAAAGTGAGTTTAAAGGAAAATATGTTAAAAAAGATTGAGTACCTATCAAGAATGAATAAAATAAAATGTCTTCAGCATAGAATAACCCAACAAGGGTTGACATGCCATAAAATCCAACTGGATACAATAGGTGTTGCTACCTTTTCTTGTGATCCAAAATTGGTAATTCTGATGATTTGCAAATTCATGTGAATTCATTGGATGGAGCCTGCTCAACCAACCCAGGGTGAATGCCATAACAGAATAGAACATATTCATTAATTAAAAAAATTCATCTAACAAAAATAAAACCTGAAAAATTTTAATGAATAATTATAACAAATATGGATGAATAGTTTAGATATTTATTTCATCATCAAGTCACACTGAGAGCACAGATCCCCATGACTCTCTCTCTCTCTCTCTCACCACCAGACCCTATCAGTCATCACCCCCGGCAGGTATTTCACATGGCATCAGGAATCCATACAGAGCAGACTGATGTAGGTTTTTGCTGGTTGACCTACACTGGTGTGCCGCCCTGTCATCTGGGGTATTAGAATACACTGACTGAACCTCTGTTGACCATGGGTGGCGACCCGTGATAAGGATGGAACCCAGGTGGCTGAGCAGTCCATGACATGCAACACTGATCCTTTTTATCATATGGGTGCTAGAAGGCAGTGGCTGAGGGTCTTCATGTACTGGGAATTATGTTAAATTCTATGGTGAGGTTCCAGTTTTGGAGGTTTGGGGAATGTGGAGCACCCCTTCTTCACCATTGCTCCCTGTTCTACACTGACCTGGAGTGGTAGTACCTGTTAGGGTCCCATCTATAGGTTAAATAGAAAAATATGGATTAATAAAAAAAAATTGAGTATCCATTAAGAATTAATTTATTTTAAAACTTTGTAGGCATTAAATGACCCACAGAGGTTGATATGCCGTAAAACAAAACAAACCAAACTACACTGGTGTGTTCATGTGTCCACAGGAGAACATCTCTTATGAATTCATTATGAGACCCAGGGTGAATTCCATCACAGAATATAGGCAAAAAATGGGCTTCATCACTTATGAGATTGTTGTCTAAGTTTTTTTTTTTTTTTTTTTAAATGACTATTTTCCCTTTTGTTGAAATCGAAATGCATACCCCAAGCATTATTGATAGTCAGGTGGCTGCATTTGGCTGCAGTTGCTGAACCAGTTGGATCTTGTAGAGTTGCATACCAAGGTCAAACATTCAAAATCCACTGCATCATTGTCCTGGAAATTCCAAACCAGCTGATTGATGGTGAGATGACACAGATCTTCAATAAAACTCTGCTTCCACTACTGCCACTGTGCAAACACTTCTGCTACTATTTTATGAGCAGTGATGCTGATAGCTTTTTGATTTAGTGCGTCTTGGGATGCACGTATTTCCTTTGAATGAGTCCCCGGGAAGATTTTATGGGTTCCAACTAAAGCAGTCTAACTCCCACTTTGTAACCTATCCTGTGTAATTCATTTCTAAGAAACTATTGAAATTTATTTACAGTTAGCTTGAAATGGTTAGGGAAGAAAAAAGAAAAACACTGGGATGCATGGATATGATTTTACTGCTACCTTTTAGATTTTTGTGTGTCAGAGACGCATACCTATCAGCATCTCTGTACGAGTCTCAAATCTGGGAAACTTAAACTCTTTATCATATTCATACTTGGTGAAATTATTTCATCAAAATAATCAAAGTAATTTCTTTTTGTTGAAATTATACATCTCTCAGTTGAATAGTAAAATTTTATTAATTTGTCCTTTCACATTATAACTGGACAATTTCCTAAGGTTTGTTACAATACCTGAAAAAAAATGTAAAAAATTAAATTAAAAACAAGAACCTTATGAATTTGAAAATAATGTTTTAGTATCTTTTATGCCACCTTGTATTCAAGGAAATTTCTATAGAGGACATACATACACACACACTCACATATTTATGTATACATTAGTAATGATAAGAAGCAATGTGAAAAGCAAACATTGGCTATAAAAATAGTGCTCAGATGCTGGCAAGTAGAGCAGTATAGTATACAATGAATATGATTCCCTAACCTCTAGGCATAAAATAACCCAAGGCAGGTTATCATGCCATGAAAATCGATCAAACCCAATCATTAATTAGTAAATCAACTAAGCTAGTATTATTTCAGATGTTCCAAATCCAGAGGTCTTCTTATAAATAAATATCTATATTAATACTATTAATACCCATGTTCCTAAATTGTGCAACTGTTATCATCTTGCAACACCCTCTGGTTAAAAATGAGACCATCCAAATCATTCAAGATCAAATGCAAAAATGTAAATCCTAATTATCTGGTATCGCTTATCCACCAAATTCTTATTTCTTATGAGTGTCGTCACCTCAGGCCTCAGTTGTCAAACAAATTTTTATATTTTGAACACGAGTAGAGCGGATGGAAACAGAAGTTGTGCGAATGCTTGGAACGTTTTCTTTGCCAGAGAGTCAGTATGTTTACACTCCATGGTCATAGGCTCATAGTGGCAAACCTAATATAAACTTAGTAAAAAAAAAAAAAAATTCTCCATACAAATATTCATTTGTAAATTTGCACCTCTCAGACACCAAATATTTGATGACAGATTTCTGTTCAAGCCTTGGAGTACTCTATTTGATTTGCCACCATTTTGAATAGTTTCCAAACAAATATTTTTGCGAGCTAAAAATAGTTTTGGCTTTTACATATATAAAAACAAAAAAACAAAACTTTTTTTATTGAATGATCTTGTTCATCTTACTTGGATGATTTATGTGATAGGAGGTTAACAAAAAAGATTTCTTCAGCATCGGATAACTCACAAGGAGCAAAATGATAATTCCTAAAAACACATCTTACAGTTGTACATACGCACACTTTATACATGTTCCTGGGTTCATGATGGGTTTCCAGTCTTCTTACAACACCAACCTCCTTCACTCAGATGACCCAGCCAGGATTAATCAGTTCCTAGTTTGCTTCCCAGCAACAACAACAATTCTTGACTTACCCTCTTCATCCAAAACCACCTTCTGGATTTTTTCAAGGTTTGCTATCTATCACATTCATGTTTCGCAGTTTTTTTGTTTTTTTAATAGCTCCAGTTCAGTCTATGGTGAAATACAAGTTCTGCCAAAAAAAACAAGTTTACAAATGTCTACAAATACAAACATGATGATGTATAATTTATGCACCAGAAAATCATTATTCTTCATTCATTTGTTTTCGTGTGTGTACAATAGCTATTTATATAAACTTGTGTAATACTGTTTTTTTCATGCATCAGTTAGTTTTTGTGTATAATATATATATATATATATATATAACATATACACACATTGTACTTATGATGAAATTTTTGCATGTCTGTACATGTATGAATGTGGAAATGTTAGTCAGAGATGCATATTTGTATATAGATGAATATATCCAAATCTGCATATGTTCCAGATGATGTTTATTGTACTCAGATGAATATACATTTAGTGAGTAAATCTACATACTTGTATGGACACGTTTTTGGGACTGCTATGAACAATATGTGTGGTGTGGTGGTGGTGGGGGGGAGAAGCAAAGTTTCTGGGAGTTTATATACAAACATTTATCTACAATGGGGCTGTATGTCAAAAGATAATCTTGGAAACAATTATGAGTGTTCCATTGTGGCCGTTAGCCAAATTAAGCTCAACTTAGTATCTGCAAATTTTTATACTTATAGATTTCTTGTGTATGTGTTGAATTATATTACAGTTTCTTTTTCTCATTTATATTACATCTCTAAATTCCTACTTTCTCTTTTTCATTTATGCTACATTTTTAAATATATGCTTCCTCTTTTATAATACACTAGAAGTGACTACCCAGAATTGCCTAGGTAGAGTGGGGGAGCAAAAAAAAACTCTGGTGTATTGATTTGTTTGCTTTTCAGATTTACAAATACTGGACATTTTAATTAGAACTTCAATGCTATTTCTATGTATATTTTAATTTTTAAATATCTTCAAATATAAATCTAATCTTCATAATTTTTGCACAAAAAGCAAGAACTGGTGATATTTGTGTGTATATATATTTACTTTGTCATTTCATCCGGACATACATACATACATACAAACTGCCCTTTATATATGTATAGATCTCTACATTTCTTCTTCCTCATTCTCATTTATAATACATTTCTACTTTCAAACACAAGTTGGTGGTTAGGTTCTGAGTATGGAATCTCCTTTCATTGCTATTACTCCAAAGTCCACTCTGACCTGGAATGGTAGTACCTGTTAGGGTCCCATGTATAGGTCAGACAGATCTGTTTGAACATTGTTAGTATTGGATAGAAATACCTTAAACCATGTAACTACGTACAAATTATTTGTATTAGAATATCATTCTCTACACATTTGCAGACTGTTGTACACACAATATTTTGATTGCTGTACACTCTGATCTGCTTTGGGTGCCTTTTGTCGTACTCAGTAATTCTCAAGCCTTGTGCAGGATTTGAACTCTGCTTGCCGTGTCCATTTCTTATGATTATAACCATTACCACATGAGTGCCTCCTTACACCATGAACAATTTCAGATAAAAATTTAATTATGTCAGATTATGTTACATAGCACTAATACTCTTGGAAAAGGTAGGAATTTGATTATTCTCCCTCCAGCTATGGGTAAATAGTAGGGCACATTGGGCTCTTTAACCAGTCTAGAAGGAAAACCTGTTAAACTTTGCTTAGAAATTGACCTAGTGTCACATTGTGCTTATGGGAAAGGGGTTGAGTAAATGCACATAATTGGAATATTGGTGAAACATTAGATTAAGTTCATTGACAAGGAATATCTTTTTACATAAGATAAATGCTGAGGGTTTTAGTGTCCTGGGTAAGAATGTTAAACTGCATCTAATGGGGAAGTTCTAATTCTGGAATTCTGAGGAGTGTAGAGCACTCCTTCATCACTATTACTCTCAGGACCACTCTGACTCTGAGTGATAGTACCTGTTATGGTCCCATCTATAGGTTAAGTAAAAAAAAAAAAGTTTAGAAAAGATTTGAATACCCATCAAGAATGAATAGTCTTTGGCATAATATAACCCAACAAGGCCATAAAATCCAACCAACCAAACAACATAAATGTTTGTTTTTTTTCATCATTAGACTCCATCTATATTATTTCATAGGTTAGATTATGTGAATATGGAGACATTGAAATATTTTGCTATTTGTTTGATACTTGAATTCAAATTTATAATTGTACTCTGACACATGCACTAATTTTGCAAGGAATTTTGCATATGTTAATTTTCTCTCAGTTAACAATGCAACCAGATGCTAAATGCTGCCAATTTTAATTAGAGAATAAAAAAGCTAAAACTACTAATATATATATATATATATATATATAATCATCATGGCATACTGACAGCTTGGATATCCTTGGGTTTCTCTCACCATCCATCCCTATCACTCTTGAAAGTTCCCTCGTGAGCATCCAATGTCTTATGAATAATTTGTAATTTTTTATTGGTCAGCCAACACTGGTTTGTTCATATGTAGGTGTCAATAGGAAAATGTTGCTTATATATATTTACCAACCCCTCCACACAAGGTCAATTTCTTTTTACAAACGCAGTTTAACAGGTTTGAATTCAGAGTTTTCCTTCTCCTTGACTGGTTACCTAGCCAAGGTTAAAGAGCCAATTAATATTTACCCATAGCTGGAGGAAGAGTAGTTGGATGCATTTCTTTCCCAAAGGTATTAGCGCTATGTGAAATGCAAATAGCCTTGTCGAGGATTTGAACTTGGGTTGACAAGTCCATTTCTTTCGACCATAACCATTACACCACACACCTCCAAGGTCACTTATAAGTTATTTCTCCAGCAGAGCTCATTATGTCTTGGTTGTCTTACTTAGATGATTTGTGAGATGGAAGGTAAGTGGCCATATATATAAATATATATATATATATATACACACACACACACATGTGTGCAGTTGGCTCGTCGTGGCTGCGAACTGTGACGATTGGTATGTCATCATCAACCATGTTGTCTCCTTTAAAAACACTCAAAGGCATTATGTCATCAAACCCTGACCAGACCTGCAGCTGCTGCAACCGTGCCTGCCTGCCTCACATTGATCTTTTCAGCCATAAATGTACCTGCAATCAGTGTGGACCACTTCCTTCCTGATCTTTGTTCACTAACACGAGCCATGAATATATATATATATATATATATATATATATATATATATATGGTGATTGCCGCTTCTTGACAGAATAAGGCCATTTCTACAAGTAGTTCAGTTGTGAGCATGCAGCTTGTTTTATGTACCCTGTCACACATATGAAACCCTCGACATACAGGCCCTGCCACACAGGTCAGACTTCAAAATAGGAAATGTTTCCATGGCATCCATCCTGTGTCACTTCAGGGTGGAGGGCTTAGCTTACCTCAAACTTCTTACAGCTACCATCGGCCTGTCTTTCCATGAGGCTGTGTATCACGCCCACCTCCTTCTGTCAATTGGTCCTTATAGCTGAACCTGACTTCCACAAGGGCATTGATGAGATGCTCCCCTGTCACGATACCAGTTCGTAGTTTGGGGTTTCCCAATCTTTCGAGATCGGGAGGTGTCCAGACATTCCAGGTGGCTATTCTTAGCCTTGTTTTGTACTATTTTCTTGTTTTCGCCCAGCTTATGTGGACATCTGTCATAGCGCTGGTTTCTGGCCAGCTTAATAGCTGAATCGGCATTTGTTTAGGTCATGTTTTCTAGATACTTCCCAAATGGCTGGGTGAACAGTATTAACCAAGGGGCTGCTCATTCAGCTACAACCTCAACGAGGCACATTGCTGTTCAATCAGGAAGGTGGTGAAGTTAAGGTCACGAATCACGCTGTATGTAGGTTCACATCTGCGTGCTTCCAGTCCGTCAGGCCTGCACACCTCACCATTCCGCTATCACTCAGAACTTGTAGAAATATCTGCACATGTTTTTTGTTTTACATGTTGCGCGCTTGTGCAACACGCACCGCATGCTAGATATAAATTAAAATTTATTTTGACATTTCTTTGTCTCATCAGTCTGATCTTTTTTAAATCTATATCTACAAGGTATCCATTTATTAATTTATTTATAATACTCTGATTATGTAAAAATATATATACAAATGTTTATATGTGTGTTTAAGTTCTCAATTTTGGTTGAATCCTATCAAAGAAATGCTTGATATCATCCACACACACACATATATATATATAGTAAAGTAGCTTATTGTCGGTATCAGCCAGACAGCAAGGGAGTCTAACCTCTTTTCTCTAGTGCTAGATCATCTCCCTACTTTACCACATAGATCCAAACTGTGGTACATATATATGTGTGTAGTAAAATATGGAAATAAATCTGACAGTATGTAGAAATATGATAAAACAATGGTCCAAAAGATAAATTTATTTGTAGACAGTGTAGTCAACATTAAAACATTTTGGTTTGTTATAAAACTTTCATCAGGACATTAGGATAAGTATAGTGTTGTCTAAATGGAGTTAGAATTTTCATCTTTTTTTCTTATTTCTACATATATATGTATATATATATACTGTAATTGAAATTATGCCTCATCCTGAAATTTTTTTATATAATACAACACCTATCAATTGTATGTACTTGTGTGTGTATAATATATATAAAACAATCTATTTAATGGCTTTTTGTTACCACTGGTTTCAAAGCATTAGATGCTTTTCATCAGACAAATTGTTTTGGAAATAACATCCAAATGAATATCTGTTATATATAGTGTTGAAGTATTCTCAATTTAATCATCCATGTGCCTCACCTTGTGCATTTCATGATGTCAAAAATAACACTTGGAAAATATATTTTTCTTTTAATGTGGTTGGTCTTGTATCGTCATTTTCCCAGTACAAGAGTTTTATAAATAATTATTTCTGTGTAGATAAGCTCTGAATATTTCCGATTTAGTATTTAGGTGTTTGCATGATGAAACTAATCCTTGTAGGAGATATATATATATATAGTCATGTTGTTTCAGTCTTTGTATAAACATGTATTTCTTTTTTTACTTATTACAGGATAATTCTTATTGATTGAAGTTGTTAAGGGAATTTACTTTTCTTCAAATCATATTTGCCTTTTTATCAACAACATTTTAACAAGCGCTCTTATTCAGAGGCTAGACAGGTGGTCTGAGAGGCCCCCTATACTTATCAAAGTATTAAAATAACCTCATCTAAGAAAGAAATTACCGTATTTGATGGCATATAGGACACACTTTGTTTCCAAAATTTTGGCTAAAAAAATTGCCCTGTGTCTTATACATCGTAGGTGAAGTTTGAGACCTCCCATAGGCCTTTTTATTATTATTTCCTGCTATTGAGATATCTTGAGTATGCTTATAGCTTGCCTGTACTGCCAAATTGCTTTTATACAGCTATGTTTCTGCTTGTGTAATTCACAGCTAGACTGTTTTCAACAATATATGCTTAAATACATTAAAAACTTTTTTTCTTGAATCTGGCCTGCTGGAATGGGGGTGCGTCTTATATGCCGTCAAATACGTATTCATTTTTTTAACCTAAGTATATAAATTTTGTTAATGACAAGCCAAATCTGCAGTCAGTGTATATCTTATTTCAATGAAGTAAAATACTCCTATTTTTTTTTATGTACTCTGATTAAAAATTATATAATTTAAGTATCAACTTGAGAAGATCTATTAAGGACTAATTCTACAGATAGTATTTAGCTTTTACTCATACAAAATGACTTTCAGCTCAACAGCTGTATGGTAGCCTCACTCACACCCACATACACACATTCATTCAGGAATTGGTAACAGCTTAAACCTTTATAGCAGTTATTATTTTTTATTATCAAATGTTCACATGTGTGAAAGGGGAATATATATATATATATATATATATATATATATATATATATATATTAGTTGTAGAAAAAAGTTGTTCTCTCTATGATGATTTTGGTGTTCAAGGTACACCTTCTTCAGGAGAGTAAGGCTAGCATACAGCTGTTGCACTGGAAGTCATTTTATGTGAGTACAAGCTAATTACTATCTGTAGAATTAATCCTCTTAAATCTTCCAGAGTTGATACTTACATTATAGCATTTTTTAATCAGAATACATTATATAATAGATTTTGAATGTTTAATCTGAAAAATATTTCATTTTTTTTTCCTTTGGAACATTTAACATCTATTACATAGCCCTGAAGATGCTATTTTAAAAAAAAGAAAAAAAAAAAAGAAAAAAAAGAAAAGAAACATTGGCATATATCATATATAAAAACACATCCTCTAATTTTTTTTTCATATTTTATATTCACAAACTTTCTTCAGGTTTTCTTAACACACATTATTTTAAAAGTTTTACTTTTGATAGTTTTTAACACACCCTCACACACACACACACATATATGTGAAAAAAAGGAAGTGAAAAAAAATTGAAAAAACACAGGTTTAAATAATAAACTTATCATTCAACTTATTTAAACCTGTGTTTTTTCAATTTTCTTAATATACTACACACATATATGTATTTTTTGTTTTGTTTGGCTTATGTTTGATAAAGAAAGATTTATCAATAGAATTATAACTGATACCATGTGAAGTGATAATTCTCTTAGCAAATTTTGAGATTAAATGAATTAAATGACATTTTCTTCAAGGTTTTCCGAGTTATCTTTACTGTTAAAAAAAATTTCATATCCTTCTGATTTAATGTCACACAAAAATGCTTAACATATTTTTTTAATCAATATTGAAACACACAATTGATTTCTAAATGAGCATCTTAATTTTTGGACAAAAATTTATTTGTAAATATATCTATATATTAATACTCTTGTTCCTAAATTGTACAACCGTTATCATCTTGTAACACCCCCTGGTTATTTATGTATACATTAGCAATAATAATTAGCAATATGAAAATCAAACATTGGCAATAAAAATTAGAGTGCTCAGATGCTGGCAAGTAGAGCAGTATAATGTACAATGAATGTGATTCCCTAACCCTCTAGGCATAAAATAACCCAAGACAAGTTGACATGCCATTAAAACCAGTCAATCAATCAATCAATCCCAATTATTAATTAGTAAATTAAGTATTATTTAAGATGTTACAAATCCAGAGGTCTTGTTATTCATAAATATATATATATATTGATACTCGTGTTCCTAAACTGTACAACCATTATCATACAATATCCTCTGGTTAAAAATGTGGCCATTCAGATCATCCAAGATGAAATGCAAAAATGTAAATCCTAATTATCTGGTGTTGCTTCTCTGCTGAATTGATATTTCTTATGAGTGTTGTCACCCCAGCTAAATAATGGACCATTCTGTTTTTACTATAAAGAGAGGGAAGAAAATGGACATGCTACACAGAAAAAATATGATAAAAAGAAAGAGACATGGAAGATTAATTAATGTTAATTAATCTGTTTCAATTGAACATTATAAAAAAAGAGTGAGATTGTTAAATCAAGATTAGTATACTTTTTAAGTATTGAAGTAATTTCAATAGCTCTTAAATAAACATATCAAACATTATAATAATTAAATACTGTGGTATATCCACAGATCCTGATAGTTTAAATTAATGGTCTTATCTTTTTCTCAGACAACTGGTGTTCAGTAAGATTTTAGTATAAGCTGTTTGAATAATCTTATAGTTTGTAGTGGAAAAGTCTTGGTTCAGTAGAATCTTTTAGTAAAATGCTATTTTGTATTGCTAGCATTTTATTGAGCTGTCTCTCAATAGCATAGTTAAATAACTATTAGTTAAATGATTGTGACCTTTCGTGAAATGTGATACTAGTCAGAAGGAAATGGTGGAACAGCACCAACCTTTAACAATGTGAAACCTTTTTTTTTTTTTTTTTTTTTTTGCAATATTTGTAAATTTACATTTGTCTGTCTGTCTGTGTGTGTGAGCTGCAAAAAATGCAAAATTTCAGCCATTAGATGTTGTTAGCTATTGTATAGATTCACCACTGTATAGAGTTGTCTCCCTTTAGCCTTCTGTTATAACCCACAGGGGGTTAGAGCCTCCAGTTTATGGTTTTAATTTTGGAGTTATTCTTCTCAATCAATCCAAGACTAGAGAGCCTTGTCTGCTTGCGAAATCAACTATGCAGGCAAAAATAGCACTGTGCTGCTAAAACTGCATTTAAGCATTGATCTAGGTGTAGTGAAATAAATTATGTACCTCGGAGCTCAAATATGGCTGCCTTAACAACTTAATTTAAGAAAATGTGATCTTGGTAAGAATGCCTTTGCACGTATGCAAATTTTTTTGAGATCAAGCTGTGCATAAGAACATCAGTCAACATGGAAAGAGGTGAGATGATTTGGCGCGTGCTATTGAGTTTATGTTGGAGACTGCTGTGTTATTGTTGCAAAAATGATTACGGGATCATTTTCCAAATATCACTAGGTAAATGATACTAAGATTAGGATCAAAATTAAAAATATTTCCATTTTTTTCTTTGTTAGTATTCTTCAGTACTAACATTTTATTCTTTCTGTAAGGAACTTTTTTATTTTATTTTATTTCTTAATTAGGTATTGTTACCGCTGATTCTTCATAATATCCAACACTTTAACAGTTGTCATTCATATCAAATGTGTGAGAATCAATAACAACTTAGCTCCAAGGAGCCTTTCCCTCAG
The DNA here is from genome assembly GCA_023376005.1 of Doryteuthis pealeii. Classification (NCBI taxonomy): domain Eukaryota; kingdom Metazoa; phylum Mollusca; class Cephalopoda; order Myopsida; family Loliginidae; genus Doryteuthis; species Doryteuthis pealeii. Next base: position 27,729,413 of record CM042152.1, read on the forward strand.
GCAGCACCTGACCCCTTGTCTAAAAGGGGAGGGGTTAATGGCTGAGTTTATTGGTGAGCTTCTGAGACACCCATGAAGTGGAATATTGATAAAACTAAGCAATTTTTGCCCCCTGCCCCTTCAGGGAGTTTTCATTCTTGGTAGGATACCCCCCTCCCCCCAAAAAACAAAACATTTGTCCCCTTTTGGCCTCTTTGAGAGCCAAATATGTTATAGGTGTTTTTTTTTTCTCTTTGAATACCTGGCAAAAAAAAAAAAAAGACTAAATTATAATTTGTAAAATAATTTCAAGAAGTGATGATCAGTGTGTGTGGGGGAGGGGGTGTTTTAATTATTAAACCCATTTCTAAGGGGCGAAGATGTTGAAAGAAACATTTCCAACGATCTGTGAATGATGAGGAAAGTGCTATATTCTGAAATCATAGAATTGTCCTTCTCCTAGACTAGTTGTCACCATGACTATCAATCAGCTCTTTACAGTAAACTGTAAATTACCATGACAGTTCTTGAGTGATAGTAGGTTGGTTTTCCATTTTTTTCTCCATGGTTTAAATTCAGAATTGTCCTTTTCCTAAACTGGTTGTCTGTCAGTATGACTAGAGAGTTCAATCAGCCTTGATATTTTATCTTTAGATAAAAGTGGATTCATGTCTTGCCCAAGGGCATTAGTATGAAGTAAATGCAAACTGAATTGGCTGGAATTTGAGTTCTGCTTGTTGATTCCATATTTCACAATGATAACAATTCCATCACCCTCACCTCTCAATCTAATAATAATTTTGAATATTTTTTCAAGTATTTCACTGTTTTCGTTGACTTTTTTTTCCTTTTTTTTTCCTTTTTTTTTTCTTTCTTTTATCTACAGATTTTTATTGCATGTTTACTATTTTTGTATCTGTCAGTCCAGTGCTAAATTTGAGTATTGTCTTCTATTAGATGCGTGATCAATATCACTAAATATGGCAATACTCTGAGATTGTGGCCAGTTTTCTTCAAATAAGAATTACAAGAAAGTAGAAATAAAATAAAAAACTAAACAAAACAAAACCTTATCAGACATTTTATAGTCTGAACTTAGTGACTAGTCTTATTATAATGGAGATTTAGTGTCTGTCTCCGAAACTACATCACTGCTTACATCACAATACCCTCGGGAATTGTGTAAGTTTATCAATGAGTATTTTATTTATTTATTTATTAAAGTCAAAATCATTAATACATAGAATAAATCTTATTAACGATGGCTCTACAAAAATCTGAGTTAGATTTGCCTTAAAACAATCCATGTTATTAGTGTGTTTAAAATCCTGCAATGTGTCTTAAGATATCACTAAGAAATAAAGGTTTACATAATATATGGTGTGATTTATTTGCATACTGGTTTTAACAAATAATTACTTGGTGTTATTGATCTCCAATATTATTGTTTTATTCTACAACGTATTAAAAGTCAATCCTTATAAATGATTTTATATAGAAACCAATTAAAATATAATTAAAATAAGTGTAATCTTTTTATATGCATTCTTATTTAATTTCTTTAGATTTTCTAATTTAATATATTTCATTACATTAAAACTTAAATAATTACACTCCGAGGTGGTGTGTGTATATTCTTGCTAGTGATTATTAAAAAACAAAAAAAGAATATTTTTTCAACAAAATCCAAATATGAGTGAGCAGTAATGATTGAGTTCTGAAATCATTTGAATTCATGGGTAATCATCTGAATTATTTTAAGATAATTAAAATGGTAAATAAAAAAAAAAAAAGAAACACCTAAAACAGAGCCCTAGGTTACAGTGGCCTAAATGTCATGTTTTGTACACAATAGAGATGAGGCCAACAGTCTGAAATATCTAATTATTCATATTAAGCCTCATCTCATAATGCACAGAAAAATATGTAAAATCCAATCAGTTTGAAATTCTGTTATGGTTTGTTGTTAGATTTGCATGTAGAATTTGCTGTTATCTTTATTGATTTCTTGTTTTGTTTTTTTTTTTCTAATCATTTTTCCAATTGTTTTCTTTTTTCCAGATGCCCTGTGTGAATGGAGGATGGTCATGGCTTGGTCTTGCATTAGCATTGTTCATAGGCACTTTTGGCACGTTGGGAATCCTGGGAGGTTGTTACATTATTTCTTTCATTTTAGGGTAAGTAGTTATTTATTTTGCTACTATTTACTTTTTAGCACCAGTTTTTTTATTTACTATTTTATACTCTTTCTTTCATGTGTCCTCTTTTAATGTATGTATGTATGTATGTATATATATATATATATATATATATAGTGTTGTTATAGTTCCAATGGGAAAAATTGAATATTTTATAATAAAAAAAGAACGTCCGCAAAATGAATTTTGTTTTTGAAAAGATTTTTTTATTTTACTCCAGCAACATGTGTTTTGGATTTTCTTATATCTTCTTTGGGCTCCAATTGATACAGATACATAAGAAATATATATATATATATATTGTTTATTTATTTCATTTTTGTAATGGCAATCTGCTGAAACTGGACTCATTTATTGAGCTACCAGTTGAAATAAATTTATAATGTCCAAATGATGGTTTGTTGAGTTTTTCTTTCTTATTGAAAGTGTAAATATTGCTCTGTATATAATTAATTTATTAGTTATCTTACATTGAGCTCTCTTATGGAATTGAAATAATCCTTGTATAAATCTATAGGTGTGCATCTGCATGGGAATGCATTATGGATATATAGAGAATATAGATCATCCCAAATATAATCATCCTCAACTAACCAGTCAAGTGGATACTTTTACGTATATATATATATATATATATATATATATATATATATATATATATATATATAATGATAATTTAAGCACTCGGTTTGAAAATCGCATAGGCGATAGACTGACAGTTACTAAGTGCTGTTGATTCTATCTTTGCTACTCTAATATATATAATCTGAATTGTAGCTAATTTCTTTTTGATTTTCACGAGTATATATTTACTCACCCCGTCTGCGATGGGCAGGAAGTTACACATGGTCAAATTTTAATTGGAGTAGAGCTGGTTTGAATTCAGCTTTCCTTCTCGACTGTTTACCTAACCAAAGTTAAAGATCCTAGTCTTTCCTAGTATTTATCCTTACCTGGGGGAGTATAGATGGATTCATGCCTTTCTCAAGGGCATTAATGCAATGCAAGCAGCCTCATCCATGATTTGAACTTGGGTCGCTGGTTCCATTTCTTATGATAATTGTTAAGTAAACCTTTTTAAAATTCCCTGGTGGATTGAAGTAGGTTTTATTCTGCTTGTTGGTTCAAACAAAACCATTTTAACTTAGTATTATTTCAATTTTTCTGACTGTTGTCTTTATTGTTATTGTTACATACAAAACGTTTCGATCAATGTACCCTCCAGCCTTCTTCAGGTACATTGTCCAAAACTTTGTGTATAAAGAAGAGGACAACAGTATGAAAAATCCAAATCATCAAGCCTCATCTCAAATATTCAGACAAATAACATTTTCAGTTAAATGACCCATGTATGTCTGTAGATCATAAAACTAAAATGACCCATGTATGTCTGTGGATCATAAAACTATATTAATATTTCTCATTAAGCTTATCTATTTTAAAAATGAAAATCAGTGAAAATCCAAATCTGCTTGAATCAAAAACTTAATCCGTCCTTTTTAATCAATTGTGATTGACAGTTTACATTCAATGTTTGCTGTGGTTTTAATGAATATTGTCAAACATATAAATTGATAAAGATCTTACTTTCCACTCTCCAATTGATACAGATACATTAGAAATATATGATATGAATTAATCCCATCAAATCTATATGGATTTCACGCATGTGCATAATTTTAAGAAATCTAATTGCCTTAAAACCAGCCCTGATATATGCCCTGGTTCCAAAATAAGATGTGCATCAACACTACTCAAGCTTCATATACTTTATATCCTCATTGAGGATTAACAGACTTGTACTCTTGTATGGATATGATCAAACAAACCAAATAAAGAATATATGTACTTTATAATTTGTAACAACAATAATAAAAGACAATTTAAGCCCACAAGTATCGAATTAAATGTAGCACATGTAGGCCTATATCCTTATAAAATCAAAATATTTATTTAAGTGAAAAGGTTATTGTAATTCAGGGGACTCCTCTGACCTCAAGTGACTCTGGTGTCAAGCTTTGTGACTGTCAAAGGTAAATCATGTGAACTCTTGCGGTAAATGCAAGAAACATTCATACATGATAGTTAGGGATTTTTGAAAATGGCACTTACTATGGAAACAATAAGTCACAACCCAAATTTTAATTTGTTAAGCACCCCCTCACACTTCCTGGGAAGGGTGGGGCTATGATTTGTCAAAGAATCTTTCTTTGATCGACTTGAAAATACCACTTTATGTCTTGCCTGTTATTGAGACCAGCATATAGGAAGTTGTAATATTAGCAATGAAGTGTTTGGCATTTCACAGTATCTTGTGTAGTAAATCTTTTTTTCCTTACCTAAAATACTTGTCATGTTTTCTTCCTACTTTTTCTGTTAATTTGAATAAACAAGTTACAACAATCTGCCATTAAACAAAGAAACCAAACCAAATATTGGTAGATAATATTTCACTCTCTATTACTCCATTTCTCTTGTTTTTTTTTGTGTCATTAAATTTTATCACTCACGGAATTTAAGGAGATTAATTAACAATAAACATTTTTGCAAGGTTAAATAGCCCTGTCTACCCTACTATTTACCCATAGCTGGAGAAGGAGAATAGTTGGATGTATTTTTCCCAAGCGTATTAGCGCTATATGAAATGCAGCCAGCTTTGTCCAGAATTTGAACTTGTCCATTTCCTACAATGATAACCAATACACTAAGGGCAATTTTAGATCAACTAATGTTTATGCCTTTATGTACATAGTCAAAATAGAACTAATGAATTTAATTATTCTCTATCGTATTATCAGAGTCTGAGTGAAGTGACAACAAGTCTCTTCAGATATCCAGGACTCTTCTGAGTATTCTAGCCAATCTGAACATTGCTGTTGTCTGAATGGTCTTGATTTTTCCTCTTGATTAATGTAGAATCAACATCATACTCACCTGTCACCAAAAAAAAAAAAAAAAAAAAAAAACTGTAATTGAATACAGGCTCTATATCAACTACCAGAACACATTTATGTGTTGGGTATATATGGATCAAAGTATCCACACTAAAACCAGCAGCCAATGAGAATCCTGTGAATGAACTTGGCCAAGATAAACTGTGGAATAGCCCACTCTGCTATTTAAACCCCTACCAACTCTGGATTCTCAGAACAGATTTAACTTGCAACACAGATGAATACTGATCCCCATATATCAGGGATCACCAAACTTTTTTTAACGGTGGGCCAGATAATTGAAAAAATACGAACGCGGGCCACATTATTATTGTGTTCATTACTTGCTAGCCTGTTCCATACATTTTAACAAACAAATTAAAGTACTGTCAGCGGGCCAGTTAAAATGCCTTCGTGGGCCATATCTGGCCTGCGGGCCATAGTTTGGTGACTCCTGCCATATATGAATCCCAACAAATTTTATTTCTGACATTTAATTCTTGGAAACCATTTTGTTCTTTGACGAGAATGAGTCTCATAATTTATTTGGCATTTCTATCTTTGATATTTGTGTTCTGAGAGTAAAATCACGATTGATGTCAAATCAATTCTATTTATGAATGAATTGAGATGGAAAATTGTTTGACTTCCAGGCTAACAAAGTAGCACACACACACACACACACACATACGCACACATCATTCTGACATCAATTGACAACTGCTAATAAATTTAGTCTTATTAGGCAAAAACTTCTATCAATAGCATTTTTATTTGCTTAGAATGAAAACAAAAACAACGATTTGCTTTCTTTTTTATTTTTTAAAATTTTATTTTTGTAACTGACTGAAGGTTGTCAATCAACAAAGAAACTGCAGGGATCAGAGAGAGAGAGAGAGAGAAGGAAAGAAAAGAAAAAAAAAATTGCTAGTCAAAATGAATAATGGGTGATTTTCGGATGCTGTCCTCCCAGCCTCCTGCCCTAAAATACGCTAGGTGGAGCCTGCTGAAAAAGCGAACCTTACAGCGGTTTGAAGGCGTTTATATCGATAAGTTAATGTGATATGAAAGTGATATTTTACAGACCCCGCTTCCCCAAGTTTTTTATTGACACAACAAGTAATTGTAAATATTTTTTAAAACCGGTGTGTGTGTGTGTGTGGGGGGGGGGGTTGTAAAATATCGCTTTCATATCACATTAATTTATCGATATAAACGCCTTCAAACCGCTGCAAGGTTCATAACTAGCACGGTTCACTTTTTCAGCAGTTGCCGCCTAGCGTGTTTTAGGGCAGGAAACCAGGACGATAGAATCTGAAAATCACCGAATAATGATTGACAATGTTTTATTTAAAAATAAGAACAAATCAAAAATTTGGTTTACATTCATTAAAAAAATGTATATATTAATACTCTTGTTTGAATAAATTGTATGACCATTTTCATCTTGCAACACTCTCTGGTTAAAAATGAGACCTTACAAATCATCCAAGCTGAAATGCAAAAATGTATATCCTGATTATCTGGTGTTGCTTATCTTCTGAATTCTTATTTTTTATGAGTGTCATCACCTCAGCAAAATAACGGACCATTCAATTTTTATTATAAAGAAAGGCAAAAAAAGGGACATGCTACACAGAAAAATATAAGAATGAAAGAGTAGGGAAAAGATAGAAGGGATAAACGTGCGGAAACAATAACACTAATCTATTTCAATCAAACATAATGAAAAGATGAAAAGAGAAAAAATAGTGAGAGTTAAATCAGGATTATACTTTTTACAGATTAAACTATTTAGCAATAACTCTTAAGTAAACATATCAAATGTTATAATTAAATTATCATACTCTGGTATAACCACAGGTCCTGCTAGTCACTTTTAATGGTATACACATTATAGTTTTACATAAAAAAAAACAAGATCAAGACATCTGGACCATTGAAATTCATGGACCAGTTCACATACCTAGGTAGTAATATCTTATCTACAGAAAGTGATGACAATATACTCATAGGAAAAGCATGGTAGATATATGTGTATATATAGACAGATTATTGGTCATATGGAAATCTGATCTCTCTGATAAGAGAAAGCAAAAATTCTTCCAAGTTGTAGCTGTATTAGTGCTACTGTATGGCTGCACCACTAGGACTTTTACAAAATGCTTGGAGAAAAAGCTATATGAGAACTATGCAAGGATGTTGCATGCTGTCTTGAACAAATCTTGGAAGCAGCACTCCATAAAAAAGCAGCTGTATGGCCACTTGCCTCCTATCACACAAACCATTCAAGTAAAATAACTTGCTGGATACTGCTGGAGAACAAGAATGAACTCATAAGTAACATTCTCCTGTGGACACATGAACACACCACTCTAGGTCAACCAGCAAAAACCTACATCAGTCTGCTCTGTGTGGATTCCAGATGCCATGTGAAATACCTGCTATGTGTGATGACTGATAGGGACTAGTGGTGAGAGAGAGTCATAGGGATCTGTGTTCTCAGTGTGACTTGATGATGAAATAAATATCTAAACTATTCATCCATATTTGTTATAATTTTTCATTAAATTTTTCAGGTTTTATTTTTGTTAGATGAATTGTTTTAATTAATGAATATGTTCTGGCAATTCACCCTGTGTCGGTTGAGCTGGCTTCATCCAATGAATTCACTTGTGAATTCATGGAAGGAATAACAAGGAGATAAGAAATTCACTAGCTGTCCCCAAACCCTGTATGCATATCCCGGTCAGGGGAAGGAGATGCCCTTCTTTGCCCACAGATTTTCCACAGACGCAGTGACAAGTATGCCAAAGCTGTTGATTCCTGACAATGATGGTGACGTCCTTTAGCTTTTTTGCCAGAGCCCCTTTGGCCAGGTTATGGTCCTAATACTACTGGGTGCCAGACCTGTTTTCCTTGGGTGATCCTACCAGGAACTTAGAATGTGGTGGCTGAGGGTCTACACGTCCTGGGAATGATGTTAAACTCTATCTGATGGTGAGGTTCCAGTTTTGGAGGTTTGGGGAATGTGGAGCACCCCTTCATCACCATTGCTCCCTGGTCCACTCTGACCCGGAGTGGTAGTACCTGTTAGGGTCCCATCTATGGGTTAAATAGAAAAATGTATTTATAAAAAAAATATATTATCCATTAAGAATTGATTTATTTCAAAACTTTATCGACATTAAATGACCCACTGAGGTTGATATGCCGTAAACCAAACCTACCAGGAACTTGTTCCCGGTGGCATAGCTCTTACACTACTCAGGTAACATGGCCCTGCCGCGATGAGGAAGGGTTGGAGTTTAGAAATAATGTACTACATGGCCATTGAGCTAAGAGCTTCCTCCACAAAGGGTGGGTGAAGGAATGAATATGAATGGGTTTTGGGACTAATTTTCTTGTCCTTTTTTTTGTTTCTCCTCCACATTTTGTTCATTTATTCACTGAAACTCATTAGGTGACTGTTGTGTTCTGGAATGTTTGAATAAAATTCAAAAGCATTATTGAACATAGCAAAATTTGGGAAATACTTGGAACATTGCAACAAGAGGAAGAGGAAGGGGGGAAAAAAAAGATAGTGAAAATATTTGTGGCCTTGTGGCAAATTAATCTAAGCTCAGTTAATATCCCTGTTTAACATATTTATGAGCTTACTTCCAAATTTCAGGTTTTCCCGTGAGTATGTATTTACTAACTCCCTATATGAGCAGGATGTGTCATAAGGTCAATTTTTAAGCAGTTTGAATTCCGAGTTTTCCTTCTCCTAGACAGGACTGTGGAGTTGGAATCAAAAACAATTAAGGAGTCACAGGAGCCGGAGACTGAAAAACTATACCAACTACGACTCTAGTTGAATTTACACCTTTATGTTTCCCTTGTTTAGTCTGTAAAGTTATACAGTGCACACTCCTTATAAAAAAATCATGGTTTTATATTTATTATGAATTGTAATCACTTACTTACATAGAAACCACAAGGTTCCTAGTTCGATACTGGCTCTCGCCAACTCAGCATATGAGTAGCACAAATATCTGTGCGGTAAAGTAAGGAGATGATGGTAGATGTGGCGCTCCACCTCAAATGCCAAAAAACTATCTTCTTTGTCTAGCGCTAGTGAAAAGGGGATAGACTCCCTCGCTGATTGGCTGATACTGACTTTAGGCCACTCCGACGACTTACTTACATAAAGAGGAGTTGGAAGTGCCAAAAATAGGAGTCAGAGTGGAAAAATAGTCTCGTGTTCCTTTAGTTTTGCGATGTGACCCTCAAAATCTATGAGGAAATTTTCTATTGATGTATCCCGAGTTCTTTTATATTGTTCAAAGGATTTGTACGCCATAAAAGCCGCCTGGTTCTCATCTTCCAAAAAGAATATGTTGAGTTTTTCATACAACTTTTTTCATACCATCCTTGGCATTATGGGTGGATATGTCCAGTTTCAATACAGCTTTTGTTGCCCTTTTCTTTCCAGTGAGCGTAATACCACAGATGCCTTTTTTGTATTTTTCTAAAGATGACACCAGTTCCCATATTCTCATCTCTTTTTTCCAGCTAGAATATCAGTTTGTGTTTAAAACTGATGGGGAAATAAATTTAGAAGCCATTTTTATGATCTTATAGTTCTGCTACCAATGTAAATCCAAATACAGAACTTTAACGATGGAAATCCGGCAAGAATGATTTTTATTCTCTCCAACCAACACCACGTGATCAACCCTTCTAGCCCACTGCTTGCTCATATCCAGCTCTCAAAACCCCTTTATTCCATTAAGGTGCAAGGGAGGCAACTCCAATGGATTAACAAAGGTTTTGTGTCCTGACTTCACAGCTCTGTTCCTAGATTGGTTACCATACCAATCTAAAACTGTGTGCAAATTATTTGCATTAAACAGTAATACTTGAATCCATATAACTGTGCAAACAAATGATTATTATAGACATAATGTATAGCAAAATGCAATGGAACATTGAAAATTTATTTATGATCATAACCCAACATTTAAAAATGAATCAAATTTCAGGATTAAATAACCCATAAAGAGTTGATATGCTATTAAATAAACCAAACTGAGCACATAAGACAAGTGTATGGTTTAAAAAAGGCAATGATGATACAAAAACAACCAGGAATATCTGGTGTTTACCGCCTTGGTTCCAGATTTGATACTGGCCCTTGCCAATTCAGTGCATGAATAGCACAGCATGGATCTCTGTGCAGTAAAGTAGGGAGTTGGTGGTAGGTGTAGTGCTACACATCAGATGCAAAAACAATCTCTTTGAAGGTTCCCAAATTCGACTAGAAACACCTGTAGAAGGCCGCAGGGCACATCGGCTGAAACGCTGTATATATAACAATAAGGATGAGGACAACAGTAAAAATTTTTTAAATAATACACAATATATCTGGTCTAGCACTTGTGAAAAGGGTATAGACTCCCTTGCTGTCCGGCTGATACCAACAATAGGCCACTCTGCTGACTATTATTATTATTTCACTCTTTGTGAGTTTTTCACATCATCGTTAGCTGATGGTATTTCAGTGGAGTCTGAGTGACAGCAAGTCTCCTCAGGTCCCCAGGAATCTTCTGTATATTCTAGCCAATTTCAATAATGCTGTTGTCTGGATGGTCTTAATTCTTCTGATTTCCAATTCCTTCTATCTGTTTTCTAAACTTTTGGGTATCATTCCAAGTGCACCAACTACAATTGGTATCACTTTCATATTCTGTAGCTTTTTCAATTCTCTAGCAAGGTCCAGGTATTTGTCTATCTTTTCGTTTTATCATAATACACCATAAAACCAATATTTTAGGCTTGAGGAGATCATGTCAAATCCTAATAAAAAGCTCAATATATTGACTGTTCATAGCTTTTCTCTTAATTGAATAACTTTAAAGATGTCTGCACCCTCAAGCAAAGTCTGTTTTGTAAAATCTATGAGCTAGAGTACAGGATTTCTAGTGGCCAAGGATTTGTTAAAAATGGCGGTGCTAACTTCAAATAACAATAATACAGACACTATGCTAAATTGAGGTACAATTTTTTTTGTGTTTTTAAACAAATGTTTGATTTTGATTTTTTTTTTAAATTATAGGTAGTTAAATGTTTATTTGTATATTTTGCACTTAAATTGACTTTTATTCATGTTTGATAACATTTTCCACCAAAGTTTTAGTATTTGTGGTTGGCATTTTAAGTAATGCAAACAATCTGTGTTAAAAGTTATTTTAACTTCTTCCTCTCCCCCCCCTTTGTTTTGGTTACAATTATGTTTCTTGCAGGAATTATCATTTATTTGTTTCTTTTCTTTTTTTTTATTATTTAGTATCATTTATCATTATGTGGCTGGTTTATCTCAGTCAGTAGAGCACTCACCTAGGAATCGCAAGGTTCCTGGTTTGATACCAGTCCCTGCCAACTCACTGCATAAATAACACTGATTAGGTAATCTGATCTGTGTGGTAAAGTGAGTAGTTGACAGTAGGTGTGGGGCTCCACTTCAACTAAAAGAACAATCTCCCTGGTTTAGCACTAGAGAAAAGGGTATAGACTCCCTTGCTCTGATACCAACAATAGGTCACTCTGCCAACATTACTTATTTCATTATTATTTTTATTATTATTATTTCTTCTGATTATTATTTCTTATTATTTTCTATTATTTATCATTTGTTTCTTTTTCTTTTATTTTCTTTTCATCCTGCTGTTTTCCAGATGGTAGGTTTTTTGATACTTTCCTCTGCATCTGCCTCTTTTTATTTTTTATTTTTTTAAATTTTTTTTTTTAGTCTTACAAGTTTTATTTTTGAATTTAAAAAAATAAAATTGAATTCCTCATGTTTGTTTCACAATTTACCCCCTGAAAAAAATTTCCTGTTTACACACACACACACACACACACACATACTATCAGTGTATCTTCATGTGCTTTTCTTGTATATGTAAATCACTCCCTCCCTTTTAGAGCACATGCATAGATTTAGGACACACACATACACACATGTAGAGTTGTATTAAAGATTCCTGCAAGGCATGCTCAATTGCTTTCTATAAAAAAACAAAAACAGAAGCTGGTTTATTAAGAACGGAGTATCTGTCATCTAAAATTGTGCACACCAAAGTAAGAAAAAAATAGTTTTCAAAGGTTTGCTTCATATTAAGCTTAAAAACAATAAGAAAAAAGCCTCCTTAAGCTTTATGAACAGAATTATATGTCTATTATTGCTGCTTCATTGATTTGTTTATATTTCTTTATTAGTAATACTGGTACTAGACTATCAACAAATGTATTAGGTACCTATTGTAACAGTAGTTGATGATGATATTAATGCTTCTACTTAGTAAGGAGTAGAGGATTCTAATAAGTATTTCAGAGTTAACTGTCCATGATGATATTAATACTTCTATTTAGGAAGTAGTGAAAGATTCTAATTAGCAATTCATAGTTAACAGCTATCCATGATGATATTGATCCTTCTATTTAGGAAGGAGTGAAGGATTATAATTGGCATTTCATAATTATCTCCATTATATTGAGAATTTGGATGATTACAATGATATTCAGTTCAAACATGCACCTCACAAAATTATAATTCATTTGCTAATTGTACTGGAAATTGCTTTATTCTCTAAGAGCAATTAAAATATATTGCTCTTATAAAAGTATTTTTGTAATGTGCCATTATGATTGGTTGTGGGTACATAAACAAGAATTTTATTATTTTATTTTAGTTTGACCATATTTGGTATTATTTTCAGTTTTCATACTTTTTATTATGATGGGTAAATACTTACATATTATCAAAAAAATCATTTGCCTAACTCCTACCCACACGAGCAGGATTTGTTGAGAAGTCAATTTTTAAGTGGAGTTTAACAGGTTTGAATTAAGTTTTCTTTCTCCTAGACAGTTTGTCATACCAAGGTTAAAGAGTTCAGTATGCCTTACTATTTACACATAGCTGGAGGGAGAATAAACAGATTCATACCTTTCCCAAGGGTATTAGAGATATGTGAAATGCAAAGAGCCTTGTCCAGAACTTGAACTCATGTGCCCGTGTGCATTTCCTACATTAATAACTATTAACCGCAAGTGCTTCCAAATAATAATATAAGTTTTTAATAACATGTTTTTATGTTTTATATTTTAATATGTTTTATTAAGTTTTTGTTTGCTCACACATGTTAATTTTTTTCTTTGCACTCTCTCTCCTCTGTTATTATCATACATTGTGTTGAATCATGTGAGTTAGTGCACTGTCAAATTGAACAACAACTAACTAAGTATAACTGAATTTGTACATGAAACAATTGGTATTTATAGCATTCAGGAATATTCCATGCTTGCATCTGGGTGATTCCATTCCTTGAGTCCTGATTGGCTGTTGGTTTCAGTGTGGTTATGGTGCCAGATAAATAATCCACCATTCTGCACTATGATTGCAGCAATGCAGGAACTGTATTGAGTTATGGCTTGCTTGTTGCCTTGTCTGCCAATTCGACAGTAATTGGAATCCCACTGATGATGAGTATCACTTCTATAATAAGGATGATGCATAGGCACAAATTCTGTGGTGATATAATGCATCATCATTATCATCATTAGTTTATTCTACAGGATTTCAAATTAAAAATTTTTTACAGATTTTTTTCTCTTCAAAAACTTCAGAGACAACCAAGCAACATGGATGACAGTTGCACATTTACACAACATACAATAATTTTCTGTTGTTCTTTATTAAAACTTTGCTTAGTCTGGCAAAAAAAGCCTCAGGTTGCTTACAGTATATACTATTTCTTAGTTACCCATCTGATTACTGAACAGGCTCGTTCCTTCTTAACTTCAGCCATCTAGCAGGAACTGGTGATTTCCATATGAATTGACTGTAAGTTGTGATTGTTTTTTGTTGATGTGGAAGTTTGGCTAGATCATCTTTGAACATTCTTCTTGATTTGAAATACTGGTACTATTCATGATATTAAATAGGTGTTTACCCAACCTATTTGCCATGGGTAGGATGTAACACAAGGTCCCAAGTATGGGACATCCAGTGAGGATTAAAATTGCTTTTCAGTAGTAATGGATCTGCAAGACTAACTTGCTAATGATTACTCCACAATGGGGATGCTCTCTTACAATCCTGGTAGCCATTTTATAAAGTTTAATGTATTCCTTGAAGTAGTTATAAAGTAGAAAGAATGTAGTGTCAGTTATTCCTTGTCAGTCAATCTGTAGTATTCCTTGGTAGAAAGATTGTAGTATCAGTTACTCCTTGTATCCTGTAGCATTTCAGTTGGCAAATGATTTTAGGACAATTTATCAATGGCCCTACTTGGGACAGTCTATGAATACAAGTGGTGACTTTTTATACAGCTTATACCACAGATAATCCAACATGCTTACTGATGATATTAAGTATAGTTCAAGCAATGTTTCACATAGGCCTGTTGCAATATTAAAAATATCTCTTTAAAAGTTTTTCTTAATGAGAAATAATTTCATCTTTTAAGTTTGGGATTTTTTTTGGTGGGGGGAAATGAGAAATGACAAGTGTACAACACGGGTTCCCTGTAGCATGTGTAGCTCCATAATAACCAACATGGATTGATGCAGCTATCTTTTTAATACAAGAAACTTTATGGTCACATTTTAGTCACAAGCAATAAAATGTCTGTGTGGTTGAATTGTTTTAAAAGTTTACTTTCTTTTTTGACACACGTGGCATGAAAAAAAAACAAAACAACAGTGCAAATGTCCTAGCTGATTTGTGTTGATTGTCTCTTTTGAGTCATTGAGATATTAGAAAGTTGACAACAAGATATTCTTATCAGTTATATTGTAACCAACTCTATAGATAAGCAAGTGCCCTTGACAAGACATTTTAACAAAATGTATACAGGTTGATTGTCACTTTGAAGGTATCTCTTTACCTGGTAGATTAACATAACAAGTAAAACAATTAGGTTAGTCTATAGAACAGGCTAACGTCCCTTAAGAAGAATCCGTGGAAGGTAAATCCAATCAAAACTGGAGGAAACCAAGAATTCCATTATATGAAAGCGTGGATCACATTGTTCACACTAAGGTTTTTTGATTTTAAACTGTCAATTTTTGTAGCTTTTAATTGTTGTGCAATATCAAGACTAGTAGCGTGTTGCTTTCAGGGTGGCAATCTGACAATTCCGGAATCAAGTCGGGGTTGCTATTTGAGCCAATATGATGCACAAGAACCTGTAATTGGTGATGATAATGATGCATCACTGATGACCACCCTGTATGCATCCAAAGAATATATCTTCCAACGCCAGTGAATGGTGGAGGCAGGGTGAGGGGGAACTTAGAAATCTGGCAACTTTTACCAATATAGAAAAAAATCAAAACAAGGCCGGGTCTACTATTCCTAGTTGTACCCGCCCTGTCGGCTGGGGCGTTAGAATGCACCGACTGCACCTCTGCAGAGGGGTAAGACTCCCCCAATTGGGCCACCTGTTGGTCGTGGGTGGCGACTCGTGATGCTTAAGGATAGAGCCCAGGTGGATGAGCAGTTCATGACATGCAATACTCCACTTTGGCCCTATCTTGGGCTAGACGGGCGGCGGAGAGGCCCCCTCCGATCAATCAGCTGGTCACGTCAAGCCCTAGCCCCCTATATGATTTTCCCAACCCTATTGCCCTTATGGCAAGCCCCAACCCCTTTTTATCATATGGGTGCTAGAATGCGGTGGCTGCGGGTCTACATGTCCTGGGAATGACGTTAAACTCTATCTGATGGTGAGGTTCCAGTTTTGGAGGTTTGGGGAATGTGGAGCACCCCTTCATCACCATTGCTCCCTGGTCCACTCTGACCCGGAGTGGTAGTACCTGTTAGGGTCCCATCTATGGGTTAAATAGAAAAATGTCAAGAAAAACAAACCAAACCAAACCAAATCTAGTTGTACCAGGAACTGCCTTCATCATCATGTCATGCTGACAGCATGGGTTCCCATGATTCTCTCTCACCACCCATCCCTATCCGTGGCTCTTGGCAAGTCCTCCTAATGACATCCAGTATCTGCACAGAGCTGATCAATGTAAGTCTTTGCTGGTTTATCCATGTGTAGGTATCCACACGAGAACATCACTTATGAGTTCATTCTTGTTTTCCAGTATATCTTGTTCATCTTACTTGAATGGTTTATGTGATAGGAGTCAAGTGGCTGTACAACTGCATTTTTGTGAGGTGCAGCATCCAAGATTTGTTCAAGGCAGCATCCTTGTGTAGTTCTTATCTAGCATTTTCTCTAAGCATTTCGTTAGTCTAAGTGGTGCAGCCATACAGTAGCATTAACATGGTTACTACTTGTCACTTTATCAGAGAGATCAGATTTCCATTTGATTGATAATCTGCCTATATATATTTACCACACGAGCAGGATGTGACACATGTTCAATTTCTTGAGCAGAGTTTAATGGGTTTAAATTCAGTTTTCCTTCTCCTAGACTAGTTGCTCAACCAATGTTAAAAAGCCCAGTCTGCCTTTTAACAGAAACTGTAAGATAATTTTTCAAAGTACAAATTAATGAAAAATTTAATATTAAAAGCATTCCAACTGTTTTTAAGTCCCCATTTAGTAATTTGATAAAAAAAAAAAAAAATTCAAAATCTAATGAAAACTTGTAAGTAAACCGAATATCAAAGTGACTTGATTCTGCATTAACTCTTAATGTCCTATACCGCCTCATTCCACCCGACCAGAAGTCACATTCATTTTCCTAATCCACCCCAAACGATAGCCTTTGTTTAAATGTAATATCAAACATATTTAGCAGTCTTTGATTTACTCAAAATAACTTAACTTTAAATGAAAAGACCATTTTAGCCATTTATTGATAAATTCTTATAGGAATGGGGCTCTAGACTTAGAATTCTCAACAGGATGTTAAGAGTTAAATGACCCCAAAAAGGATTGATATGCTGTAAAACAAAAACAACCAACCAACTCATGAAAACATGTCTGAATAAAACCATTTTTGCTATGTATCAGTGTTTATTTAAAAAAAAAACTTGTCTATAAAACCTAATAAATTAATATTACAAATGGTGTTTATAGCATGCAAATATACAATCCCCCTATATCTGATAAGGGAGAAGCTTGAAACTTTTGGGAAAATTTGAAAAAATTGTATTTGTTAAAATCTAATAAAATGGTTGATGTTGCTTGGCCAGTGAGTGCCAAGAATTCACTTCAGCATAATGGACTTTTTAGTCTGAACCAAAATATTTTTTTGAATGGAATAAAAATAAGCCACAACACTCTACTTTGGCTCTGACTTAGGCTAGGCGGGCGGTAGGAGAGACCCCCTTCGATCATTCATGTCAAGTTTTAGCACCTATATGATTGTCCTAACACTATTGCCTTTATGGCAAATCTCCAACTCTTTTTATCATATGTGCTAAAAGTTGGTGACTGAGGGTCATTATGTCTTGGTATAATGCTAATCTCTATCTGATGGTGAAGTTCCAATTCTGGAATTCTATGGAATGTGGAGTACCCCTTCATCCCCAGTATTCTAGGTTCACTTTGACCCAGAATGCTAGTACCTGTTGGGTTCCATCTACGGGTTGGATAAAAAAAAATGTGTTTACAAAAAAAGACCCCAAAAAAACGAACCAAGAATGAATAAAACAAAACGTCTTTGGAATAAAATAACCCAACAAGGGTTGATGTGCCATAAAATCCAACCGACCAACAAACAAGCCATCAGTGTTGATTGATCATCCTTAAACATTTTATTTAAATCAGTTACAACATCTGACACAATTAGAACAAATATAAATGCCATGCACACGTGTGAAAAAAGAAAAAGAGAATTATATGAAGTTGTGGGGTTAGTGTAAAGAATAGGAGAATGCACTGTGACATAAATGTTAGAACCTATGCAGATGTTGTTGATTGGCATATGAACATGAAAGGTTGTAAGGGACCTGCTGTTGTCTTCGGTCAAGGAGGACAGTTCTTCTATGACATAACGGTTAGGCATTCTATAGACTACTTCCTTGTCACTTAATGAAAATAAAATCAAGTGATTAAAAGAAAAGTAATTATCCACCCCCCCCCCAAAAAAAAACAGCAGTTTGAGGACGAGAAGGAAGTTATTGGTAATAGTATTATTGGTAATAATGTTGCAAGTGTTATTAGTGTTTAACTCTTTGCCTACTTAATTATCCACATGGCTGTACTAAATTTTCTGAGTATTTTTTATCTGTATGATGGGATATTTCTAAGTTACAGGAACTGTGGTCTATTGAAGTTTTCAAAGCACATGACTCATACAGTTAATATATCATTGATGGACACTCTGAAAAATACTAGAATGATCAATGATTAGAGATTAAAGGTTGATGTAACAGAACTGATAGAAATGATCACTCAAGAAGGAGATAATAATGGTCTACTGGATTGAGAGAGAATAGAGAAATATGTGGCTGATACTTTGACCAAAAGAAATGTCTATTGCAGCACTGCTAGAAGTGTTCCACTCATCACTCTTGTAGAATTGGAAAAGTAGTCTCAGTAGAGATTGTGATGTTGAGAAATAAAAACTATGATAATGCAAGATTGCTGGCAGCCATATTGTGACCAACTTCACGGATTAGAAAGTTTAAGATAAATCTGTGTAGATGATGCATGCCTTTTTTTATGGTGATTATGAACAAAACTACTGGACATGAATTTATTTTTAAAAATAGAAGCTGCTACCCAGTTTTGGAGCTCTGGGGAGTGTGGAGTACACCTTCATCACCATCACTCCCAAGTTCACTCTGATCTTGTTAGGGTCCCATCTCTGGGTTAAATAGAAAAAAAAAATGAGTTTAAAAAATCTGTTTAAAAAATTTTTTAATACTCATCAAGCATGAATGGAATGAAACATCTTTGGCATAAAATAACCCAACAAGGGTTGACATGCCATAAAATCCAACCAACCAAACCAAACAGTATCAAGATTGAATCTCTATTTACCAAGACAAAGATGAAGAATGAATGATGTGTTAATTTTCTTTAAAATACTCCCTTAGCATACAACACATTCTCTCGAGTTTTCTACTGGTCGAAGCACCTCTGGAATTCCCTTTTTGATATGGTGTGAAATTACACTGTCATAATTTGTTTAACATCCTCTACATTCTCAAATCTTGGTCTTAATTTTTGTTTATGAAGCTAAAAAAAGTTGAGTAAAGATAAGTCTGAGTGGGTTATTTCCTATAAGTCTAACATAAACAAAGGGGAACCACTCTTGACTGATAAATATTTATTTATTGATCTACTAGGAAAAAAGAAGATGGGTTTAGGGTTAGTTTAATGGGAAAATAAATAAATAATTTATCAGTCAGAGTGGTTCCTCCTCTGAGTGAGTATGAAGGAGGATGCTGTACTTGCACAATGCTGTGTTTCACAAAAGACATTTTATTAAAAAAGTATCAACAGTTGGCATTGACTCATCTAGATGTACTCATCTACGAATTTTGGTTTGGTTTCTTTTTTTAATAGCATATCAACTTTCATGGGTTATTTAATGCCAAAGCCATCCTTGTAAAAGAACAGTAGTAGTACTATTTTACCCATATATGTATGACCCCCCCCCCAATGAGTGGGGGTCATACCTTTCCTAAAAGTATTAGCTTAAAAAAGTGGGGGTCATAAAAGTATTAGCTTAAAAGTGAATGTAACAACGCAACCGAAGTTGAAACTCACTTACTACGATATCACAGTTCTGCTTGTTAGCCATTACGCCATGGAGACTGCCCCTAGAAATTTAGATATTGCTTAATTAGATAACCGCCCTGTCGGCTGGGAAGTTAGAATGTACCGACTGCACCTCTGCAGAGGGGTAAGACTCCCCCAATGGGGCCACCTGTTGGCCATGGGTGGCGACCCGTGATGCTTAAGGATAGAGCCCAGGTGGATGAGCAGTTCATGACCTGCAATACTCCTCTTTGGCCCTATCTTGGGCTAGACGGGCAGTCGGAGAGGCCCCCTCCGATCAATCGGCTGGTCACCTCCAGCCCTAGCACCTATATGATTTTCCCAACCCTATTGCCCTTATGGCAAGCCCCAACCCCTTTTTATCATATGGGTGCTAGAAGGCGGTGGCTGCGGGTCTACATATCCTGGGAATGACGTTAAACTCTATCTGATGGTGAGGTTCCAGTTTTGGAGGTTTGGGGAATGTGGAGCACCCCTTCATCACCATTGCTCCCTGGTCCACTCTAACCCGGAGTGGTAGTACCTGTTAGGGTCCCATCTATGGGTTAAATAGAAAAATGTGTTAATAAAAAATATTGTATTATCCATTAAGAATTGATTTATTTCAAAACTTTATCGGCATTAAATGACCCACTGAGGTTGATATGCCGTAAAACAAAACAAACCAATTAATTAGATAAGTTGTATGTTTTCATTTAATTTTGATAATCTGAGTTTAAAGATTACACCTCACCTAGACAATTTTGAATTCAACTTGCTGTAAGTTAATTTTGATACTGAAAATCTAGATAAATATATGAAATAAACAATTAGCTATAAATGACGTATTTTTGGATTATTAGTTAAATGGATATTGGTGTTTTGAGATATCATAGATAAGAAGATTAAAATGACAATCTAATTTTGATATATTAGTTCTGATTGTAGACTTTAACTTAATGTAAACTATCTAACATAATACTGTGAGCTGTCAGCTTTAAATATATCTAACTTTAATTCTGTGTCTTGGTGGGAGTGGTGGTAATTTTGTATCAATTAATTACAGTGAAAATAATCTAAACATATATAAAGGGTGTGTGTGTATGTATGTATATCTGGATGAAACTATGAAGATAAAACGAATATATATATTTATATATATATATACACACACACACACATTGAATATCACCAGAACTTGATTTTTGAGTAAAAGTAATGAAGATTTGATTTCTATTTATGAAGATGATTAAAGAATAAAATTTAACTAGTAACAACATAGATTGTTTTTGCATTTAATATTTTAGACAGGAGACACTGATTTTTCTTTTCAGAGTGTCTGTGCACTTTCTTTTTTTCTTATGCTCCACCAGACCTGATCAATACAAGTTTTTTTTTTTATATATAGGGATTTATGTGGGGCATTCTGCAAAGATACCACTCAAAATTCAGTAATAATGGATCTGTGAGACTAACTCCCCCTCCCCTACCCAGTTGACGCTGATTGTTGTGAAATCATTATGCTGATAGATATGAAAAACTAGAGAAAAATTGATATTAGATAACATGTAATTGTTTGTATTTTTGAGATGAGGCTTGATGTGGATAATTTTGATTTGTTTTGGACTGTTGTCCTCATCTTTATTGTGGTATGAATAAACACAACATGATTCTTGATTCTTCTTGTGAGACACGGCGGGGTGATAGGCTTGCAAAAACAACAACGTAATTTTTTCAAATGAGATCTTTAAAAGTTCTTTGATGTCTGTTTGATCAACTGTCAAACTATTAGAAATGATTTCCCAGGTTGGATCATTACTCGGATACACAGGGAACACCTTAAAAGGGTGGAAGAAGGATACAGTGGCCAAAATGTTGTGTTTATTCATACCACAATAAAGATGAGGACAACAGTCCAAAAATCAAAATTATTCAGCATGAAATTGGTTGTTGATATTATATTTAAAAAAAAAAATTTGACAGTAACGGGGTGGAGGGGAAGTTTAGGTACCGTACATGTATGCTGAAAATAGGGCCCCCTTAAGGAAAAATTGTGATATTGTAAAAAGTACCTCGTACCTCTAAAAGGAGGGGGGTCATTGCTAAAATGAGATAACCATAAGAGTACCCATGGTACTATTAATATTTTTGTAATTTAACCATTCTAGTTATTTTAGACAATAACAAAATAAAATTATTCCAATTAATTATTATTCTGATAACTTCATTTACTAAATTCTAAAATTACTTGGTTAGTTATGTTAAAAGTTAAAGTTAATAGAAAAAATGATGTGATGACATGCATTTTAAAAGTTGATTTATTATAAATGATTTTAATCTATTATATAGATTATAAAAAAATTATTTATATTGTATCTACATCTAGTTAATAAATATGCTTAATAGATGCCAGGTAATTTATGCTATCTCATAATATTTCCTTAATGAAAAATTATAAGATAGCAAAAAGTACCTGGTATCTATTAAGCATAATATTTTAAAATCTTATATTGCTCACTATTGGATGTGTTTTTATTGTGAACATATTATAGCAGAAAATTGTGCAGTTTAATCCCCATTTACCAATAATGTAATGATACTACTTTTTGAAAAGGAGGGAGACAGTTATTTACGTATTGCTAACCATTGGATATCTATTGCTCAATGTGTTTATTGTGGAAATTTTATAATAGAAATTTGTGAATGTTAAATCCCATTTACTAATAATACAATAATACTACTTTTTGAAAAGGGAATGATACGTAATATCAAGAATGTTATAATGAATGCAAGTGGTCCCTAATGAAACAAAATGTAACAGTATTTTTTTTATTTATTTGTATATGAAAGTATGATGTGAATTACACGGTGCTTCTTTCTTTTATGGTAAAAAAAATCAATTTGAACTCTTTGACTACTTTAAGCTTCTCACAGTGGCTCTCACACCACTGTGATTCTATACTTACTACATCCAAGCAAAATACAAAAACTAATGGTTAGTTGATTATAATTACAATAATAAGACTATTTCAATAGAATGAGTTCTGAGGAGAATAGAGAAATTTGAAATATTCCCTCATACAGGTAAAAAATTCCAAGAAAATTTGGTATAGCCCAAGGTGGGGAGGGTAAAATTTCATTGTTCATTTCTGACTTGGTAAATACAGCTTCAGTCTCGATACTTTTTGAACATAGTTCATATTTTAAAGAAAATTGATGTTTCATTCATTGTACATTTCTGTTTTGGTAAATACAGCTTTTGTCTTTATACATTTTTTATGACCTTCATAAGTTTTCTTTAAGTTATTTTTTTGTTAATTACCTGATACCAGAATTATTTCATATCAAATCACCTAAGATTTTTTATAAGCACCAAGTTGAATTTCCATAAAATTTCAGTTAAGTGGTACTTTTTGTAGAAAAAAAAAATCAACCCTGAAAATTTTCACTTGATTGAAGAAATAGTTTAGAAATTAAATTTTATTAAATTCTCATGTTGTAATCCAAAAAGTATGATTTTTTTTGGTGCTAATCCAGATGTGATTGTAAGTAGGTAGTACTCAAAGTGTATAGTATAATTCCCATTGATATACTAATAGTTTATAGTTTGTATTGATATCCTGATAGTGTATGTATTTACTCAACCCCTCCGCACAAGCAGGGTGTGGCACAAGGTAATTTTGCAAAACTTATTAAATGATTAGTGTTGGGTACATTAAATTCTAACTAGGTTGAAGATAATTTGAAATTCATTTGAATAAATATTCTTTCTTGTTCCATTTTGAAAAAAAAAAGAAAAGAGAAATTCTATTTTGCAAGTTTCTAAGCTTGGTTTTCTATCTTTCTCTGTATGGCTTAGCATATTCTATCATTCAATTGCTTGCATTCATTTGCAATGTATATAACTTTTTTCTTTCTTTTTATTTTTTCCCTCCCCCTCAGCTGTATAAGTTAATGCATTGCCTTTTTTTCTTCTTGTCTGTTATAATAAAAGATGTTTTCTATTTATGTATGTTGATTGTTTGTCTTTTATGCTAAATGAGATTCACTTACAAATAATGGTTCAGTCATGAAGCGCTAGTAAGCAACACTATTATAAGAGCTAAATGCATTGCAAGGCGTCATTCTTCAGGCTTTGCAAGTGGGATCTAATATGAAAGAAAGAAAGTGAAACACTTTTTGTTTGATTCATGTCACAACAATTCTTTCTCTCTCTCTTTCACTTCAATTCAGGTAAATTGTGCTTTGAACAAAAAGTAATCAACCTTTTTTTTCTTTCTTTTCTGTTTATTCAGAAGTTGTGATTTTTTTTTTCTTGTGGGTTGGAAATATTAGTCAAGGATTAAAAACGCCTCCTTAAGTTGACATTTAAGAAAGAAATCAACTTTTCTTCTCCAGAAATGACATTTTAACAGAAAAAAATACACAATCCATTTTTTTTTGTGTGTTTGAATAAACTCTTTGCCTACTTTAAACCACTAACAGTGGCTCTCCCACCACAAGCTACTGGCAGCGTCTTTCACACGTGTCACTTGTTTACACTAAAAAAAAAATATCACTATGTGAACACCCCTGCTATCTTTTGTTTTGTCTGTGAACCATCCCTGAGACTGGTACTTGATCCTTTTGCAATTGGGAATCAGTTGAAAAGAAAATTTGGTACATTTGGGTGAATGATTTCATTTGGAAATAAATCAGCAATATTACTGTGTATTTAGCCAACTCCTCTGTATGAGCAGGATATGACACAAGGTCAATTTCTTAAGAAGAGTTTAACAGGCTTGAATTCAATTTCCTTCTCATAGAATCTTGGCCATTTCAGGACCATTTCCTTAAAATTTGCAGTCTGATGAAGCCGATATATATATATTTTAAATGTATGTTTATTTTGTCATGTCCAAGTCTTGACCTCTTACCTGGCATAAAAAGTACTTCAGGTAGTGTATATATATATATATATATATATATATATATATATATATGTGTGTTAGTGAATGTTTTATGGAAAGTCTGCTGCACTTGATGCACAGTAAGATGAATGATGTGCTTTTTTGCAACATGAAAATACGATGACAGCTTAAAAAATCAATCCTGGTCAATGGCTGGACAGCCATCTCTCATCCATCCTGCAGTCGCCCACCTGGCACCCACAGGCATCTTTTCATCTATTTGGGCCTATGAAAGAAGCACTCGGAGGACAGCGGTTCTCCAGTAATAATCAAGTGAAAGAGATAACATGTCTAAGAAAAAAGAAGTCAAAAAACTTTTAATGAGGTTGGGTGTCCATGTTCCATGGCCCACTAATATATATGGCCTCACATGTTACATAAGCAGGCAGAATTCTAACAAGTTGATTTGTTTTATAGTCAATTTATGTCTGTTTCGAAAAATGTTAAAACTTTACAAAAATACACAAACTAGTAGTCTTCTTTTTTATTTTTCTTCAAAAATGTAATAATAAAATTTTTTAAACAAACTAACAAAAAAAAAAGAAAGAAAGAAAATAGTTATAAAAAATTAATCAGTTATACAAAACAAACAATAGTAAGAAAAAAAAAGTTACCAACAATTTCTCTACGATTTCAGGTTATATCACAAAAAAATTAATTAAACCTTTTTAATATGAAATGTATTCCTTGGTCATGGTAGGCAATGATAGTGATGATACTACAGAGAAGCAGTATTTCTCCAGGAGAACTTACGGCTCCATCTATCCAAATGTTTGTGTTTGCTTTGCTATATTTAATTATGCAGATAAATTTATTGCAAATCATAATGAATCCACTAAAAGAGAATTTGCTGAAAGAATTTTGGAAACTTATTCTCCAAAATATATTTTTATTTGTAAACACACTGAAAAAGGATTTAAATTTGCAGCAAAAATTGTTGTGAATATATTTCACCACAAACAAAATTTTGCATCGAATGAAGTTTGAAAACATACGGTAAAATGTTTTTAAAAAAAGGCTGAGGTCAAAAGAAATTTTGGACCAATTTACCTTTAAGCAACCCAGGGTCGATCTGGATTCAGAGGGACATGTTTCGCTTTGCACCGTCAACATCCGGTTGTTTGTTACCAGACGATTTTTGACGCTTTTTTTTTTTTTTAATTATAAAACTAACTGCTAACCCTAACCCTAACCCTAACAAACAACCGGATGTTGACGGTGCAAAGTGAAACATGTCCTTCTGAATCCAGGTCGTCCCTGGGGTGCTTAAAGGTAACTTGGTCCGAAATTTTATTTATAGAGATCAAGGTATTATTGCATAATTTTTTAAAACTATATTTTGTTTGTTTGCAATCTTTTATTATTACATTTCTGAAAAAAAAAACCAAAAAAAAACAAAAAAAAAAACACCCAGTTTGTGTTTTTTTGTAGAGTTTTAATACTTTTCAAAACTGACGTCATAATAATGTCATAATTAAATATTCTAACACTGTTTCCTATTATTTTATGGTTGCCTATATTTCACTTCCTTTTGGAAAGTTTTATCACCCTCCCCCTCACATACTAGTTGTTTTTTTTTATAAGGTAGGACAAAAGCCTTACCTGTACACTCTTCTTTCTCATTGTGCTCCCTACTTGCGGCCTTGTGCCACAACTATGCTAAGCTTTGTAAATAAAAACCTGTTCACTCTTCTTTCTCACTGAGTGCTCCCTGCTTGTGGCCTTGTGCCACAATTAAGCTAAGCTTTGTAAATAAACACCTGTTTACTCTTCTTTCAGGGAGAATCAATGAGTCTATTTCATTGTTTGTTGTCATCTTTTATTTTTTTCCCATTGAATAAATAATTGAAAAATCCTTTTCAAATGACATTACTACCTCCTCTTCCTACTCCTCATTTGATCACTATATTCTCTCTACAGGGTGATTATAAGGTAACTTCCTATTTTAAAAAATCTTATTTTTTACAAAAAATGAATACAAGAAGAACACCCATAACATGGAGTTTTATTTAAAATTCTATGCAGGCACCAGCATTCGCCTCCTACCTCTCAAGCCACTCGAGAATCATCAACTAATCTTCCCAGGAAATTTTGTTGAATGATAGAAATACAATCTTGTATTCGACCTTCAAGTTCTTACAAAGTTGTTGGTTTCGTAGACTTGCTCCTTCAACCAACCTCAAAGAAAAAAGTTGCAGGGTGTTAAATCAGGGCTTCTGGCTAGCCACTCATTCAGACCATGTCTACCCATCAATCTCCCAGAAAAATGGTGATTCAGTCATTCATGAATAACAATAGCAAAATATGTAGGAGAAAAGAAAAACACCGATTTAATTTAGGAACATACATTAAAGAATTGAGAAAAATGTAACTGCATATAAAAAGATTATATATATATATATATATATATACACACACACACACAACACACACACACCAACCAACTCCTCCGCACGAGCAGGATGTGACACAAGGTCAATTTCTTAAGCAGGGTTTAACAAGTTTGAATTCAGTTTTCCTTCTCCTAGACTGGTTGCCTAACCAAGGTTAAAGAGTCCAGTCTGCCCTACTATTTACCCATAGCTGGAGGGAGAGTAGAATTCATACCCTTCCCAAGGGTATTAGCGCTAAGTGAAATGCAATTACCACGTCCAGGATTTGAACTCGGAGCGACGAGTCCATTTCCTATGAACCATTACACCTTGTGCTTCCTACAAAAAGATTATAAATAGTTTAAAATATGGAGTTACTTTTCAATCACCCTGTATATCTCTAACATCTCTTTTTCTTCTTTTTCTTTATCTTATGCTTTCATTTTTGTTCTTTTTCTTTACAGCTGCCTTGTTATTGCCTACCATTATGGATATCAAATGTCCAAAAATTTGCTGGCTCAGTCCAGTTTCAAGCTAAGGGTGCATGGACCAGGATTGACAACAGTAAGTTCTCATTTTGTCTATTTCTCAGCTATGGGTTAAATAGTTCTACTACTGTTCTTCTACAAGGCAGCCCTGTTGGCTGGGGCTGTAGAATACACTGACTGCACCTCTGCAGAAGGGTAAGACTCCCCTAATTGGGCCACCTGTTGGCCGTGGGTGGTGACCCAAGATGCTTAAGGATGGAACACAGGTGGCTGAGCAATCCGTGACATGCAACACTCCACTTTGGTCCTTATTTAGGCTGGATGAGTGGTTGGAGATGCCCCCCTCCAATCAATCAGCTGATCACGTCAAGCCCTAGTACCTATATAATTGCCCCAACCCTTTTTATCATATGGGTGCTAGAAGGCAGTGGTTGAGGGAATGATGTTAAACTCTAACTGATGGTGAGGTTCCAGTTTTGGAGGTTTGGGGAATGTAGACCACCCTTTCATCACCATTGCTCCCTGGTCCACTCAGACCCGGAGTGGTAGTACCGGTTAGGGTCCCATCTGTGGGTTAAATGGAAAAAAATGTGTTGATGAAAAAATTGAGTACCTATCAAGAATGAATTTATTTCAAAACTTTATCGTAAAGAAAAATCTACTTAATGAATTATTTAGGGTGGTATCCTCATCTTAGTTATTTTTATCATATTTTGTTCAGGAAGTTTTTCAGTCTTCAAGTAGATATTGTATCCTGTAATCTTTTAAGTTATTTTTATCTTATTTTATTCAAATTTTTTTTTTAGATATAGTTTAATCTTTATTTAATTTTTTTTTAACCCTTCTTTTTTCTGTTAACTAATTAATAGATATGAGTATCAAAGCCTCAGACTAACTCCTTAAAAAAAAAACAAAAACAAAAAAAACACAAACACTTATATTATTTGGAAATTTTGGACAGTTTTCCTCATTTTTATTGTTGTATGCACAATATTTTGTCCGATGTGCTCTTTGGCCTTTTTCAGGTGTTTCTTGTCAAACTCAGAAACCTTCTTGGAACTTCAAATCAAGCTCTTTATTCAATCCACCATGGTAGACTGCTCTCCTCATTCCACTAACCCTGACTGGGTATAGGTGTTAAGCCATGTTAAGTATTCTATGTTGTTATCGCCTGTGGTCAGGATTCTCAAGTTTGACAAGACACACCTGAAGAAGGCTGGAGGGCACATTGACTAAAATGTTGCATATATTACAATAAAGGTGAGGACATCAGTCTGATAAATCTGAATAATACGATCCATCAAGCCTCATTTAAAAAATTCCAATAAAGAAGGTTAAAAAATTGTTGGAAGCAGACAGTATGTGCTGCCAATATAATATAATATAATATAATATATATATATATATATATATATATATTTTCATCAAAAGTTGCTACAACATCTTCATTATAGTAGCATTAGTAGTTAATCCAAAAGTGCTCAATATATTTAGTAAAATATAGAACATTATAGTTGTAGAAAAAAAGTTTTTCTTTCTACCACGGTTTCGGTGTTCAAGGTACACCTTCTTCAGGAGAACTAAAAATTATAGGTAACTAAAACAAATCTTTAATTTCAAAGGAAAACAGTCTAGACTTAGAAAGAATACAAACTAATTAAAATGACAGAAAGAGAAATAAAAATAATTCCAATCCAGACAAGTATATATAAAATATAGCTACCTATAATTTTTAGTTCTCTTGAGGAAGGCGTACCTTGAACACGGAAACCATGGTAGAGAGAAAACTTTTTTCTACCACATATATATATATATATATATATATATATAACTTTGATGTGACATGAAGTGAAATTCTTAATACCATGATTTTATTAGCAATTTCACATATGGTATCATTGAGAAATGTCAAAGAACATATTAACAGAAATGTTATGATAAAAACAACAAGGATGGGGATATTCATGTAATAATAATAGTAATAATTATAGCAAGAAGAATTTCAGGCAAAATACTTATTTGTATTAGATAGGAACTAGCAGGACCTGTGAGTATACCACAGTATGATAATTCAATTATTACAACGCTTGAGATGTTTACTTAAGAGCTATTGCTATATAGTTGAATATGTAAAACATATAATAATCTTGATTTAACTCTCACTCTTTTTTCTTTTTTTTTTTCTTTTTTTTTCTTTCTATCTTTTCATTATGTTTGATTGAAACAGATTATTGTTTCCATGTGCTTACCCCACTCTTTTTTTCTACTCTTTTTTTTTTTTTCATTCTTATTATATTTATTCTGTGCAGCATGTCCTTTTTCTTCCATTTCTTTATAACAAAAACGTCATTTAACTGAGGTGATGACTCATAAGAATTCAGCGGATAAGCAACACCAGATAATCAAGATTTACATTTATGTATTTCATATTGGATTATTTGGATGATCTCATTTTTAACCAGAAGTTGCTGTAAGATGATAAGAGATGTACTTTTAAGGAACATGAGTATTAATATATTGATACTTGATATCACATGACCATGTCCCAAAAAAAGTTTTAAGAAACAACTACACAAAAAAATATAAATGTACAATGAACGTGATTCCGTAACAGACATAAAAAAAACCCTAGATGAGTTAACATGCCATTAAAATCAATCAATCAATCATAAATCACATAAAGGGGATTTAACAATTATATTTTTTTATATTATATTGAAGTCAGTCAGTCAGAATCCTGTTGAAGTGAATAACAACAACCAGCTAAGTCTGAATGAATTTGACATGAAGCAGTTGGTATATATGGCACTCAGGAATATTCCATATTTGCATATGGGTGATACCATTACCTGAGTCCTGATTGGCTGCTGACTTTAGTGATCTATGGTGCTTAGATAAATAACCCACCACTCTGTACTGTGCTTGTGGCAATGCAGAATCTGTATTTGAGTTACAGCTTGCTTGCTGCCTTTGTCTTCCAATTTGATGATAATTGGGCTTCTACATAGTTTATAAAGTTAATATTGTTCTGTGGGTTTTGTAGTAAGATGTTTTTCAATTAACAAGAATAACACTTAAAATCTAAACGTTTTTGCTATTAGTTTCGATTGTTAGTATGATTGCTTTGTTTGGACTATAAAATTAATTTATATCACTTGAAGAAGCTAATTAGTAAATGTTTGATGAAATCTGAAGGGTTATTTTAGTAAGACAATTTAATTTTTTTCTTTTTGAAATTTGGGAATTTAAATTCTGTACAAGTAATTGCATCTTTGATCAAAATGTTTATTGTTAAAGCACCCCCCCCCCCGACAAGAACTCTCTCCCCCTTTAATCACAATGAACAGTTAAAAACAAGTGTCAAGATTTTAACTTGGATCTCATCTATAATTTTTTCTCTCTCTCTATCTCCTCTCCCCCTCTCTCTTCCTCTCCCCCTCTCTCTTTCTCCCCTCACCCACACCTACCATCAGATCCCCACTTTACCACACAATCTAGTTATATATTATATATATATATATATATATATATATATATATAGGGATTGTCACTGTTTCAGCTTTTACTGGAACGGTGTGCCAAAATGCAGTATTATTGGTAGAGTGCTCAATATAAAAAAAATAGAGCTATTATATAATATAATAAATAATATATAAAGGTTTTACATATCTATTTATTTGATGACAAAGGAACAGTCACAACCATTTGGTTTCATGCATGTGTAAGCGCAAACAATCTTCAGGTGACGTTGTTTCCAATGTAAGGAAAATCAAAAATTACAAAAAGTTTAACAGACATAGGATGATCCTTACTTGGTCTAGGTCGATCAGAAAGGCCCCCATCCCGATCAATCGTCTGGTCCCGTCAACCCTAGAATCTATATGATTATTATACTGACTGTATTGCTCTGGCAAACTACCATCCCTTTTTATCATAGATGTGCTAAAAGGTGGTTGCTGAGGGTCTTAGTGTATTGGGTATAACGTTAAACTGCCTCTTGTGGCGAGGTTCCCATTCTGAAGTTTTTAGAAGTGTGGATTACTCCTGTATTGCCATTACTTCCAGGTCCACTTTGACCCGGACTGGTAGTACCTGTTAGAGTCCTACCTATGGGCTAAATGAATGAAAAATGAGTTTAAAAAAACCCCACTAATAATGAATAAAACAAACAGGGCATCAGCATTAAATCACTCATGTTGTAAAATCCATGTGTCTTTATTTGTAGAAAAATTTCTTGTAACATACTGATTCATTGGAAAGTGTGTTTGACAATAAACAAAGCTATATTTTTGTTGTTTACATGTTTGAAACAATCATAATAGATAAGGTATTCATTTAATGTAACAATAAATGCTAAGAATTAAATATTTATAAGTGTCCGTATTACATTTTCTTTGGGGGGGGGGTTATAATAGTATTTTATTTATTTATTTATTTTTATTCTAAAACTCTTTTGTACATACAACAAATTCAGTTCTTAATTCCTTGTTGGAGAATTTATCAGTTTAATTCATTTCCTTCTTTAACCCCGAAAAGTAACAAAGCTAATAACTAAACCTTATTTGTAGTTAGAATATTTTGTGTATTTATTTAATAGTGTTATTTCATGAATAGTTTCTTACAAAAAAGATTTTAGTTATACTGATTATTCGAAAATTAAAGTATTAATTAAAAAAAAAAGTTGAGTTATCATTAAATGTTTTCGTTTGATTTTTAATTTGGTGTAAAAAATAATTCAATGTATGAAAACACATACAAATTACATATTTAGAAAGATTATTTTATTTAATTTATAACCAAATGAATATTTTAAAGATAGGAATAAAAAGATTGCGATAAATAAGATTTGATTTTTCATTAAAATTTAGTACAAAAAAAACCCAACATACTTTTGCTGTCCGAAGCAAATTTTTTTTTTTTTTAACTCACTGTAAAAAATAATTCAATGGATAAAAACTCATACAAATTACATATTTAGAAAGATTATTTTCTTTTCTTTCCAACCATATGAATATTTTTAAGATTGGACTATAAATAGGCGATAAATTCAGAGCTGAACGGCTTAGACTGAGAAATTTATTCACTAAAATTAAACTTCACTGTTGGTATTGCTGTAACAAAAAGCAAGCAGTGAACAATATTTTATTATCAGCTGGAGCTGGTATATGGACAGTTCCGCAAATTGGGTGATTTTGGTTTAATCAATTAATTATATCCCTTAATCATTAAAAATCAATAACCAAATTTCTTGTGTTTCTTAGAAGGATATTAATGTATCTGCAAGATTTTGAATCTGAGTGACATCCCGTTTTGGAGTTATACGTTGACACGTACATACCAAACTTCCTTTATTATATATATATATATATTATATATATATATATTCCGAGTAAGAACTAATGTTTTTAGTTAATCCTTATGGTAAACTTTCTAATATTAAACATTTTATAGTGTTGTTGATATTATGTACCAATAAAAATATGCATCCTCTGGGCACAATTATTTAATTTTTAATGTAATAGAATATTATATTAAATTAGAAAGACTAACAAAACTAAATAAGAATGCATATAAAAAGATTACTTATTTTAATTTTATTTTAATTGATTTCTACATAAAATTATATATAGATTACTTTTAACATGTTTGAGCATGTAACAATAATATTAGAAATCAATAACAGCAAGTAATTATTTATTAAACCCAATTTTGTTAAAATATCCATACCATATACTATACCTATGTGAACCCTTATTTCTTTGTGATTGCTAGATTTTAAACATCTATTAATAATGGACATTCAGTCTATATTTGTCTTTTTTTTTTTCAGTAACAATAGGTCAACTAAAAAGTTTGCAAATAAATAAATACCTACAATTTTGTGTAAAATTTATGTGTAAAATATACAAAATAATTATCTAATTAATAATTAATTGATGCATGCAACATTTCATTTGAAGAGGACAGAACTAAATTTTCAGTCCAGATGGTTATATATTTTACTCCTTTAATAAATTTGATAATTTTACTTATGATACAAAAACTTTAACATTGAATTTTTAAACACTCCCCTCCCCCAGGCAATATCTTTCAAAAATTAATGTTTACACTGCCTGGAGGGTGTTTTCTTGCTAGTTTTAATTATTAATACTAGCAAGAAAACACCCTCCAAACAGCATAAATTAATAATTTATGCTGTTTTGCAGCAAATCTAACTCACCTGATATTAATAAATAAGATGCTAATTATGATCAAATAATAATATTTAATAATGAGATTTGAATAAAAATACAATCATGGAGAATGTGACATAAATAACTATGAAAATTGTGACATAGTTTTGGTTACAGACTGACTGACAGACACATAATCTCCATTATAATAAGATATGTTATCTTATAATGTCATTGTTAAGTGCACTTTGGTTGGAGATTCTGGACAGCAAATTTCCAATAACTACTTTTATACTGAAATACTTCTATGAAGAGATTTCTTATTGATTGGTAATCTCTTTGATTCTTGGCAAAAATTTGTGTTCTTCTTAGTGATTGGAAACAAGTTTTTTTTCTCCATTTTTGTAGGTTGGTTGGTTGATTGGTTTAATGGCATATCAACCCTTGTGGGTTATTTAATGCTAAATCTTGTTTTTATATATATATATACATATATATATATATTATATATATATATCAACCCCTCTCTACTAGCAGTATGTGACACTCTGTTTATAATTTCAATAAGGTAATTAAAAAAATCTATTTATAATTCTAGTTTATATATATTTACCAACCCTCTCTACACAAGCAGGATGGGTCACAAGGTCAATTTCTTAAGTGGAGTTTAACAGGTTTTCCTTCTCCTAGACTGGTTACCTAGCCATGGTTAAAGAGCCCAGTCTACCCCACTATTTACTCATAGCTGGAGGGAGAATAGATGGATGCATACCTTTCCCAAGAATATTAGTAGTATGTGAAATGCAAATAGCCTTGTCTAGGATTTGAATTTGGGTCGACGAGTCCATTTCGTACGACTCTAACCATTACACCAATTGCCTTGTTTTTTTTTTTAATGATATTTCAGAAATAATTTTCATTAACTTCCTGGGTATTAATAAATTTGTAACTTTGTGTGTATTAATAAATTGGTAGAAATAATTTTCATTAACTTCCTGGTTATTAATAAATTTGTAACTTTGTGTGTATTAATAAATTGGTAGAAATAATTTTCAATAACTTCATCTTCATTAATAATTACTTGTGGTTTAACCTCAGCCTTCTAGCACCTATAGAATAAAAAGGGATTCCCTTGACTATCTCTTGCTATCCATCCCTATCAGCTATTGCTCTTGGTAAGTCTTCTGGACAGCATCTAGTGTCCATACAGAGCTGATGAATCTTTTACTAGTTATGCCATAAATGGTGTGTCCATGTGTAGGAGTCCATACGCGAACATTGCTTCTATGATTATTCAATGTTGTGAATAATCAATACACAGTAAGAAATACATGCTCCCCTTTTGAAGAAATAACTAACCACTATAACTGCAAAGGTTTATAATGCCTTGCTACTCAATCGTATTGGACTCAAAGTTGAGAAAATTCTTTGGAAAAATCAGAACGGTTTTCAGATTTTTACTATTTGTTGGATAATCAGAGGAGTAGGTGCACCGGAGGCATCTGGCACTGGAAAATGGTGGTTACTTTTGGTTCTCTAGTTCCTGCATCTGCTGAATAATCTGTGGCAAACAAGTACCTGCATGCAGAATTTTAGGGGACCACTTTTGTACTTCCTATCCCTTGAGGAATGGTGCCACAAGACAAAACAAAAAGTGACACAAAATCTGTCCTTTAAAAACCGAATAATTTAGAAGTAAAACTTTATAACAGCCCACCATATTCTAATGATTATCATGCTGGTTTCACAGATTATTACTATAGATTAGTAAATTCAGTCTTCATTTGGTACTCCATATCTGAGGCCTTGTGCCATAGCTAATCTATGTTTAGTAAATAACTCTGGAAGAACCATTTTAAGCAAAAACCAACATTCTTTGAATAATATGAACATGTTTGGGCTGATGTTAATATCTATTTGAAACAGTTTTTTGTCCAAGAACTTATAAAGAAAAAAAAGTATAATTTAATGAATCTATATTTATATTGTCGATTAGTAAATCATTGGTATGTTTAATTTCTTTCTCATTAGTCATGTTCACTAATAATAATATGTTAATGAGCAGCAATCAGTGCCAATTGGCTGATATTTTTGTAGTCTTCAATTATGTTTTATTGATTTCAACGTGAATGTCAAAAACAGTTATAATAGAAAGCAAAATATTGGACAACATTCTAATGTTCAACTCTTGAATGGTGGAGAAAAGTTTCTTGGTTATATTGTCAATTTTTTACTTTCAGGAATTTTTCTTATAAGTTTTCCATCAATAATTAAATGGAAATTTGTTTTTCTTTGTGGTCCATTGTTGTTATATTGCCTTCTATACTCCTCCTTCTTATACTCCTCCTTCTTCGTATACTACTATTCATATTTATCTTCTTGTTGTTGTTATCTTCTATTTCTTCTATTTGGGCTGAATCCTCTTTGGTCTGGGATCTCTTGGGTTGGTCTTGAGCGTTTATTTCAAAACCCAAAATCCAACCAATCAACATCCTCTCTTCTGATCTTCTAGACTTGGTGTTTCTTGGGACTTCTTGGTTGCTTGTTTATCTTTGTGTCCATTCTTTTATTCTTACAAATGAACACAAAACTTGGTATATTCTTAGACGTCTTTACTTCAAAATCCAAGTTCCCAGAGATAACTAACATGCATGGAGAGAAATAGCTCACAGGATAGATGCTATTTTGCATCTGTCTCCTTCACTGACTGAGCTAAATCTCTAACTAACCCGTTCTCATGGTTGGGTGGTTACACAACAAAACCACTTGATCAGAGAACTGCTAACAGGTTATCTAAAGGGTCAGGTCATGTCTATCATTCTGACATGAACCCATGCATTGGTTTTTACTGGTTATTTTCCATGAATGTTTGTCTAGCTAAATTACCAGTTAATTTTTTAATTCTACACTTACTGTACATAATTAATAGGGTACCTATTAATTATTTAACATTATTATAAAGATGGTTTAGCTCAGTCAGTAGAAAATTCGCTGAGTTCAATACCAGACCTTGCTAACTCAGCGCATAAGTAGCAGTTTGGGTAATCTGATCTGTGTGGTAAAGTATTTGGGTGCCCCAACTCAGCAAAAACAACCTTCCTGGTGTAGCATAAGCAAAAAGGAGATAAACTCCTTTGCTGTTCAGCTGATACCAACAATAGATCACTCTGCCAACTTTTTTATTTTACTTTTATAAAAAAAATCAATGTATGTAAATTAGAAAATGAAAAGACCCCCCCCCTCCCAAAAAAAAGAATTCAGTAAGTCACAAATGTATGAAATATATGTATTAATCTATTTCATACTTTGCTACAATTAGTATATACTTGTCGTATGTATAAAGCATCTCATCATGGTGTAAAGGTGAGCAAGCTAGTCTCACAACTCCATTACTACTAAATAGCACTGTAGGCATAATCTATGCACATTGTATTACCTCTGTTTCTGGTGGTTGGGGCTGTAGAATATGCCAATAGAGAGGTAAAAACAATCACCCCCCCACCATGGGGTTGACTATGGATGGCGACCCATGATACCTTAAAGAAGGTATCCTGGTGGCTAAGCAGTCCATGACATGCAACACTCCACTTTGGCCCTTACTTAGGCTAGACGGGCGGTCAGAGAAGCCTTGTTTGATCAATTGGCTGGTCACGTCAAGCCCTAGCATCTGTATGATTGTCCCAACCCTATTTCCCTTATGGCAGACCCCCAACACTTTTTATCATATATCTGCTAGAAAACGGTGACTGAGGGTTTTTAGGGTATGACATTAAACTGTATCCAATGGTGAAGTTCCAGTTCTGGAGCTCTGGGATGTGTGAAGTGCTCCTTTATCACCATTACTCTCAGGTCCACTCTGAACTGGAGTGGTAGTACTTGTTAGAGTCTCATCTATGGGTTAAATAGAAAAATGAGTTTTAAAAAAAATTGAGTTTTCAATACTCATCAAGAATAAATAAAACAAAATGTCTTCAGCACAAAATAACCCATCAAGGGTTGACATGAGATAAAATCCAACCAACCAAACCAAACCTCTTTCTCTGTGAATGTTGATCAACAATGTTGATGCTGTTGAATCCATCTCTTCTACCCTCCCCAGTTATGAGTAAATAGTAGGGCAGACTAGGTTCTAAATCCTTGGTTAGATAACCAGTTTCAGAGAAAGAAGTCTCTGAATTCAAATAGATCTTGTCACTTCTTATGGTGGTAGGTTTGGGTAAATATAGTGTTGTTAGTGTAAAATTAAATTTATCAAATTATATTACAGTATAGTCTACTGGCCGGTTTAGCTCAGTCGGTAGAGCGTCTGCCTAAAAACCACAAGGTTCCTGGTTTCATACCAGCCCTTGCCAACTCAGCATATGAGTAGCACAGGGATCTGTGTGGTAAAGTAAGGAGCTGATGTGGCGCTCCACCTCAGTTGCAAAACAATCTCCTTGGTCTAGCACTAGTGAAGAGGGGATAGACTCCTTCACTGTCTAGCTGATACTGATTTTAGGCCACCCTGATGACTTTTTTTATAGTCTATTTTATTTGTTTGTTTTTTTGTTTTTTTGTGAGATATGATCAACAGTATTAAGAGTTAAGTTTAGGTTGGTGGCTGGAGATATTTTCAGTTATTCACTTTTGCAGGAGTTGTGTATCTTAGAGTCAAGAGTATTTACACGTTTGATCTGTAAATTGTGTTATATTGACATTTTTAAAGGTTTTGTCTTACGAGGGGGGGGGGCACTCCTGTTAATAATTGGTACAGTTGCACTTCTGGCCTTCATTTGTTTGGTTTCTTTTGTCATATCAACCTTTGTGGGTCATTTAATGCCAAAGCATTCTTGTAGAAGAACAGTAGTGGCACAATTTAACCAATATCTAAGGGATGAGTGGGGTGCATCTGTTACGATTTGTGTAGCCATTTTAGTGCTGTAGTTGAAAGTAGTTTTACAGTGGAGATCCTTTATGGCATAAAGTTTGATCGTTTCTTGTAGTAGAAAGATGTAGTATCAGTTTTAATCCATGTCCGCTGATCTGTCCTGATTTGTATCAGTGTTGATCCTGTCTTGAAGTAGAGAGTTGTATAATCCTCGTCTGTTGGTCTGTCCTTCTCCAGCGAGTAATTCTAGGACAATTTATCAACACCTTTAAATAGTAAATTAAATACATGTTTGGGCATTTTTGATTGGCCAATTCAGCCACCGCTGTTTTTGGAACAGTTTATAAATATAAGTTGTGATCTTCAGCACACCTTATACTAAAAGAATAATCCAACAGTATCCGTTTCCTAAGAGTATTAGTTTGAAAGTGTACGTAATAGCATGACTGGAGTTCAAACTCACTTAATACACTGTTTCAGACCAGCACATTAGCCATTACACCATGGGACTTCACCCCCAACACACCTAACCCACATTTGTAAATAATAATCTAATGACATTATTCTCATTGTGTTTCCTATGGTTCAACATAGACAAAGCTAAAAAGGCTATAAGGTTTGGTTTGGCTTCTTTTTTTAATGGCATATCAACCTTTTTGGGTTATTTAATGCCAAAGCCATTCTTTAGTCTATTATCAGTCCAAAAGTTCATTTCTAGAGACTCAGTCAGTAGAGTACCCTTTAGGAATCATAAGGTTCCTGGTTTGATACCAATCCCTGCCAACTCAGCACGTGAGTAGCTTAGATTGGATAATCTAATTTGTGGGGAGCTGACAATAGGTATGGCACTCCACCTCAGCAAAAAAAGCAATCTCCCTGGTCTTGCGCAGGCAGAAAGGGAATAGACTCACTTGTTGTTCAGCTGATACCAACAATAGGCCACTCCCCAAACTTTACTAATCTAAAAGTGAATGTAATAGCGTGACTGTAGTTCAAACTCACTTACTACTATGTTGCACATTAACCACTACACAACGTGACCTCACCCCCCCTCATTTGTACATAATAATCTAATGACATAATTTTCATTGTTTTTCCAATGGTGACATTTGAAGGTAAGCAAGTGTTTCTTTTTTCTTAGCATTGCTGCATACAATTGTTAATTTCATGCTTTATATCACTTTTTATTAATGTTTGAATGTAAACATGTGTTTGTTAAGGTTGAAAATAAAACAAGTTTTCTTTGCTGAGTTATTGTTAATTTAAATCTTAACAATCAAACCGTGCATTCAATTAATGCTAAAAACAAATTTGTATTTGCTCAAGAAATTTAAGTAGAGGAACTTGCTGAAATGGAAAAATGTTCCTCTAGTTGAAGATTTTATTTGATTTACTTCCCAAAGTTAAAGATTACGGTCAAGTTACACTGGTTCCCACTAGATCACCAAGGTTAAGCAGCAATGAATCTGTTCAATACTGAATTGGGTGACCACTTAAGCAATAGCAGGTACTGTAAGACAATCTGGGTCCTTTGTTTCTCACTAATGACTTGATTTAGCATTAAATGACCTGAAAGGGGTTGATATGCTGTAAAACAAAACAAAACAGACAACCAAATTTAAAACTGAAGTTAAGCAGCAATGAGCCTATTCAATACTGAATTGGGTGACCACTTAAGCAACAGCAGGTACTGTAAGTCAACCTGAGTTCTTTGTTTATCAAAAGGGTTGAGATGCTGTAAAACAAACCAACTGACCAACCAAAAATTTAAGAGAACAAATGCTTGTAAATGACCTGATAATTTAAATGATAATAGGACGCTTCACAGAACTTCAAACCAAACCCTTTATTTAATCCATTGGGGTAGATTGTTCTCATTCCATTAACCCTTACTTGGTATAAGTGTTAAACTATGTTAAGTATTCTATGTTAGTTTCACCTGTAGTTAGGATTAGATCAAAGGAGTTCTAACCTCCTTCAAGAAGGATGTGCATAATATTCATTATGAATAAGACTGGGTATTTAAATGTCCTAATCTATCTATACATATATAAAAGAACACTTGATGTGTATGTGTGTGTGTATGTATAAAATTATGAAAATAAAACCATTAACAACAAAGTATATATATAATATATATATATATATATATATACACACACATTAAATATCACTGATTATTGCTTTATGTGCAGAAATTATGAAGATTTGATTTATATTTGAAGATATTTAAAAATCAAATTATACATAGAAATAGCATTGAAGTTCTACTTAAAAATGTCCAGCATTTGTAAATCCCAAAAATAAACAAATCAATACAGCAGGGGTTTTACCCCCTCCCCTGCCTCTACCCAGTTGATGCTGGGTAGTCACTTCTAGTTGAATATAGAACAAAGAAGTAAATCAGTGAAATTAAAAATCTGTTTGGTTTATAGATTAAGAAGTTGTAAGAAAAGGATCATCATAAAGTCATGTCATCATAAAAAATAAATATTATTATAATGGAAATTATGCGTCTGTCTGTAACTGAAACTACATTACAATTCCATTAGTTATATTCTCAATGGTTATTAATTATTATTTAATCTTAATTAGAATCTTATTTATTAACAAAGTCTCTATAAAAGTCTAGATGAGATAGATTTATGTCAAAACAGTCCATATTATTAAGGTATTTGCCATGCATCCCACTTATGTAGGCATGACACAAGGACATTTTTATGTGGGCCCACTCATGAGCTGAGACTCATGGGTGGTAGGCGCAAAAAATACGTTGATCCAGTCGGCATCCCCCCTCAAGGGGAGCACCT
Source organism: Doryteuthis pealeii (assembly GCA_023376005.1). NCBI lineage: Eukaryota > Metazoa > Mollusca > Cephalopoda > Myopsida > Loliginidae > Doryteuthis > Doryteuthis pealeii. The sequence continues at coordinate 27,770,911 of CM042152.1, forward strand.
CAGGCACTGGGCAATAAACCTAGCCCTGCCTCTTAAATCAAGGGGGCAGGTGTTGTCTGGGGGGATATCCCCCTGGGATCAATGCTATTAACAAACACAGGCCCCGGTGAGCCCTGTTATTAATGGGTATTTGTCTCATACCCCACTTGTATGGGCTGGGCACAAGGCCTTGTTTTAACGTGGGCCCACCCACAAGCCGAAGCTCATGGGTGGGAAAGAACAAAAATTGTGTCGATCCCTTCGGCATTCCCCCTGCAGGGGGCGCCTCAGGCGCTGGGCAATAAATCCAGCCCTGCCCCCAAGGGGGCATGTATTGCCTGGGGGGATAGCCCCCTGGGACCGACGCTATTAATTGAACACACCAGACCCCTGTCCCGAAGGGCGCATTATTAATGTGTTTAAGACTCTGCAATGTGTGTTTTATATTATTAAGAAATGAATGTTTTACATAGTATATGGTTTGAATAATTTGCATAATGGTTTTAATAAAACTGTGTTTAATAAATAATTAATTGGTGTTATTGATTTCTAATATTGTTTTATTCTCAAAAGTATTAAAAGTAATCCTATGTATAATTTTATATTGAAATCAATTAGAATAAAGTAAAATTAAATGTAATCTTTTTGTGTTCGTATTAATTTCATTAGTCTTTCTAATTCAATATAATATTTGATTATATTAAAACTTAGTTTTAATATAATCAAATATTATATTGAATTAGAAAGACTAATCCAAGCTGTGCCTGGAGGATGCATTTATTTTTTTATTTTTTTATTTTTTTTTTTTTTTTTGCTAGTAAAAATTAAAAAACGATAAAAATTTTTGAGGCTTTCAAAATTTATCATGCTTTTGTTTTTCTGTCTTTGTAGTTCATTGGAAAAATGGAAAACACTGGACGTAATCGGAACTTTGACCGTAGAATGACCGGTGCCAGTGTTATAGATGAAGCATTACAAGAAGTAAGTAAATCTATTTCCAATAATGCCTCCTCATCCAAATATTGTTTCATTGTTCAGGTTTTTTGTTCAGTTATAATAATATGTGTGTCTATAAAGAAAAGAGACAGTATCACTAATGTTCATCATTTATATCTCTGGCTTTGTCTTTCTGGAGAAATGAGACCACCCACCCCCTCTCTGTCTCTATGAGGGTTCTGAAAAATTGTCATTTGACCCAAAAGGGAATGACCTATAGCCAAGAAATATACATGCAATTCTACATAGTCATTCATCTTGTTTCTTGGGTTTCTTTAACTTTTGAAAAAAAAAAAAAGGTATTTTCCTTCTTGGTTAGGCTGACAACTTTTCATTACACCCTTCTTTGTGTGTATATGTTATTCCCCACCCCCAGTGTCTGACGAGGAACCACAAGATTCTGGGTTTGATACTGGCTTTTGCCAACTCAGCGTATGAGTAGCACAGCTTGGATCTGGGCAGTAAAGTGAGGAGCTAATGGTAGGTGTGGCACTCAGACCTCATACGCTAAAAACAATCTCCTTTGTCTAGTGCTAGTGAAAAAGGGATAGACTCCCTCTCTGTCTGGCTGATACCAACTTTAGGCTGTCCCAACGACTTTACTTATGTTATCATGAGGTACTAATTCCTTTACTTGAAATTTCAAAATTTCAGGTGTCCCCATGATCATGTTGACACTTGTTATATATATATATATATATATATATATATATATATATATATATTAGTCCTCCACAGACACCATGTTCCAATGTATCATGTCTCCTCAGTGTGGCTAGACATAGCAAGCTACCTCCAGGTGTGATCAAAACTCAACCGATTTATCATCAGTCAGTAACCACTGGGCCATCAGCACTCCTACAAATGTGTATATAACATGTGTGTATATGGAAAAGTAATGAATAAAAGTAAAAAATAAGAAATGTGTGGTTAATTTATTAATATTTGAAAAATAAAATGCTGATGTTAAAACATTTCAATTGTTATATACAACATCAGCATTTTATTTTTCAAATATCAATAAATAATTCTCATTTCTTATTTTTTTGCTTTCATTTATTACTTTTCCATATACTGTCAGGTTCATGTTCATTTCTTCATGATACATGTATTGTGTGTGTATTTATTTGCATATCTGAATATCTTATCTTTTCATATTTCTATATTTACATATCATGGGGCATATTTTCATTTTACTCTAATATATATATATATATATATACACAGGCAGATTGATCAGTGTTGACAAATTATCTAACATTTCCCATTAACCTTGTCTACTCTGACCCAGAGTGGTAGTACCTGTTAGGGTCCCATGTATGGGTTAAATAGATCTAAAAAAAAAAATGAGTATTAGAAAATGTGTTTTAAAAAATTGTGAGTACCCATCAAGAATGAATAAAATAAAAACATCTTCAGTGTAAAATAACCCAATAAGGGTTGACTTGCCGTAAAACCCACCAACTAACCTTGCTGTTATTTCATTCATTTCTTGAAGTCAATCCACCAGGGAAAAATAAAAATAATTTAAAAACCAATAATCACTTTCTATTAATTTTTATTTTATTTCTTTGAAATGGAATCCATTTTGTGAATGAAATTCCACAGGCATTTGGCATTGTGTATGTGTGTGTGTGTGTGTGTGTGTGTGTGTGTTAATATAGCAATGAGTTTATTTAATTATATAAGTAATAACTTCATTGATGTATTTTACAGCTGTTATATAGCTGTTCCTTTTTCCACCCCATTTCATTTTTATTAAAAGTAGGGACTTTATTGTAATTTTCTGTTTAAGCAATTTGTTTCTATTTATGAACTTAAATATCTGTTATGGTATTTGGTAAAAAAGATCTCATTAAGCATTAAAATCATGCATAGACTTTAGTATGAATAATAAGGAAAAGTAAAAAGTTTATTTTTTAATATTTATTGATTAAATGATATAATTCCATAATTAAAATCAATCAATTTTTGGAACTCTCAACAGTTCTTCATAAATAAGTACTAAAAGGCTGTGCATGTTTAAATATCAAGTAGATTTTATGAGTGTAATTTGAATATAATTCTCTTTCTGAAGATTGTATTGTAATTTAATTGTGCAAAAAAAAATTCTTAATTTTTTGGTAGAATGTTTGGGTTTTTTTAAATTAAAAAATCATGAAAATGTTTCAAACCAAGGTGTACCTTTTTTAAAATACTATTTTAAATGTAAACCAAAAAAAAAAAAATTATAATGCAAAAAATTTTACATATATAAAAAAAAGAAAATTAAACGAAAGCATTGTAACTTAAAAACTGATTTTTTAAACAAATATTTTTTCATTTCTTAGAACAAAATATATTAATTTTTAATCAGTGTAATTCAAAAACATTTTGTTTTTAAAAAGAAATAAAGTATTCATAGAATAAACAAATAATTTTCATTTGAATTAATATGCAAAATGTTCCACATACAAATAAGGACACATGTTTAATTCTTAACTTCTTTTTATTGTTATATTTTTTATCACTTTAACTTAACAAGCAGTTAAGAACTCAATTTAAATTTGTGTCATATGTATGGAAAAAAATTTTAACTCATGAGTTTGTCTTACATTTTTTTTAAGATGATATTTTAAATGTAAAGAAAAACAAATTATTCTTAAAATATATGAACTTTGTAATATTGAAATCTTAGCAATTTGATAAGGAATTTTCTAAATTATTTACTCTTGCCCCCTCTTACTCCTCTCTTTGCCATTTCTTTCTCACTTCCTGGTATTAAAAAAAAAAAATTTAATCTGTTTATTTACTGGTTACTTCTGCTAGTGTGTGTATAATATATATATATATATATATATATATATATATCTTATTATAATGGAGATTGTGTGTTTGTCTGTCTGTAACCGAAACTATATTACTATACAAGTCACAATTCCTTTTGTTATTTACATCACATTCTTCATGATTTTATGTTTATTTAATTTAAACCTCAGTTATTAATAAAATTGTTTTACATTATTAATACTGTTGACCATATCAACATGCTAATAACATACAACTGTATTTATATATACAACAAAATAGTGGTTTACAGTGTGAATTGGAAGGCTAATTTGCATATTGATCTTAAAAATTTGATTTTAATAAATATATGCTTAGTATTAATGATTTCTAATTGTTTGGTTTTATATTAATGAATATGAGCAAAAATCTCAGGGATAAATCTTAAAAGAAATCCATTAAGAAGAAGAAATAACTGTAATATTATTCTTTACTTCCTATTTTAACTAAATAGTTAAATTAGGAAAATTTACTAATGAAAGACGGGAGTAAGGGAAAATGATGGAAGAGTTAATTTCAAAGTTGTTCTATTTTTCAATCATACCCCCTCTGTTCCAAATATTTTTATCTGAATTCTTATTCAGTTTCATTAGCCTTTCGAATTTAACATAATTTATTATATTAAAACTTAAAAACTTGCACCCGGAGGGTGCATATATTTGCTAGTATATATATATATAAACAAAATATCAAGAAGATATATTTTTTATATATGATAATATTTTCAAGTTTCATTTTTTTTTGTTCTTGTTAAACCATCTTCTGAGAATTTAATAGTAGATGTTAAATTGTTCATCTGAAAAATATATTTAATGTCTGCTATTAATCACCTGGCATATTATCATAAATGAAAAATACATTCACTGAATATTTTTTTTTCTCCATATTTTTATATTTATATACTGTTGGATTTATTTCCTTTTTCTCTTATATATATATTCATTCAGTTTGTTTATAAACCTGATTGTAAATGTTTGTAATATCTTTCCAGGTATTGGATTATGTAATCCGTGACTTCATAACAACATGGTACAAGGCACTGAGCCTCCATGATGGCTTCACCATAAGTATCCGACAGTGTTTACAGAAAGTTGTCACAACATTTGCCAATAAGTATGTTCATCAGTTTTAATCTTGTTTATTTTATGCAGGACTGTGGAGTCAGAAGCAATTTAGGGGGTCATTAGAGTCTGTGTCAGTAAAACTATACCAACTCTGATTCCAGTTGAATTTACAGTTTATATGGCCCTAGTTTAATCTGTAAAGTTATACAGTGCACACTCATTATGAATAGATTTTTAAAAAATCATAGTTTTAAATCTATCATGAATTAGTTATATAAAGAGGAGTCGGGGTTAGAGGTGCCTAAACTAGAGGAGTTGGATGTTTTGTGTTGGGACTCCACAGTCCTGATCTTATAAGTGAATTTGATAAGTGACTCAAAGTGTTTACTTTTCAAATATGAACTCTCCATTTTCAATGCATTAAAATTCATTGTTCCAGATAATTTCTATGTTTTATTTATGAAACCTGGCCATGAAATAGGCAACATCTTTTCTTATCTTTCCTGGACTTTAACAAAACACTTGGATTTTATTATTATAATTCTAAATATACTGAGATGAAAAACAGATGCTACATTTTAATTCTATCATGGTCAGGAAGAGGTACTCTAAATTTTAGGTAGAACATATACAGGGTGATTGAAAAGTAACTCCCTATTTTAAACTATTTATAATTTATATGGAGGAGCACCATCTTGCATAAAAATCAAGTTTTCCATATTCTCCAAGGCATGGAAAGAATAGGGAGTTACTTTTCAATCACCCTGTATGTTTATGAAAATTATTTTAAAAACTAGAGACCTATTTTTCCTACTTTACTAACAAGCATCTGATTTTTCAAATGAATTGTAATGAAATGAAAATTGTATTTAAAATTCTATCAGAGCTGTTTTTAAATTCTTTTTAGGTCCAAAGAGGTTGAATGGATGCCTTATTTCACTCAAAAGTTGGTGGATGATTTTGCCTCTCATATACGTTTGTACAGACGGTCAAATGAAAAATTGAGGCATTTACCCAAAGATGGTGAGTGGTCTTCTTCATCACTATTATACATTAGAGAAAAGGTTTTAATCATTATTATCATTATTATCATTATTATTACTCGTGAAAAAAATTGACTGTAATGTTTGAATTTTTTTTGTAGAAAAGTGTAACAAAATTAAACATAAACACACAAATATAAACTTATCCACATCCTTTATATATATATATATATATATATATATATACATACACACACCTAAAACTTTATATGTATATATATATACACACATACACACACATACACACATACACTTAAATGTACACAAACACACACACACACATGTGTTTGTGTTTAATTGTGTATACATACATATATACATATTCTGGAGCTCTGGGAAATGTGGAGTATTCCTTCATCGCCATTGCTCTCTGTTTCACTCTAACCTGGAGTGGTAGTACCTGTTAGGGTCCAATGTGTGGGTTATATAGAAAAAATGTGTTTAAAAAAAATCTAGTTTTAAAAAAAAATTGAGTACCCATCAAATGCATTATTTGTATTATTCAGACTATTGTCCTCATCTTTATTGTTATCTGCACTAGAAGAAGGCCGGATGACATATCAGCCGAAACATTGTGCAGATAACAACAAAGATGAGGACAATAGTCTGAATAATACAAATAATACAAATTATTAAACCTCATCTCAAAAATTCAGAGAAATACCATCAAGAAGGAATAAAACAAAACATCTTCAGCATAAAATAACCCAACATGGGTTAGTATTATTCAGACTATTGTCCTCATCTTCATTGTTATCTGTACAACGTTTCGGTCGATGTGCCCTCCGGCCTTCTTCAGGTGTTTCTTATCGGATTTGGGAACCTTCTCAGAACTTTGAACCTAACCCTTCATTCAGTCCAAGGGAGTATCCTGTTCTCATTCTGCTAACCATAGCTGGGGTATAGGTGTTAAGCTGTGTTAATTATTATCATTCTATGGTTAGCAGATACCCCTGTGGACTGAATAAAAGTTTGGGTTCAAAGTTCCGTGATGGCTCCCGATTACGACAAGACAGTTCCCGAGTTTGAAAAGAAGTTTCCTGGGTCTGCCAAGAAATACCTGAAGAAGGCCGGAGGGCACATTGGCCGAAACATTGTACAGATAACAATGAAGATGAGGACAATAGTCCGAATAATACAAATAATACTAATTATCAAGCCTCATCTCAAAAATTCCAAGAAATATCAGCAAGGGTTGACATTGAATAGAGCTTGTTGAAATTATTTTGCACATAGAACATATATTTCTCTTCCTCCCTTTGTCAAATTATACTTACCTTCCAATAAGATCAAAGCATTGTTTTAAAATAAAACAACCTCAATAGTGTTGTGAACTGTAAATTTTTTTTTTTTTTTTTTTTTTTTTTTTCTTTTTCTAATTCTGTCCTTTTTTTTGTTTTTTTTGTTTCAGACAATCCTACACCTGACATTGAAAATATATTCTTTGATCTTGAAGTAGAAATGGAAAGTATGAGTCGTGATTTAGTGGTCACTTCACCCGAGTCAGAACGACGTAAGTATTTACTAAAATCTTTTTAAAAATTGATATTAGTCCAATTTGTAAGCTGCCCTGGGATCAAGTCTCCAATAGGAACCCCAAATCATCAAGTTAAGGAAAGGTTTACATTTTAACTTGTCACCGGTAACTTCCGCTTCCAAATATTTGTTAAGGATCTTAATCAGAAGTTTATGGAGATGTTGCACTTAGGATAAATTAAATAGTTTGTGTTATTATTAACAAACAAAATACACTTTTTTATATTAAAGTAGTTTTTGGGTACGAATGCAGAATAATATTAGAATCGCATTTTACGTATAAATTATTTATACATAAAATGCTATTTATAATAAATAACATTAGATTATGGAAACTGCCCCAAGAAACCTAACCCTAATACTGACCCTAACACTAACCATAGCCCTAGCGACTTAAAGGTTTTGGTTATTTCCATTAAATGTAATGAATTTTTATACGTAATCTAATGATATTATCTCTTGTGCACTATTCTTCATTAGTACCAGTTTTTGATTTTAATTTTAAAAAATTGATTTCGCACTACTGATAAATTAATATTGTTATTATTCCTTTTTTAATAAATACATTTTTTTTTTTTAATTTTGAAAATATTAATTTTTAATTTTATCACATGGTTGGTACACGTAATCAAATTAAAATTCAATAGCAAAATCTTTTTTTAAATAAATACTTTTTAATCAGAAGTTTATGAACATTTTTGAACATCAAAAACAAAACAAAAGACGTTTTTATTCTAAAATAGTTTTTATTTAATCAGAAGAGAAATGCAAATATGTTTATTTAGATAAAAATACAGTTTTTATTTGCAAAATATCTTTTTATGTTTATTCAAATAAAAAGATGTTGTACAGAAATACTATCACACAATTTGTAAAATTTATTTTTTATCAGATACCATATAAGTGCAAAAAATCATCTACTGGTTTGTTTACAAATATTTGAAAGTGGAAGTTATTGGTGACAAGTTAAAATGTGAATCTTTCCTTAACTTGATGATTTGGGGTACCTATTCGGAACTTGATCGCTGCCCTGTTGGTCAGGCTTAGAATGCATTACCTGTATTTTTAATTCATTTTTTTTAATGTATTCATTTTTTTCATGAAGTGTTATTTACTGTTTGCTTTTCTTTGTAGAATATTTGCGAGACCTGTCTGAAGTTCTACTATATTTACTTTTACCAAAGGAAGATTTTCACAATAAATCATTTAGATATGTTGTTAGGGTGAGTATTCCTTAATGCACTCTAAAGATATAAATCTCTATGAAGATGATAGTGTTGTATATTTGATATTGCATATTTATTATGTTATTTTCCTTTTGTTTCTTCAAATTGAGCAATGTTATATCATTATATGGGGCCCAGTTTAGCTCAGTTGGTAGAGCACTTGCCTAGAAATCGCAACGTTCCTGGTTTGATACAGGCCCTCACCAACTCAGTGTATGAGTAGCACAGGGATCTGTGTGGTAAAGTGAAGACCTGATGGTAGGTGTGGCGCTCCATTTCAGGCACAAAAACAATCTTCTTGGTCTAGCACTAGTGAAAAGGAGATAGACTCTCTCACTGTTTGGCTGATACCGACTTTAGGCCACCCCGACAACTTTCATTATAGAATGATGACTTAATAATCTTAGGTATTAATAGTGAAATTCACATTCCCTTGTAAGCCCTATCAATTGGGGCTTTAAAATACACAGACTGCACCTCTGCAGAGGGGTAAGACCCCCCCCCCTCCCCATGAGGCCACCTGTTGGCCATGATTGGTGAACTATGATGCTTAAGGATGGAACCCTAGTGACTGAACAGTACATGCAACACTCCACTTTGACCTTTACTAAGGCTAGATGGTTGAAGAGGGACCCCTCCGATCAATGAGCTGGTCACATCAAGTCCTAGCACCTATATGATTGTCCCAACCCTATTGCCGTTATGGCAAGCCCCAACCCTTTATATCATATATATGCTAGAAGGCGGTGGCTGGGGGTCTTATTGTCCTGGATGAATGTTAAACTCTATCTGATGGTGAAGTTCCAATTCTGGAGCTCCGGGGAATGCAGAGTACCCTTTCATCACCCTTACTCCCAGGTTCACTCTGGCCGGAATGGTGGTACCTGTTAGGGTCCCATCTATGAGTTAAATAGAAAAAAATGTGTTTAAAAAAAATGTTTTAAAAATAAATAATTGACTTTTAAAAAATCAAGAATCTATAAAACAAAATATCTTCGGCATAAAATAACCCAACTAGAGTTGACATGCTGCAAAATCCAACCAACCAACCATGAGTTGGTAATCATTGGAAATTTAGGTAGCGTAGTGGTTATTAGTGCAGAAAATGAAATCAGCAAGCTGAGTTCAAATTCTAGCTGAAACGGTTTGCATTCATTCCACATTAATGCCCTTGTATAAATCCATCTCTTTTTACCTCCCACCCCAGCTTTTATAGATAATATAGTTTGTATTTATCAACCCCTCCAGACATACATACACACCAACTGCCCTTTTTTATATATGTATAGTTAGATAAATAGTAAATTGAATCCCTTGTTAAAAACTTTAAAAGTTTTGTAATTTTCAAAATCTAATGGGTGAAAAACATGCTCCATGCTCCCTTTAATAAGCACAAAATATTTGGTAGCTATAACTCTGGTCATCTTTGAATCATGTGATAATAGACAAATGCATAAAAAAATATTTGGATAATTATAGTAAGGTATTTACTACTACATAGGGGTCGGTTTAGCTCAGTTGCTAGAGCAACAGTCTTGGAATCGTGAGGTTTTGAGTTCAATACCAGTCCCCGCCAACTCAGTGTATGAGTAGCACAGATTGAGTAATCTGATCTGTGCAGTAAGGTGGAGAGCTGACGGTAGGTGTGGTGCTCCACCTCAGCAAAACAATCTCCCTGGTCTAGTACTAGCAAAAAGAGGATAGACTCCCTTGCTGTCTGGCTGATACCGACAATAAGCCACTCTGCCGACTTTATACACTACTAGAATGTAATTGTTGTTCAAATTGAAAATGCAGATAAATAAATAATTTTCTTAAAATTTTCTCTTCTTGTCACTATCTATTTATCTTTTCTTTTCTTTTTTTTTTTTTTTTTTTTTTTTTACAGGAAGTATTAGTCAATGAAATATTTATACCTACAGTGGATCTATTGTCTGACCCAGATTATATTAATCAGACTATGTCATGGTTGGTAAGTACCATACACATCCCTTTTTTTTTTCTTTTTTATCAAAAAAATTCTTGTCAAATGATTTGTGACAAAGGAGCAGATATAAAACAATGAAATTTCACCATTAACTTGTATAATTCTTAAAACCCTTTAGAGAGCACTCATTGTGTAATGGTTATCACCATAGGAAATGGAAATGGTGACCAGAGTTCAAATCTTGGATGAGATGGTTTGCATTTCACATAGTGCTAATACTCTTGGGAAAGGTATGAATCTTAACTATTCTCCCTCCAGCCATGGATGAATAATAGAGCAGACCTAGCTCTTTAACCTTGGTATGGCAACTAGTCTAGGAGAAGAAAAATGCTGAATTCAAACCTGTTAAACTCTGCTTAAAAATTACTGATAAATACCTAAATCTTAAAACCCTGTGGATTTTACTTTACTTTTTAATATTTTGCGAGCTACTCCTAAAAGGATTAGGTCAAAATTATGTACCTGCATTAAAAAATGCTGAATATATTTATTTATATATGTACCGAGTATACTTTATACATACTATAGTATATTTTTATGTACTTTGCATCACTACATGAACTCTTCCAGCAAAATACAATTGAATATGTTTATGGTCACTACCTTACTCTGATGAATTGCATTGAATGAAGTCAGAGTTAAATAGTCCATATATTAACTATTGATAGTCAGCCTCAAACAGTCTTCTTCAAAATGATCATCAGAATCATAATAGGACTTAATAATCTTCTTTTTTGAATGTGTATATGTACTTTTTTGTATGTGTATATGTACTTTTTTTGTATTTTTTGTGTTCATATGTACTTTTTTGTAGCAGTTTTTTTTTTTTTATGTTCATCTGTACTTTTTTGTAATTTTTGTATGTGTATATCCTTTGCAAATCATTTAACTGTTATTTTTCTTCCCAAGTGTTTCTGAGTTTTTGTTTTTATTTCTTGGCAGTGTAAAGAACCGACATTCAATAATGAGAATTTCATGACTGTGATAAAGACAACGGATTCTATTGAAGAATTGGAAGCGGTCAAAGAGATGGTTAGCCGGGACATTGCCAGATGGAGGACCAAAGATACAGGCGGCTCCGATGGTGAATGTTTGGCACATGCAATTTTTCTTTCCTAATTATCATTTTATTTTGGTTTTATTCACAGTCTATCTGCTTGATAAATTTTCATGTTCTTAAAGTCAGTTTTAAAAAAACAATTGAGTACCTATCAAAAATGAATAAAACAAAATATCTTCCGCATAAAATAACCCAACAAGGTTTGACATGCCATAAAATCCAACCAATCAACCAACCATTCAAACTTTGCTCCAAGATGCAGATATCCGATCGTTCCATTAAAAGAAAAGCTGTTATTAGTTGATATATTTATTTACTAAGCTTAACTGGTAGAGTCCATCCCTCTCCAGGTCTTTAACTGGTTTGAATTCAGAGTTTTCCTTTTCTAGACTAGTTGTCATACCAAAGTTAAAGAGCCCAGTCTGCCATACTATTTACCCATAGCTAAAGGGAGAATAGTTGAATTTGTACCTTTTACCAAAGGTGTTAGTGCTATGTGAAAGGTGAACAGATTTTAACTTGTGTAGCAAAGTCCACTTCCTATGACAATAGCCATTACGCTACAAGCGCCTCTATAGTACTGAAATAATATACATTAAAGATTTTAAATTACTATTTAAACCCTCATAACAGTAAAATACATATTCTTTATTTATATAAAAAGTGACATTCTCCTATATTGTCATCTACAATGTTGCACTCCAGCATGTTAGGTCAGAGAGACCCTCATCGATCAATTGGCTGGTCATGTCAAGCTATAGCACCTATATGATTATCCAACCCTATTGCCCTTATGGCAATTCCCAACCATTTTTATCACATGTGCTAGAAGGCACTGGCTGACTCAGAGTGGTAGTACCTGTTAGGGTCCAATATATGGGTTAAATAGACAAAAATGAGTTTTAAAAATGTGTTAAAAAAAAAGTTTAAAAAAGAAAAATTGAGTACCTATCAAGAATGAGTAAAACTAAACATCTTCGGCATAAAATGACCCAACAAGGGTTGACATGCCATAAAACCCAATTAACTAACACGTTAGCCATTATGGCACAATCCTCCCCTATGTTTACAAGTTCACAGGATTAAATTCAGTTTTGATCATGTGACCAATGATTTTCTAATATAGGAACCTATAAGAAACGATTGTGTGTGTTGTGTGAAAGCATTACACTATTGTTTAAAACTTAATATTTCTTTGTATGGTTTATTCATCTTATTTATATGGAAGAATAATTCTCTCTTTAAGTTGTATTCTCTGCTTTGACAATGAAAACAGCTGCAAAGTAATGGGCAATTAATTTCAATTGAGACTTTGTAATATAATCTGGTAATTGATCTGAGAATCAATCTACGTTTAATTTGCCCATAGTGTTGCCCATAATGTTTTATACAATAAGGAGAAGAATGGGAGCAAATAATTTCAGTGCATCTTGCCCTCCCCCTCTCCTGCCTCCTCTCCCCACAAGGTAATTTACAATCACTTATATCCTCATGATGATTACCAATTGACTTTATCCTTAAATGGTTGTTTGGTTGGAATATTTAATGGCAGATGTGTTGACCATAATTTTATTTACACTCATCACTAACAGCATCATCATCATCATCATCATAAAGTTGTACTACCTATTCCCTTGACTTTCTCTTGCAATCTGTCCCTATTTTTTTTATAGCCATACCTTATGCGTTTGTATATATTGTTGATTGATGTGATTATACTCATGGTCATATACTTATCTTCTATCATCTCGGAATTGTTGCTATCTGTCGATTCTCTGCCATTTTTGATCTTGGCTGGTTCTAAGCTGGTTTCTTCTGGATCTGGGATTTTTCCTCGAAATCATTAGGCTAACTTTTAGCTAATCATTAAGCTACACTTACCATACATAATTAATAGGCTACCTATCAATTATGTAACTCTATTTGACATCGTTCTTGGCAAGTCCTCTAAATGGTAACCAGTGTCTGTCCAGAGCTAATGAATGTAATTTTTTTTGCTGCTCAGTCAACAATCATGTGTCCATGTGTAGGAGCCCATAAGAGAACATCACTTATGTGTTTGTTCTTACTTATCAAGTAGTGCTCAGCATGTCTTATTCATCTTATTTGGATGATTTGTTAGTTGGGAGTTAAGTTGTTCAAAAGAGTATGCAGCATCCTGAATAAGGCTGTCTGTATTTTCACATAGGGTTGTAATACCCTTGGGAAAGGTATGCATCAAACTATTCTCCTTCCAGCTATGGGTAAATAGTAGGGCAGATTGGATACTTGCTATGGCAACTGGTTTAGGAGGAAGAAAACTCTGAATTCAAAACCAGACCTAGAAAGGGATGGGCCTCACCAGGCTATTCCTGTTCAAGGCACACTACATGAGTATTGCCCCCACGACCCAACCAGGTTATGGATATGTTGCACTTGGTATTACCGTAACATTTTTTTTTGTGTGTTGTGTGTGTGTGTGTGTATGATAATATATATATATATATATATATATATATATATATATATAAGTACTGTGGAAGCACATAGTTGATACTGTTATTACAGATTTTGACCAATGTTTTTAAAAAAAATGCTGTTAATATTGGCTGGTTTAAGATGTTGTTAAAAAAAAAAAGAAGTAAGTTGGCGGAGCGGCCTATTATCAGTATCAGCTGGACAATGGGGGAATCCATTCCTTTTTCACTAGCACTAGACCAGGAAGAATGTTTTTGCATCTGAGGTGGAGTGCCACACCTATCGTCAGCTCCCTACTTTACTGCACAGATCAGATTACCTATCTGTGCTACACATATACTGAATTAGATATGTATAGATAGTTGGATGGTACTGAAATGTAAATGTATGCCACCTTGAATGGATTTATTCTAATTTAAATTTTTGATTTAATATTCATTTCTCTTACTGTTCCAAATCATTTTCATATTGTTTTTTTGTTTTTTTTGTTCTTTTTAAATTTAATTCTTCATTTTATTTTCCAGATACTGTGATAAAGCAAAATCTGAATAGTTTGCGATTTGTTCAGAGTGTGTGTGATACAAGAATAAATTGTCTTCTGGATGGCCAGATAGATCCTGATATGCAGAATGAGGTAAGTATCTTAAATACTTATGTTTGGTGAGTTGTTCATAACATAAGGGTTGTTGGTTTAAGCTGACAGATTTATTCAATTTGGGGCCCCCACACATATATGTGAAATGAGTTTTTCAAAACTAAAACTCATTAAAACCTACCTACAGCCAACAATTTCATAAGAGAGTCTAAATAATTTGGTAATACTATGTATGGAAAATGACATTACGCAAACTATTGACTTTAAAATAATTTTGTTTGGTAGAGGGCGCCACTAACGATTTTCTAATTGGGCCCGACACTTCCTTTTTTGTAGGCAGCCCTGTCAGCTGGGGCTTTAGAATACACTGACTGCACCTCTGCATAAGGGTTAGAACCCCCCCCACCCACTCAATGGGCCCACCTGTTGGCCATGGGTGGTGACCCATGATGCTTAAAGATGGAATCCTGGTAGATGAGCAATCCATTACATGTAACACTCCACTTAGATCCTTTCTTAGGCTAGACGGGTGGTCGGAAAGGCCCCCTCAGATCAATTGGCTGGTCATGTCAAGCCCTAGCACCTATATGATTGCCCCACCCGTATTGCCTGTATGGCAAGTCCCAACCATTTTTATCATATGGGTGCTAGAAGGTGGTGGCTGAGGGTCTTCATGTCCTGGGAATGATATTAAACTCTATCTGATAGTGAGGTTCCAATTCTTGAGGTTTGGGGAATGTGAAGCACCCCTTCATCACCATTGCTCCCAGGTCCACTCTGACCCAGAGTGGTAGTACCTTTTAGGGTTCCATCTATGGGTTAAATAGAAAAACATGAGTTTATAAAAAAGATTGAGTGTCCATTAAGAATGAATTTATTTCAAAATGTTGTCTGCATTAAATGACACAAATATTAACTTACAAATCATATGTATAAAAAAAAACAAAAAAAAAGATTTGGCATTAAATAACCCATATTATATGCCATAAAAAAATTAAAAAATTTTTATTATTTTTTCTATTTCAGGAGCCGGAATTCTGTAAAGCCCAAAATTTATTTGTGTTAACTCTTGAAGATATCCTTAACAACAACATTGCTCTGTCTGTCTTTATTGGTAAGAAGAAATCTTCTCTCTCTTTCCTAATTGGTTATTTCTTTTGGAATTTCAATGAATTAAGCTGTTGTTGTTTTTTGTTGAAACATAGAATTGATTTATATTTAACTAGAAGTGACTACCCAGCATCAACTGGGCAGAGGTGGGGTGGGGGTAACTCTAGTGTATTGATTTGTTTACTTTTCGAGATTTACAAATGCTGGACATTTTTAAGTAGAATTTCAATGCTATTTCTGTGTATATTTTAATTTTTAGATATCCTTGAATGTAAATCAAATCTTCATAATTTTTGCACAAAAAGCAAGAACCAGTGATGTTTAATGTATGTATTGTATATATATATATATATATATATATATATATATGGGAATGACGTTAAACTCTATCTGATGGTGAGGTTCCAGTTTTGGAGGTTTGGGGAATGTGGAGCACCCCTTCATCACCATTGCTCCCTAGTCCACTCTGACCCGGAGTGGTAGTACCTGTTAGGGTCCCATCTATGGGTTAAATAGAAAAATGTATTTATAAAAAATTGTATTATCCATTAAGAATTGATTTATTTCAAAACTTTATCGGCATTAAATGACCCACTGAGGTTGATATGCCATAAAACAAAACCAAACCGAACCAAATTTTATTCTAGTTAATAATTTACTTTTTTTTCTCTTTTTCAGAATACATGACCAGTGTTGGTGGGGAGCAGTATTTATTTTTTTACCTAAATGTTGAAGTAAGAATTTTATAATTAACATAGTGTTTTTTGGGGGTTCTTTTGTTTTCTTTATAGTAATCAATTTAAAGATATAATTATTGCTCCATTAAAGATACGAGATAAAATCCTATGGCATAGTGGCTAATATGCTGGATTGTGACATAATAGTAAGCGACGAGTTCAAAATCTAGTCACGCAATTACATTCACTTTCAGTCTAATACTCTTGGGAAAGCTATAAACCTCTTTTTCTCCCCAGCTATGGGTTAAATAGTACCACTAGTGTTCTTCTACAAGGATGGTTTTGGCATTAGATAACCCATGATATGCCATTAAACAAAACAAAACCAAAGACCCGCCCTGTTGGCTGGTGCAGTAGAATACACCAACTGCAACTCTACAGAGGGGTAAAATCCCCCATTGAGGCCCCCTGTTAGCTGTGAGTGGCAACCTATGATGCTTAAAGATGGAATCCTGATAGCTGAGCAGTCCATGACATGCAACACTCCTTAGTCCAGATGAGCAGTCTGATTAATTGGCTGTTCATGTCAAGCCCTAGCACCTATATGATTTTCCTGGCCATATTGCTCTTATGGCAAACACCCAACCCTTTTTATCATATATGTGCTGGAAGATTGTGCCTTGAGGGTCTTAGTATCCTGGGTATTATGTTAAACTGCATCTAGTGAAAATCCAATTCTGGAGTTCTGGAGAATGTGGAGTACCCCTTCACTGCCATTATTCCCATGAGTTTTAAAAAATCAAGTTTAAAAAAAAATTGAATAGTCAACGAGAATGAATAAAACAAAACATCTTTGGCATAAAATAACCCATCAAATGTTGACATGCCATAAAATCCAACCAACCAATGACATGAATATTATCTTGGTATTTGTTTTTTTTTCTATTATGGTCAAAAACTGGGATTAGATATTAGTTTGATATTGACTTCCTTGTTTAAAATCATCATCAAAATTTTAAAATGAAATTTAAATTATTTTAATCTTATAAATTTTGTCCCACCTATGTACTGGTTAGCAAGCTATTATGAAATAGTCAGTTTGATACTCACTGAATGCCTCATATTTGTGACTGTCACATCTTACCCATGGCAAATGAGTTGGGTAAATACCCTTTCACATCAACTAATTTATCACCTATCAGACAATAAAAAAGCCCCTATTTATTATGAAATGCAATACCATTATTACTATTAATATTGATGATAAATAGTAACTAGCAGGACCTGAGCATGTACCACGGTATGATAATTTAATTATTATGTTTGGTGTTTACTTAAGAGCTATTGCTAAATAGTTCAATATGTAAAAAGTAAAATAATCTTCATTTAACGCTTTTCATCTTTTCATTTGAAACAGATTAGCATTATCTCTTCCATGTGCTCACCCTCTATATCTTTCCCCTACTCTTTCTCATATTTTTTTCTGTATAGCATGTCTTTTTTCTTCCCTTTCTTTATAATAAAAACGGAATGGTCCATTTACCTGAGAAAATAAGAATTCGGGGGATAAGCAACACCAGATAATCTGGATTCAGATTTTTGCATTTCATCTTGGATGATTTGGACAGTCTCATTTTTAACCAGAGGGTGTTGCAAGATGATAACTGTCATACAATTAAAGAACACAAGCATAGTTATAACCTCAATGATCTGTAATAGGGGTTCGTTTTGATAGGATAGTTGTTCTGTAGAAACAGTTTGTTGGATCGGCGGATCATTATGCCTCCTGGCATTTTGTAAGTCAATCCTGATAACTGGGGGGAAAAAAATCATCATTAAGCTGTATTTACCAAGAGAACAAACGAAACATTAATTTTTTATTTTCCTTTCCTCCTTCCCTTTACAAATGGGTACCTACTATTACAATTCTGGTTGCCATTTTTGATGTTTAGGTCTCCTATTGGTTAATCTAATGGGAAAAAAAGGGGGTTGTAGAAAGTCTTATTGTATACTTTGCAATCCTAGGTAGAACAAGAGTCTACTTGTAGCAGAGAATCCAGTCATAGTCCGTCTGGTATTAAGTCTATTTAGCAACTGATTCTAGGACAGTTTCAAAAGATCTTAAATGTTCAAATGCTTTTCTGGGCTCATTTCTGATTGGCCCATTTTATTGGAAGTGCCTACAACTGCTATTGATAAAGCCTATAAATAAAAGTGGTGACTTCTCGTATATCTTATACCTGTGATAATCTAATATTATTTTTATTATTACATCATCTGTATTTCTTTTATATTAAATATATTTTCTTTTTCTTTTTGTCTGTTTTTAAAAAAAAAATTTCCTATTGTTTTATTTCTATAGGGTTTCCGTGCTGCTGCTGAGGAGCAAATTTCCGCAGCCCATGAACAGAAATTGTCCGAGGGAACTACAGAACCTGATCTTGAATCTTTACGCAGGGCAGCAATGATAATTTTTGAACAATATCTCTCCGAAAAGGTACAAGACAAAAATCTACTTCCTCTCTTCAATTATTTTCAATAGATAATAAGATAATTATTTAAAATAATTATTTATTATCAAAATCTATTATTATATATTTATAAGAAGTCAAAAATACACCTGTTCTTAACTATTTTCAAAAGAAAATTTTTTTTTTTTTCATTTACTGTTACTGTTTTTCCAATCAACGAATTCACCTGTGACAAGAGAATATGAAATTCACAAGTGGTCCTCAAACCCTGCATGCATATCCAGGTCAAGGGAAGGAGATGCCGCAGATTTTTCACAGATGCAGTGACAAGCATGCCAAAGTTGTTGATTCCTCACGATGATGGAACGCCCTTTGCCAGAGCCCCATTTTGGCCAGGTTGTGGCCCTAATAGCACTAGGTGCTAGACCTGTCCACCTTGTGTGACCCTACCAGGAAGTTCCTGACAGCATGGCTCTAACACTACTAAGTTTATACGTCCCTGTCGTGATGAGGAGGAGTTGGATTTTAGAAATAATGTGCTAGATGGCTGTTGAGCAAAGAGCTTTTTCCACCCTTTTATAGGTCTGGTTTTTTGTCCTGCAGAATGTCTGTTTTCATTTATCAACAAGTCAATATAAAAATATTCATAAAGAATCCTTTCATCCCAAATATTGTGAATATTTTTAATCTTTTTCATTTCCAAGATTCCATGAGTGTGTATAAAGTCTCTACATTTCTCTTGTGCAATGGGCTGGAAATAGCTTTATTCTTAAAAAAAATGTTATCACTGTCATGTTAACAACACTTTTGTTACATTGCTTTGTTTTTTGTTACAGTAACGTATATAAAAAATTTGGCTTGTCATAATAGATTTCAGCTTAATGTCATATCATGCTAACAACAATTTTGCTACATTGTGTCTTTTCTTTTTGTTTGTTTGTTACAGTAAAGCAGTAAAACAAAGTTTGTCTTGTCATAATAGATTTCAGTCTCATATTGTAATGTATTTAAAAACAACTCAAGCTTTACAGTTTGTTTTGATTTGAGATTTCCAAATTAGAAAATTGTGAAAGATTTCTTCCTTTTAAGGATCAAGTTTTATTAGAATGAGATTATTCTCATGTTAAGAGTAGGATGATGATGATGATGATCTACCTGAGTGAGAAAATTTTTGAATCATTTGGATTTGTCTGACTTGTCCTCATCTTTATTGTTATATAGACAACGTTTCGGCTGATATGCCCTCCAGCCTACATGGAAATTTGAACCGAACCCTTTATTCAATCCATTGTGGGCAGACCATTCTCATTCTGTTAACCATGACTGGGTACAAGTGTTAAGCTATGTTAAGTATTCTATGTTATCATCGCCCTTGGCCAGGATTGAACCTGCAACCTACAGATGATTGTCATTTAAACTGCATTAACTCAACCCTTATATCTGTTGTGCCATGTGTCAAGAAAAAAGATGATAATGATTTTCATTTTGTTTTTGTTTTATCTTCCAGGCAACATCAAAGATTCGAGTCGACCCAGATATTTGCCGGAGAACAATGCAAAATATTAAAAGCAAAATGCTGACAGAAGATGCTTTTGATGAAGTTCAAAATAAGGTACCTTTCTCAATACCCCCCCCATTTGAAATTCAAAATAAGGTATCTTTTTCTCATCCCTCACCCCCATTGTATTTGAAGTTCAAAATAAGGTACCTTTTTCTAAAATTTGTATTTGGATATACAGCTAGTCTAATTTTCATCAGTTATGCTATTGCAAAAGCATCTACTTTGGGAATTTTATCATAGTAATTAACTTTCTTAATTTACTAGAAAACAGCAAATATATATTTTTATCAAATGCTTATTGTCCTGGGTATGGCGTTAAAATCTATCTGATGGTGAAGTTCCAGTTCTGGAGCTCTCTTCATCGCCATTAGTCCCAGGTTCACTCTGACTCGGAGTGGTAGTACTTGTTAGGGTCCATCTATGGATTAAATTGAACAAAACTTTATTTTTATTTTTGTGTCTGTCCGTAACTTCTGTGAGGATAAATTACGGTAATGAAATTTGTTGGAATATTTTATTTTTACTTATTATTTAGTACATGAAAATAACAAACTTAAAAGACTGTAAAATTAATTGACAGGGATTTTTAAAAAAGCTGAAATTTTGCATATGTATACTGCATTTAAATGCAGAAAACACTAAAATACAATAATATGATTATAACCCCCCCCCATATTAATTGTGGATGAGCAGATTCCCTACCCCCACGAACAAAGCGTGTCCAAATATGTTTGGCCTGTGGGGAGGAGTGTGGCGAGTGACCACAGAAATAGAACTCGCCACCTCCTTGTCGTGAGGAGTGACGCGTAGTTGAAATACTGTTGAATATAGAAATTCCGCATGAGCAGTGCAGAGTGTGAGTAGCCCGGATGTAAACAGTTACTGATTATTTATGGCCTACCCTCCCAGTCCAAGGGGAAGAGAAATTGGTATTCGGATCTTGCTATCAAGAAGAGAGGTGTGCGTAGTACTACTGGAAGATTGTTGTATACAGAAGACATTGGCAGTTGGGAGAGCGGTGCACACACCTAAAGAGACTAGTGAGCACTTGTGTCAGACTTGATTGTAGACCCCCCTTCAACACAGTTTACTTTTATTTTTGTTACATTAATCACCCTTAGATTTTATTGTCTATGGCAAAAATAACAGAGCAATCAGTAACATAATAGGAATTAAATTCCCTCTGATCCACCCTGTAATTATTAACCCAAATGGAAATTTTGACATACACTCATACCTTTGACTTATAAGTTTAATTTGTTCTGTTTGTAACTCAATTACTTTGTATATCAAATCAATTTTCCACATTGAAATAAACTGAAAGGCTATTAATCCGTTCCAGCCAACCCCCCAAAAAACATCCTAATTTTTTTTTGTTACATTTTTTTTGAATTAGAAAAATTGCACTGTATTGTATAAAAACATAATAAAATTAAATGTAATGAATTTGTGCTGTAATATGTTTCAATGTTTATCTTATAAATAGTATTTTTCTTTGGTGTAATAAATTTGTAAACTTAAATGTTTTTAGCGAACTGATAGCTTGTAACTTGGAAAACAAGTTAACGCACCACTGTAATTGTTTAATAAATCCTACCCATGATATCACAAGTTACATACTGGCGTAATGATGTGCAAGCTGGGTTAGTAGACCATTGTTAGTGCGTTTGATTTTCACTGAGTGCCTACATAATTATTCTGTGTGCCAAGTTAATTTAGTAAATGATTACTTTTAAAATAAGTCTTAAAGTGTAGCTCTAAAAATTTAATCAGCGAATAAAGTTCTTATCTGGAAATGAACTTACTATAATGTTATGGTACCAATTAGGAATGTATGTTGCATTGCCATTTAATTAAGAAGATATGATACATAGTCATATACTTATCTTGTTAGGCTGTTGTATTTAAAGAAGATGAGATAAGGCTTACCAGAGTCATGTTGGGACTTGGACCTATAAGAGAAAGATAACTACAATACATGTATTGAGTCAACCATGATTTTATTTCTACTGAGTGTTTACTACTAAAACTCCAAGGGAGTTAACTCTACATTAATGTAGTGTTTATATACACACATACAACAAAGGCCTTTTCTATTTTGATGATATCTTCTTCTATGGATCTGATTGGGTCTAACATCTATCTGAATATGTTGTCTCTTCTATTCTGCTATTTCTGTCTCTTGGATCAGGACTGTTGAGTAACTGGATTTACCATATTCTGGAAATACTTGAGATTTCTGCTTGGGATTTTTATCTTGGGTTTTTTTTTCTTTGTCTGTGCTCGTTGCTTATTTTTAGTAACGAACACAAGACCATGCTGTTTTTCTTAGAGCTCATTTATTTTTCAATCCCAAGTTAAATATGTATGGAGAAATGGCTCCAGAGGACAGACTGCTATCTTCCGTCTGTCCCTTTCAAACACCCAGCCAAGTCTCCACTTTCTCACTCTCTTTCTTTATTCACACTTGTAGCTCTAGCTCCTTTCTATCCAGAAGGTAAATCAATTTTTCCAATCAGAACAAAGGTCACTCACTCATACATATCACTTATACATCTCCTTATTCTGTTACCCACCCCCCATTTTTAGATTCTTTCAATTTCCACACGTGTCACACAACAACCACTAACCTCTTCACTCTCGTTATCTTCCACTATTTGCAGGTGTTCCAGATGCTACTGGGGGAGCTGTACTATGAGGGCTTTTTGCAAAGCACTGTGTATGTAAAGTTGTTGGCAGAGCTTGGCTTGTTGCCTGACAGCAAGAAAGATGATGGAAGCACACTGGATGTAGATGATGGTAAGTTATCCAAACTGTTGCATGCTGTTGATACTTTTTTTCTGCCTGCGTTGGCCAATGGTGAATACTGTTAGTATTTACTGACATCCCACCATGTCAGTCGAACACAAGGATCATTATTGTGGGGAACCATGCACAAACTAAAGCTCATGCATGGCTAGTGTTTAAAAATTGCGCGAATCCCTTCAGCATTCTTCTTCTGAGGCACCTCAGGTACTGGACAATAAACTTAACCCTGCCCCTTTTAGATGAGGGAGCAGGTGCTACCTGGGGCAATGGCCCCCTGGGATCACGCTGATATTAATGAATTGGTGAATATTATTAGTATATCATTATAACTGAATATCATTATATAATTGATGATAGGTACCCTATGGATTATGTACTGTAGTGTAGAAATTGAAATAATGGTAATTTCTGAATCATGGAAAAATACAGATAAATGATTGACAGACCTGTTCTCTGATTGGGTAGAGCTGAATGTGGGTACAAGTTATTTTAGAAAGTCAGTCTTGGCTGGGTGATAATCCGTCGAGGGAAAATTCTCCACACTTGTTTGTCTAACTTAGGACTGAAAAATATGACATCTAAAAAAACAAGATAAAGTCTTGTGTTTGTTATTAAAAACTAACAACGGACACAAACAAGAAGAAATTCCAAGAAGCAAGATAAAAGATCCAAGAACAAAGATTGTAGAAGAACAAAAGTCCAATAGCCCCAGCTTAGCCACCCAGATAGAAGATAGATTAATACCAGAACCAGCTTAACCGTTTATCTACCACTGCTATCTACAATAGCCATGTTCCAAATGGTTGACAAGCTAGTATCGTATCACTGATCTACTGAATAGAAAAGAATTCATTTAATTCTTTTCTCTTTTTTGACTAAACCATTTTCTAAGAGCTGACAATCTCTGGCGTTTTCAGGCGGTCTGGCATTTTGATTTTTGGGCGGTTTGGTGTGGTCTGGTTGATAAAGGGTTAAGAAATAGATAAGTATACTTTTAGATACATCCTTACAGAAATGGGATATGTAACAATAGAAAATAGATAAGTATACTTTTAGATACATCCTTACAGAAATGGGATATGTAACAATAGAAAATAGATAAGTATACTTTTAGATACATCCTTACAGAAATGGGATATGTAACAATAGAAAATAGATAAGTATACTTTTAGATACATCCTTACAGAAATGGGATATGTAACAATAGAAAATGTTATCTTGACTGGTTATTGTGAATGCATTTATATTAACAATTTAGAAGAATTTGTTTGTCTATTCTTTGTACACAGACATTCAGTTTTTTTATAGAGTTAAAAAATTGCATATGCATTTATTGGAACTCCAGAAAGGTTTTGATATTATTTATTTTTTAAAATTGGTTTTCTTGAGTAAAGGGAGCTCAAAGATGGTGTTCAATAGTAAAAATTAATCAACAAGAAGCCATGCAATACATAACTAATCAGAGATTTTAAATATTCAAATTTAAAAAAAAATATTTCTTACTAAATTAGTTATTCACATTTAATTTCATATACATTTATTAGACTTCGAAAGGATTTAATATTTATATATTTTTAAAATTGTTCCTTATGAGGAAAGGGGAGCTCTAAGAGAGTCTTTAACAGTAAAAATTAATCAGCAGGAATCCTATGCTGATATGTGTGTGTAATGTATATATATATATATATATATATATATATATATATATATATATTCCAAGATATTAACATCAAGTCCCAGCTATGGGTTAAATAGTACCACTACTGTTTTTTTACAAGGATGGCTTTGGCATTAGGTAACCCACAAAGGTTGATATGACATTAAAACAAAGAAACCAAACATAACATCAAACTGAAATGTTGTAGTGTCGGCTAATTAAAGATATCATCCTTCTAAACACCTTGCTGTCTTTTCTATACTTCCATACTATCAGATTCATTTTCCATTTTTTTTCTGATATAAATGAAATCCAAAATTTCATCCCTTTAAGTAAAGCGTGATTTTACACTTCTCTACAACAAGAAACAAGACAGCCTGAAAATATCACCAAAGCATTAATCTTTAAGAGGGTGGATCACAGTTTTATCTTCTCTAATAGGGTCCACCTAGTGAGGAGAGTATGTTGAAAGACCCGAAACTCCCCAGTGACCCAAGTGGTGACACCACTGACAACACCCTCCAAAATGTAGTAAAGAGCGTATATTTAAAAATCAACTTTTTAGATAAGTTTTTTCTTTCAAACTCCTATTTTGTACATGTACCGAGCAAGTCTCTGCATGGCTGTTATGTATCCCTGGGCCAATATATAAGAATTCATGGACTATTAATAAAATACACAGCGACTCTGGAAAAGAGGCAGCCTAATAATTTGTCAGGTCTACCAGTTGAACAGATATAATGTTGCAAGACCCTAAATGTGTAAGGATACTGGTGTAACATCACTAATGACCTCCTTTAGTGCATTTCGTCAATGTTTAACAAGATTGTCTTAAAAATGTTAGTAAATTATACTTTAAACATTTAAGACTAAATTCCTAAATTATCAAATTTTTACTTTTGCACATTTATCTAATACAAATCAAAAATTAATTACTGATAATGTTCGTACTAAGAAAATATTAAAATATTTTTGTAAGGTTAAAAAGGTTCCGGGTGTTATAATGGCCATTGTCAATTCGGCGTGTGAGTAGCACAGGGATCTGTGCGGTAAAGTGAGGAGCTGATAGTAGCTATGGAACTCCACTTCAGATGCAAAAATAATATCCTTGGTCTATCTCTCGTGAAAAGGGGATAGACTCCCTTGCTGTCTGGGTGGCTGATACTGACTTTAGGCCACCCCAATGACTAATACTAATTTACTGAATAAAATGTGAATATTTTTTTGTAGAATCATTTTTGCAAAACTGAAAAAAAATCTTCTTAGATTCTTGTTTATCTGTTGATTATTTTAATGATTCAATTTTGTATGTATGTTAATGTAACAACAAAAATGCCACTTTGTAGCGAGAGATTTGTTAGATATTAAATGCTAATTACAGAGTACTTCCCTTATTCATTTCTTTATTTATTTACAGTTGATTAAAAATACAAATTCTGTAAATGAGATTTGACATTGAACTGACAAATATAGCGTTTATTTGAGTTTTATCTAATTTATAAAATATTGTCTATTTTTCTGAGAACTCTGAACTCTATACCGGATGGTGACTTGTAAGGTTGTTGTACAGGGTGATTGTAAAGTAACTCCCTTCTCTATTTTAAAAATCTTATTTATTTCTAAATTATTATTTTTACAAAAAATGAGAACACACATAACAGTTTTTTATTTAAAAAAATTCTATATGGGCACCAGCATTCGCCTCCAGCCTCCCAAGTTACTCAGGAATTGCATCAACCTATCTTCCTGGGAACTCTTGTGGAATGGCAGAAATAAATTCTGATATACGTCCTTCAAATTCTTCCAAAGTCATTGATTTCATAGAGTAGACTTGTTCCTTCAATCAACTCCAAAGAAAAAAGTTGCAGGGTGTGAAATCGGGGTTTTTAGCAGCCAATCACGTGGACTTCATCTACCCATACATCTCCCAGGAAAATGGTTATTCAGCCATTCACAAACAACAATAGCAAAATGTGGAGGAGGAAAGAAAAACAACACAGATTTAATTGCTATATATTAAGGAACATACATTAAAGAATTGAGAAAAATGTATAAAAAGATTATAAATAGTTTAAAATTGGGAGTTACTTTTCTTATCATCCTGTATATTCTGCTGTTTCTTGTCATTTATATAAACCTAATCCTGTTTTGTTTTTCAAGAGATGCCATCAAGGACCCAGCATTATATCCCTGACAAAGTACTTGGGGATTGGATAATTTTTTTTTTTTAAATTATTCTCTGAGAGTTACTTGTAAAATTGATTTTTATAAACATTTTTAATAAGTTGGTATTAACTTTTATTGTTGAAAATAAGTCTCAACCCTTTAAAGCCATAATCCCAATATTTTGTGCTGAATACAATTTTATTATACTTAATAGTCCTGCTAATTGTTTGAGCTCAGGTAAATCCTTGCCAATAAAAGGTTTACAATAACGACTATTCATAGCCTTTCTTTTAATTGAATGATTAGATAGCTTTAAACAAAGATGTTTGGGGGAGTCCCAGTAGTGTAGTGGTTAGCGTGCTGGACTGACATCATAGTAAGCAAGTTCAAACTCCAGTTGCACTTTTACATTTATTTTTGGACTAATACCCTTGGGAAAGGTATGAAACCCCCTGCCAGCTATAGGGATTAAATAGTACCACTACTGTTCTTTTACAAGGATGGCTTTGGTATTAAATAATCCACAAAGGTTGATATGCCATTAAACAAATAAACCAAAATTAATATGTTTACACCAAAGTTTAAATGTTTTGTATTCTATTTTTGAGTGAATTTTGGGATTTCATGTAAAAAGAATTTGTAGGGTTAATGTCTCTCTCTCAAAGGGTTAATGATAAAAAAAAACTTTGTCACAAGACAAGAATTTGTTTTGTTTATCATGTGTGAAGTAAAATTCATTTTATAAATCTTGGCTATTTGCTCACAATAAACTTAATGCTTTATCATTTCAGACAGGTTTTCATCAGTTTATATATATATATATATATATATATATATATATATATATATATATATATATAAAAGGAATGAAAGAACAAAACTCAGACAAAAATCTTTCATTCCTCATATTTTACATCATTCCAACCCCCTTTTCCTCATATATGTATATATGGTATTTGTGGAAAAAGTGACTTACCGGTGAAAATGGTCACAGTGGTTAGTTGATTCAAGTTTCACAATGATAAGACAGCGATATAACAAAATATAAAGTGCTCAATACGTTAGTAGAGCAAATTTATTATCATAGAGGTACATTGTAATAACCTACTCGAGTTTCACCATAAGGATATTCAGGGTTAAATCCACTGGATTAATCAAGATATTGATTATTAGCAGTCGATTTCACGTGTGTGTTTTTTCGCGATAAACGGTTGATTATAGGTCCGCGGTCGAAGAACGCTGGTTAGAAATTCTCTGTGTGTGTGTGTGTGTGTGTAGTATAAAGATATATAAAAAAAATTTTTAAAAACATATTCAGAGCATGTATTCATTTATGAATGATAGTATTCCAATGTTTAAGCATTTGTTTTTTTTTTTTTTTTTTTTTTTTTTCTTAAATTAAACCATTTTTAGGGTAATGTTATGATGCTTTATCCAAAAAATTTTTTTTTTTTTCATTTGAAAATTAGTTTTGGATAAAGCATCATAACATCGCCCTGAAGATGGTTTAATGTCAAAAAATGAAACGCTTAAACGTTAGCATTTTATCATTCATAAATGATTACATCCTCTGAATATTTGTTTTTTCATATTTTTATACTTACTCAGCGTCGCATTTATTTCTATTTTTCTTAAAAAACACACACACACACACACACACACACACACACACATTGACATTTTTTTGAATTTTATGCAATGTAAACTTTTCGTGTTTGTTGAAGACAATACAAAACATTTATTTATTGGATTATAATCTAATCTTTATGTAATAAAGTTATTATTCTTGTAAAGAAAAAAAATAAGTGTTATATAATATTTTGAATTCTATTCCCAACACACAAAATAATCCTTTTAGTTTTTAATAGTTTTAATTCATATTTAGATATTTAAAAAAAAGTTCTTGTTTCATATAACAACAAAATATCTATTGATATTGAAACACTTAAAAATAAAACAGGAAAATTATAATTCACCTCGTAGGTGTGGTGCTCCACCTCAGATGTTAGACTCCCTCACTGACTGGCTGATACTGGATTTAGGCCACCCCGACGACTTTTATAATTCATCTATCATTGCATAAGTGCTGGTTTAACTCAGTTGATAGAGTATTCACCTAGGAATCACAATGTTCCTGATTTGATACTGGACTTCGTCAGCTTGGCATATGAGTAGCACAGCTTGGGTAATCTGATCAGTGCAGTAAAGCATCTGTGAAATGATGGTATGTGTGGTGCTCCACCTCAGATGTATAAAACAATCTCCTTGGTCTAGCACAAACCAAAAGGGGATAAACTCCCTCGCTACTCTACTAAGCTGACTTGAATAATTCCCCAAATGTCTTTTGTCGGTCTATAATTGCATAACATAACGCTGCTTACAGCTATTGGCTACCAAATCTTTTATGGTTATTAATCAGACGTGAAGCATGTTACTAATTTATTAGATTTTGAATTAGTTTCAACAAGATGTTTTGTTTACAATAGAAGATGTGGCAGAGATACCTCTCACATTTTAGGAGAGTCCCCATGACGCAATGGCTAACGTGTTGGAGTGTGACATTGTAGTAAGTGAGTTCAAACTCTAGTCACACTGTTATGTTCACTTTTGGACTAATACTCTTGGGAAAGGTATGAACCTCCTTATCCCCCAAGCTATTGGTTAAATACCACCACTACTGTTTTTCTACAATGATGGTTTTGGCATTAAATAACCCACTGAGGTTGATATGCCATTAAACAAAGAAACAAAAGTTATGACCTTTTCTTCTATGATTTTATTTTATCCTCAGTCACCAGAACATTTTAAAAAAATTGTATTTACATTTAATCTCATTGTGTCTAATGTTAAAAGTCTCATCTAATATATATATATAAATTTTAAATACGTTTACTTAGCTTAATAGAAATATTTAAAAAAAAATAAACTGCTACTGTTGCTTAGCATCACCTTGGTGATAAAAACAAAACAATTACTTTAACAGTTACATTAACATTACTTAAACAGTTTTAATAATGAAAGACACAAATACTCTACCTTGATAATGCTTTGAATACAAACTGAAAGTACTTGATCGGCCAAAAATGAGACTTTCGAAGAAATCATTAATGCTTTTCAAGACTGTAAGATCAAAAGAATTATTCGGAAGCTTGAAAAAAAGAATAAAAAACTAACGAGGATTCTTTTTTGTTTAATGAAATTTGTTTGAATATATATAATATATATAATATATATATATATATAAGCACAATGTGACTATATTAGTTACACAATCTGTTTTTCTTACAAAGTAAAACATTTTATTGTTACAAAGCAAAATGACTTGTTACCATAAAAATGAAACTTCTCATTAGTGAGTTCTTATTAGTGGGATTTTTAGTTCTTATTAGTGGGATTTTACAGATATATATATATATATATATCTGTAAAATCCCACTAATATATATATATATATATATATATATATATATAATTCTGTTGGAAATTATGGTAACTTTGGGCCGGTTTAGATCAGTCGGTAAAACAACAAGGTTCTGGTTTCAATACTGGCCCTCACCATCTGTGCATATGTAGCACAAGTTGGATGTGTGCGATAAAGTGATCTGTTGATAGGTGTGATGTTCTACCCCAGGCGCAAAAAAAAAACCTATCTCTTTAGTCTAGTGATAGTGAAAAGGTGATAGACTCCTTCACTGTCAATGATACTGACAATAGGCCACTCCACTGACTTTACTTTATGCTATGTGCAGATTATGTAATTTAATTGAGATAAAAAGGGGATTTATGTGCAAAGTTCAAGCTCTGTGTGTTTTAGCTTATTAAACGCATGAATCCATCATTCCTTTACTCTTATGGCAAGCCCCAACCTTTTTTATCCTATATATGCTACAAGGCGGTGGCTGAGGGTCTTAATGTTCTGGGTATGACATTAAGCTCTATCTTATGGGGGTTCCAGTTCTGGAGGTCTGGGGAATGTGGAGTACCCCTTCATCACCATTACCCCCATCTATAGGTTAAATAGAAAAACATAAGTTTAAAAAAAGTTGAATTAAAAACAAAAATTGAGTACCCATCAAGAATGAATAAAACAAAAACATCTTTGGCATAAAATGACCCAACAAGTGTTGACATGCCATAAAACCCAACCAACATCTTGCCTTTTCCAACTTTGAGTATATAGTAAGAAAGACAAGTCTCTCTAGCTTCAGTATAACAATCAGTTTAGGAGAAGGAAAACTCTCAATTCAAACCCACACTACTAACATATTATAGACCAGCATGACAGAATAAGGCCCATTACTCCCTACATTATACATACCTTGAAGAAGGTTTGAGTCCTGCAGTAGACTGAGAGAAAAAAGCTAATGTGATAGGGATGTTAGTTTATAATATTTGCTTTAAAAAGATTTAAACTATAGGAAGAAATTGTGTGTAATAAAATTTTATTTTTCTGATCTAAAAATGTGTAAGAAAAAAATATTGTGACTTGTACAGTGTGTGACAGCAATACCTCCCACATTTTAGAGTGACCTATGTGGAGCAAGTTAACTTAGGCAAGTGGCAAAGGTAACTCCATCTGTCATACTATTATTATATATATATATATATATATATATGACCCGTTACAATCATGGCTTTGACTGACCATATTTTTAAAGGTTGGCATAAAGATCATGTCTGGTATTTCTGCAACTTTTTGGCAAATAGCATCCTTTAATTCTTCTACATGGCTTTCTTTTAATCAATGAACATGTGGTTCTGAAACTTACAACCCTGAATAGCATCATTCCTATGTAACATGAAATAAGCATGAAAAGCTTTCTGTATAGCAATTACAGATTCATCAATCTTAAAGATCATTTCAACAGCAAATACACGGTGTGCACCAGTCCAAGCCATGAGCATAACTGATCATATCTGAAAAAAAAAATACATTAGCTAGATGGATTTATAAATCATGGTGTAGCAGAAATACCTCCCACATTTTACATTGTTATTTGTGTTGTTTAAATAAACATAAGCAAGTGGTAATGGTAGCTCCATTTTGCTTATGCCTTATCATTTTTTTTTCCAGCTATGATCATTTATGATCATGACTATTGAAGTCACTCAGTCAGTCAACTATTGGTTTGAACAATGTGACTGGCCAAGCACAACTGAACCAGTGTCAAGACAACTTGTACTTATGGGAATTCAGAACAGTCCACTCATGCATTTGGGTGATTCCATTCCCTGAGTCCTGATTGGCTACTTGGTTATTCCTTTCGGCCAGGCTGATTACAGGGGAGCAATCTTGACAATGCCCGGGGTATTTTCGTCAGCCTTGGTTTTGGGGCGGAGTGACATTTAGGTGATTCCATTTCCTGAGTCCTGATTGGCTGCTTGGTTTGTAGGATCCTCTGAGGCTCCATAAATCCTGCCATTTTGCAGTAGTCTTTGCAGCATACCAGAATCGTATTTCAGTTATGACTGCTTGCTGTCTTGTCTTGCCAATTCGACGGTAATTGGACTTAGTATTATTCTACAATGGCTTGGACTGGTGCACACCATGTGTTTGCTATTGAAATAATCTTTAAGACTAGTGAAACAGTAATTGCTGCACAGAGAGTTTTCATGTTATATCAGAATGATTCTGTTCCTGATAGAATTTTCAATCCACAGCAGTATTGATTTTCTATCCTGAACAGCATCATTCCTATGTAACATGAAATAAGCATGAAAAACTCTCTGTATAGCATTCAAAGATTCACCAAAGATTATTTCAACAGTAAATACATGGTGTGCACCAATCCAAGCCATGAGCATAACTGATCATATCTGATAGGGATGGTAAGACATTAGCTAGATGGAGCTACCATCACCACTTGCTTAAATTCACTTGCACCACACAGGTTACAGATTACTGGGAGGTATTTCTGTATAATTAAAAAATATCTTTTTTTAATTCAATGATAACTGTAGCATATTTTCAAGGGATTTTTCTAAAAACAAAACAGAAAAAAAACCCACAATGTAACAAGAATTGATTCAATATATTGTTGTTTTTTTTTAATTCTATTTTTCTTAATTCTAAATGTATTTTTTTGTTTTGTTTTTGTTTTTACTGATGGTGAGTTTTCTCTCTCTACAGTTCCTCGGATTATCTGGTTCCAAGTAGGTATCACCATGATTGTTGGAATGCCTCCATCTGCCACCAGTGTTGTCTCCGTGTGTGTGTGTGTCATTATTGTGGTGGTCACTAGCGCGCTGTATATTGCATTGTTATTGCCCTGTGGTCTGCAGCTGGTTTGGGGGCTGTCATAATTGCTTATAGTCGTTGTTGTTGTTGTTATTTATTATTAATGACATCCCCCCACCCACCCACTCAGCAGCTAGTCAGTCTTGCATTTGATGAATACCAAATAACAATATAGTTTTCACCTATAGACTTCTGATCATATTTACACAGCCAAAAGTTTCCACCAATACCAGCATTGTTATTGTTTGATGTTGCTGATGCTGATGGTGATGGCATGCACTGTTAATTATTGTTGTTGTTTTTTTTTTTTTCTTTTTTTTTTTTTTTTGTCAATTTTTTTTTATCTTTGTTCAGTTTGCTCATCCAAGTCCAGTTGTCCTCCTACTCTTCTTCCTACTAGTACCACCACCACCATCACCACTACTACTACTACTACTACTGTGCCTGTAAGTGCATCTTTCTTTGTCCATCTTTTAACCAGCAGCAATTGCTCACCATTGCTGAAGTGGAGACAGACCCCCCCACACACACACTGTTTGTGACGGATGTCATCAACTGCAGAAGCCGCAGTAGTTGCAACAGCTTAAGCCATAAAGAATGCAGCAAAGGAGTATTACTCTCCAAGAAATTATTTGTTAAACTCTCCTACTTGATTTGCATAGCCATAACACATTGATAAAACTGTTATGCAGTTGACCAATATGAATTGGGTGACATTATTTGAGATTATTAGATTCTATGAATGAACAGAAAAAGGAAGAAAAAAAAAGTTTATCTTTAGTTACTCCTTTTGATCAGCATTTAGCTAAGTTCAATGTGATGACTAAGAATCTTATTTTAACTCTTAACATCCTGTTGAGAATTTTCTAAGTCCTGAGCCCCATTCCTATAAGGATATATATAAATGACTAAAAATGCCTTTTCATTAAAATTTACCTGTTATTTCCCATACACCAAAGACTGCTAAATATGTTTAATATTACATTTAAAGAAAAAGGCTATCATTTGGGGTAGATTAAGAAAACAAATGTGAATTCCAGCCGGGTGGAATGAGGTGGTATAGGACTTTACTATATATGGTCATTTTAATCAGAAGTTTATGTGTAATGGGAAAGAGCAGGAAGTTACTTGGCCCCTACAAAGTGTCAGCCAAATATAACTCTCCTTTTTGGTGCAATGGGGAGATACTGCAGTACATTTGGAATCCTAGAGACAAAGCTTGCGTTTTTTTATTATTTTTCTGCAACTGCTTGAAGATGAAAACCTAGCTGAGAGTGATAAACTGATGCTATATTCTAATTTCAATCTGAAGGCCAAGGAGTTTGGTAATTTTTCAGGTCTTCTCCATAATTTATAATTGGTTTATAGCTTAACGGGGAGGGGGGTATCTAATTTGTCTAATGTCATGAGATACAAACTTACCTTATTTATTTTTGCTGCATCCTGTCGAAAGACAAGAATATAACTAAGCTGAACAGGTATACTTTTAATCCCAGCTTAAAAAACAAATATCTTAATCTGGATGTTAAGAAATAATGGCTTTTATAGAAACAGTAGCCAAATGCATGGGAACCAATGGTGAAGTTCCAGTTCTGGAGAATATGGAGTACCTCTTCATCACCATTACTCCCAGGTCCACTCTGACTTGGAGTGGTAGTATCTGTTAGGGTCCCATCTATGGGTTAAATAGAAAAAAAATGAGTCTAGAAAAAGTTCCCATTAAGAATGAATAAAACAAAAACATCTTTGGCATAAAATAACTCAATGGGTTGACATGCTGTAAAAAACAACCAACCAACCAAAAAGCCAAACATACATTCTCATGGGAGACAAAAGAAGTTAGAGAAAATAAAGAGAACTTTAAAAAAAAAATCATCTTTACATAATTAAAAAAAGTCAAACAAATGCCAATAGACAGAATATCAAGAAAGACCAGATAGAACTAAAATTTACAAAAAAGAACAACTACAATACATACAAAGCTAAATAAATAAAATTAGAAAATCTGTAGAAGATAATCACAACTAGCATAGCAGACAGTAAATTAAATTATCAGTAGGAAAAGCTCCCCAGGATCAAGGCTAAAATCTGCCAGCCAAGAAGACAGACTCCTGAAGTGGAAAGAACATTTAAAGAATCTACTTAGAAACCCTCCTAAAATCACGGATGAAAATAGTAATAAAAAAAAATCAGTAAATGCCAATTAGACATCAAATTAAGACACTTTAGCTCAGTCGGTAGAGTGTCCACCTAGGAACCACAAGGTTTCTGATTCAATACCGGTCCCTTGCCAACTCAGCACATGAGTAGCACAGGGATCTGTGCAGTAAAGTGGAGAGCTGATGGTAGGTGTGGCACTCCACCTCAGATGCAAAAAGGTCTAGCAATAGTGAAAAAGGGAAAGACTCTCTCGCTGTCTGGCTGATACTGATTTTATGCCACCCTGATGACTTACTTTTATTATAATAGATTAGCTCAACATAGTCCTAAGAGAAATCAAAAATAGAAAAAGCTTTAGGCCTCAACAAAATGAAGTTTTAAAGTCAAGGAAATTTGACATACCATTTAGATTAATCAACACTGTGTGTAAACAAAATATAATAGAGAAATGGACAAAAAGCTATATCCTCCCTTTGCGCAAGAAAGGTGACCCCAGATTCATTAAGAACTACATAGGTATAACTCTTACTTCCATTGCTGCTAAGGTTTATAATGCCCTTCTTCTCAATTGCATCTGACCCAAAGTAGAGAAAATTCTTAGGAAAAATCCAAACAGTTTTTGCAGAAATTGATCTCCAACTTCTCAGATTCTGAAACTGTGACCGTTATGATGCTCCACAAAGACACAAAAGCAATGGTTCGTTTACCGGATGATGATTACTTTGACATTGTTGCTGGAGTCCTACAAGGTAGCACCATTTTTATCTATAATTTTCCTAGACTACATACTACAAACATCATTAGATCTAATAAAAGAAAAAAGCTTCATGTTAAAAAAAAAGGCAAGAAGCAGGCGATGCCCTGCAGAAATTATTACAGATGTGGACTATGTAGATGATCTAGCACTTCTAGCAAACACACCTGCTCAAGCCAATTCACTGGTGCGTATAGCCTAGAGAAGATAGCCAGAGGCATTAGCCTCCATGTGAACTAAAATAAAACAATTTATGTGAGTGAGCGATGCCAATATACACATAAGGCATAGTCTGCTATAGACAAATTATTGATCATTTGGAAATCTGATATCACTGATAAGATAAAGAGAAAATTCTTTCAAGCTGTAGCCATGTAAGTGCTACTATATGGCTGCACCACTTGGACTTTAATGAAACAATTAGAGAAAAAGCTACATGGGAACTATACAAAGATGCTACTTGCAGTCTTGAACAAATCCTGGAATCAGCACCCAACAAAAGAGCAACTGTATGGCCACTTGCCTCCTATCACACAGACCCTTCAGATTAGATGAACAAGACATGCTGGAAACTGCTGGAGAAGCAAGGATGAGCTCATAAGTGATGTTATCCTTTGAGCACTAAACATGGACATACCAGTGTGGGTTAGTCAGCAAAAACTTACATCTGTATGGACACTGGATGCTGTAAAGAGGACCTACCAGGAACGATGACCGATCGGGACAGATGACGAGGAAGAGTCATGGGTATCCTTACTGTCAGTGCAACCTGATGATGATTATAAGTTAATAAGCTAAAATAATGTTAATTTCATTAACCCTTGATTTCATAGTCACAAAATCCTTCATTTATGGAATTCATTTTTAAAACCAATGATTGCATCTTGTCTTTCCCATTATGTTTCAATCTTACAAAATTATTACTCTTAGTCAGCATCCCCACCTTTTTAATTTTTTTGCTAAAAAATTGAATCTTCAAAATTCAACCTATAGACAAGTATATAGTGTACTTGTAATTTTTTAAATCTGTCATGCCTCCAAATTAAATAAGCAAACACATTTGCATGCTACTAACTTGTATTGCCTTTATTGTCCACCATTGATTTTAACTTCTTCCTGTATAATATCCTCTTATATCTCTCAAATAACAAATGTATTTCAAGTAATATAAAAAAATTCCTTGACAAAAGTCCCTAAATAGTTAATAAAGTAACAAATATATAATTATTTCATTGGTAGAGCATTGAAATGAAACTAGTTTTAAATGTTAAATTTTTAATCTGAGAAATATTTTCAAATGAAACATCTATTATATCTGCCCTAAAGATGTTTAAAAAATGAAACCTATTTTCATATATATATATATATATATATATATATATATATATATATATAAAGGACCTAATGGAGTCACACTACCTACCTACATTTCACCTGAATGGCTCATTAGGATAATTCTTAAGCTGGTACATTTCTTTATTTGTAAACTGAATTATCTGTTGTTGTTTTTCACACCATTAGAGTTTAGAAATAATTATTATATATATATATATATATATATATATATATATTAATTATTATATTAACTTATTTATTTATTTATTTAGGTAGTATATTAGAAGATTGAGACAAAAATTGAATAGAAAATATCAATCTGTTCATTATATATAGATTATTGATTTCTTTTTTAAAAAACAGCTTATATAGTTCTCAATCTAAAAATATTAGCTTTTCCACAAATATTCTTAATAAAATAGTTCATTGCAATTTATACACTAAGAGTGTTTAGTTAAATTTTGGTGCATGTTATATATTTCCTCCACTCATATGCACAAAATCTGAGATGCTAAACAGAAGTTTGAACCAAATATCTTAAAGTGGGACACCTATATTACATCAATTACAAAGGGTGCAGCAAAAATGGGTTGGGTAATTCTATAACTTCAGAAAGTATCTGTGGAGTAACCTTTCATTGACATTACTCCCAGGTCTACTCTGCCCCGGAGTGATGTACCTGTTAAGGTCTCATCTATGGGTTAAATAGAAAAAATTGAGTTTTAAAAAAAAATCAAGTACCCTTTAAGAATGAATCAAACAAAATGTCTTCAGCATAAAATAACCCAACAAGGATTGGCATGCCATAAAATCCAACCAACCAACCTAAAATGGCCATTGGGCATTGCTTAGGGTGATTTTTGAGTGAGTTTTAAAAGCTCATTATTGTTGTAGTTTAAAATTTGGTAAAAGCTTGGAATTCTGTTATCAGCAGTTGTGTTCTACTAAAATAAATAATAAAGTGAGAGAGTGAACCGTCTCTACAGTTAATCAAAGGGTTTAAATAGAATGAGAATTTTAATTGTAGGTATTTAACCAACCCATTCATCATGGGTAAGATGTAACACAAGGTCGCAAGTATGGGGCATCCAGGAAATAATGAACTCTCTATTCAGTAGTAATGGATCTCTGAGACTAGATTGTTAACCATTACACCATGATGGGACACCATGATTGGTAACTTTCCCTATAAATATGTTGTCTGTTAGAGTATTAGTTTCAACCTATTTCACATAGTCAGTTATGTAAGGTTCGTAAAATAGAAATGGAGGGGGGGCATGTTCTTTCGGAAATAATATTTCAAAGTTCCTATCAATTTAAGAGTTGTTTTGAATTTTTTTTTGAGAGACAGAGTAAACATCTTTACTGCAATCTTAGCTCCATTCTGTTTGCAACCTCCACTTAATCAAATGCATTCTCACCTTAGCTTTTGTTGTTGGCACAAAACCTTCTTCAGGCACTCATAGAAAACACTGTAGAAACTGATGACACCCTCTTCCCCCTTTTAATCAGCCTTAACCCACCCCCCTTTTGTACTAATAAATCCTTTCTTTAAATCTTTAAAAAAAAAACAACAAGAATTTGTTTTATTTGGTTGTCTTAATCAAATATTGAATTTAAGAATTTCTGAATGAAAGTAGAACAAATTATGTAGTGAATTTATGAGCAAATATTCATTTTAATATGTGAATTATGAGCAACACTTGACTTTGTGAGAAAAGATAAAGGTAGAACCAAGTGAGTTGTAATAGAATAAATATTGAAAAAGTGCTCAATATGTATGGAGAGGCATTTAGAGAACAGATTAACAGAAGCTTACTATCTGGTTTTCATCAAAAATAATCTTCAGATTTGGATATAAGTTTTGATTCACTTTATGTATGATAATAATAATGAATATAAGGGTGAAAGTAATACCAATTGTAGTTGTTGCACTTGGAATAGTCCCCAAAAGTTTAGAAAACAGACTAGAGGAACTGAAAATCAGAGGAAGAATTGAGACCATCCAGACAACAGCATTGTTGAAATCGGCAAGAATACTCAGAAGAGTCCTGGAGACCTGAGGAGACTTGTTTTCACTCAGACTCCAGTGAAAGACCATCAGCTTACAATGGTGTGAAAAACTCAAAAGGGGTGAAATAATAATAAGTCATAGATAAGATATTCTAAAAGACTGTCACCATCAAAATACCTTTCATACACCCCTTTTATATATGTGACAATCATATTTTACAATCTCTCTCCCTCATATATATATATATATATATATATATATATATATATAATCGGGAGAGTGAGATTATATAAATTTGAGAAAAATAACATGGTCTATATATGGAAATGATGCTAATAACCCAAAGAAAATGTTGAAAAAAATCAAATCTATTTACATTAAAGACCTTTGTAAATAAAGCATCCAAAAATAAATTGCAATATTTTGATGAATCCTTTCCCCTTCATCCGGCAATAAAGTTTCATTTTTTGTTTTTATTGCCATGATAGGATTCCCAAAAATATTACAATATCATAAATTCATTTTTCAATGCTTCATTTACAACAGCCTTTAATGTAAATATATGTTATATTTTTTCAATGGTTTCTTTAAGTTATTTGCCCTATTTCAATATATAGGCCATGACATTTTTATCAAACTTATATATATGGGGTGATTGAAAAGTAACTTCCCATTTTCACCTTGCTGCATGTTGAAATCTGGCTAATTGTCAATACTTGGGAGAATATTGAAGACTTTTTTATGCAAGATGGTACTCCTCCACAATTTACTATTGTCCTTCATAAATGGCTGATTCACCATTTTCCTGGGAGATGGATATGTAGACGTGATTCACATGAGTGGCCGGCCAGAAGCCCCGATTTAACACCCTGCAACTTTTCTTTGGAGTTGGTTGAAGAATCAAGTCAACTCTAAGAAAATCAACAACTTTCAAAGAACTTGAAGGATGAATACAAAAATTTATTTCTGCCATTTCACAAGAGTTCATGGGAAGATCAGTTGATGCAATTCCCAAGCAGCTTGAGAGGCTGGAGGCGATTGATGATGCCCATATATAATTTTAAATAAAAAATTTACTTGACGATTGGTTTTGAAGTGTTTCACAATGCAAGTGTAAAAAAAATGAGGTAACTATGATGTTGTTCATTTACCTTTGATCTATTTTCTTAATTGTCTATTTTCATATTTCATTCTGAAATATTAAAGAAAATAAAAAAGATAAATGAACAACATCATAGTTGCCTCATTTTTCTTTACACTTGCATTGTGACAGCCTTCAAAACCAACCACCAAACCAATATAAACACAATGCTTCAAGCAAATTATAAAACTCCTATGTTAATCCTTATATTTCCTACTTTTCTCTTTACCCCTTGAATATATAATAGACCATTTTTAAAAAAAATAATTTACAATGCTTTATTCTTTTTGTTGCTTATTCTTCTGCTTGATATAATTTTATTTTTATTTAAAAATTCATTTTAACCCATTGTACCCTATCAATGCTTTAATGGGCAAGTAATGAAATCAGTTTTTATAGTAATGGATACACTTGTTTTTTTTTTTAATGTGAATGATTAACCTACCTTAACTTATTGGGCCTCACCTGTTCTCTTCAGGTGATTTTAACCAGGTGAGATCCAATGGATAATAATCACTGGGTGCAATGTTGCTTAACTGCTTTCTGTATTTCATCGTGGAATTTGAATATTGATTTATGAACATTTTTTTTGTTTTTGAAAGCTCTCAAATGAATTTAGTCACGTAAGTATTTACCCAGCCCCTCCACCATGAGTAGGATGTGACACAAGGTCAATTTTTAAGTAGAGTTGAAATTTGGAGTTTTCCTTCTAGACTGGCTGCCATACCAAGAGTATAATCTACTCTACTATTTACCCATAGCTGGAGGGAGAATATTTGGGTGCTGTTTCTATTTCCTATGATAATAACCATTACACAAAGAGTGCCTCCCTGAATTTAGTCATGTAGTCAATTTAAGAATTCATTAGATAGTTAAAAAAATATTTTTTAAATATACTTAACATTAGAGAAACATGCCTTAAGCATATTATACTGGACAAAGGATTGTGGTTATTCATTTCTGAAACCAAACACCTTTGTTGGGTGGGGCTGTAGAATATACCACCTGCTCCATTGGTGGTGACCTGTGACCTGTAATACCTGAGGACAAGGATCATGGTGGCTGAGCAGTCCAGGGACCCAGGTACTAAGTGGTCACATGCAACACTCTACTTTGGCTCATACTTTAGTTAGACAGGCAGATTGAGAGACCCAATCCAATCAATTAGCTGGTCATGTCAAGCCCTATCACCTGTGATTAAGTCCCAACTGTATTTTTCAAATTGCTCTTATGGCAAACAGTCAACTTCTTTTTATTATATAGATATTTACCAACCTCTCTGCACAAATAGGATATGACACAAGATCAATTTCTTAAGCAGAGTTTAACAGGTTTGAATTGAGAGTTTTCCTTTTTGTAGACTAGTTGCCTAACCAAGATTGAAAAGCCCAGTCTGTCATATTTACTGTTAGCTGAAGGGAGAATAGTTGGATTCATACCTTTCCCAAGGATATTAGCGATATATGAAATGCAAACAGCCTCATCCAGGATTTGAACTCATCTCACTGTTTCCATTTCTTACAATGGTAACCATTACCCCAAACACCTCCACCTCTTTTTATTATATAGGTGCTAGAAGGTGGTGGCTGAGGGCCAACCACCTGTTTATTAATGCACAGAAAGTTAATGAGAAACCTAACAAAGTTATTTCTACCAATATATTGATACACATGGAGTTGATATAAATTATTTCTACCAATTTATAAAACTAAATCAAATAAAAATATTTACCTACAAACTTAAAAATCATATATACAAAAAAAAAAAATTGGCATTAAGTAACCCACATTGGTTGATATGCCATTAAACAAAACCAACCAAACCATAAAGTTTTCTGAACTTAATCTGGTAAATTAAATAAATTGAGGGCTTACAGTCAAATTATGTTCAGAGCACTGGTTCCTCCTGCTAGATCAAAGTTAAGCAGTGATGAACCTGTTTAATACTTAGGTGGGTGGTCATTTAAGCAATAGCAGGTACTGTAAAAAAATTTCAAAAAATAAAAATATTATTTGACCTGAAAAGGGTTGATATACCTTAAAAAAAACAAAAAAAACAACAACCAAATAAATTGGGCATTTAAATATTCAAAAAGAAAAGTTATTAGTATTGTTATAATTATTGTTTGCTACAGTCTATAAACATTCACTTTGCTGCAGTGATTCCAACAAAATCTTCATCAGATGGGAGTCATATATTCTTTTAAGGCTAAAATAGTATTGCTACTAACCCATAGAGCGACCAGCAATATTTCACCTATGTGATAAAGAAAGTGAGTAGGGGAAAGATAGAGGGAGTGATTGGATGGAAGCAATAACGCTAATCTGTTTCAATCAAACATAATGAAAAGGAGAAAAGAAAGAAAAAAGAGTTAGAGGGAGTTAAATCAAGATTATTACACTTTTTACACAGTGAAGTATTGCACAATAGTTCTTAAGTAAACATATCAAATATTCTAATAATAAAATCCTCATACCGTGGTATATCCACAGGTCCTGCTAATATTTCATAATATCACAAAGTTTTGTCAGTTGAATTCCAGTCATGTATCTTAGAATATGATCACCACAACCAGTTGGATGCAGTGTTCATCCTACAATGTTTTCTTTTGTCAATTATACTTTCTAAAGAATTTAAAATATTTGAAGGTTGAAATAATATTTGTAGTTTTACCTGAAATAACGATCTATCAGTAGCCTTAAAAAGACACCATCTTATGTAATTAAGAGTTAAAAGTATAGCTCCTTAAAAGAAAAAAAAGACATTTTCTTTAATTAACATTGGACATAATAATGACCATCCAACTCCTAAGTGTGATCAGTAAACTGTATATTAGTAAATTTTATTTATATTCAAAATTAGCAGATACATTGATTTAGATCAGGCATGGGGGGGGTCTTTTAAGAATTGGGCCACATGAAACATGCCTCCTCACCAAGTGGGTCACACTACTAAACAAATTCAAGGTAATATTTATGTTGTGAAGGTACCTCAACCATTTTCACATCAGAAGACCCTATGCATAAAAAATAGGGAAAAGTTTTTTCTTTTTCTCTCTTTGGTAAAAATATATTTTCTATAAAAAAAAATTGAAATCTTAGGTGGTCCATTCTGAAAGCCCTTCAAGCCAGTTTGCTCATAACTATTCCAAATACTCTATCCAATAGGGTTTCTTTTAAAATTAAAAAGCACTAGGGTTACTTTTATTAACAATTTTACTTGTAACAGAATAAATTTTATGCTTTTTTTTTTTTTATATATATATTAGTGAGAGTCAAGTTTTGCAATATTTTGCTACTTTCTAATGTATTGTGTATATCTCATTACATAGAAGGTATAGAAGACCATGAGCATCTGCCTTAGAAATATAGAAAAGTTTTTTTTTTGTTTTCTGTTTTAGGTAAAAATATATTTTCTATAAAAAATTGAAATCTTAGGTTGTCTATTTAGAAATGTACTGCAGGCCACAGTTTGCCTATAACTTACTTGAATGTATAAACCTTAAAATTTTCCCAAGTATCCCCCCACCTTTCCCCCT
This sequence comes from Doryteuthis pealeii, assembly GCA_023376005.1. NCBI lineage: Eukaryota > Metazoa > Mollusca > Cephalopoda > Myopsida > Loliginidae > Doryteuthis > Doryteuthis pealeii. Next base: position 27,815,310 of record CM042152.1, read on the forward strand.
TCTTCTATTTTGATATTTAGACTCAGATTAAAATTATAATAACTATTGAAAATGGATTTATATATTTGAGTTTCTTTCAAAATCCAAATTTGTTCATAAAGAAATGTCAATATTCATTCATGCATGTCTGTAAAATTCATTCACTGGAGAAATTTTTTTGTTAAATTACTAAAGCATGTTATTACTCATATGCATGAATTGTTGTATAATATACTTATTTTTATTTTTATTTACATTATGGTGGAATTGTTATATTTCCTCCAAATAAATTTTCAATTGTCTATCTATAACTTTGTATTTAAAAACAGTTTTTTGTGGGTACAACATTTTAAATTGCAATGATAAGTGGATTTATTCTTAACAAAAAATTTTGTTTCCACCTGAGTCTCATCAGAGGATTACCACAGGAAAAAGAACTACAATAGAGAATGTAAGAATGTCATAATGAGGAGGGGTAAAAAAAAAAAAAAAAATTGATTACCCTGGATTTTTTTACCCCCCTCCTCATTATGACATTCTTGCATTCTCTCTTGTAGTTCTTTTTCCTGTGGTAATCCTCTGATGAGACTCGGGTAAAAACAAACATTTTTGTTAAGGATGAATCCGCTTATCATTGCAGTTCTAAAATTTTGTATGTTTGAAATCTATATAAATAAACAGGCATGTATTTTCATTATTTGTTTGAAAACCGATAAATAACCACATTGAAAAAAGTTAAGTAATTTTGCAGTGAAGTTCTACTGACACTAGTTTTTATTAACATTTTAAAAGTGTAAATTTATTTCTTACTATTGACTTTAATTTTTTAATCAATGTTGTATATTTCTATTTTGTTATCTACAATCTGCAAAGTCTTGAACTGATCAGAAGACTTTTTTTTTTGTGTAAATCTTTGGCCTACAGATATTGATCTATTTTCATAACATGAATTTAATCTTCCCTGAAATATTTTGCAAATATAAACAGGCACTTAAGAGTTATCAATGTGAAGATATTAATTTTGAGAAAGGCCATTCAACGAATTGGTTTTGTTGTTCACATGTTTCAGACGATACATCATCCCACATTTTTCTTTGTTGTAATATGCAACTTCCCCAAGGAAAGAAATTCTTTTTTGTAGTTTCTTTGTCTAGTGCAAAGCTACAAATGTATCAAATGGAATTTTAATAATTTAAAAAGTTAATATTTTAAATAAAATTCAACTTATGACACTTGCTGTCCTTCTGTTGCATACTATACTCATCGTGAGTCATATCTTACATATAGTGTGGTATATTAGTATACCTACATTAGGGTAAGTCGATTTTTCACTTTTTAAAAATATCAAATTACATGAAACACCAAAAGTTGTGTATTGGTCTATTAAGTACTGATACCAAAAGTTATATCTTTCTCATGTACCAATTTTTGAGGAAATGACATCAAATATCTGTACTTGATATTGGGATGCCTTATGTTGTTGTAGAGTTTTTAGTTAACAAACACAAGACTTTGCTTTGTTTAGAGCTCTTTGTTATTCTATAAGATCTAGATCAACAAATATGCCTTTGAGAATTTAGTTTCAATGGACAGTGCCATTACGATCTGTCCTGTTCAGCACCCAACTAAAATCTGACTTTTCTATAATCTTTATCATGTTCATGATGGCATCAGAAGAGGAGGTCAACACAGGGTTAAAGTGTCAATCATTTTTCCTGTGTTTTTCCACTAAACCGTTAGTTTTAAAACTAAGCTACACTTACCATACATAATTAACCCTTTATCTACCAGAGCGCCCCAAACGGCCCCACGATCAAAATGCTGCCCCCCCCCCCCCCCGGGAAAAAAAAAAACACCGAAATTGTCAGTTCTTAGAAAATGGTTTATAGTAAAAAAAAATAAAGAAAAAAAATAAGAGAGCAATGAATTAAATGAATACATTTTTATTCAGTAGTAAAGGATTAGGAATACTAGCTTGTAAACCATTTCACCACACTATTGTGGATGAAGGGTTAATAGGCTACCAAATAATTGTGTAACACTTCAAAGACAATGAATATAAGATGAAGTTCTGTTTTAGATAAAGGAAAGGAACTGAAAAAAGATATATTACTAAAAATAACATTAACTTTTGAAAAAATATTCTGTCAGATACCATTTTTTTTTCTAACTATCAAAGAATGATACCAGAAAGAGTCTCTTTCCTTAAAGAAGTTGCACATTCCATTCTGAGGAAGGCCTGGGAATGTAACTGCCAAAATATGTGAGTAACAAAAACAAACAGTTCAATTGTACAAGTAATTCTTTGAAAGAGCATCAGTGTTATGTTGTAATCTATAATGCAGAAAAAACAATTACAATTCTTTAACTTGTAACTAATATAGCATTAAACTAGTGAAGATGATGAATGCATATATGTAGTTGGATTTATATTTTTGATATCAGGGAACAAAATATTCATAATAAACTTGTTTATATAAATGATATTTTTTTTATTTAAAAAAATTTTTTTTTTTTGTAATTTGAAGAAATTATTTGGTACTTGAATTATGTTTTTTCTCTCTCTGATTTGAATTGTTTGTTTATTTTTTTTCTCCTTCTCCTCCATATCCTCATGATAAAGTTGTTTCAGGTTTCAATTTTCAGCTTTTTTTTTTTTTTTTTTTTTTTTTTTTTTTTTTTGTAATAAAACTAAAGATTTCTCTTTTCTTTTTTTTCTTTTTCTTTTTCTTTTTCTTTTTATTCTTTTTCTTTTTATTTTTCTTTTTTATTCTTTTTCTTTTTTATTCTTTTTTTTCTTTTTCTTTTTTTCTTTTCTTTTTTTTTTTTCTTTTTTTTTCTTTTCCCTTTTTTTTTCTTTTCCCTTTTCTTTTCTTTTGATCCACCTATTTTGATTCTAGGAAGACTTTTTTTTATTTTCTTAATATATCTATAAATGAATAAGGATTGGGTTTATAGGCACTCTACTAGCTCATGTACCCTGGAGAACATATGAATTTGAACTTCATTCAAATCTCTTTATATTCACTTCATTCATGCTAATGCATTTAGGAAAATAATTCTTTCTGCACTCTGTCCCATCACTACCTATCTTGACCAAATATCTGGTAGCCAACATCCTATTTGGGGAAAACCACTCCACCATATGTACTCACAACAAAAGCTTAACCCTTTATCTACCTAAACCACCGGATGATCAAAATGCCGAGATCATCAGCTCTTAGAAAATGGTTTAATTAGAAATTAGATGAATACCTTTCTATTTAGTAGTAAAGGATCAGCTATACGATACTAGCTTGTCAACCATTTCACCATGCTTTAGCAGATGGCAATGCTAGATAAAGGGTTAATACACTTATAGTCACCTTGCCAGATTTCAGACAAATATATGTTCTTTAATCCAGGGTTTCTCAACGGGGGTCACAAGAGGCTAACAGAATGGCCACAGAAAATTTAGGCCTCACTATATATATATATATATATATATATATTGGAGCCTAAATTTTCTGATAATTATTAATTACAAAAAATTCCATATATATATATAAATATAAGGTATCCAAAACTGGTAGTAAGGGATGATTCTATATGGGATCTTCAAAATCTCTGTATAATATATTGCATGTTTTAGTAGGTGCAAATACAAGGATTTTAATATCCCTAGAGAGAGCTCAATGCATAATAATCTCTATTTTAGATTAAATACAGAGCAATATTTCAATATTTCAAAGGTGTGTAGAAATATATATATATATATATATATATATATATATATATATATATGGAGTTTTTTTGTAATTAATAATTATCATTTAAAATAGAATATTACACTTATTATTTAGTTAAAATGGTAGATAAATCAAAGCCATTTTGTTAACATAAATATTTATTCATTGTATTTTTTAATCTGATCTGGGTTGAAGGGAGCCACTGGCAAAAAAGTTTGAGAACCACTGCTTTAATCTATTATTTCACAGCGGAGTCTCAGTGGTGTAGTGGTTAACATACTAAACTGCGACATTGTAGTAAGTGAGTTTGAACTCCAGTCACATTATTATGTTCACTTTCAAACTAATACCCTTGGGAAAGGTATGACCCCCCCCCCAAAAAAAAAAAAAAAAAAACAGGTGTATCCAAGAGGATAATAGTAAAAAAAAATCAAAATTATTCACATGAAGCCTCATCTAGCCAAAAATACAGACAAATAAGTTATGAATTTAAAAAAAATCTTTTTCGACTTCTAAACATTACTTATTCTTTACGTTCTCTCTTTTATCAGATTCTTTTCAAATCATTTTGGTCGTCTTAGCAATTCTTTCCATATTTCTTCTATCTTTATATTTTTTTAACAAAGTTTTGGTCATTTTCTATTCTGTTTCTACCTCTTTACCTTTATGCATGTAACAAGTGACCCTTTATATTACTAACCAACTGAGTTGATGTTTGATCTAATTTTTTAAGCATACACCCAGATGTCTACATAAGAAATTGGTAAGCAAATTGGTGTGGTAAATTTTTTTTTTCTTTTAAGTTTTTGGCCTTCTGTTTTTTTTTTTGTTTTTTTTAATAATTTTTTTTTAATGACATTTAACTTTATTCTTGTTATTTGGTTGCTTGTCTCTCCCATTTGCTTCTCTCTCTCTCTCATGTGTAACTTTTCCTTCTCTTAGTAAATGTTGCTATTTTTCTCTCTATCTCTCTCATACAAGTTTGCTTTCTCTTAGTGAATGTTGCTAACTTGTTTATCCTCTCTGTCTTTCTATTTCTACAAAAGTGGATAACTGCAAATATCTCCAGCCCCAACTCTAACCCTAACTCTTAATACTGTTGACACCAACAAAAAAAAAGAAAGAAATTGAACTTTATATTTACAATGTAATCATTCAAAGAGTTGAACTGTGTAACTTGTGTCATCATATACCCAAGGGGGGTCATGAACATATCAGTCAACCCCCCCCCCCCCGGGACTTTGTCTTTGTCTCTTTGATGTCTTGAATGGCCATCTATTTCTGCTATTTCTTCTTCTTCTTCCTTTTTCTTTCTTCAATCTTCAAGCATGTTTACTCATTTCTTTCTCCTCGTATCCTCATTTATGTTTCAAGATTATTTCCACTCGTCTTTCTTTTGTTTCTCAAGAAACATTTTCCCTATCTTCTGCCCCTGCCTCCCCCCGCCCCCATCTATTATTTCTCTGCTGCTATTTTCCCTGTGGGACAGACCAACCTTGTCTTGATACTCACAGCAAAATTTGCATGTCTAGAGGTGTTGGGGGTAAACTTTTGTCTTTATAATTTGTTGCTACAATCACAATTCTGTGGTGTCATTTGAAAGATGACTTCTTAGCCTTTTGATTCAAATTCATAGTGTAGTATCTGTTCTTAACACCTGATACATCCCTGACATGGGCACTTTGAAACATCACCCTAACCCTATGTTTCGGTGATGTATCAGTGATCCTTGTAGCTGTCTAAGTTGTCTTGCTTCAAAATCCGCACTGCCATCTGTTCAAGTCGCTTGCTTTTTATTGAGCTACTTGCTCATGCATGTAAATGACCGGTTTTCTTGAAAGAGCTTGTTCCGCCATGCGCAGTGACAGAACTGTAAATGGCGGCTGCGATGGAACAAATCAAGCATCAGAGATATATCAGATATTAAGCTGATAAGAACAGATACTACACTTTGCCATTATCCAAATGCATAGAAAGGATTTATTCACCTTCTTCACAAGAATGGAATACAATACTAGGTTCAGTTTATTTTTAATTTCCCAGCTATGGGTAAATAGTAGGGTAGACTAAGGCCTTTAACCTTGGTATGGCAATTGGTCTAGGAAAAGGAAACTGAATTCAAACCTGTTAAACTCTTAAAAATTGACCTTGTGTCGCATCCTGCTCATATGGATGGATTGGGTTGCATTTACTGAGGGTATCCTCATTAAAAAAAAAAAAACATGTTGGTAGATACAAAAATTGTTCAGTTTTTTGGGGGAGGGTTTCTTTTGAGGGTGCTTTAACCATCAAAATTTGACCTGAACCCTGTAAAAATGACAATGATTTTAATTACCTTTTTATCAAATAATATTACAATTCTTGTCTGTACCTTAGATATACTGGCTTCCCCACACCCAGTTTGTTTACTTAACGTTCACCTTGCATTTCTCTCATAGTTTGTTTACAACTCTATGCTAGTATTCATCTTACTCAACCTATTAGTTAATCAGGAGTTACTCCCCTTGATTACAACTTCTAACAGACCCTACTGCTTGGTGTGTAATTGGAAGGATTGGTATTTACTGGCATCCCACCATGCCAGTCGAATACAAGGTTCATTATAGTGGGGGTCCATGCACAAACCAAAGCTTCTGCGAAGATAGTGAAAAAATTGTTTGGATCCCTTCTGCATTACTCTTATGATGAGGCGCTCAGGCACCTGGCAATGAACCCAGCCCTGCTCCTTTTAAATTGAGGGGGCACACTGTTATTAATCTCCTGCCAGTTCAATGGCCAAACTCACTGGACACAGAGTTCTGAACATCCGGGAGGATCTGCCAGAGAAGTGGGGGACTTGGATGTCAGCCTCAATTTGCTCCCTTGACCCCAAAAGGTCATCAAGTTGCATTTGAAACAGAACCACAAAAATCAAATTGTTTTAATTTTAAAAAAAAAATCTTTTTGTGTTTTTAAATAAATAAAAATAGAAACCAGTAGGTTTGTTTGATTAATAGAAATATTTTAATAAAACATTTATCTACTTTATAAGTTTTTAATAAATAAGGTTTATATACTTGAAAGATTTGTAGAAGACAGAAAATTTTCAACAGGATGTTAAGAGTTAACTCTTAGCATCCTGTTGAAAATTTTCTAAGTCCAGAGCCCAATTCCTATAACTATTTATTAAAAATGGGTAAAAATTGCTGTTTCATTAAAAGTTACCTGTTATTTCCCTTAAATTAAAGACTTCTAAATATGTTCAATATTATATTTAAACAAAGGCTATAATATTGGGTAGATTAGGAAAATGAATGTGACTTCCAGTCGGGTGGAATGAGGTGGTACAGGACTTTAAGAGTTAAAGTGTTGTAGAATGATTTTGGGAGGCTGTTTAGTTGAGATTGCTATTTCTGACACATTTTGATCACTTTGGTGGTTTGAATATACAAACTAGATAACTATTTTCCCTCCAGCTATGGGTAAATAGTGGGACAGACTGGGTTCTTTAACCTTGGCACAGCAACCAGTCTAGAAGAAGGAAAACTTTGAATTAAAAGTTGTTCAATTCTACTTAAGAAATTGACTTGGTGTCACATCCTGCTTGTGTGGAGGAGTTGGTAAATATGTATACAAGCTGAAAAAAGCAGGAGTTTAACTCTTGTTCTACTTTAAATTGCTCATAGCAGCTCTCCCACCATTGCGATCATATCATAAGTACAAAAAATGATGGCAAATTCATTATAATTGAACAGAAGGATTCTGATTACAATAATAAAAGTAAAAGTAAAGTCGATGGGGCGGCCTAAAGTCGGTATCAGCCAGTCAACGAGGGAGTCTATCCCCTTTTCAATAGCGCTAGACCAAGAAGATTGTTTTAGCATCTGAGGTGGAGCACCACACCTACCATCAGCTCCTTACTTTACTGCACAGATCCCTGTGCTACTCATACGCTGAGTTGGTGAGGACTGGTATCGAACTAGGAACTTGTGGTTTCTAGCCGAACGCTCTACCGACTGAGCTAACCCAGCCCCTGAGTTCTGAGGTGAATAGATTGTGTGAACTTTGAAATATCCCATCATACAATTTATATATTTTAAAAGAATATTTTGTAGAGCTGTAGGGGGAAATTTGGTAGGCAAAGAGTTAAATTAGTTCCTGTGAAGGCAAAAGTGGGTCATTTAGTCTCAATAAATCATAGATATGAACTGTGTCTTTTATTGACTCCTACTTAAGTGAAATTACATAGAAGAGCATTGACTTAGTCTTGATTTTTATGTACGCTAATCATAAATTTATATGCTACATGTTTTATTATAGCAATAAACACAGGCATAACATGAAATTGTGTTTTTAAGAGGTAAATAAATGGGAGGTTAATGTTTATAGGCTCTTAGTAGTATCGCAAATGTAAAGTCAGGCAGAGTGGCATATTGTCAATATCAGCCAGACACCAAGGGAGTCTATCCCCTTTTCATTAGTCCAGGGATTTTTTTTTTTTTTTTGTTTTTTTGTATCTGGGGAGAATGTCATACCTATTTATCCTCATTTGACTGCACAGATCCAAGTTGTGCTATTCATGCGCTGAGTTGGCGAGGGTTAGTATTGAAACGGATGCTCTACCGACTGAGCTAAACCTGCCCTTAATGTCAAACCTTTTTTTTGTAAGTCTTGATTTTCTGGTGACTGGAAAAATGTTATAACTTTCTTTTGGAGATTTTTAGCTATATTTTAGGTAACCTGATGGACATAAATTCAGGGTTTAATTCAAACTCATTCTTATAATGTAAATTGAGCCCCCATTAAAAATTTTGGAATTTTCTAATTTTCTGAAACTAATATTCTAAAAACAAGCTCTGGAGTCCCAATAGTAGCAACAGAAAATTTGATGGCCATAGTTCTAGCATTTTTTTTAGTTATTTGTGGATAGTATTAGGATTCTAGTCACTATTTTAGGTAATTAAGTCTCTTATTGGTAAATCCAACAGTAGAATAGGATGTAGTCTCAGTAGTAGAAAGTCTGTTTTATTTCATGAAATCCTAGGTAGAACAAGAGTGTACTCCTTGTAAAAAATCACTGTCCAAGTCGTCTTGCTTAGAAATCCACATTGCCCCCCATTCAGATGACTTGCTTTTTGTTGAGCTACTTGTTTACGCATGCAAATGCTTATTCCACCCATGCGTGGTGACAGAGCTGCAAATGGCGGCTGTGCTGGAACAAATAAAACATTGAGGAAACTTAGCATTAGGGAGGGTCAGACTCTTTGATCCCACTTCACTACAATCGGATAATGTATATCATCCCTTCAAAAAGTATTTCTTTTTAGGAGATCAATCTTAAAAATAGCTGACTTATTTATCAATTTACATCATTCAATCAAATTAAGTTAGACAATGGATACAGATTATTTTGTGTTCTGGGTGTGATGTTAAACTGCATCTAAGGGTTAAGTTCCAATTCTGGAGCTCTGGGGGATGTGGAGGTACAGCCTGGCCTGGGGTGCTAGTACCTGTTAGGGTCCTATTTTTAAATAGAAAAAATGTTGTTTTTTTTTAAATTGAATACCGATCAAGAATGAATCAAACAAAACATCTTTGGCATAATATAACCCAATAAGGGTTAACATAAAATCTAACCAACCAACAGATTGTATTTTTTTTCTCTTTTGATTGCTTTATATAGAAAAAAGGGCCGGGTTAGCTCAGTCGGTAGAGCGTTCGGCTAGAAACCACAAGGTTCCTAGTTCGATACCGGTCCTCGCCAACTCAGCGTTATGAGTAGCACAGGGATCTGTGCGGTAAAGTAAGGAGCTGATGGTAGGTGTGGCGCCTCACCTCAGATGCTAAAACAATCTCCTTGGTCTAGCGCTAGTGAAAAGGGGATAGACTCCCTCGCTGATTGGCTGATACCGACTTTAGGCCGCCCCGACAACTTTACTTTTTTTTTTTTTTATATAGAAAGAAAAAATTATCCAAAATGATTCCATGATATTCATTTCATATCAAACTAGAAGCAGCTACCCAGCATTGCCTGGGTAGAGGGGGACAAAAAACCTTTTGATTTGTTTACTTTTGAGATTTACAAATGCTGGACATTTTTAAGTAGAATTTTCAATGCTATTTCTATGTATATTTTAATTTTTAAATATCTGAATATAAATCAAATCTTCATAATATTTGCACAAAAAAGCAGTAACTGATCATATTTAATGTGTGTGTGTGTATGTATGTGTATATATAATATATATATATATATATATATATATTTACTTTGTCATTAATTGTTTTATTTTTATAGTTTCATCCAGACATACATACACACCAACTGTTCTTTATATATGTATAGATTAACAATGAAAGTTTTTGATCCATGTAATTTACTGTTTTGGTATTTTTCAATTTAAATATTTTGGAAATCTTATAACCCAACAAAAAAAATCCTCACATGTAACTTTTTCTTTTTTTGAGACTTAATGAGTCTTCTTCTTGTTGAAACTTTTAGAAGCATGAAGTTGCCATTGACTACCATTTTCTCTCTTCTGATTGGATGATTATTTGACTAATATTTGGCTTGTTGCTTTTAGTCTAGTAGAATTTGAATGATTAGTTGTCAATAAATTTTGGTTGCTTTTGGAAGAAGGGTTTGCAATCGCTTTCAGTATTTACTGTTTGGGAAATATTTTTATTTTCAATGTGAAAATTTGATTTGAAATATTTTATATACAGGGTGATTGTAAAGTAACTCCCTTTCCTATTTTGAAAAATCTTATAATTCATTTCTGAATCATTATTTTTACAAAAAAGGAATATGAGAACACATATAACATGGAGTATTATTTAAAATCCTTTATGGTCACCAGCATTCGTTTCCAGCTCCTCAAGCTGCTCAGGAATTGCATCAAATGATCTTCCCAGGAACTCTTGTGGAATGGCAGAAATAAATTCTCGTATTCGAACTTCAAGTTCTTCCAAAGTCATTAGTTTCATTGAGTAGAGTTGCTCCTTCAACCAATTCCAAAGAAAAAAAGTTGCAAGGTGTTAAATCAGGGCTTTCTGGCCGGCCACTCATGCAGACCACATCTACCCATCTATCTCCCAGGAAAATGGTGATTCAGCCATTCACCAACAACAATGGCAAAATGTGGAGGAGAAAAGAAAAACACAGATTTAATTGGCATATATTAAGGAATTGCATATTAAAAAATTATAATCTAAAATAGGGAGTTACTTTTCAATCACCCTGTAAATTTAATTAAAAATGTTAAATTAATATTCCTTATCCATTTATCATATTTGATTTAAAATTTCAATAAAACATTGAATTGTAATTTTGGGTTAATATGAAAAATTGAATTTTACAAGTTTATTGGTTAATGTTTTTGAATGATTTTCACTTAATTCTTTTATTAAGATTGTCCATTCTGTTGGCAGGTCTTATAATACACTGACTCTATCCCTTGCAGATTATTCTCCCCCTAACTATGGGTAAATAAATGGACGGACTGGGGTTTTTAACCTTGGTATGGCAATCAGTCTAGGAGCCGAATTCAAACCTCTTAAATCTCCATTTTAAAACAATTGACCTTGTGTCACATCCTACTCATGTGGAGGAGTTCGGTAAATACATACTGTATCCCCTCAAAAGGGTGCCCTGGATATAACACTAAACTGAGAGGTACCTCACGTGGTGTAATGGTTAGCAAACTTTAGTTACTGAGTTTGATTCTCACTGGGTGCCCCATACTTTTGGCCTTGTGCCAAATCTAAGCTAAGCTTAGTAAATAACTATAACACTAAACTACATCTAATAGTGAGGCTCCAGTTCTGGGGAGTGCCATTAATTGCCATTACTCCCAGGTCCACTGACTCGGAGAGGTAGTATCTATTAGGGTCCTATCTATGGGTCAAGTATATCTGTTTAAATATCAACTTTATTTGATAGAACTGTGTGCAACCCCCTACCCCTTACCCCAAAAAAGAAACAACTGCACAATGTAAATATGAATTTACAATGAACACAATTCCTTTACCTCTAGTCATAAAATAACCCTAGACAGGTTGAAATGCCATTAAAATTACACATGTGATAAATTGCATCACTATTACTCAAAAATTCCAACAAATCAAAACTGAAATTCTTATTTTAGAAAAAGAAAAAAGAAAAATGCTAAAACCATTTACATTGACCTTATAATTATTATAATAAAATGTCAGTTAAAAGCTAAAATTAAATTAACTGAATAATATATAAAAAGTTGATATCACAGTCTTTCTTTTTAATGGAATACTGGCTTATCCTTATTCAAAGATGTCTTTACCCTTGAGTAAAATTTGAATATATATATATATATATATATATATATATAGCGTTCAACCATTACTATCAGAAAATGTTTTATCTCAGTTTAAATAAGTAATGATATCAACCTAGTCAAGTGTAAGGTAGGGTCCTGATGATTATTTAAATCAAAAACTATACTAGACCCATAACTCTTTTCTACTATTACTATTGCTCTATGTTTTTTGATATATTGAGCACTTTAGGATAATTTACTAAGGCCAATGCTATGGCAAAGTTAAAGCGTCAATTGGGTACTAATATATATATATATATAATATAATAAGAAAAATATATAGGTTTTACATATCTATTTATTGGGTGACAAAGGAACATTCACAACCATATTGGTTTCATGCGATGCATTCATAAGGAACCAATATGGTTGTGAATGTTCCTTTGTCACCCAATAAATAGATATGTAAAACCTATATATTTATCTTATCATATTATATAACAGCTCTATTTTATATTGAGCACTCTACCAATTAATACTGCCTTTGGTACACCATTCCAGCAAAAGCTGAAATAGTGACCATCTCACACTACAGTATATATATATATATATATATATATATATATATATAAGCTTGGGTAGAGGATATCTGAGGACCATGAGACTAAAGGTTCCAAGGATATATGTTGGAAATATTTATATATTTTACTGACCTATAAGCACATGTTTTATATCCCTTTTGCACTTTTTAACATCTACTTACCACAACTCTCTTCAAGCTTTTGGTGCTTAGTCTTCTATTTATAATGTCAGTACAGTATATTGGATGTAGTGTTATATTTGGATATTTATTAAAGAGTATCTTATAGGCTGGCAAATATGGTATTTAATAATAACGTTGATTGTCATGATTTTGTGTGTGTGTGTGTGTGTGTGTGTGTGTGTGCAGAGATGCTGATAGGAACGCATCCTGCATCCCTATCGCACAAAAATCTAAAAGGATGCAGTAAAATTGTATTCTTGCATTCAGTGTTTTCCTTTTTTTCTTCTCTTACCATTTTAAGCTAACTGTAAATACATTTCAATAGTTTCTTAGAAATTAATTAAACAGGATATGTTACAAAGTAGGAGTTAGACAGCTTTGGTTATTTCCCAAGATCATAAATAAAAACCCTACAATCTATTAAGACACTTTAGTTGGGACCCATACATTTTCCTTGGGACTCATTGAAAGCAAATATGTGCATCCCAGGACACACTAAATCAAAAAGTTATCAGCATCCCTGTATATGTATATATATTTTAACGAGAGAATCATATAACGAGGTAAAAAAAATCAAACTAATCACAAATCTCCGTCTTCTTCTCTCAAAACTTTTCTCATACATCCAATTTTCAATCTTTCTGACTAGTATGTCACTACATCAACTTTGTCAAAATGAATGTCTAGATTTCTATTTTCAGTTGGATTTTGTGTATTGGCTATATATATATATATATATATATATATATATATATATATATATATATATATATATATATATAAGAGAGAATGACATAATGAGAAAAAAAATCGTACTAGTCACAATTTTGACTATTGGTATAAAGAAAGAAACCAAATGAGTTGAAATAATAATGAATATAGAAAAGAGCCAATTTAGAAAACTGAAAGAGTAGCGGACATTAACTACCTAGGTTTCAAGGAGACAGATACTCAGGAAAACTCTGACTGGATTTCGCAGTCAGTTTTCCTGAAGATCCTTCTTGGTGAAACCTGGTGCTGCCCTGATGCAGTTGAAATAAATTATTACAATGAAGCAAATTTTAAGTTTTTTTCCTTCATTTATTCAATATATATAGCCTAACAAAAACACCTTTTCATGAAATGTCATACTGTTAGAATTGAAAATTCATTTTTTCATTGTTTTCTGTCATATTCAAGAATTGTTCTTATTTTCTTCTGTCAGAAAACAAAAAAATGTTTAGTTTTCTTTAAAGAATGTTTTCTTAAGACAATCATTTTGGACAATCTATACATTAATAGGTGTTCCTTAAAAGTATATCCATTATCATCTAGCAACACCCTTTGGTAAAAAACTGGGACTGTCTAAATTGTCCAAAATGAAATGCAAAAATGTGAATTCTGATTATCTGGTGTTGCTTATCTGCCAAATTCTTATTTCTTATGAGTGCCACCACCTCAGCTAAATAATGGATCATTCTATTTTTATTTTAAAGAAAGAAAGGGAAGAAAAAGGATATGCTAAACAGAAGAAATATAATAAGAAAGAAAGAACAAGAGATGGGGAAAGATATAGAGAGAGGTGAGGGGGCGGAAGTGATAACGCTAATCTGTTTCAATTGAACATGATGAAAAGGAAAGAAAGAAAAAAGAGTGAGAGGGAGTTATATCAAGATCATTATACTTCTTACATATTGAACTATTTAGCATTAGCTCTTAAGTAAACATAGCAAATAAGATAATTAAATCATCATACTGTGGTATATCCACAAGTCTAGTTATGATTTAAATCCTTAACTTTAGATTAATTTTGAGTTACATATGGAGAAATATGTCTGGAAGTGGTGCATTTTTTCTGCTTTGTACACCCTTTCATGTCCAGTGGCATTTTGCCACTGAGCTGTTATCTGTAATGAGGCAAAAATATAATTGGTGTGTGTGTGGGGGGGGTCAATCTCTACTGCTATGCTGCCAACATAAACGAGGGATTATTACTTTCAGACAAACTTTGGTATATAGGAGTCAGCGAGATAGTAGTGTAGACTGGGCTCTTTAGCCTAGGTTAGGTAACCAGTTTAGGAGAAGGAAAACTCTTAAATCAAACCAGGTTTACTCCAGCCTTGTCAGCTGGGGCTTTAGAATACACCGATTGCTCTTCTGCAGAGAGAAAAATCCCCCCCCTCCACAACAAGGCCACCTTTTGAACGTGGGTGGCGACCTACGACAGACACTGAATCTCCATTATAATAAGATATGTAAGGGTGGCAAGACTTTTCGACCACTCTGTACATACCATAAATTGCTGAAATAAATTTTTTCTTTGTATTTTTGATGTTGAGTAATACAATATTTTTGATTATCTGTAGTTTTGCCTTCAGAGAGATTTTTTTTTTTTTTTTTTTGTCAGATAGACAGTATTGAACGATGGAGGCTGATGGAGTTAATTGCTCAATATTTTCTTTTTTTTTCTTCTTTTTTTCTTCTTGTACAATGTTTATCACTTGTCATAAATTTCCAAAGTTCTTTTGATTACTTACATTGTGCTCACCCTATTTTCTGTACTTAACCAAATTGGTTCCTTTAATAACCAATGAAACTTCTGCTTACCAATGCCTGTATTTTATCAAAGAACTTTTCCAAGTCTGGAATTTGTACGTCTAAATTGCACTCGCTGTGATCCTTCTCTTTTTTTGTCTTTCTCTTTAGCCAGAAGATTCTATACCAGATCCAATGTTAGAGGGATGCAATGGGGGTGCCATGTTAAACTGCAATGATGTCATTGTGTCTGCTCATGTAACACAAACAGGTAAGCATTTTCGGTTGTTTTTTATTCCTCACTCTGCAAAACGTACAAAGAATTCTATTTACCTTTATTGTCTATGTCCTGAGTATGATGTTAAACGGCATCTAATGGGGAGGTTCCAATTCTGGAGTTCTGGGGAGTGTGGAGTACCCCTTCATTGCCATTACTCATAGATATACACTGATCTGAAGTGGTAGTACCTTTTACAGTCGCATCTATGAGTTAATTAGAAAAAAATGAGTTTAAAAATTGTTTAAAAAAGATTGAGTTTAGATTTTATTTTTTTAAATAGAAAAATTGAATAGCCATCAAGAATGAATAAAACAAAACGCATTTGGCATAAAATAACCCAACAAGGGTTGACATGCTATAAAATCAAACCACCCAACAAGGTGTGTATGTATTTTACTTTTGTCTGTCTCCTCCTCCGCCATGCTGGCTGGGGCGTTAGAATACACTGACTGCGCCTCTGCAGAAGGGTAAGACTCTCCTAATGGGGCCACCTGTTGGCCGTGCATGGCAACACATGATGCTTAAGGATGGAATGAGCTGTCTATGACATGTAATACTCCACTTAGACCCTTACTTAGGCTGGGCAGTCGGTCGGAGAGGCCCCCTCCAATCAATTGGCTGGTCATGTCAAGACCTAGCACCTATATGATTGAGCAAACCCTATTTTATCATATGGGTGCTAGAAGGCAGTGGCTGAGGGTCTTCATATCCTGGGAATGATGTTAAACTCTATCTGATGGTGAGGTTCCAATTCTGGAGGTTTGGGGAATGTGGAGCACCTGTTTATAAAAAAAATTGAGTATCCATTAAGAATGAATTTATTTCAAAACTTTGTCAGCATTAAATGACCCAGAGAGGTTGATATGCCGTAAAACAAACCAAACCTCCTCATCCTTCTCTTCTCTGATAAATAAAATAAATTTCTTTCTAGGTATTGTGAAAGAATCAGAAAAAAGTGGCAAGTCTTATGCTGTGTATGCTGTTACAGTTAAGAAAAAGATGGTGGTAGACGATGAAGTATGGGATGTTTATCGTAGATACAGTGATTTCCATGACTTGCATATGATTATCACCGATAAGGTAAGTTTTTCTAAGTTTCAATGAGATTTCATTTTTTTCATTTTCCTAAGAAAATCCAGAATTTGAATCCTAATAAACAAATACCACAAATGTTTGTAAAACAAAGTATGTAAATATTGAATTTATTTAGAAACTTGAACCTAATTGTTTTTACCATATTTATTTATTTGCAACTAGAAGTGTCTACTCAGCAACACCTGGGTAGAAGGGAAAACAAACTCTGGTGTATTGATTTGTTTACTTTTAAGATTTGCAAATGTTGGACATTTTTAAGTAGAAAAAAAATTATTTATCCTACAGGTAGGATTTGACACAAAATCACAAATATGGGGAATCCAGTGAGGATCAAGATTGCTTTTTCAGTAGTAACAGATTTGTGAGACTAGCTTGCTAACTATTACACCATGACAGAGTGCCTACATCTTTAAGTAGAATTTCTATGCATGACTTTTTCACAAAAAGCAAGGACCGGTGATATTTAATGTTTATATATATTTACTTTGTTGTTTTATTTTCGTAGTTTCATCTGGACATGCATACACACCAACTGTCCTTTATACATGGATAGATTAATCATGATATAAATTGTCTGTAGAACATCCGCCTAGTAATCACAAGGTTTTGAGTTCAATACTGGCCCTCACCAACTCAGCACATGAGTAAAATGGCTTGTATCTGTGTGGTAACTGCCAAAGATGGTGTTTGACCTAGTTTAAATCATCATTATCATTATCAAATAGTGCTGACAGCATAGATTCCCATGACTCTCTCTTGCCACCCATCCCTACTGGTCATAGCTCCTGGCAAGTCCTCAGCACAGCATCCAGTGTCCATACATAACTGTTGTATGTAAGTTATTGCCAGTGGACCAACACTGGTGTGTCCATGTGTAGGAGTCCACAGGAGAAAAGTTATCTTTTGATATCTTGTTTCTATTTCAGGTCCTTTAAGCAGGTTTAATTTATACCATGTCGTCTTATAACTGTCTTCAGATTCTCAATGGTTTCTATAATCAACCAGATTAGCTGTTTATCATGGATATTGTTCTATCATTCTCTATGCACCGATCTTAAAATGATGTATTATAGTCACACACATCCAAATGTCAGCCCACTGTGTCTGTAGAATACACTGACTGCACCACTGCAGAGAGGTAAAATCCACCCCCCAGTAGGGTCACCTGTTGACTTTGGGTGGTAACCCATGATGCTTAAGAATGGAATCATGGTGACTGAGTAGTCCACTTTGGCCTTTACTTAGGCTAGACAGGTGGTCAGAGAGGCAATCTCTGATCAGTTGGCTGGTCACGTCAAGCCATAGCAACTATATAATTGTCCAAACCCTATTACTGTTTTTAGCATATATGTGCTAGAAAGCAGTGGCTGAGGGTCTTATGTCCTTGGAATGACATTAAACTATTTGATGATGAAGTTCCAATTCTAGAGCTCCCCTTCATCACCATTGCCCCCTGGCCCACTCTGACTCGGAGTGGTAGTACCTATTAAGGTCCCATCTATGGGTTGAATAGAAAAATGTGTTTATAAAAAAAATTGAGTATCCATTAAGAATGAATTTATTTCAAAACTTTGTCGGCATTAAATGACCCACCGAGGTTGATATGCCATAAAACAAACCAAACTCCCAGGTCCACTCTAATCTGGAGTGGTAGTACCTATTAGGGTCCCATCTATGGGTTAAATTTTTAAAAAAAATGAGTTTAAAACAAATTGAGTACTCATGAAGAATGAATAAAACCATTTTCAGCATAAAATGACCCAATAAGGGTTGACATACCATAAAATCCATTCAAATGTCAGCAGCTATGGTAAATCTACTTTATATAAGTGAATTATCTCATTTCTTACCATTATCACAAATATTTTTTTCTTTTTATTTTTCAGTACATCCAAATCCAAGGCCTTGTTCTTCCTGGAAAAACAGCTTTTAAGAATACCAACAAAGAATTTTTAGAAAAACGTCGAAAAGGACTTGATGCTTACTTACAGGTTAATTTACTTATAATTATTGTAGGGCTCACTTTAGAAGCTCTCTTTATTTTTTTATTTTTCATTTTTTGTAATGACAATCTTTTTTCTGACATTGAATATCAATGTGTTATTGTTAATTTTAATAAAAATAACACCATAGAAACTGAACCATTCATTTTTTTTTAACCATTTTTATCTTTGCTTGATTTTATTTTGATTCATTTACACTCATTTCATCATGTTTTTTTTTTTTTTTTTTAATGGCTATATTCCAACCACTCTACCTTATAGCCTTGTGAGAGTTCCCTTGGCGTATTAGCTAACATGCTGAACTGCAACATTGTAGTAAGTGAGTTCAAAGTCCAGTCTCACTATTCTATTCACTTTCAAACTAATACCCTTGGGAAAGGTATGAACCCCCTCATCCCCCCAGCTACGTGTTGAATAGTAACACTGCTGTTCTTCTACAAGGATGTCTTTGGCATTAAATAACTGAAAAAGATTTATATACCATTAAACAAAGAAACCAAATCTTTTATAGCCTTCTTAGCTTTCTCTATGTTGAACCTTGTTTCGAAGGGGATAAAGGCATGTGCCCCCCCCCCACACACACACATTCATACACATTGCATTCAGTGCCTTTGAAACTTTGAGGTCATGGAATTGTGTTCTCTGACCTCTGCATTAAATTAATCCTACAAAGAAGTGCTGATCCAAAATTAAACTTGAGATGATATTTTGAATTTAGTAGATATACTAAGATGTATTGTTGGGTTATTTATAGTTATTTACTAAGCTTAGCTTAGATGCGGCACAAGGCCAGAAGTATGAGGCCCCCAGTGAGAATCGAACTCACTAACAATGGGCTGCTAATCTAGCTTGCTAAGCATTACACCACATGAGGGTTATTGTGGTATAAGATGTACACCAAATTACCACTCCTATTTATGGACTAAATTTTAGCCAATGAGAAATGTATACAGAACGCATTTAAGATCGTTGTTAACTGCTCTCAAATCAATTGCTAGTTGAACTTTCTGGTGAACAAGACCTACAGATGAAGAGTACAAGGAGATTAGGATTACAAAGATTAGCCAACGGAACCCCTACCATGGCAGCAAGAACATAATATTCTATAGATTCTCTTAGAATTGGTTTAATTCAATATCTCTGACTTTTTTGTTTTTTGGACATTGTTCTATTGACTCTCATATTGGATACAGTTATATATAAAACTTAGCTGTGGCACAGTGCTGGAAGAATGGGGCACCCGGTGAGAATCGAACTCACTAACAATGGTCTACTAATCCAGCTTGCTAACTATTACACCATGTTAGGTAACCTCTTATATTGGATTTATGCCGAAACATCTTGCTTTAATAAAAGTTTTATATAAAACTTTAATAAAAGCTTTATATAAAACTAGAAGCTGCTACCCAGCATTGCCTGGGTAGAGGGGACAGGGCTTGGTATATTGATTTGTTTACTTTTGAGATTTACAAATGCTGGACTTTCTTTTTAAAGTAGAATTTCAATGCTATTTCTATGTATATTTCAATTTTCAAATATCTTTGATATATAAATCAAATCTTCATAATTGTTGCACAAAAAGCAGGAACCGGTGATATATAATGTCTATATATATTTACTTTGTTAATTTTATTTTTGTAGCTTCATTCAGACTTAGATATACACCAACTACCCTTTATATATGTATAGATAGATAAATATGAAACATGTCCTTACCTTATATGTCAGTCTCTCTATAAAGGGCCCCTAGAAATTAGTTCTTATTATTACCTATATATTCATTTATTAGTGGTAATCGTGATAGAAAATGAACACTAGTTCAAATGCTGGATGAGGCTGTTTGCATTTCACATAGTACTAATACTCGTAGGAAAGGTGAACATCCAACTATTCTCCCTCTAGCTATGGGTAAATAGTAGGGTAGACTGGGCTCTTTAACCTTAGTATGTCAACCAGTCTTAGAGAAGGAAAACTTTGAATTCAAACCTGTTAAACTCCACTTAAAACATTGACCTTGTGTTACATCCTGCTCAGGTTGGGTAACTATATACATATAAGTTTTTTAAAAATAAAAAAATAAACAATGATTTTAAGGTTCTGTATTTTCTTCTTTGGTGTTTTTTTTATTTTTTAAAGTTTTTTTTTTTTATTCTGATTTATTTTGATTAAAAATGAATTTATATATTTTCAGGTTTTAATGAATCCAGAGTTGTGGCAATCATATCCTGGTTTGGAAGATCTTCTGGCACAGTTCTTAGCTCCTGGACTTTGGGAAAAACATAAAAGTGAATTGGCTCGTAAGGTTAGATCCATATACATGCACACCTACTCAATTTTTTTTTTTTTTTTTTTTTTTTTGTAAACCCATTTATTTTTAACAAATTTCCAACCAAATTGAAGACCTACTAAATTTGTGGGTTTTTTTGTGGGGTGGGGTGGGGGTGCAAACTCATCTAATTATTTTATTTATTTTTTTTTTTCTAAGTTTTCCATTATGAATTTTTAACAAATTTCCATCCAAATGGAAAAACATGAATTCTCTTTTTAATGATTATTTCATTTCTGTTTCCAGATTTTTGTTTATTTTTCTTTTAGGGAAGTTTCTTTTGCAGGGAAATTTCTGTTATATTTTTCAACTTTTTAAGACATATGCTTTTCAAACAGATGACCTTTTTCAGCATATTCAGGTAAAAATCGATGAAAAGAGTGTATTGAATTTAGTTACTAGGGATTATCTTGAATTTGATCCATTTACTACTGTTTAAAACTAGTACAAAATCTGTATTTTTAGACTGTTGTCCTCATCTTTATTGATATTTACACCATGTTTCAGCTGATGTGCACTCTGGGTTTTTTTCTCAGGGCACATCAGCAAAAACAATAAAGATGAGGACAACAGTCCGAAAAATCCGATTGATACAAATTATCAAGTCTCATCTAAAAAAAAATTCAGGCAAATAATACAAAATCCTATTCATTTAATTCACGTTTATGTCCACTATCTCTAATCAATAATAGTTGTTACATTAGGAACAGTATCTCTACCAATCTCCGGGAAATACAAAGAGTTTTCAATTTTAAGTGATCTTTTATTTTGTGGTCTTTTGTACCCTTGTACTTAATTACTTTCCTTTAATTTAGTCAATCCTCAATAACATTGTAAACTAGAATAATAGAAAAATAACAATAAAATAGAATAAATGTATTAAACAAATTAGTCATAAAGAAAGGAAATCCTAATTAAAATTACTTACCAAACTTTTATTTTTCTCCTGGGCTCGTATTGATGGTCATATCTTAACTCTTTATCTGCCATCTGCAAAAAAACAGTGAATTTTCTACAAAATGAAGGGAAGTAACTAATGTAATTAATTAAAAGTTGTTTCCCTTGAAGTAGTTTTTTTTTAATAAGGTAGGATGATAATTTACAAAGATGTTTCGATACTTTTTATTTATTGATATTTGGCCTTTTCAGGCGGTCCGGCATTTTGATCCTTCTAGAGTCTTAGAACTTTTTCCATGCATCTTAATTATGGAGAATTTATACTCTTATTATCAGTAGTATTCAAATCAAGGTAGATTCTTGTGTTTTATTACAGTATCTTTATGACCATCAAAATGGTTTTCAAGGGAAAATCAATTTTGAAAGTGATAAAATCCATTTGTAATTAAATTGATAAGAATTTGTTCAATCTCTTCTCACTTAACAGCTTCACCCTTTTATGCCCTTTTTTTGTTTGTTTATAAAACAACAAAAGCAATAGCAACAGCAACTGTTTTTATTTGTCTGTATTTTTACTATAAATTTACATCTAGCCAGTATATTTATCACATTTCTTTCAATAAGTCTAGTGGCATTTTATGCTGCTAGGAGCAACTTGATCTACTGGTAATGATATTAAAACTTCAAAACCATGCTTGAACTTAAGGTCTGATGATGACTTTAGTCCAAGGTAAATAAGAAACACCTGATCAAGGCCTGAGGATAGAGCAGCCTGAACATTTCTGTTTATACATACTACAATAAAGATGAGGATAACAGTCTGAAACATCAAAATTATTAACAACTGTGATTATTGAGGGATTTTTTTTTTTTTTAATCACCGCATTTCATATTTGAATAATAAGTTTAAATTCAGTGTATGAAATTTATATGTAAATGAAGTAGTACTTAATATTGTAGTTGTCTGTGTTTATGGATACAATCAGTGCCAACTCAAACCTTTTTGCATGTCCTGGGTATGACACTAAACTGCATTCACCCTGTTCACAGGGCTTAGAATATGCCAACTACATCCTCTACAGGGGGTAAAATACACACACACACACACACACACACTCTCAATATTCTGGGTATGACACTAAATTGCATACAGTAGTGAGAATCCAGTTCTGAAGCTCTGGGGAGTCTGAAGTATCCTTCATTGTCATTACTCCCAGGTCCACTCTACTTGTTAGAGTCATATCTATGGCTCAAATTGAAAATTATTAGTCTATGATAAGAAAGAAGGTTGTGCTAACTGCCATATAGTACCTAAATAATGAGAATGGAATTGTCTACTTTTCTTAAAAATAATGTCTGACCAAACCTCAGAAGAGGGGAAACAAGATCTCACGGGACTTGTTAGCAATTTCTAATTATTCTGTTCATTTTGTATCTTTGCTTAGTAAACCTTTTTCACTATCGTTAATAGTCTTATTTTTCCTATTATTTCTCTGTTAACTCTGATACGCAAGTTATAACACTGTCAAACAGTGTTTTGGGGTATGAAAGGACCTATCACTATTGATTTCCTTGAAAAAGGTGCAACTGTAAACAGTGCTTCCTATCACCAATTCACCTTATTTATTGAATAACCCTCTTCTGGGACATTCCTTTGGTAAAATTCACCTTATTTCTTATCCTTGAAATGTAAGAATTTATCATTTGATATTGTGACTGGCAATATCTTTGTAAATTAATTATATCCAATTAGACAATAATATCAGATAACACGTTGTGAAACTTATTTTATCATCATCAGCATGTTGTGCTGATAGCATGAATTCCTATCACTCTCTTTTGCCATCTGTCTCCATCGGTCATCTCTCCTGGCAGGTCCTACTCACAGCATCCAGTGTCCTCACATAGCTGTTGTATGTAAGTCTTTCCTGGTTGCCCAACAATGGTGTGTCCATGTATAGGAGTTCACAGGAAATGTCACTTATGAGTTTGTCCTTACTTCTCCAGCAGTGTCCAGCATATCTTGTTTGTCTTACTTGGATGGTTTGTGTGATAGGAGATAAGTGGCCATATACTTGATGTTTTCAGGATTTGTTCAAAACACCATGCCGCATCATTGGGAATTTACCATCTAGCTTTTTCTCCAAACATTTTGTCAAAGTCCAGGTGGTGCAGCTATACAGTAGCACTGATACAGCTACAGCTTAGAAGAATTATTGCTTTATATTATCAGAGAGATGAGTCTTCCATATGATCGATAACCTGTCTATAGCAGTCTGTGCCTTTCCTATATGTATATTGACATCTACCTAGTCTGTATATGTGATTCTTCCTGTAGGATATTGCCTGCTTCATGCCTTTTTTAGCATGCAACCATTTTCCTTCATTATATCTAATGCCATTCATGGTACATAATGTATGTTCTATTATAAATAGAAATAGTGCTAACATATCTCCTTGCAAGTCTCTCAGGAAATTACTACTACTCATCTGTAAGGATGGCAACTATTGATGAGTGTCCTGGGTATGACGTTAAACTGCATCTAATGGTGAAGTTCCAATTTTGGAGCTGTGTGGAGTACTCCTTCATCACTATTACTCCCAGGTCCACTCTGACCTGGAATGGTAGTTCCATCTATGTGTTAAATAGAAAAAGTTTTTTTTTTTTTTTTTTTTTTTTTTTTTTGAAAACCCATCAAGCACGAATTGAACAAAACATTTTCAGCATAAAATAATCCAAGTTTTTTTTTGTTTTTTTTTTTTTTTTTGTAGGGGGGTGGAGGTAAACCAATTTTTTGTATGGCAAAAAACATTACTTCATGTTAACAGTTTTAAACAGGAGAACTACATAAACAAAAGAAAAAAGATATTTTTAAATTACCATGACCAGCAAATTCAGCAAACAACATGTGTGACATGCGGAAACACTGGACAGTTGTTTCTGCATGTCACATTTATTGTCTACTGAATTTGCTGATTATGGTAATATATATATATATGTGTGTGTGTGTGTGTGTGTAAAAAGATATTTCAAAAAAGAAAAATTTGCTATGCAGTTGCAGCAAGAGAAAAATGTCTTATTTTCTTGCCATTTAGTTTTCTTGTATTTTTACAGTTGGTGCCTTGTTAAATTGTTGTTGAATTTTTCTATCTGCTTGTCACACCTTTTTGATATTCTATACTTTTTTGCTTAATCACTTTATTTTGTTTTATTTATTTATTTTTTACACTTTCTTTAAAGTTTTTCATGTTTTATTGTTTTTATTGTGAAATATTTTTTATTTTACTCTTTAGTGTTTTCATTTTTAAAGCATGTTTTATTTCAATTTCCTTTTAAATGTTTATATTGTGATTGATTTTTAAATATTAGAGAGAAAAAATCCTTCAAACATTAGAATGAATATAGCAAGACAATATCACAATAAGATGAATATAGCAAGACAATATCACAATAAGATGAATGTAGCAAGACAATATCACAATAAGATGAATATAGCAAGACAATATCACAATAAGATGAATGTAGCAAGACAATATCACAATAAGATGAATGTAGCAAGACAATATCACAATAAGATGAATGTAGCAAGACAATATCACAATAAGATGAATGTAGCAAGACAATATCACAATAAGATGAATGTAGCAAGACAATATCACATGAAAATGAATGTAGCAAGACAATACCACATGAAAATGAATGTAGAAAGACAATAACATTTGCATATCATCCACTTTGCCTCATTTCCATTCATCAAAATAGTTTATTCATATATACAACTGATTTTTCCAGTGTTTGTGTTTTTAAGCTGGATCAACAAGATTAAATAATTCTATTTGAGTAACATGAGATTGACCATTCGATTATCATTCAGTTTTCCTTTTTCATGTCATTAACACTTGACAAATTAAGGCTGTACATGTCATGTATGCTTGGTGACACCATAACCCCCCCACACACACACACCTTTAAGCAGTTCAACTTGAACAAACAATGAGGAAGACGTATATATAAAAATATAATATATTTTCATTCTTTGATGCTGACACTTGTGTGGATCAGGAAGGTCATTGGAGAGAGTTTGCACATACAAAGGAGCTGTCGGTAAGCGACCACTGACATCAGCCAAAATTCTAGACTTTATATAGTCTTAGAACTCCTGCATGGCCACACCTCCTTGATCATGACACCCAGGCAGCTTTCTTTGCCCATAAACCTTCTTTTTTTTTTTATTGGTCATGCATTTCCTGTGGTTATCATTAGCCATGGGTCACACCCACGCAATTTCTGTGTTTATATTTGGCCATGGATTGCACCCACACATTTTTTGTGTTTATGCGTTGGTTATCACACCTGTCTTCCCATGGTCACTTTGTTGATTTTATACACAATTGGATGTTAAGATCAAGCACATAATTTCCTGTGTTTACCCTTGGCCATGGGTCACACCCACGTAATTCCTGTATTTATCATTGGCCGTAGGTTACACCCATGCATTTCTTGTGTTTTTTTGTGTTTGCCCTTGGCCATGGGTCACACCTATGCATTTCTTGTGTTTGCCCTTGGCCATGGGTCACACCTATGCATTTCTTGTGTTTGCCCTTGGCCATGGGTCACACCATGCATTTCTTGTGTTTATCTTTGGCTATGGGTTACAGCCACACATTTTCTGTGTTTATGCATTGGTTATAACACCTGTCTTCCGGTAGTTGATTTTATCCACAGCTGGATGTATCTGCCACTTTCGGTCAAGGCAATATATAACAAATATTAGTGTTTTATGATTAAGGCCAACACTAGCACCTCTCACTCAGAAATCACTGTAGAAATTAAATGTAAATAAAATAAGCTTATAACTTCATAAAATAGATTACTTGTGACAGAATTTACTCTGCATGTAAATTATTGTGTTGGTCAAAGAAATTTTCAAATACCTTTTCAGAATATTGGCTAAAATGAGAGACACTGCTGGAATATTGGTATTGTATCTGTATTCTTATGTTGGGAGAGGTACATGTTGACCATTAGTTGTCAATTATCATTTTTTTTAAATACAAGATAGAGCAGAATCCAACCACCAGCAATTGAACATTTTTAGAAGAGTTAGGATCATCAAAAGATACCATATGTTTAGCATTACATAAACTTTCAGAAGAGCTAGAATCCTAGAAAGATAACATGTAGAGCATTAAAAACATTAATAGAGCTAGGATCATTGGAAGAAGATACAATATGTAGAGAATTAAATAAGCTTTTAAAAAATAAACTAAGGACCTCTTGAGTCTCTCCATGAATTGTTAGTTGATTTTTTAAAAAAATACTTTAAATACATTATTATTTCACACACACACACACACACACACACACACATTGTTAAGCAGTGTTGTATATAACAGACTTTTAAATTGTTACTTAATTAGGACACTTAAAAAGCTATATGATAAAAAATATATAAGTATATAGGATACATATAGATATATAAACAAAAAGATATGTAAGAATATAAGATGCATAGATAAAAATATACATAAGTATATTAGACACACATACAAAAAATATATATATATAAGTATATAAGACACATAAACAGAAATAATGAAGATCAAGGATTTGTAAAGAATTTCGGCTTTTGTTGTTTGTTATTCTATGTAAAATTCAAGGAATGTTTTGATTGTTGACTGATTATATATATATATGGTGTCCACAAAGTCTGCATGTGCTTTAAAATTTAAATATTTTAAAAGTGCACACTGACTTTATAGACATCCTATATATATATATTATATATATATATAATTTATTTTTTTGCTTTTGCCTGCTTTCCTATTGCCCCTCTGTTTGTCTTTGACTGTCACTGCATGGGATTTTCCTCTTTTCAGAAATATCAAGATTTTCAGCATTTAGATGGGGCGGGGGTCACATTATTCAATACCTACTTATATTTTATACTGAGATAAGAATTTTTCCTCCTGTTCTGAATAAAAATTGAGTTAATGCTTTCTGAGCCAAATGCATACAGTTTTATAAATATATAAACACACACACATACACAAGATGACTTGGGAACCTGTTGGATTCATGATATTGATTTATCTATTTAGGATGGAGTGAAAGATTCTAAATTGCATTTCATAGTTATCTCTATCATATCAAAGAATTTGGATTATCAAAATATGACTTCTATGAGAACATCCTTTTCATACCATTAAAAACAACATGATATTTCAAATAATACAATGGTAGCTTCATTAAAGACCGCTACACTAGACTTATTTGTTATAGATTTTTAACCAATAAAAACCTGTATACTGTACAGAAAGAACTAAACTGTATAATCACCAATTTATTGTAAACTAATTTAATGTGTCCGGTTTCTCAATGTGCTACTGGTACTATGTAACTCAGTACTACCTGTTTCATAGTTGGATCAATTGCCAACTAAACCAGTAACCCCACAGATTTTGTCTGATGAGAAGGGTGGCTAGACACCCTGCAGCACAAAAAACATGACCTGTAAAAGGGTGGAGGAAGCTCTTTGCTCAATGGCCATCTAGCACATTATTTCTAAAGTCCAACTCCTCCTCACCGTGTAAACTTGCTCATGTCCGAGCTATGCTGTTAAATTCCTGGTAGGGTCACCCAAGGTGGACAGGTCTGGCACCCAGTAGTAATAGGGCCACAACCTGGCTTAAGGGGCTCTAGCAAAAATCCAAAGGGCGTCTCCATCATCATCAGGAATCAACGGCTTTTAGTGTACTTGTCACTGTGTCTGTGAAAAATCTGCGGCAAACAAGACATCTCCTTCCCTTGACTGGGATATTCATGTGGGGTTTGGGAACCACTTGTGAAATTCTGATTCCTTTGTTACTCCTACAATGAATTCATCACAGGTGAATTCGTTGGTTAGAGCTGGCTCAACTGACCCTATTTAGGTCAGTAAGTCTACTGTTGGTTTGAATAACAGCAGCTAACTAAGTACAATTTAAGCAGTGTCCAAGACAGTTGGTATATATAGAAATCAAGAATGACCCATTCATGAATTTGGGTGATTCCATTCCTTGAGTTCTGATTGGCTGCTTGACTGCTTGATTTGAATGACATTGTGGAGTCTTATAAATATTCTGTCATTCTGCAGTAGATTTTGTGACTATTCGGGTTTGTATTTAAGTTACAACCTTTGTTGCCTTGTCTTCCCAGTTCGACGGTAATTGGAACTTTAATTATTCTTCAGACCCAAGGTGAATGCAGTCATAGAAAAGAAAACTAATTATATCACTATAATCTTCAAAGTCTGCTTTATCTAGGTCAGGAATTTCCAAGTGGTCCATATAGACTCCTTGGCTAAGGGGATAACATTTGTGCAGGATGAATAAAGCATAAGAGTCCACAGTTGAGAGGGGGGGGCGGATTACTAGTTTGCATTTATAAATCCCTTTATAACAGAACAAAAATTGTTAGATGATGTAGTTTAGTTATCAGATGAATTATACACCATGATTGGATGTTATGGCCACTAGGGATGTGCCATTCACATATGACCCATTGAAAACCTAAATGGCTCATTTAAATGAATGAATGATCTGACTCTGGTGTTAAATCTTTTCAGCATTACAAACATGTAACCTAATATTCATGATCTCCTCAATGCCCACCAACACCCATTCTTTCCTATTAAAAAATAATTGCATTTACATTTATAATTTACTGATTCTTTTCTCATGTAAATCACATCAAACACAGGCAATTCAATTATGTATTGTAATTTAATATTCAATTCATTTATTTGGGGGATGAATAGAAATTAAATTTGGATGCATTTTCTTGTATCTAAACAATAACAATGAAGAGTTAGAGAAGCCCTGGTCTAAGTAGGAAATCAGATGGATTGGGTGGCATGGTTTAGGTCCAATTTCCAATTGTTTAATAGGGTTTCACTGGCTACTCAAATTGGCAGCTGTGATGGTGGTGGTGGGAGGAGTGTGATGTTTGAAATTCATAAAATATAATTTAACACATTTAAAGTTTTTCTTTAAAATGCCCTATAGTTTTTCTGATGAAAGTATCTAAAGTAGATACTTTTGATTTGATTAACAAAGAAAATTAATGGAAAATATGCAATAGTTTTAGGGAATGGTTTAGCTCGGTCAATAGAGCATCTGCCTTGGAACCACAAGGTTCTGGATTTGATACCATTTCTTGCCAACTCAGCACATCAGTGTGGTAAAGTAGGAAGCTGTAGTAGATGTGGCACTCTACCTCTTATGCAAAAACAGTCTTCCCTAGTCTAGCACTCGCAGAAAGGGGATAGACTCCTTTGCTGTCCAGCTGATGCCGAAAATAGTCCACTCCACTTATTTTTTATGCAATAATTTCAATGTTGTTGAATTTTGAAAGTTAAGAAACTTTCAAAACTTATATATATATATATATATTCTTTTTGGTTCTGGATGTCTGAAAGATTCTTATACAGTTTATTTATATTTCTCAAACAAATGAAAAGGAGGGGGGGGGTCCTCATGGCATAGTGGCTAACTTGCTGGACTGCGACAATGTAGTGAGTTTGAACTCCAGTAGCTCTATTAAATTCACTTTTGGGCTAATACTTTAGGAAAAGTATGAATCCCCAGCTATGGGTTAAAAAAGTACTACTACTGTACTACAAGGATGGCTTTGGCATTAAATAACCCATAAAGGTTCCACTAAAGTTAAACAGTGATGAGCCTGTTCAATATCTTTAGTGGGTGACCATTTAATGAACAGCAGGTACTGTAAGCCACCAGAGTCCTTTGTTTATGAAAATGACTTGATTTGGCATTAAATGACCCCAAAAATGTTGATATGCCATAGAATGAATGAATCAATCAACCATGAAGGTTCATATACTATTAAACAAAGAAATCAAATCAAAGCCTCTGTAAAATCAACACTCTAAAAAAATCATTTTGTTGTGTTTACAATTGTAGCAAAAATCAATGACTATAAGGGTCCATAAACATTAATCTCTCAAGGAAGTTTATTAAGTATAGTCCTCACAAAATCTTATTTCTGTATTATGTCAGTGTTTATTGCTGCAGTAAAATGTGGGGCATAATAAAAATTATGGTCAATCGTAGAGCAAGTTTTCAGCTAGTATTCTATAAGGATTGTTTTGGCATTAAATAACCCATGAAGGTTGATATGCCATTAAAAACAAAGAAACAAATAAATATAATAGAAAAAGCTAAAAAAAACTAAACTATAAATCAGAAACAGATTTTTTTTTCCTTCATTTCAACCATAATAAATTCATCTTTAATTTTAATCCTCGAAGAGTGAAAAAAAAATCAACATATGGGAGCCAGGAATAGCCATCAACCTATTGACCCCCCCCCTCTCTCTCTCTCTTGTCCTTGATTAACCATCTCTTAAGGATTGCAGTGCCAGTTTCACTAACACCACCTCTCACCTTCCTAACCACATCATTTGGAGCACACACATTTTTGTCTTCATACACTGCTTCCCTTACAGATGGAAACCCTTGTGACTCCTTTGCGCAGTTCTGTGCGCACGGTTGGAACTGCTGTCAAGCACATGCCAGACGTGGCGGAAGGTGTGGGCAAATTGTTTAATGTCAAAGGGGTAAGATTGGTCTTCTCATCCGTATTCTTAAAACACCTTCTCTCTCTCTCTCCTTCTCTCTCTCTCTCATTTTCTGCCTCTCTCCTTCTCTCAATCTTTCCCCCTATGTCATAACGGGGCAATAGCTTTGAGTCTGCCCGCCCACCTCAAAGGATTTTATATATTCAGAGGAAGACAATTATTTGTAGAAAAATGGAGTTAAAATTAAAACAATGTCTGAATTATTGTTTTTTGGGGGTTTGTTTTTTAAATAATGACCATTTTGCATTTGTTTAAAAAAAAAAAGTCGGCCATTATTTTTCAAAATGCAATTTAAAAAAAATAGTATGGAGTCAAAAATATTGTGTAGTTTTTATTTTATTATTTCTCTTTTTTTTAAAAAATTGATTTTTGTTGAAAAAGAACTCTGTAGTATTGTATAGGGTGGTCCGAAAGTCTTGTCACCTAACAAAATAAAAATCCTAATCAACTATAATTACCTGAAATAAGCCACTGGAAATGAAATAGAAAATCATATTATCATCATATATTATAATTAATGTTATTATACAGGGTGATTTGAAAGTAACTCCCTATTTAAAACTATTTATAATCTTTTTATATGCAGTTACATTTTTCTCAGTTCTTTAATGTAAATGGGTAGATTTGGTCCTCATGAGTGGCCGGCCCTGATTTAACATCCTGCGATTTTTTTCTTTGGGGTTGGTTGAAGGAACAAGTCTACTCTATGAAACCAACAACTTTTGAAGGACAAATCTGAGAATTTATTTCTGCCATTCCATTAGAGTTCCTGGGAAAATCAGTTGATGCGATTCTTGAGAGGCTGGAGGAGAATATTGGTGCCCATATAGAATTTTAAATAAAACTCCATGTTATATGTGTTCTCATATTCATTTTTTTGTAAAAATAATGATTCAGAAATGAATTATAAGATTTTTAAAATAGGGAAGGGAGTTACTTTACAATCACCCTGTATATTATCAAAACAAAAAATAATGAAAGTTGAAATAATATGTAGGGGTGACATGACTTTTTGATTACCCTGTACAATATTTTTGGAAACTTTGACTAAAAATCTTTTTTTAATTCATTGACTAATGAAATATTAACTTCACACTATTTTACAATAATATTCCAATAATTCCTTTACTAGATTCTATTTAATCAATATTTTTTATTGAACTTTTTATAGAATCACACAACATTTAGTTCTATCAATTATTAAGGAATCACTTCACAACTTGGAAATTGTTTGCTAAAATTTTTCTTGTTTTTTAATGCATGTTTGGTATGGAAATCTTGACAAACATTGTCATTGTAATTTAAGCCATATATATATATATATATATATATATATATATATATATATGGGAAAATGGAAATAAATCCAAAGGTGTGTAGATATATAAAATATAAAGAGACAAATTATTCAGAGGATGATTTTATTATAGTTAGAAATATCAGCCAATGTTAAAACATTTTGTTTTGTATTTAACTATGATCAAG
This sequence comes from Doryteuthis pealeii, assembly GCA_023376005.1. Taxonomy (NCBI): domain Eukaryota; kingdom Metazoa; phylum Mollusca; class Cephalopoda; order Myopsida; family Loliginidae; genus Doryteuthis; species Doryteuthis pealeii. The sequence continues at coordinate 27,848,293 of CM042152.1, forward strand.
GCCTTGTTAATATGTAATATTGTAACTTCTGAATAATATTCAATAGGAATATGGAAAGAAAAAAGAGGCAAAATTTGGCATTCTAGAGCTGTTAATAGTGTTCTATTTCAAAACTGTGTGATGTAATTTGTGTTCAAAGTTATTTTATATTTATATATTTTATATTGTAATATTATTCAGAAGTTACAACATCACATATTAATGATGCCATGATGATAGTTTGATATACAAACTGAAACGTTTTAACATTGGCTAATATTTCTAACTATGATAAAATCATCCTCTGAATACCTTGTTGTTTTTATCGCTCTCTCATATATATATATATATATATATATATATATATATATATATATATAAAGAGAGAGACACACAATGAAAGATTTGGAAGAAATGAATAACAAAATACAAACAATTACATTTAATTAATATTTCACCTCTGTTGGTTTTAGAAGCTTCATCAGAATGAATCTTTATTATTTTAAAACAGAAAGATAAATATACACGTTTTGATGAAGCTTCTAAAACCAACAGAGGTGAAATATTAATTAAATGTAATTGTTTGTATTTTGTTATTCCCTTTTTCCTTACTCACTCACACACACACATACATACACACAATCATATATATATATATGAGTAAAGAAATAACAAAATACTTAGAGATTTAGCTTTATAGTCTATTTCAGGGACTATAATGCTAAATCTCTAAGTCTTTTGTTATTTCTTTACTCATATATTTTCTCTGTAACTCTAAAATTAAGAGCACACATTGAGCTCTCAAACTGCGACTTGGTTTTGTTTAAATAAAACTCTTGTGTCGTAAGGAAGATTTTTTCTCTGGACTTTTGGATTATATATATATATATATATGAGTGATTTCTTAAATTCAAAATTGCTGCTATTTTCAGGAGAACAACAGTGGGAGTTTCATGTGCCTGGTAGAATTCCAATTTCCCCAACAGAGTAACTTTCCTTGCAAAATCTGCCATGCAGGGCAGATCTCAGTTTTACTTGTCCCTTTAAGTTTATTCTAGTTCTCTAGAAAATAAAACTGCTGAAATTTATTGTAGTGTCTTTTAATATAAATTAAAAATCAGTTTTATAGGAAATTTACACCAAATAAAAGGGTCAGGTTTAGCTCAGTCGGTAAAGCACCCGCCTAGGAATCGCAAGGTTGCTGGTTTCATACCAGGCCCTGTTAACTCAGTGTATGAATAGCACAAATTAGGTAATCTGATCTGTGTGGTTTAGTGGAGAGCTGACGGTAGGTGTGGCCCTCCACTTCAGCAATAAACAATCTCCCTGATCTAGCGCTAGTAGAAATGGAATAAACTTTGTTGCTGTTCAGCTGATACCGACAATAGGCCACTTTGCTAACTTTAACTTAAAATAAAAGGGCCAGTTAGCTCAGTCAGATGAGCATTCGGCTAGGAATTTCATGGTTCCGGGTTTAATACTGTCCTTGCCAACTCAGTGCATGAGTAGCATAGATTGGGTAATCTGATCTGGGAGCTGACAGTAGATGTGGTGCTCCACCACTGCAATAAATCTCTGTTTGGTTGATAACTGACAATAGGCTACTCTACAGACTCTTTTTTTTTTTTTTTTAACCAACCCAAAAAATACTAATTCTCATTTTGATTAGGTTTTGAATTTTTCACCCTCCCCCCCTCTCCCAAATAAACCATCGCCTCAAAAATTATGTGTCCATGTTATGAAGTTGTCCAGCGCAATTTTTGAACAATTATAATTTGAATAAAGATAGTTTCTCTGTGAATAAACCACAGGCAGCTTTTATGGAAAATCAGAAAGTGGAACATTTGCTAGCCAAGGATAGTGAGTTCAATCCTTGGAAGGATCAGCATAAACAATATCCGTAACAACAACAGTTCCAGTTCTGGAGGTCTGGGAAATGTGGAGCATCCCTTTATCACCATTGCTCCCAGGTCCACTCTGACCTGGAGTGGTAGTACCTGTTAGGGTCCCATCTATAAATAGAAAAACATGAGTTTATAAAAAAGCTGAGTATCCATTAAGAATGAATTTATTTCAAAACTTAGTCGGCATTAAATGGCCCACTGAGGTTGATATGCCATAAAACAAAACAAACCACACCAAAATTGTGGTAATGTTAAAGGATTTTTAATTGCAAATCAGATAAACAAAAAATAAGTTCCAAAATATTTAATCTCACTAAAAACTGAGATCTGTCCATGTGTTCATATGTGTATAATCAGTTTTTATGTTAAATATCAATGTATCTCCTATTGTCGAAATTGCATCATAAATATTTGTTTGCTTTTTTTAAGTGTCATTTGTTGCAAACTATAAAACTTCTTTTCTTTTTTTTTTCTTTTAATTCTTTTTTTTCAAAAAATCTGCTTGGCACGCAATGTACGATAACGAGAATGTTTTTATTTTATATTAGGATTGATAACTTTATTTATTTTTTTAAAAAATGAAGTTATTTTAGTTTGTTGGGAGGGGGTCTTTTTTGTTGTAACCTATTCAACATTTTAGAACTTGATTATATTTTAAGCAACTCATTTCAAATACAAGAACAAGTGTCAATACTCATTGGCTATGAACACTCTCATTCAATTCTTCTGTACTCCTCGGCTATGAACACTCTTCATTCAATTCTTCTGTACTCCTCGGCTATGAACGCTCTTCATTCAATTCTTCTATACTCCTCGGCTATGAACACTCTTCATTCATTCTTCTATACTCCTCGGCTATGAACACTCTTCATTCAATTCTTCTATACTCCTCGGCTATGAACACTCTTCATTCAATTCTTCTATACTCCTCGGCTATGAACACTCTTCATTCAATTCTTCTATACTCCTCGGCTATGAACAATTCACTCTCCATTCAATTCTTCTATACTCCTCGGCTATGAACACTCTTCATTCAATTCTTCTATACTCCTCGGTTATGAACACTCCATTCAATTCTTCTATACTCCTTGGCTATGAACACCCTCCATTCAATTCTTCTATACTCCTCGGCTATGAACACCCTCCATTCATTCTTCTATACTCCTCGGTTATGAACACCCTCCATTCAATTCTTCTATACTCCTTGGCTATGAACACCCTCCATTCAATTCTTCTATACTCCTCGGCTATGAACACTCTCCATTCAATTCTTCTATACTCCTCGGCTATGAACATCCTCCATTCAATTCTGCTATACTCCTCGGCTTTGGCTACTGAAAAATTACACAATCCAATGCTTTCATAGTTATACTTTGTTTATGTCTTACTTCTTTGTTGAACGACAGGAATCTTTCTTTTTATATTATTCACTTTGATTCGATGATCTTTTTAAAAAGTTGTACCTTTCAGCACAGAACAGTAAAATAGGGGTTTTTAAAAAAAATTGTTTTCTTATTTTTAAATTTTCAAAAAAAAAAAAAATTGTATTAACAGTTTGGATGTTTGTAAAAATGCAACAATGAACCAAACGTCCATTTTTTTGTTTTCTTCATAATTCCACATCATCCATGACTCATTAATACAGACGTACAAATTGGACAAATAAGAAATACAAATATAAAAACAGAACAATTTTGTCTTTTGTGTATTTTTTCAGAAAAAAATTATTTGATTTTCAATTTTTTTTTTTTTTTAAATTTTATTTTTTTTAATGTTCTTGTTATCTTTCTTTTTGTCCCATTTGAATAACAAATACAACCTGTTGGTTGTGGGTGGTGACCCATGATACTTAAGGACAGATACCTGGTGGGTGAACAGTTAATGACCTGCAACACTCTACTTTGGCCCTTACTTAGGCTAAACAGGCGATTGGAGAGAAACCCCCCCACCAATCAATCAATTGGTTACGTCAAGCCTAGCACCTATATGATTGTCCCAACCTTATTGCCCTTATGACAAGACCCAACCCTTTTTATCATATATGTGCTAAAGATGGTGGCTGAAAGTTTTAATGTCCTGGGTATGACATTAAACTCTATCTAATGGTGAAGTTCCAATTCTGGAGCTCGGGGAATGTGGAGTATCCCTTCGTCACCATTGCCCAGGTCTACTCTGACCCGGAGTGGTAGTATCTGTTAGGGTCTCATCTATGGGTTAGATAGAAAAAATGAATTTAAAAAATCTGTTTTAAAAAAATGAGTTTAAAAATGATTGAGTACCCATAAAATAACCCAACAAGGGTTGACATACCATAAAACCCCAACCAACCAACCATAACGTGAAATTACAAGTAAAGACTAGGTGATAAAATAAAGATATGAACATTTAAGTGTATAGTGTTGTTGTCATCAAATTACAATAGACTCATCTAGAGTAAAAAGGAAACTAGGGGAAGAGCCTGTGGCAGATTGGCTAACATGATGGACTGTGATGTCTTTGTAAGCGAGTTTGAACTCCAGTGGTGCTATAACATTAATTTTCAGGCAGATACTCTTGGGAAAGGTATGAACCCCCTCATCACCCAGCTATGGGTTAAATCCTACCACTACTGTTCTTCTATAAGGATAGGCTTATGGTCAAGTCCAATTGTAAACACTGTTTTTGCTTGATCACCGAAGTTAAGCTGCGATGAGCCTGTTTAAACAAACTGTTCCACAAACTTTGAGTGAAATAGAGCTGTTTGCAAATTATTTATTAGATAGGAATACTTAAGATCATATAAAACTGTGCAAAAAATCAGAAACTACACAAAAAATCTAGATATAACCTAAAATATACCTTTTGGCATAAAGTAATCCTAGATGGGTTGACATGCCATTAAAATCAATTGACCATTATTCAGAAGATCTTCAATTCAGTCCACAAAGCCAAACAAGTTTGACACCCATTTGTTTATACAATAAATCTCTTTTTGTAGCTAGAATTAATCGTTCATTTTGATGAGATCCCCTCCCCCAATGTTTAAAGGAATTTAAAATGATGACTAAACTTATGAGAATTTAGAATGTGATATTTTCACTTTAAACTTTGTAGTTTAATACAACTTTATTATTGTCAACTTTGTTCAGATTCACAAATCACTCAGAATTAAAATAGTAATGAGAGACAACTCTCTTATTCTGATAGTGATAGAAATATAGTTAGAAAAATCATCATTATCAACATGTCATGATGTTAGCATGGATATCCATGACAATCTCTCTCCATCAGTCCCTATCACTCATCATTCTTGGATGCAGCATCCTGTATCCACACAGAGCTGATCAATGTACGTCTTTGCTGGTCGGCCCACTGGCATGCCCATGTACTGACTTCCACAGGAGACGTCACTTATGAGTTCGTCCTTGCTTCTCCAGCAGTGTCCTGCATGTCTTGTCCGTCTTATTCGGATGGTTTGGGTGATATGTGGCAGGTGGCCATACAGCTGTTTTTTCGTGGGGTGATGTTTCCACGTCTTGTTCAGGATCACAAGTTAGAGAAATATTAATGCCATATACAGTAATACTCGGCTTCTGGTTTGTTATAGCTCTTTTTTTTTCCTTCATTTTTAAATTTTTCAATGTCAAATTTTCCAAAATAAATAATGAAAAAGGATAAAATCGTTGACAGTTTCTGAAATCATTGTGTATTGTTTAATGTGTCATGTATACAAGAATAGGCAGAAAAGTTCATATGATGACATCATATCTGCTGTTGACTTTTTTTTACCAATGGGGTCCAAGCACTAAAACACTGATGGAAGAAGTGTGTGGATCACGGGGGGGGGTGGCTGTTGAAAAAAAAAAAAAAACCTCATTTGTTCAGATTTCATGAGAGTATCTTGGTCAGCCTATGAACTTTTCAGCCTCTCGACCCTGTACCATAACTTTTATACATCAACAGCAGATGTGAAGCACAACAGTAATCCATTTAAAAACAACATATTTTAAAATAATTGCTGGCTCAATGTTTTCAGGGGAATTATTAGAAAATTTGTATTGTATACGATTCACATTGATGTGTATAGGGGAGTGCCAAAATGTTGTCTCATTTTCATTTTAAAAACGAATTAAAATTAATTAAATCGATTATTTAAGGTCAAATTTTTGTCTAAGTCAAAAAGTAGTAACATAATGAGCATCAGTAAAAAAAGCAAAATATTACACATGTAATTTATTTTTAAAACATTTTAAACTATTATTTTCGGTCAATTTTGCTAAAATATATTGCAAACATAGCCACATTTTTTATGTATTTACTGACAAAAAAAAAAACATTGTTTAGGATTTTAAAGCTTCTAACAGTTTCTTCTTAGAAATCAATAACAAAAAACAAAGAAACAGTTAATAACTTTTAAATGAAATATCTTTTTCTTTTTGGTCTAAACACGCAGAAAAAAAAGACGCTCTAAAGAATTCTTGTGCATTTGTTTAAAAAAAAAAATGACAGAGAAAATGTCACATGACTTATCCTTGTACGGGAGGTTTTTATTGATGAAAAACAATTATCAAAAATCAGGAAATTATCTGATTTTAATAAAATTTTCTGTGTTGATTTATTAATCAACAAATTCTTTTTTTTTTTTTTTTTTTAATTACTGAATCATTTCAATCAAGCTGATTCAATGGAAATAAATTGAAATTCTTTAAAATAAATATTACCATTTATGCCTACTCTAGCACAAATAATTTATATACTTAATTAATAGATAAAATTCATTTAGAATATGAATTTTTAATTTTAAGTTTCAAATTTCATATTTTTAGATTCTAGAAACAAATCTTTATTTAATAAAGAGTCTACTTTAGTATTGTTATCTAATAATCTTTGTAGAAAATTCAATTGAAAATTTAGGCCTTCATCTTTTTAGGGAGAACAAATATCGATGTATAATTTTTTCACTGATATTCTAGAACAGAGTAAAAAAAAATCTCAAAAAATTTGAAAAAAGATTTTTTTTTTTTTTTTTTTTTACATTTAATTTTCTGGTTTTCAGTACTTATTTTCTACTGGAATCACTCCCTTAAAATTTTTTTTTTTCTTCTCTTCACACTTTCAGTCTTTTTTGTCTTTTTATTTATACTGTAATTAGTTTTGAAAGTATATAACCCCACCAATATTTTGCTCTCCCAAAATAAAGGGGGCACAAAGCTAAGTGACCTGAAAAATCAGAAAGTTTTGAAATAAAATAACTGGTGCATTATAAAATTCATTCATTGATAAATCAATATTGAAAATTTCATTAAAATCTGAAAATTCCCTGATTTTTGGTTAAGTTTTTTATTCAATCGGAGCAGGGGGCGGGAATTTATTTTGTAAAATACAGATTTGATGTCATCTTTGGCAATACCTAATGTGTACACTTTCACCTACACTTAAATTTATCGCAATATTTCTTTGTCTATGTACAGCAGCATTTCTCAACCAGGGGTTTCCCAGAACCCTAATGTTCCGCAAAAGCTCCCTAAGGTTCCGTGAGAACAAGTTAGATAAACTAATGCACTTTTGACTTATTATTTAATTTCATATACGTACATAATATTACTAAACACGATGCAGCAATTATCTGTTTTAGTTCTGTTTACATTTATATAAGTATATGATATTGGTTACTTATGTTTATTTTTTACATTTGAGTTTAGATGTTCTTTTTGTGTGAATGAAAACTACTGATGAAGTATGATAAACGAACAGTATGAATTTTATTTAGCATTACTGAAAATTTTGACAAATAAGTATTCATTTTTCCTTAAACCAATTATATATCAAAAATATATACTATGATATTTACCACGTGAACTACAAAGGAAATAAAATGAGAAAGATATGGTATATAATTTTGTTTTTGTGCAGGGGGTTTCTTGTGACATGTAATTTATTTTAAGGGTTACACAACAGTAAAAAGGTTGAGAAAAGCTGATCTAGAGGTTCATCTAATTTTTCACTCATCATAAATATTCATATCACTTAAAAATATAATTCATCAAACTGGTACCTTTATTTATGCTATGTTTAAATGACTCCTCTGTTTTGTTAACTGCATTTTTTTTATAGACTGCTAATCGAGATATTACTATTGTCTTTCTGAATTAATTCTTCAACAATCTTAAAATTCCAGCTGATGATAGCCCTGTTGGCTGGGGCTTTAGAATACACAGACTGCACATCTGCATGGGGGGACGCCCCCCCCCCAATGGGGTCACCTGTTGGCCGTGAGTGATGACCCTTGATGCTTGAGGATGGAACCCTGGTGGCTGAGCAGTCCATGACATGCAGCACTCCACTTTGGCCCTTACTTAGGCTAAACGGGCGGTCAGAGAGGCCCCTCCAGTCAATCAGCTGGTCACATCAAGCCCTAGCACCTATGTGATTGTCCCAGCCCTATTGCCCTTATGCCAGGCCCCAACCCTTTTTATCATATGTGCTAGAAGGTAGTGGCTGAGTTTCTTAGTGTCCTGGACATGATATTAAACTCTATCTGATTGGAAGTTCCAGTTCTGGAACTTGTGGAATGTGGTGTATATCTTTATCGCAATTACTCCCAGGTTCACACTAACCAGGAGTGGTAGTACCTTTTAGGGTCAAATGAGTCCTAAAAAATGTTTTTTAAAAATTGAGTACCCATCAAGATTGAATAAAGCAAAAACGTTTTCTGCATAAAATGACCCAACAAGGGTTGACATGCCATAAAATCCAACCAACCAATCTGCGTTGATTTGATCAGAGAAATAATGTCTATTTAATTCCAGTCTTGGTTGAATGAAGTGAATTTTCTTTGAATTTTTTTTTTTTTTTTGTTGTTGAAACATTTTGATTTTATATCTCCAACGATTTTTTTTTCAAAATACACAAACCCTAAATTTAATTACAAATCCATTATTTCCAATTAAGGGAAGGATATCATATTGTCATGGTTACCTTTTGCTGTAAGATATTTATTATTCCATAAATTGTTTTTTTTTTTTTTATTGGATGAAATAATAAATCTGAATAAGAATTAATGAGAAAGACACACCATAGCACTTCTTTTTTTCTTTTTCTTTTTCCCTTCTTATTTTCCTTTTTTCTATTTTCCTTCCCTTTTTTTGTTTTCCGTTTCCCTTTTTTCTGTTTTCCTTCCCTTTCTCCTTCCCTTTTTTTTTTTTTTTTCTTGTTTCATTTTTTTTCCTTGTTTTTTGGGGGGATTTAAAAAACTTTTTTTTATTTTATTTGTTTTCTCACTGCACCATAAACATTTTCCTTTTTATCATTAAGACACATAAGTCTGTATTAGTTTATATTTTGATCAATTTTCAAAATTCCTTTCTACTCTGAAAAATGTCTATCATGCTTTCATTCTTTAGTCTTTTAATATCATCCTCTATAATAAAACTTTTGAAATAAAGCAAAAGAAGAATGATATTCCAAACTTTCTTCAGACAATTTGACTCTTGGATTCTTGCTACAGATTTCTTCAAGAATCTTTGGATTATATTTCAATTCTGGCATCAACAACATAAAATAGAAATTGTCTGAACAAAACTTTTTCTGAAAATTACATTTAAGGAATAAAAGTGTCCCAAAGGATTTGACTTAATTTTATGAAATCGAGTCAAATCTTTTTCAAATCTTTTTCATAAAATGATGAAAATATTTTTACAAAATGACAAATAACTTTTTCATAAAAAGGTGAAAAAAATTTGACATCCTTTCATAAAATGATGCCTATTTTGGATTTTTCATTTAACTGTTTCTAAGAATTTAAAAAAAAATGTGATGGAAGATTAACCAAATCAAATTATTTTCAGAAAATTTGCAAAATAGAAGGGAGGATATGTTCTAACAAGTCAATTAATCATTTATGAAAAAAAAGAAAAAAAAAAAAAACATAATTTGATCTGCAATTATGTGTCATAGTACAATATCATGAAAACAATAAAACACTCATTTTTAATTATGATATTATGGTCAAGTCATGCTTGAAAGCACTGGAAAGTTTCTGCTAGATAACCAAAGTTAAGAACTCGAGCATACATATAAAGATTTTGCATATATACATATAAATATCAGTGTATGTGCATATCTTTACATATACATAGTATATCATAAATGAATAGATATATGAAAACCTTATATCAGCAATAAATTAATTTTGGTTATCTTTGCCTCTTTAAGTTGATTTTCTAAACCAGACTTAAAGAGGCAAAGGTAGCCGAAATAAATTATTACTGATATATTATGGTTCTCATATATTTATTCATTTTTTATATATATATATATATATATATATATTAGGGTAGGTTGATTTTTTCACTTTTTAAAATATCAAATTACATGAAACACTGAAAGTTGTGTATTGGTCTATTAAGTACTGATACCAAAAATTAGATCTTGAACTTATAGACAATGAATTGAAAAATCCTCGGTTTTGCAACATTTGGCAAAAAAATTGATCAGAAAATCTAACAATGTCAGTATTAAAACCAGGGAATATTGTCTTTTTTTTCTTCATCAAAACAAAATTATAACTAAAGTTCAAATTAAAAATATCCCTCCCTCCATTATTGTAAAACATTTTCAGTGCCTACGATTTTTGATGCCATTTCCTCAAAAATTGGTACATGGGAAAGATCTAATTTTTGGTATCGGTACTTAATAAACCAATACACAACATTTGGTGTTTCATGTAATTTGATATTTAAAAAAAGTGAAAAATCAACCTACCCTAATATATATATATATATATATATATATATATATATATATATATATATATAATTTGCACATAAACATTGGAACCACCACCATCATCATCATCCATTTAATTCACACCTGGCCGAATCTCCAGAGTTGACCAGGTTTCTTTCTCTTTCAAATAAATAAAAGCTAACATCTGCATCGTTTTTGTTACAGCTGACCGCCAACCTGTCGCAGAGTGAAGCTCTAGACAGTGGTAAAGTTGGAGCTGGACTTGACCCAGACGTAAGTCCATAGTTGCCAGCATTTCTTTGATCTTGTCAACCCACTGGTCAGTTGACCCCCTTTTGCACTTTGACCACACCTTTTAACCCTTCCTTTTTCTCTTTTAAATTCAAAAGAAATTTAAAAAAAAAAAAATTTTTTTTTTGATTCAATAACTTTCTTTTTTCTTCTTCCTAATTCTAATTCTAACCTTAATATCAGATAATTCTCTGTGAATGCTTCTTTTCTTTTTTACTTATCGGCACCATTTATATGGATATTTGGGATTTTTCTCTTTTTTTTCTTTTTTCCCTCCATAGCTTGACCAACACAAAATATACTTTGGATCTTTATTTGTGCAAAAGGGTGTTTGATAACAACCTGTTGTTTTTTTCCTCCTCTCCTAGTTACTAATGCAATAACAATTGCTTAAAATTCTAGCAGCAGCAGCTTGGCACGTATTTTTTGCTTCATGTACCTGCACACAGGTGTGTGTATGTATGTGCATGTTACACATTGAAAGAAAGTCTTTTACAGTGAATTGAATGAGAAGAGGTAAGTAATCCATGCATCTCCAATCTGCTCATTTTGAGCAACCCAACCTTTTAGAAGTCTTTATCTTTTTTTATCAATGTTGATACAAATGAGATGTACTGGATCTTCCATTTGAGAAAACTTATCTTTCTCACTGAATTCATATTGCAATTGCATGTCTACATAATCCTGCTCTTTGTTTTCATTTGCACTATTTGCAAAGTTTGGAATCTCTACAATAACATAAAGCGAGTGGGGACCAAGAAGTCTGTTAGTAATGGATAATCTCATCATCAGGTTCTGCTGACAGTACATAGCCCTCCAGTCCAAATTGACAGACACACAACTTGTGTCTTGTTCTGACAGCTGGAAAGTCCAGGAGAAAGAATTGACATTCATAGGAGTGCCTTTATATACTCTAGTCCAACAACACCTAATACCAAAGCGCAGCAAGTAAGGGAAGATAACACAAAAGATCAAAGATCTTGGATGTACTACACCAAGCTGGCTGTCATGAGAATAAGATGTGACTGGTCAGATTACTGCTGGCAGACACCAAGAGTTTTGCATCAAGATGGTCAATTCCACTGAATTTAGGACAATTGCCTCTCCACAGGGAGACTGTCTTTCTACTGTGCTCTTATCTCATGCTACCTTGCTGGTGCCTGATTGTTTGTACAAAGATGTTCTAGATTACCTAATACCCACATCTCATTGCTAGGCAAGCCAATAGAGATGGAATATGGAGATGATGTGGACTTCATAGATGAGGATATTAAGGCAATTAAAATACTGCTTCAAATAGCTACTGAAAAAGGTAAACCTATTCATAAACAAGGATAAAACAAAGGTCACACACACATACATATATATATATATATATATATATATATATATATATATAAGGGTAAGTAAACAAACAAATGTGTTTATTTTATGTGGCTTTTAGCCGACAATTTTTAGAGGATATGTGCTTAATTGAAATCGTGCCTAATTTTGAAAATTAATTAGTTAATAATTAATAAATTTAGGCGGGCATATATGTTTAGCCCTACATTTGAACATATATGCCCACTAAATTCATTAATTATTAACTAATTTTCAAAATTAGGTATGACTTCAATTAGGCACATATCCTCTAAAAATATATATATATAATATACACAACTTAGATGAAAACGTGACATCCCTTAAAGGAAATGAAGATTGAAGGAGGAGAAAGATTCTTGGACCGATGTTCTGCAGCTCCTCTGGCATAGTGCAACATTGTGTAATGAGCAACATTGCTTTCTGGTATTTCTGAAAGATATGGGTCCACAAATCAAAGATTCCTCTAACAAAGAGACTACATGTATATGATACAATATATATGGTGATGTATAATTGCAACAGCTGGGTAACTCCAAAGGGGAAGCTATGGATAAGCCTTCCACTGTAAACATCTGAGAACTATCACCGGATACCGATGGCCAAATCTCTGACAAAGCTCTGTACAAGATGTGCAACACCATTCCACTATCAACAAGGATGGCACAACTATGGTGGTCCATGTTTGGTCATCTGCTATGGATGGCCAAAGAAGCTCTTGCACAAAAATTTCTGGAATATTCTGTTATAGTGCTAATCAACTACTAGGCACAAAGGGGCTGCGGCTGCCACTATACAAACTTGCTTAGTAAGCTGTGGGCAGACCTCCAAAATGCGTGACTGTGGGCCCTAAGATCTGGCAAGTGACTTAGGGAGCTAAGAATCCTCACAAAGGAAAGTTCAGACCTTAAATGAAGAAGGATATATATATATATATATATATATATATATATTAAATTTCATAGATAGAGGAATTACATAATTGATATTGATAATTGAATTATATTACCATGACCAGACAACTCGGCAAACACCATGTGCGACATCTGGAGCACTGGACAGGAGGTTGAAACAGCTGTCCAGTGCTCCGAATGTTGCACATGGTGTTTGCCAAGTTGTCTGGTCATGATAATATAATTCAATTATCAATATCATATATATATATATATATATATATATATATATATATATATATATGAATGACATGATTCTATGAATATATAAATATAGGAAGAAATGGAAGTAAATCCGACAGTGTATAAATATATATATATAAAAAAAAAATTAAAGAACAAGTTGCATTGAAAGATTATATTTATGGCTTTCTTTTTACACAAATAATATCCCTGACTATGGTTTGGTAACATGATAGCATTGGCTAAATAATATCATCTTTCAATGCAACTTGTTTTTTTGAGTTTTAAGAAAATAACTTTTAAATTTTCAAAAACTTTTTTCAGGTTATGGTTTTTACATTTCTTTTTTTTTTCTCTTTTTTTTTTAATGTGGTCTTCAGGATTTGATCTTTCTAGAAATGTAAAAATTTGGGACTAGTAGAAGTTTTTTTTTTTATTCAAATGACTGAATTGGTAAAACCTTTTTTTTTTTTTTTTTTTTTTTTTTTTTTTTTTTTTTTTTTCAATTTTTTCATAGGATTAGCTAGTCATTATAAAATTAAGTCATTAATGAATAAAATGTTTAAAATTTCATTAAAGTCAGACAATTCCCTGATTTTTGGTAATTGTAAATTTAAAAAATCCTTTTCAATTTTTGTTATCTCCCTTTGCAACTTTGGTCATACCTAACTATATATATATATATATATATATGGGAATAAATAGGGAATTAAATCCGACAGTATGTAGAAAATAGAAAAACACAAAGTATTCTAAAAAGATTAATTTATTCTTGATGGTGAAGTCGACATTATAACGTTTGAGTTTTTAGCAAACCTTCATCAGGACTTGAGATGAAAGGAATATTGTTTGAGTAAGAGTGAATGACTTTTGAAAAATGAGAGAATGGTAATTTCTTTAGAAGTCTTCATGTGAACTGGAGCAAATGCTATACTGAACTTGGTTATGGCCCTTTCTTCTCACTACAATTCAATTAACATTCTCTCATGTTTTTCAAAAATCATCCACTCTTACTCAAACAATATTCCTTCCATCTCAAGTCCTGATGAAGGTTTGCTAAAAAACGAAATGTTATAACATGTTTTTCTGTTTTCTACATATATATAATTGAAAGTTGAGGAACAAGGTAGGTTAAACACAAACGATTTTAATCAATTTGTATTTTGCCTCGTGAATTTACAAAGAAATTTCTGATGAAACTTCATAAATTCACAAGGTGAAATATTAATTGAAATAGTAATTGTTATATTACTGGTTAAGGCAGATGTAAATTTTTTTTTTTTTAAGTTAATGGATTTTTATTTGAAGATTGTTTATGTGTTAAAATATTTAGAAAATTATTTACTAAGAAGGATTACTAAGGTGGGGTATATATATATATATATATATATATATATATATATATATATATACATTTTTAGAAGCTGATTTTCTGAAACAAGTAGCCTACATGTCTGGTAATGTAAATATTTTCCATGTTATTGCTTTAATGAAATTTTCTAATTCTCTTAGAATGAAATCTTTTTTGTGTTATCTAGGTTGGAGAAAACATTCCACTTCGAATTATGCTGCTTCTAATGGACGAAGTGTTTGACTTACGTCACAAGAATCAGTGGTTACGGCGGCGTCTTGTAGCAATACTTAGACAACTTATCAAAGCCACTTTTGGAGACATGATCAACAGGTAATACGTTTTTTTTTTTTTTAAATTTATAGATATTTTTGTCTAAGAGTGTTGAGTATCTGGCTGCCATCCTTAGTTCTAGATGTAGTGAATAAGTAAGCAAGCCAATAAGTATCCTGTGTTATAGTATTCTTTGTAAGTCCATTGTCCAAGATGGTCCGAGTGTCAATGAGTTAAGATTAGAATCAGGCCTCTATAAATACAACAACAGCAGCACTGCCAGTGATTGGACAATAGGAATCTTTCTCAGGTCATGTGATAGTCAACGAGTCTATATTTAGGAGTAGGCATCTGTCACACGCCTTATATCCCAAAAATCCAACAAAGAGACTAAGCAAAAGATAGAGAGAGGGTGAGCATGCAGAAGCAATAACGCTAATCTATTTCAATCAAACATAATCAAAAAGAAAGAAAAAAAACTGAGAGAGTTAAATCAAGATTATTATACTTTTTACATATTGAAGTATTTAGCAATAGCTCTTAAGTAAACATATCAAATGTTGGGATAATCAAATTATCATACTATGGTATATCCACAGGTCCCACTAGTAGGTATAATTGTTGGAATTTTTAAGTAGATTTAATTGTATTATGTTTTTGTTTCTGTTGGGATGGGGATGATATTACAAAAAATATATATAAATCCATGTGACATTTATTTCATTGTAGAATTATTTCTTCATTTTCAGGAAGATTGTTGAACATGTCGACTGGATGACATCAGCAGAACAGATGGCCGAATATGTAAAAACTTTCCGGTAAGCTAGAAAAATCCACTTCCCCGGCATTTTGAGTCCTTTCTGGTTCTTTAACCACGTGGGTAAAATCATGAGCGTCAATCCCAGGGGCCTTCCCCTCAGGCAACACCTGCCTCCTCGATTTAAAGGGGCAGGGCTGGGTTTATTGCCCAGTGCCTGAGGCGCCCCCCTTGAGGGGAATGCCGAGGGGATCGACGCAATTTTTTAACCCGCCACCAATGAGTCTCGGCTTGTAGGTGGTCCCACGTTAATAGGGCCTTGTGCCTGACTTTGTACAAGTGGGGTACGAGGATAATATCCGGCATTTTGGGTTAGGATTAAAGTGTGGTATCTGTTCATCTCATCTAGACATTTTCTTGTCTTGTATGTAAAGACTTTCCGGTAAGTGACTCTCTTTGATCTGGGATCTCCAGATATGAATTAGACCAAGTTGTGTCCTCTTCCATTTGGACTTGGGGGTGCTTTCTCCCTAAATGCAGGCTTATACATGTGTCTTTATGCTGCTCCCTTTATACCTTCATAATGGTTTGGCTCATCAGCTGCGCCATATCTGCGTAAGTACACATGCCTTTTTATACCCTATGTCTTCATAGAGATTAGTTACACACACGGACCGAGCTTTGAAAAGTAAGAGATAACCTTTGTCATCATATCCCTCAACTCTATTCAAGGATTCTTTTGTATTCAGAAATTTCTATGTGTTCCTCAAACAGATTCCTGGTTCCTTCCTTGAGTTTTGTTGGTATCAAACCAGGAACCTTGTTGTTCCTAGTCAGATACTCTACTGCTGAGATAATTCTTAATTGCTTATTTTAGAAAGAATTTAGAAAATGGCGATTATTCCTTTCAAGGTTCATAAATAATTGAGAAAATAAGACTTTCTGCCTAGCAACAAAAAAAGGTAAAAAAAATTATTGTTATTGTAATTCTTCTGTTGATAATTTTAATTCTTTTGTTGATAATAGTAATTTTTTTAATTGCAGAGATTCTTACTGGCCAAATGGTTCATTGGCTGAAAGAAGTCCTCCAAGAGATGAAAATACCAAATTAAGAACACGGGTGGTATGCAAATCAAAGATGCTTGGTAGTATACCAGGTGAGTCATCATTCGTACCAGTTCCAATGGTTCCCAAACTTTTGGGGTGGGTGGTTGCATTGGCATCCCTTTGACCCCTAATCCATATTTCTACAACAAATACACATACATTTTTCTTAGTATCCAGTCTACTGTAAATTTAAAATAGCTAATCTAATACTATGCATGTGTGCCTTGCTCCTTGAAGACAGGAAAATACAATGATCACCACATGTCCATGGTGTCTGCTCAGATAACATTAAAATCTCATAATGACTCATGATATATATATATATATATATATATATATATATGCATACAGGGGTTTTCAAAAATTTTATATCATTGGAGATTTATAGGATATTTCAGAAAAATTGATATCCTTTCATAATTCTTGTTCAAATGATCTTAAATTTTAACTGTATGTTTAAAACAACTCAAAATTCTATGTTTAATGTTTAACTGTTTTTTTCTTTTCTACTGAATGGCTTTTCTCTACTGGAAAACAAAAAAAACAAAACCTTTTACAGAATTTTAAGTTATTTCAACACATGCTATTAAAATTTGAGATCTTTTGAACAAATATTGGTTAAGTTATCAGATTATGAAATGATACTAATTTTTTCTGAAATACCCTGTACATTTCAAATTATATCAATTTTTCTGAAATACCCTGTACATTTCAAATTATATCAATTTTTTCTGAAACACCCTGTAATATCTCAAATAATATCAAAGAAAAATATTATCTATAAAAAAAATAAAGATTAAAATGTATTACAGCATATAATTCATTACAGTCTATTTTATGTTTTAATATATTGCTTACATCACATAACACTCAGGAATTGCATAAGTTTATCAATGAGTATTTAATTTATAGTAAAAATCATTAATACATAGAATAAATCTTATTTATCAATGATGTTTATATGAAAATCTGAGTTATATTTGCCTCAAAACAGCTCCTGTTGTTAGTGCATTTAAAGTCCTTCGATGTGTCTTATATATCACTAAGAAATAAAGGTTTACATAATATATGGTGTGGTTAATTTGCATACTGGTTTAACAAATAAATACTAATATTATTGTTTTATCCTCCAGCATATTAAAATCAATCTTATGAATGATTTTATATAGAAACTGATTAAAATATGTATTCTTATTTAATTTCGTTAATCTTTCTAATATATTTCATTACATTAAAACTGAAATACTTACACCTGGGGGGTGCATAATCTTGTTAGTATTAATAATGCCTCATCCCGAAAATATAGATATTAAGTGACTTGTTATCTGTGAGAATGGTGAACAAACAGTTCAGTTTCAGTGTATATTAATAAAATAATGTCAAAAAATTTTTAAAAGATATAATTTTTCCCCCATCAACTAATATTTTACTAAATATAAATTTTTCATTTTTTTCTCTTTTGATAAGTTTCTTTGTTTTTTTTACTCCTCTTTTTTGCCCCCTTTTACACTTCTCTTTTTTGCCCCCCTTTTACACTTCTCTTTTTTGCTTTTACACCCCTTTTACACTTCTCTCTTTTGCTCCCCTTTTTTGCTCCCCTTTTACACTTCCCTTTTTTGCTCCCTTTTACACTTCCCTTTTTTGCTACACTTCCCTTTTTTGCTCCCCCACTTCCCTTTTTGCTCCCCTTTTACACTTCCCTTTTTTGCTCCCCTTTTACACTTCCTTTTTGCTCCCCCTTTTACACTTCCCTTTTTTGCTCCCTTTTACACTTCTCTTTTTTGCTCCCCCTTTTTCACTTCTCTTTTTTGCTCCCCTTTTACACTTCTCTTTTACTCCTCTCTTTCCAGATGAGATGCGTCACTTGATGGGAAATGAAACCATCAAGATGGGAGTTGTCCGAGTGTTTAACATGTTCCAACATAAAAACCTCAACAAGCGTTTAGTGTATGTCTTCCTTGAAGGGATGCTCGATACACTGTTTCCACAGAATAAATTCCAGGATATATTCCGCAAATTACATTCCAAATCACCACGACAAAAGTCCGACTATCGTAGTTCCTCAAAGGAATCCCTTCGCAGTCAGAACTCTAGTCAGCCCGGATTCAGATGACCTGACTACCCACCAGTCCATGTTCTTCTGACCCTAGCAGCTGGCAACAGTACACAGCGCCGCTGCTCTCTACGGCCACACCTCTCCATAGTGGAGTGCACTCGACTGACCAAGCTGAGGCTGTGGGCCAGTTATTGTGGGCCTCACCCCCACTCACTGACCTTGCTTTAATGGCCTTTTTGCAGCCAAATCTTGGACGACATTGCCTTGGGTTACTGACCGTCTTCAGTTCCTTGAGACTTTGGGATTCTCAAATTCTCAAATACAAACAGAAATGCAAACATTCAAACCAAAATAATGTCCCTTAAATTTAAATAAAAATTTCTCTGAAGAAAGGAATGAAAGTGACAGATTTTGAGAGTGAAAAGGCGCAAAAGAGATTTTAACAAAAACGAAACAAAACAAACATAATAACAATTTTGGTTGTTATTTGGTTGGCAATGACTTTTAAAAAAAGATTGAAATTATGAAATGGTGACTTTTTTTTTTTTCTTTTTTTTTTTCTTCCTATTGATCACAGGTTGAACACACAATGCGTATACACACAAACACACATGGACGAATAAAACAAAAACAAACAAAAAAAACACACAAACAATCTGTATATTAAGAGAAGGAAAAAAAATGTCTAATTTTTTTATCCCATCTTTTTTTTTTTTTTTTTTACTATTTTTTTTTTTTTTCTTCCAATTGATCACAGGTTGAGCACACGTACATACACACATGCGTGTACACACAAATACAAACAGACGAAAAAAGCAACAAAAAAAGACAAAAAAATCAATCTGTATATTGAGAGAAGGAAAAAAAATGTCAATATAATTTCTGAATTTTAACTTTTTTTGTTCATTTTTTTATCCCATCTTTTTTTTTTTTTTTTTTTCTTTAACATATTTTTCTTTTTTTCTACTTCATTTTAGTCAGTGATTGTTTGGATTTTTATATTCACTATAAAATTTTAAAAAAAATCTTTTTAATGATGAATGAAGCGTCCAAACAATTTATCTTTTTAAATTCCTCTAATCCTTTTCATCCAAAAATTTAAAGAAAGAAAAAAAATTCTCATTAGTTTTGTTTGGTGCTGGTCAGAACAAGAGATAATTTTTAGTGTTTTTTTTTTTTTTTTTTTTTCCTCCACTTTTTTTTTCAGCATCAGCCAAATAATTTTTGATTTTTAAATTTCCATTTATTTTTTTTTAATTTCTTATTCCTCTCTGTCTTTGTTTTTTTCTTTGTAATTTGTAAAACTTTTTCTTTATTTTTAAATAATGGTGCATGGAAAACCAGTCCTACATGTCTTTCTTCAATCATGTATTTATCATTCTTTTTTTCTTTTTTTTTTTCTTTTGTGAAAATTTATTTATATTTTTGTTTTGATTTTGTGTATGTATGCGTGCACGTTTTAGTGCAATAATAACTTTGTGCCAATTTCCAATGCTACTATAAATTGTCAGTGAGAGCTTTACTTTGTCTTGAGATAGATAATTTATTTGTGGATTTTATAAGGATACCAATACACTGACCACAGTGGGCATAAAAAGGTTAAAGTTTAAAAAGAAAAGATTATCCAAAGGTTTACTCAATGGATGCACGTAAACTTAAACTTCAAACCTACTGTGAAAGGGGTAATATCTTTGCCTGAATACTAGCTACACCACCTGCTCACAGAGGACAATAGAAAAAATTAAAAAAACTTGCTTATGGTCTTGATAGCTGCTTGTAGGCTCAAACCCAAACCCTTTCATATAAGGTAGAAGTTATTTAGATTTAGATTTTTTATTTTTATTTTAAAATTTATCCTCAATTTTTTCTCTTTGCCTTAGAGAAAAACCTGTGAAAATTAACGATGAGAAGAGGCTTTAACCTTTTATCTACCACTGCCATCCGCAATTGCCATGTCCCAAATGGTTGACAATCTAGTATCGTATCACTGATCCTTTACTACTGAATAGAAATGTATTCATTTAATTCATTTCTCTCTTTTTTTAACTCTAAACCATTTTCTAAAAGCTGACGATCTCAGGCGTTTTTGGGCAGTCCGGCATTTTGATTGTCGGGCGGTTTGGGGCGTTCTGGTAGATAAAGGGTTAGACATAGACAGCATCTCAAATGTGATTTCTTCATATCTATTGCAGCTTCTTGTTTGGTCAGATAAAGTTTTCATGTTTAATTATTCTTACCATGTGAATAATTTTGATTTTTTTTTTTACTGTTGTCCTCCTCTTCATTATGGTATGTATAAGCACAACGTTTCGGCCACTATATCCTCCGTCCTTCCTCAGGTGTTCCCTGTGCATCCGAGTATAGCAATGATTCAACCAATTTATTTGATTTTATGCCCTGGGTTTTACAGGAAACACCAATAAACTTTTTTCTTTTCTTTTTTTTTTCCCCCTAAACGATCGCAATTCTTCTTGTGAGACATGTCCAATTGATAGGTGTGCAAAAACAATGACGTCCTTTTTTGAATGAGATCTTAAAAAGTTTTTCGATGCCTGTTTGATCAACAAGTCAAAATGATTTCATTCGCATAGACAGAGAACACCTGAGGAAGGCCGGAGAATACAGTGGCCAAAACATTGTGCTTATACATACCACAATAAAGATAAGGACAACATTCAGAAACATCAAAATTATTTTCACATCAAGCCTCAACTCAAAAATACAGACAAATGATATTTTTACCCTAGTGAAATTATTTTGTGTTTACCTTTCCTGTTTACGTATCAAATGGGGTTTAGTTTTTGTTTACATTTCTACTTATTAAAAAAAAAATTTAATAGTTGGTACAATTCACTTAAAATAAGATTATATACAAACTTTGTCCCAAAATAGTTGTTACATTTTACATATAAATTTCATACACTAAATGTAACAACTATTATAGGACAGAAGTAATAAAACATACAACCTCTGTCCCAAAATAGTTGTTACATTTGCATATAAATTTCATACACTAAATGTACAAACTATTATGGTACAGAAGTAATAAAACATACAACCTCTGTCCCATAATAGTAGTTACATTTTGCATATAAATTTCATATATTAAATGTAATGACTATTATGGGACAGAATTAGTAAAACATACAACCTCTGTCCTAAAATAGTTGTTACATTTTGCGTATAAATTTCATACACTAAATGTACAAACTATTACGGGACATAAATAAGAAAACATATCTCTGTCCCAAAGTAGTTGTTACATTTTGCGTATGAATTTCATACACTAAATGTACCAACTATTATGGGACAGAAATAGTATGTTTTATTTTGTCATCTGTTGTTCCTGTTTTCAATGGATATAAATTATGTGAACTTATAACAACCAGAGAACAAACCGGTCGAAATATCTAACTTGTACTGCAACATTTTTTTTTTCTTATTTTAATTTCATTTTTTTTTTTTCTTCTTCCTTTAACTTCTTACCCTGTTCCTAAAGCATTTTCTTTTACCCGGTTCCCAAATCCTTTTATCTACTTTATATTTATATGATATATATATATTTTTAAGGTATTTTTATTCATAGTAATAAGGTTGACCTACTCCAATTGACTTTATATATAAATTGGTCCCAGTTGTTTCCTCTTTATATATTTATTAATTTATCTTATTTTTATCCTCTTATAAGACGTATTCAATCATTTTTGTTAAATTTCAATAATTGTGGTTGTTTATGGATTTCTCACCAGATAGAACTGCATTTTTTTGCATGTTTTCAGCCTTTTTACAAGACTAGTTTGCCTTTGCCTTCTGTCAGGTGGGGGGGGGGTGGGGATATTAACCAAAGTTAATAAATCACTTTCTTTATTATTATTTTTTAAATTGAGCACTTTTAGTTTCATTGTATCATTCAGGATTGAACAATAGACCTCAAAAACTTCAGTGCAATACTCTGACCACTGATTTTTTTTTTTATTTATTTATTTTTTTAATAGTTTTTATCTTTACGAATGACAACTCTCAATTGATATTTCTTTATAGAGATGTTTTAATTATGTGAGCATTAAAAATGAAATTTTGTAGTTTAAACATATTCGGGGGGCCATATTCCAAACTCCATTCCTGCTTAGTCCGATGGAGAATTCTCTCTTTCTCTCTCTCTCTCTTTCATATTGCCGTCCTCTTCTATCTTAGAGAATGAATATTTGCTCTCCTTGTCTTATATTTTTTGTTTATTCTTAACACCATACTTGGAACCCCCTCCTCTCTCTCTCCCCCATCTTCACTTGAATATTTTATTTGGTTGTGTTTTCTAAACCAATGTTTTTATAACATGTTGGTTATTTTGTCCTGTAACAGTTATCCCCACTTTTTATTTTGTTCTGCAACAGTTATCTCCCCCTTTTTATTTTGTATTCTCTAATAAATTGGCCTTATTGTCTGTGTGTCTTTCTCTTCACTTATTCTTTCTTGTAACTTTCTTTCTCTCTTTTGTGTTAAACAATCACTGTTCTGTAGCAAATGAACGGGTTTGGAAAATAGTGGCCGATTTTATTATTGATTTTAAATTTAAATTCGGCCGTTATTTTCTTAACCTAATATTTACTCTTCTTTTTACACTCTATCTTGTAACGTACATAATTTTTTTCTCACACTTGTCATTCCTCAATATTTTTCTTTCAAATATTGTAATTTTTTTTTTTTTTTTCATTATTATCATCATTTTTTTTTTTTTTTTTTTTTTTTTTTTTTCATTTTTTTGTAATATTTCTTTAACTTTATTTGTGTTGTCTTGTAGTGTATTAACACTTCTGTTGTATAATTCCTCTCCCAGCACCATTGTGCTATTACCGAAACAAAACCTTATTATTTTTGTCACAAAACTTAGAACTGCTGTCTCATGTGACTCATCCAAAAAAAAAAAAAAATACATTTAAAAATCTGTGGCTGATATTTTAAGAGTCCCCCACACCTCGAGGAATTTTCACTTAAAAAAAAAAAACGATTCAAAATTCCATTTGAAATTACCCATGTTTCCATCCAAATACACTCAACAAACTATATACAGGAAAAAATATTAGATCCCCCCACACACACACACATAAATCATTCTAATCTATTTGTATTTTAGTTGTTTAAAAGTTTCCAATGAAAAAACCGGTTTTCAACTGGGTTTTCCAGTATCTAGTTTTCAAAAAAAATTGGAAATGTTTTTCTCATGATCAATATTGCAGATAATAATACTAAAAATACATATTTTGTGAGTTCTATAAACTCCCAAAATCTTTATTACATAAACAGATATCTACTTGACATACATAAATCCTGTATAATACAAATCTTTTAGTTCAAAAATCCATAAACTCCTCATCTTATCTACATATATAAACTCTCTTTACACTAATCTATACCAAATTTAGTCTTCACTTAGTGTATACACACACAAACACATTGGTGGGATGCAAAATTTTTAGGGACCAGTTCTATCTTTTCTTTACATCCATAATTTTTTACTATGGAATTGATAAGAAAAATTAGTAACTACTAATTTTAATTATTATCACACATAACAAGCAAACTGTAGAGTTGTCAGTTTGACTAACAGTCTCATGGCAACCGTCACCAAAAAATTGACCAAATTTTAAAAGTTTATTTTTTTAAACTAGCAAGTGTATCTGCTTTCTGGGTGAAAGTATTTAAGTTTTAATGTAATGAAATATATTGAATTAGAAAGACTAATGAAATTAAATAAGAATGCATATAAAAAGATTACACTTATTTTAATTATATTAAATTAATTTCTATATAAAATCATTCATAGGATTGATTTTAATATGCTGGAGAATAAAACAATAATGTTAGAGATCAATAACAAGTAATTATTTATTAAACCTGGTTTTGTTTAAACCAGTATGCAAATTAACCACATCATATATTATGTAAACCATTATTTCTTAGTGATATATCAGACACATTGCAGGATTTTAAATGCATTAATAACAAACTGTTTTGAGGCAAATCTAACTCAGCTAGACTTTAATAGAGACATTGTTAATGAATAAAATTTACTGTGTATCAATGATTTTTACTACAAATTAAATAGTCATTGATAAACTTATGCAATTCCTGATGGTATTGTGATGTAAGCAGTAACATAGTTTTGGTTACAGATGGATGGACACCGAATCTTCATTATAATAATATATGTTAAAATACACATTCAATGGGTCGATTATATAGCAATGTTCATCTTTTCTCCAAACATGTGACAGATTGTATTAGGCTATAAGGTACCAACAGCTATGAACCTGACCCCTATATACCTATGATCAAGAGGTGTATGGTGTAATGGTTACCATCATAGGAAATGAACTCTATGACCTAAATTCAAATCCTGGACAAGGCTGTTTACATTTTTATTGGACTAATACCTTTGGGAAAGGTATGCATCCAACTATTCTCCCTCCATTTATGGGTAAATAGTAGTAAGACTGGGCTCTAACCTTGGTTAAGCAACCAGTCTAAGAGAAGAAAGATTTTGAATTCAAACCTCCTGTTAAACTCCACTAAAAAGATTGACCTTGTGTTGCATCCTATTTGTGTGGAGGAGTTGATAAATATACATGTGCATATATATATATATATATATATATATATATATATCAGGTAATTCAGGATAACTATCCTGCTAAAGAAGCCCTCCCCCTACTGAATGGAAAGAATACGCTAGATAAGGGAAAACATTAATTTGAGAATAATCCAGGGATTGGTCCAGCAATCAGTTTTAGTAACCGGTTTGTGCACCACAAACCACTTGTATTCCCACCACCGCATTGTACTTGATGCACATACAGTTCTATGTGCAGCGATATCAAAGATATATAAAAAAATTTGTTTCTTCTCTTGAAGGGACAAAATGCTATTTGCTATCCATTGAAAAAAAAAAATTTTTTTTTTTTTAATTTTTTTTTTAAATGGTTGCCATCTTGTGATGGTTAATAAATATTTTGGAATGATCTTCAGGAAACAGTTTTGAAAAACATCTCCACCCAACTGAGGGTGGACGACACAACTGCTCTCCCCACATACCCCCACTCCAGACCCCTCCCCACTCCAACTTTCTGCTTCTGTAATTTCTGCTTGTGTTTTTCCCCCCACTCTCCCCCCTTATCCTTCTTAATTCCTGGACTGCAAAACAAAATGCAGTCCAGACAAAAATGTTTTACCTCTCAGTATTTTGGTGATGTACTTGATGATGACTATGATGATGATAATGATGATGAATAAATACCAATACAACAGAATCTGATGTTGTTGTTTCTTGGTTGGTTGGTTGGTTTTATGGCATGTCAATCCTTTTTGGGTTATTTTATACCAAATATGTTTTTGTTTTATCATGTGTGGTATTCAATTTTTTTTTAAATCTCATTTTTTTAAACACATTTTTAAAAATCTATTTAATCCATGGATGGGACCCTAACAGGTACTACCATTCCAGGTCAGAGTGGCCTGGGAGTAATGGCAATGAAAGGGTACTCCACACTCCAGAATTTGAAACTCATCAATAGATGCAGTTTAGCATCATACCCAGGACACTAAGACTCTCAGCCACCGCCTTCTAGCACATATATGATAAAGAGGGTTGGGGTATGCCATAAGAGCACTACAGTTGGGACAATCATATAGGTGCTAGGACTTGATGTGACCAGCCAATTGATTAGAAGTGGCCTTTCTAACTGACCGTCTAGCCAAGTAAAGGACAAACCTAAGTGTTGCATGTTATGGACTGTTCAGCCATCAGGATTCTGTCCTTAAGCATTACAGGTCACCACCCATGGTCAACAGATGGCCCTATTGGAGGGGGGGGTTAATCCTCTGCAGAGGCTCAGTTGGCATATTCTACAGCCCCAGGTTATTGCTTCTTTTTCTTTTCTTTCTCTCTCTCTCTCTCTCTACTGATATCACCGAAATAATCAAAGACAGTCTGATTGAAAAACATGGTCACTTATATTAAGAGAATCCTAATTGATACATCTGATACACTAACAGACAACATATTTATAGGGAAAGGGGCCAGCTCGTTAGACCAGAAATAGTTGCTCATTGGTCAAATTACATTCTCACCACATATATAAAGGACGAAACCCAAAGCCATTTTTTTAGCTGGTAGTAAGACAAGCTGGACACTGTTGGAGAATCAGTGATAAACTTGTGACATTCTCCAGTGGTCTCTTACACATGGACACACCAGTG
This sequence comes from Doryteuthis pealeii, assembly GCA_023376005.1. NCBI lineage: Eukaryota > Metazoa > Mollusca > Cephalopoda > Myopsida > Loliginidae > Doryteuthis > Doryteuthis pealeii. The sequence goes on from CM042152.1 coordinate 27,875,489, forward strand.
TTGGCTGATTAGATCTGTGCAGACACTGGATGCTGACTTGAGGAGTTGCCAAGAGTGATTACCGATAGGGAGAGATGGTGATAGTCTCAAGGAAATTCATGCTGTTGGCCCACCTTGATGATAAATGATAGCCATGAAATTAAAAAAAAATGGACTCCTATTTTAGAATAAAAAAGAAAAAAAAGACACAAAAAGTAATGCATTCACAAAAAAGTTTAATCATTTTTCATCAAATTTATTTCACTAAAAAGAAGAATTGGAGAAAAATGTAATATAAAAATTATTTCTCCTATGGACTCCTACACATGGACACACCAGTGTTGGCTGACCAGCAAAAACTTACAACCATCAAGTTTGTGTAGACACTGAGCGCTGTCTAGAAAACCTACCAGGAGCAATGGGTAATAGGGATGGATGGCAAGAGTGTCAAGGGAATCTGTGCAACCAGCATAGATTGATGATGATGATATACAAAAATTGGATTATTATAATGTAAATGCATTGCTTATAATTTTAATACTGAAAAGCAGTGCAGATCTTTACTAATAAAAGATCCTCTTGTTTGTATTTGTGGCCAGGGCCATTGCTAGAGTTTTATGCACTCCTCCTCAATCTATAATACATGACTTCATGGCAATTTTTATATACAGGGTGTTTCTAAAGTCCTGCAACTGATTTAAAATGTAACAAGAAAGATGGCAGTCTTGTTGAAATGCAATAATTAAAACGTACATCAAAAATAAAACTACAAGAGTTGAATTTTCATTTTTTACTAAATGATTCTATAATTTTTACAATGTGAGTTATTAAGTTTTCTATTTTAACACTGCTGCAAGACTATAAAACCCTGTATAATAAGGTAGGTCGATTTTTCACTTTTTAAGAATATCAAATTACATGAAACACTGAAAGTTGTGTATTGATGTGTTAAATACTGATACCAAAACTTAGATCTTGAACTTGTATGAAATTTGAGGAAATGGCATAAAAGGTCATAGGCAAAAATGCATTGAAAAATCTTGTTTTTTGCCAAATTTGGCAAAAAATTGACCAGAAAATCTAACAATTTCAATATTTAAACCAGGAATGTTGTCATTTTATTGTATCAAAATGAAATGAAGAAATTATAACTAAAATTCAAATTAAAAATATGCCCCCTCCCCCAACTATTTTTGCAAAACCGAGGATTTTTCATTGCATTTTTGTCTACGATTTTTTATACCATTTCCTCAAAAATTTGTACAAGTTCAAGATCAAATTTTTGGTATCAGTACTTAACAGACCAATACACAACTTTTGGTGTTTCATGTAATTTGATATTTTTAAAAAGTGAAAAATCCACCTTCCCTACTGTATAAACCAACAAAAACAGCACATCATAGTGATATTTTTTTTTATTAGTGCAATACACTTAAAATACTTTTAGAGACTAAAGCAGTTTCCAGTTCAATTTGCAAGTGAATGATTATTTTGTGGGGTCTGCATTTACATTGAATGTCAGTTTTTTTTTGTTTTTTTTTTAATGAACCAAATTCCCTAGTTAAGGAAGATAACTGAAATGCTAATTAGAATCCTTTGTTTGATTTTCTGGACCATATTACCTTTAGGCACCTCTTTTTGATCTCGATTAAGAAAGGACATGTTTTTCATTTACACCGTCAATATCCGGTTGTTTTAACAGACGAATTTTAGATTTTTTTTTTAATTATAAAACTAACCCCTAACAAACAACCGGATATTGATGGTGTAGATGAAAAACATGTCCTTTCTTAATCGAGATCAAAAAGGGGTGCCTAAAGTAATATGGTCCGATTTTCTTCCTGACTTTAAATATTTTTACCCTTTGTGACATTTGGGTGCTTTGTATGGTGTAATGGTCAGCAAGCCAGACTGGCAAACCATTATTAATGATTTTGAGTCTCACAAGGTGCCCAAAAATAAGGCCTTGTGCCACAACTAAGCAAACCTTTGTAAATAAATGTACTTTGTAACATTGTGTACATTTTACTTATAAGATTATAGCAATATTCAAAATACTAGCGAGACCTGTGGATATATCACAGTATGATAATTTAATCATCACAACATTTGATATGTTTACTTAAGAGCTATTGCTAAAATAGTTCAATATGTAAAAACTATAATGATCTTGATTTAATTCTAACTCTTTTTTTTTTCCTTCTTTTCATCATTAATTAAAACAGATTAGTGTTATTGTTTTTGTGTTCTCATCCCATCTCTCTTTCTCCTACTCTTTCTTTATTATATTTTCTTTTGTACAGCATGTCCTTTTTTTCCCCTTTCTTTATAATAAAAACATAATGGTCCATCATTTAGCTGAGGTGACGACACTCATGAGAAATAAGAATTCGGCAGATAGGCAACACTATATAATCAGGATTTCCATTTTTGCATTTCATCTTGGTTGATATGGATTGTCTGATTTTTAACCAGAGGGTGTTGCAAGATGATAACGGTCATACAATTAAGGAACACGAGTATCAATATATAGATAGGATGCATCTGAATTAATAGAATTGAAGAAAGCAATCAAGTTGAAACACAGGGAATCTGAGGGCAAGTGTACTATTGTTCTAGGATAATGCGCCCATTCACACTGCTCAGCCAACTGCAACCTCATCTCTCTTACTCCCCAGATTTAGTTCAATCCGACTTTTTCGTCAAATCCCACTTACATAGTTACCATTTTGTAAACAATGATGAGGTTGTGTTGTGGAGGAGTTTTTTGGAGGACCAGGATTTCATCTTAGTCCATGATGGGATTACATTGCTTGAGTATAGTTGGATCGAGGGCATTGATATCACGGGGTTGGGACTATATTGAAAAATATTGAAAAACTGTCTTGTTTCTCTTATTCGTTCTGGGTTAGGCTTTGAAGTTTTTGAACAACCCTCATATATATATATATATATATTATATATACCTAATATAAAGGCCAGTTGTATGTATGTCCGGAGAAAACTACGAAAATAAATCTATTAATGACAAATAAATAAATAAATATATATATAATATATATATAATATATATATATATTACTATTACCGGATCTTCCTTTTTGTGTTGAAAATTATGAAGATTTGATTTATAATTTCCCTATCCTATATTTTTTATTGCCTTTCTTTCTTTACTTCTTACTTATTTGAACTTTTGGAATTCTAGTACTCTATTGAGCTATTAATATATATATATATATATATATATATATATATATATATACTTGGTGCATTTATTATATATCTACATTAATGCGTTATGTAACCTGTGCATGCATTTCCCTAGGAATTCATCCGTTTTATTCTACTTATTGCACTACTTACACAATGTTTACATGGTAGTAACCCCTTGAGATATATATATATATATAATATATTAATATATAATATATAGAATGTTTTTTTCACTTTGAAATATATTAATTGAATAAATTCTACTTAAAAATGCCCGGGATCGAAGATGTAAACAAATCTTTTTGAACACCTAGAACAATCAGTTTTTTCTTTTTATTCATTTTTATTTTTCATGTTCAGGTTAGTGTTAGGATTCTGTAATCTAATGATATTTATACGTAAAATGCAATTCTAATGATATTGTCTCTTGCGTGCTATTCTGCATTTATACCAATTTTTAAACAAATTCAAAATTCTTTAATAAGATGATTTTTTTTTTCTTTGCATTTGGAGGCATTAGTTTTTCTTTTCTTTGTGAAGGTATTTTTTAGATGCAGTAAGAATGTTGCATAGATTGGGTATTCATCGTTTAGCATTGATGGTTGGTTTGTGGGGGGTGGGTGGATTTAATTTTGGGGTCAGCTTGTAGGTTTTTAAACTCTTAGGTAGTGTGTTGTTTGGGGCTTGAATTAATACATCTAAGAATGGGATGGAGGTGGGTAAGTGTTATAGGGTAAATTTCATATGAGGAAGATGTCATCTATGTACCTGCAGTAGCACATAAGGGGTAGTCCCAGAGTAGTCTGGTTTCCTGTGTGTGCATGAATATGCTTGCATAGCTAGGTGCCATTTTTGTGCCCATGGTGGTGTCTTTGATTTGTTGGTTTGTGTTGCTTGTTGAACTGGAAGTTATTGTGGGTTAGGGATGAAGTCAATAATTTTGCATATGTCATTTATTTGATCTGTGAGGAGATTGTTGTTTGACAGAAACTCTCTGTGTTGTATGGGATGTTTGTGTATAGGGACGTTACGGTCATTGTTGCTAGGATGGCTCCCTCAGGGCATACACCTATTTCTTGGATTGTGGTGTTATGTGAATATTCCATCCAATAACATAATTAATCCCTCACACCTCCTGGAAGACCAATAATAGCTGCAAATGGCATGCTCATGGAACTCATTTCTGGATATATATATCAAATCTACCAATGATCACATATATAAATACTACTCTTATCTGGATGGTGAGGCATCCCATTGGAGTTTAATAATGTAAATCTATATCAGTGCAACTGTATGGCTGCACCGTTTGGACCCAATCAGACACCTAGAAAATAAGCTGAATCCTGAAAACAACAATCTACAAGAAAGTAGCTGTATGGCCACTTGCCACCTATCACACAAGCCACGAATGAGGTAAACAGACACGCTGGGCACTGCTGGAGAAGTGGAGATGAACTCATAAGTGTTGTTCTTTGATGGAAAACAACACATGTGCATGTCAGATTTGGCTGCCCAGTAAAGATCTACATAGACCAACACTGTGTGGATACTGGATGCTGTGCAGAGGACCTACCGAGAGCAATGAATGAAAGGGACAGTTGGTGAGCAATTGCCATGGATGTTCGTGCTGATGGCGTGACATGATGATGATGATGATAGGCAGACAAGCAACACATTTTTTATTATGGTCATTCTTTACAACTTATTTATTTGTTGTTTTTTAATATAAAATTTTTATACAAAGACAATTTTGGTATGTATTATTTGGATTTTTTGTACTGTTGTCCTCATCTTTATTGTTATATACACAGCATCTCAGCTAATATACTTTCCGGCCTTCTTCAGATGTTTCTTGTTGGATTCTAGAACCTTCTCTTTGAACTTGGGGAGAAAAGGTTCCCAAGTTTGACATGAAATACTTGAAAAAGGCTGGAGGGTACATTGGCCGAAATATTATGTAATAACAATAAAGATTATAAAGAGATGAACACTAACGGCAGTACTTCCAGGTTTGTAATGGAGTTAACCACGAGTGAGGCAGACAGGTTAAGAGCCAAAGAAATAAACGAGCAACTAGAATATGAATAAAAGACTGTAATACATATAAAGAATTGCAAACTTTAGTTTCGTTTGCGCAAATGATATTTGTCACTTAACTGGTGTATCCTGAGATATGGGGTATTAACGGAGCACCTTGCTACGGCCTTCTGTTCCGTTCGGATATGATGGACTTCTGTTTGCGTCCGAATCCGATTCTGGTTGTCTGTTGAAGAATAGGAGCGACCCTTAATTTAGGTCTGTCTCTGGTGAGGGCTGAATCAGAAGAGGTGGCATGAGTTTGCTTATTCGGCTTTGCTGCCAAAGTATGCTGGCTCATGATTGGTTGGTTTGAAACAGAGGCTCGCAGACAAAAGACGATAACCCCCATACCCCAGAATTCTCAATAAGATGAGGAAAATAGTCCGATAAAATCCAAATAATCAAGCCTCATCTCAAAAATAACAATAAACACCTTAAAAAGGCTGGAGGGCACATTGGGCAAAACGTTGTGTATATAACAATAAAGATGAGGACAATAGTCTGAAAAAATCCAAATAATCAAGCCTCGTCTCAAAAATTTTAACAAATTTTGGTCTGAAATGTAAGAAGTTATAGTTAACTTCATTCTCTTTGACAAGAATTGCACCATGTGTATATTTACCCAACCCCCAACCACTGGCAGGATATTTTAATTGAAATAGAATTGCCCCCAGTCTGTGTGTCATATTCACTTTTATCCCATAATGTTGCCATTTGGCTATCAACCCTCAAATAGAATTCAGCACTTCCTGCATTGTTGTGTTTGTTCATTAACCTGATGATTTTAATATACATTTCCCCTTGGGTAACTTTTCGGTTCAAGGATGAACAAGTGAGAAAAGAAAGTGTAAGATATTTGATACTGCGTGTGTGTGTTATGGTGGATATTCAGGTTGCTCCGCTCCAATGTCTTTGCTGAAATATCTGGTGTACACAGGTGCGATTAAGTAACATTTAAATGTTTTTATTTTTTTTTTTTATTTAAAAGTGTCTACACTGAAGAAACCGTTTATGTGATCGCTTGGACACTTTGTCGTGATGTAATGTTAGCAAGAGGTTTAGTCTCCCAGATCAATTACTACCGCGGTAAAGCATCAATAGCTGGTTATGTTAAGCCCTAGCACCTATATGATTGTCCTGACCCTATTGCCCTTATGGCAAACCCCAACTTTTTTCATCATAAATGCTAGAAGGTGGTAGCTGAGGGTCTTAATGTCCTGGGTATGACGTTAAAATATATCTGATGAAGTTCCTCAATGTTATTTTAGGAGAAATGAGATTATAAACTTATCAAGTCTTTCAATACTGAAATAATCTGAAAATTATTATTCACTGGTAATATTGCCAAGTATTTAACGATATTTCTATTTCAGAGTAACAATAAAAAAATAAAAATCTTAAAACAGTCAATTTTTGTAGTTCTGAGGTCAAAAAAAGTGTATAATTGAATCAGTACGCAACAACTTTAAATCTATACAACATCAATTAAATGCTGCGTTTAATTTTTCTTAAAACTTAAATGAATTAAAATTATTAAGTTATGTTTTTCTTAGAGTTTGATTTTTATTAAAAATATTTACATTGGACTTTATTTCATATTCCACTAACGTCTATCCAGTAGACTAGGGTAAAAATTTACGCTCCTCAATTCACAGTCTACCCTTTATTCTCTAAACTTAGCGTATTGCTCTAATAAAAATCTCGCTGTGATGTGCCGTTTTTACTGGGTCACTTTTAGATGCATACTAATGGGAATTTAATATAATGCCATGGACAATATTGTTGAAAAGAAAGGGATTAACAGCCCCACCCTTCCAAAAGCACTGACTTAATATGCGTGTAGTGTATCATATCTACGTACATAGCATACTTTATGTTTAATTAATTGCTCTTAAGCCCGGCCAAATATAGTCGACCAGAATGGTTTAAAAGAAAAAAGAAGTAACATTATAATGTCTGTATGGAACTGTCAATGAACTCCGAACTGCTATTCGATGACAGGTAGAGAAAAGGCGCGTAGATAGACAATAAAAGTTTGTCTGTATTTTCAGTCAAACCTCATAAATTACCTGGTTCACCTCAACCTAAACTTTTTTTTTCTAATTTATTTACCCTTTAATATTTCTTTTTAAGCAAAGCACTCTAGAGTCGGCAGTAAAAACCCCTCCATACGCGTATGCTAATGTTACAAATAAGTACACATTACACAGGGACCCCCCCCTCCCCAGAGAAGGATAAGGAAAGAAGAAGGAAAAAAAAACTTTCTTTTGTCCTTTTAATGTTGTCTCCTGCCTCTACTGCTCACCTGTAATTAGCAACTCAGGTGAACACACGAGTAGCAATATGGCGACAGAGGAATGTTTTTGTGAAGTGTCGCCGACATCCTCAACTCATAACAACAAGGATACGAATTGTATGAATGCAAATTTAGAGACTGGTACTTTGTTGGTTAGACCCTGGACAACGATTCCAGCCTCACTTTCTGAAGATATGGACAAAGACAGCGAAGTACGGAGTCTTTTAAAATCTGACCATTACCAGACAAGGTTTTCTTATCCCGCGGATTCGAACACAAACAAAGCAGAATTCGAACCCCTACATAGACTTTCCCCAACTTTATCTTCCACAAGTAGTTGTAATGATAATAATGAAACTCCATTTCCTAAAAGACTAGACTTCTTATCGAGCAGTTTCTCTCCCGTTCCGAGAATAGTCCGAAGAAGAAAGCATCGAATTTGTTCCTGGTTCTATGGATGGGGACATGGTTTTCTTACGGCTCTTTTCCTATTCGGATGTGCCTTTTTGCTTACTTTTCTTTTGGGATTATTAATTGGATATTATGTCAAGGTGGGGGGAAGAATCGATGGCCCCACAGAACAGATTTCTGGGGATGCTTCCACTGGAGATAATATCAAAGAGGAGGACTGGACTCCCACCCAAAATTGTTATCAGACTCATAAATTTCCTCGGAGATGTAAACCTGACCCTCGTTTGGATTCTATACATGGAAATATCATGTACTATGTCAATGGAGATCGGATGACTGAATATATCAGGTTAGTATAATTTAATAATTCATTTTTTCTTAAAATTCTATTTTATTTACAAAGATAAACTTGAATCTGTAAATAAATCTTTGCTTCTTTAGTAGGAAAGGCCAATATCAACCCTAGACCCTGAAAAAAGATCGATTTTGTAAACAAAACAAACAAAAAAAAAGTAACAAAGAAAAAATAAATTTTTTTACAAAAATAAAATCATTGGACATTTCTTTTTAACAAGTTAAATAATTTAAATATTATCCATTTTTATTTATTTGTGTTTAATACTGCATTGATATTTAATTTTTTTTATTAGCTGAGCAATCCAGTATCCCCCCCCCGGAAAAAATATAATAATTAATTATGTTAACCATTTCTTTGTGCTTCAAAAATGAAATAGCTACAACTTTTTGTTTTATTGTTGATGTTTGTATAAATAATGATTTCAATAACAATATTTGAGCTTTGCTTAAAGAGTCTGATACATAGCAAACTAGATTAACAGGACATTGTTTTGTTAGTGAGAATTGAACTCACTGAGTGCTCAATACTTGTGGCCTTGTGCCTCACCTAAGCTTAACTAACTACCTGATAACAGGTATTGATATCAAGTAGTTTGGTAGTAAAAGACATTTTCTTTTTTTAATTTTACCATCTTTAAAAGAAAACTAATATTGCCACAGAGGAAGAGGCACCATTGATCATTTATTTTTTTCAACTTTATTATACTATTTGACTTAACCAAGCTAGTTCGTTATATATATTATATTTTAAGTTGACTATTTAAATACAATATCTAAATGGTCACCTCGCCATTGGGTTAATGGGTGCAAGCTGTGAATTGAGATTATTGAAATATTAAATAATCCCTAGCTTGCACTCATTAACCCAATGACGAGATGACCATATAAATTTTGTTGCATTTAAATAATCAACTTTTTTTTGGTCTATCAAATTTATTGATTTAATAAATTTGATAGACAAAAAAAAGTAAAGTTTTCTAGTAGCCTTTGTGTGACAGTCTGTTTTAAGTGAACCAGTTAGGTTTTCCCCCTTTTTTTTCTAAATAAAAAAATGAAATTGTTAGTACACAATCCTAAAAATATATATGATTTAATTTAAATTAAAGTTGTATATGCGTTTTAAGAGCTGTATGTAGGATAAATAATTCAATAAATAAGTTTTGCGGTAAAAAAAAAACAAAAAAAAAATCTTTTGTAAATAAATCATCACTTTCATCATCCAGGTATGAGTAAGTTTTTCATTTGCTTCATTTAAAAAAAAAAATTGAAGTTATATTTAAAAATTATCATATTTCATCACTAATCTTCCATTGCTTAACACTAAGTTGCCGGTATGATGTATCATTTTAAGGACTTAAATGTCCAGTAAAAGGAGAGAAAAAAATGAAGCAAATTACTGAAACTTACTCTTATCTGGATAGTGAATGTATGTATATTAGATTTCTTGTTTCTATATTACCACAGAAATAACGGGAATTTTCTTTCATTGAACTATTTTTACATTACAAACACCAAGAATGTTTTCATTTTTGAACGGGTGCGGTTGAAAAGAACAGAATTTTGTTTGTAAACAGGTGACGTGTTTGTAAATAAAACTTGTTGAATACATTGTGCTGCCCTTCTTAAACAATAAGCATTAAAACTTCCACATGTTGTAAATGTGTATCTAACTAAAACTAATAGAAAAGAAAGAAAAACAAACTTTTTTACTTATTTACCTTAATAAAGTTATAAGAAATTATTCATAAGAAATTAACACCTAAATTTGTGAAAAACATTGCTTTAAATCCGTTTTTAAACAATTCTTGTTGCTTGTTTGCAATCCTTTCTTCTCTTAAAAAACATGAGGCTTCTTCCTCGTCAATTTTTTAACAAAATCATTCACTTGTTGCAAAGAAAAGTTAAATGCTAAAAATGTTCTGTTTTTTTTGTTTTTTTTTTAAATTTATCTGAATATATTTTTGATCGGATATATTTGCAGTGACCGAGAAATATTTAGTTAAATTTTAACAAGTGACAATAATAGTCTGTCATTCTCTTTACTTTCTCTCTCACACTCTTTCTCTCTCACACTCTTCTCTCTCACACTCTCTCTCTCTCTCTCTCTCTCACATACACCCTTTCACCTGTCCCTGTGATTTATTTAGTGAATTAAATTCGCACAATAATGCGCTTTAATTTCTCAGGTCAAGAATTGATTTTTTAAATTGTTTGTATGAGAACTGGACAATACAGTGAGTCAACATTTAAGCCATAATTCGCCACCCTCCTTTTTAAAATGTTTTCATTTTATTTAAGAGATTTATTCATCATCGAAACAAAAGGCCAAACAATAATCCTTTTTTTCTTGTTGTTGGTTAATCCTGGTTCAAAGAAACACATTTCTGTTTGAACTTAAATGACACAGTAACAGCAGTCCATGATGATATTGATGCTTCTATTTAGAATTGACATTTTTATAATCTCCGTTACCGAAAACTTGGATATGGGCAATTCCATGTCAAATCATCCAGAAAAAAGTAAAATTGTCACCCACCCACTTAAACTTTTCTGAAATTGTGTACAGGTGTGGACAGTGTTAAAGTTAGACATCCCCAAATTTGAGCTTCCAATTCCCAAAATTGGCGGTGTTATATCAATTTTTAGCTCTCCAAATTTGGTGGGGTTGGCGAAAAATGGCGACGTTTTGTAATCTATTTTTGTCTGTAAAACGAGTTCTAGAGCTTCCTTACTCCTAAAAATTGTTTATAAAAGCATTTTTGCCCAAGGAATCCAAAAATGCTATTGAGAACGTCTGAAAAATCAACCAATTTTAAGTTATTGATGGTTTTTAATTTTTTCATAGCAAGATCAATATCCCAATGTGGCACTGAATCTAAGACAATTTTTTAATATTATTATTTCACATATATTGACCATTATTTGTACTAAAAAGATAGTTTGGTGTTGCCCAGAACCGAAGCTACAACATTAGTTAAAATTTTGCAAATCAGAAATCATTTATAATTCAAAACTGGTTAACTTTCAGACTTTTTTATTGGCATTTTTGGATTCCTTGAGCAAAAATACTTTTATAAACCAATTTTCAGGTAGGGAGCTCTAGAACTCATTTTACAAACAAAAATAGATTACAAAAAGTCGCCATGTTTGTGACTGAACACCCAAATTTGAAAAATTAAAAATCGATATAATTCCGCCAATTTCTGGAATTGGAAGCTCAAATTTTGAGGATTGTCTAACTTTAGATAGTCCACACCTGGACAAAACTTCAGAAAAATTGAAGTGAGAAATTTTAACAAATTTTAACATTTTACATTCGATTTTGAGCAAAAAACCAAACTATCTTTGGTTACAAATAATGTTCATCTCTCNAAGAGAGGATTTATTTTTGGAATGCTTCAATTCTAACAGCTTTAGATGTAAAGTACACTCCCCTCACCCAAAAAGAGTTTTTTTGAAGTTTTAACATTATCTATCTATTATCATATATAAGGACATTGTATGTATGTAAGAATGAAACCTGACGAAATAAACAAGTAAATAATATCACATTCTATATCAGCTCTTGCTTTTTGAGCAAAAATAATGAAGATTTTTGATATTTGTGAAGATAATAAAAATTATAATTTAAATATAAACAGCAGATTTTTTTCTTGATGTTTCAAATAGGAGACACTGATTTTTTTCAGAGTGTTTGTGGCACTAATTTTCTTACACTCACCAGGACGAATAACACAAGGTTACTTTTGCGTAGGATTTTATGGAGTTCTTGCAAAGGATTTAACTCTATTCAGTAATACTGGATCTTCAAGAACTAATTTTTGCCCCTTCCTTCTACCAGGCGCACCGGGTAGTGCTTCTAGTTTCCTTATAAAGGCCATGCTATTTTTTATCATATACACTATATTTATTACTATAATTATACACACACACAACACATATCAGCAGATGTTTGGCATATTCACATAGATGGATCACCCTTTCAGAAAGGTATGCTCCAACTACTCTCCCACCATCTATAGGTAAATAGTGGGGCTGATTGGCTCTTTAAACTTGGCTAGGTAAGCAGTCTAGGAGAAGCAAAAACTTTGTAATTCAACTGTTAACTTGTTTAAAAATAGACCTTTGTGTCACATCCTGCTGTGCGGAGGGGTTGGTAAATATGTAATACATAAGTAAAATTGTATTTAAAAGTATAAATTAATACTTGGTCAAGTAATATCATGTTTTTACGCTGATAGTTTCTTATGAATACTTCAGAGAAAACATTCCTTTTTTTTAAACGTTTGAAATAAATGGAGGATCAGTTTATAACTTTTGATACAAATTGTGATATCTTGTTATCAGGAGAATCAATTTAATGAAAAATATAAAAAGAATTGATTCTTGTTTCATGAAGAAAAGCATTAACATATTTAAGTTTCTGTATTGCAACTAAATTCAAAAATATACAATACAAGTATTACTAAATTCTATCTGTACCATGGTTATAAAGATAACAATTACTTTTCTTTTTTTTTTTTTTTTTTTGTTATTATTACAAATAAAAAAAAAAACAATTTTTAAGAAGATCACAATCCTAATGCTGCAAACAAATATGTTCATTCACGTGTTACGATAGCTACTCGCTATGACATGTTTACAAAGGAGGATGGTTGTTTTTATTGTTTTAATTAAAAAGCCTGGTTATAACATTTTCTTTTGTTTGTTTTATAAACACAAGATCAGAGATTATAATAATCTTTTTTTGCACTCTTTTCTTTATAACTAAACTTCCTTAAAAAAAATTAAAAGCTAACATTTTAACATATTGTCAATGCATGTATTTTTACCCTGTCATTTTCTTCAATTTGAAAAGTTTTAAGTTGACTTTTTATTTGAAAAAATTTCATTATCCAAAATTAAATAGTAATTATAATACGATGCAATCTTACAAAAAATGGCTATTTGTCTTCTTATTAATAACATGGAGATTGTGTGTCTGTCTGTCTAACCAAAAACTATACTCAGTACCCCCAAGTACTAATCTCTCTAGTTATTTATTGTACATTTCCATGATTTTATTTTTTTAATTCCTAAACCTCAATTATTAATAAATTGTCTTTCCTTATTAATCACTGTTACCATATCTGCATACTAGGATACTATTAAACAATACCCACATGATGGGTTAGGACAAAGGTCTAATATAATGTAGGACGCACAACATGCCGTGACTCCTGGGTGGTGGGTGGCAAAAATTGCATTGATCTTGTTGGTATTCCGCCCTCAACGGGGGTGCTTAGGCACTGGGCATAAAGCACAGCCTGCCCCTTTAATCAAGGATGGTAGACCTGTTGCCCTGGGGGGTGCCCCCACTGGGATCAACAATGTTAGACTTTGTAAAATCCAGTGGCATTCAGCCTGGACCCGTGGTCGAACGCAGAAGTTAGAATATCTAATGAACCATATCTACATACTAAATAATATCGCAATTGTATTTTATATATGACACAAAAGATAGCAGTGTAGCGTATATAATCGGAAGAGCTATTTGCATATTGACTCTTAAAAATTTTGATTTTAAATATGTGTTACGTATTATTGATTCTTTAACTTGTTTGGTCATTTATCTTAAATGAATATGCTCAAAATCTCAGTGATAAATCTTAAAAAGAAATCCATTAACAAGAAGAAATAACTAATTTTATTTTTTACTATCCTATTTTAACATTAAATAGTTAGGCATATTTTAGCAAGAAACGGGAGTGGATTGAAATGATGAAGGTTAGTTTCAAAGTGTTTCTTTTCATTATACTCCATCTGTTGAATCATTTTATCTGCATTATTAATTTAGTTATATTAGTCCTTATCTAATCTTAATATATTTCCATTACATTACGACAATTAAATACTTGGCAACTCCAGAGCGGGGGTGTACAAACCTAAACCCATTCTCTGTTTAGTTTCTTATGTACAGACAATACAACGAAAGCATGATAGTTTGAGATTAAGAGCAAAATAGAAGATAGGACTTATAAGGTTTGATTTTCTCTTTTTTGCATGCAAATCGGCTTTTGTAGCTCAGATGAACAACAACTGGTACATTTATTACCAGACTTCCGCAAGGCAAAAAAGGAGATCTCAATTTGGAGTTCTCTAGATTTAATCTTTTATTATTGTCTTCTCTAACAAACTTTTCTTACTGTCTAATAACGCAAGCAATATACTTATATCATATTACCTACCATACCATATAAGGATAAGATGATCTGAAAAATACAGATGTTGTACAAAATAAAGTTTTTATCTACTGCTTTTATTCAGCTGATATTGCACACTATTTCGATTTTTTAAAAAAAAATTTCTTTCAAGAGGATATTATGTTGTGCTTAAATTGATCTTCCTATTAAGCACAACATATATGCTCTGAAGAAGATTTCTTTATACAAAAACTATAAGAAAGATATCACAAAATTTAGGAAGAAAGTTAGTAGAGTGGGTGAAGCAGGGAGGGCAGTGACTAAAACGCTGATCCTGTTCAATCAAAACATAATCGAAAAGATGAAAATGAAAAAAAGTAAAGACTTAAAATTCAGCTTATACTTTTAATATTGAACTTATTTTAGCAATAGCTTCTAGTAAGTAAATAGTCTCGGTGCCTAAAGTATGGTAATCAGACCTAATCAGAACGAGGGAGTCTTCCCCTTTCACCTAGGCGTAGACCAAAGGAAAATTGTTTTTTGCGTCTGAGGTGGAGCGCCAAACTACCTCAACTCTCACTTTACCACACAGATCCTGTGCTAACTCATACTCTGAGTTCGCGAGGTCAGTATCAACTAGGAACCTTGTGGTTTCTAGCGAAACTCTACCCCCACATGAGCTAAACCTGGCCGCGCTATAAGTAAGCTCTTAAGTAACACATATCAAACATTATAATAACTTAAATTACCTTACTGGTGATATATCCACAGATCCTTGTCTAATTTATTTCTTATTGCTCTAATGCACTGAATTTTAGACTAAAAGAAAATGAAACTTAGAACTGCATAAACAATGACACATCTATATGTTTTTCTGCATTGATAAGTATACCACAAGTTAACAAGCAATTGATCTAATTGTAATCACTTGATGAAATGGCTTAACGGTAAGGCATCAGTTAAGATCGTATATAGTATATAAAGGAATTTTAATCCTTGTGACATTTAGCTGAAGTCTTTACACCTCTGGCAACTTTTAATGAGGATAACTTACTAATCCTCTAAAATATAACCGCAGATAATTCATTCATCTCCTTCTCTTCAGGTTGAATAAAAAGATTGGCTTGATTCACAAATTTTCTTGAAAATTATTGATTTATGACATAAGAGAGAATATGATTCTGTGGATATAAGTGTATAAATAATAACAATAATAATAATGATAATAAATCCATTATATCTCTATCATCTTCCTCTCTCTCTCTATTCTTCTCATTTCCTCTGCTCTTCTATTTCCATTCTATTTTTACTCTCTCTCTCTCTCTCTCTCTATTCGCACCAATTCTCAATCTATACTCCTCATCTCATCTCTCTCGTCTCTATTCGCATTCTCACATTTTACTCTCTCTATACCTTCCTTCTCCTATATTTCCCTCTCTCTCTTCTCTCTCTCCTACCTCATAGATATATGCTGTGTGTAAAAGTTGGCGGTGTCGGCTATTGTTGGACTATCCAGTTGGACAGCACGACAGTCTAATTCTTTTTTGATAGACAACTAAAAAAGTTTTTTGGAATTTAAAATGAATTTTTATTGGAGATGGTTTTGAAAATTATTAGCAAATATTATTAAGGCGGATAATTAAGTAGTTTTGAATATATTTGACTAATGAAGTTTTACATCAAGCTACCTCCATCACTTCTACACCAGAACAGATAATTAGTAAAATATCTCCTGAATCCAGTATTAAACCTTTTCCACATTACACGCTGTAAGTCCACATTTCATTTCTTAACTAATTAGTCTGGGTGAATCTCAATGTTCAAATCTTATTATAGCTTCAAGAGAACCTGTATTTTTTCTTTTCTTTTATTACTAATTTTTCTTTATTTTATTTATATAATCCTAAGCAAAATATCATGCACCTCCGGTGCAAGTATTTCAGTTTTAATCGTAATAAATGTTATACTCAAATTAGAAAGGCTAATGAAAACTAATAAGGCTGCAGACATAAAATAATCTTAGAAATTTATTTAATTTCTATCTATCAGTTACAAATAGGAAGCTCAAAGATCATTACAAATTTATGTCTCATTGTTAACTGGACTTTCTTTAAAGACTATATCCGCCGAGACTTTTGGGTCTATTCAATTAAGCTTAAAACAAATAATAGCAAATGAAATTATACTAGCCACATAACAATTATTTTAATATCAATACTGGCACATAATTAGCCCTTCCCTCCCCGATCTCTCGTCACACACGCGCATATTTTGTTTATATTATATATATATATATATATATACTATAATATAAATACAATTGCATGTTATCGTATGTAGTAATATTCGCCAAACAGTAATAATACTTGGCAAAACAATTTTATTGATATTGGGGTTTGAATCAAACTAAAATGGCACGGTGAAATGTGAATGTAACAATAACTTAAGGAACATTGCACTTGAAGTAGTTAATATAGTTTCGGATTACAGACAGAAACACTCAATCTGCATTATAATAAGATCATATACGCTTTCTTCCGATATTCCTGCTCCAAACTTATTTTTCTTTTCTTTATTATCTTGCTTGTTTTCCTTATTATGCTGTGAATAGCACACTTTTTTCTACATTCTCAATTTTCCTCTTGAACAGGCTCTGATCATTTACTGGGAATACTATATACTATATATATATAATATATATATATATATATATATATATATACTATATATATATATATCCTTTTAATGGACCTGGTTGATACATTCTCGATGCGCATATACAAAAAAAGGCCTGCTGCTTTTATATCTCTCTTTCTCTCTCAACATCTAGGGTGATTTTATGTTTCTCTCTTTTCAAACACAAATAACAACAAAAATGTTAAGCTAGTTGTTCATGCAATTCATCCACAAGTTTCCTGTTGCCCTTGTGGCTCATTGATTTTCTCGCATTTAAACAATTTTCGTACACAATTAAAACAACCTGAAATGATGAAAGAAAGGTTTTCTATTAGTTGCACCTTCAAATCAGGCTTCCTATTTTTTTTTCTCTTTAATTAATTATAAAACACTCTTTTATATAAATGTGAAATCCATTTAACATTTTTCTAATGTCATTGTCTTCGGGTCTTGCTGGTTTTATCACTCTGACCAGAGGTAAACTCACACTGAACAGCACAGTATCCCGAAGATCACCAAGTTAAGCAGAGTATGAGCTGTTTAATATTAATTGGGGTGACACACTTAGTAAGAACAGATACTGTAATCAACCCTGAGGTTTTATTCATTATGGAAAATGCTTGAATTCAGCATTAAATGAACCAGAAAGGGATTGATATGCATAAATAAAAACAAGCCAACTAAGAAGATAAATAGTTGCCTGCAAATTGTATTATCATATTAGATCTGTCTTCTTATTAATATTTATAGCGGAATCTTGGATATCCCAGCAGTATGCATAATTTGATTATTATGAAAACGTTTGATATGTTTACTTATAATTTTAACAAAAAGAAGGAAGCCTTGATAAATCCAGAAAATGTATTAAGTGAAAGTTGTATGATCCCAAAAACAAAGAAAGTAAGGGTATATTTAGAGGAATTGATTTAGGAAAATTGATTTTTATCATGAAATCCAAATGAGTAAAATATATCGTCTTCATTTCTTTAATTCATCTCAGTGTCTTATGTGTATATGTAATACATTCATTGTATCACCACTTCATCACAATCTGTGTGTGTGTGTGTGTGGCTACTAATATATGTATCAATATAGCTATATATACTCTAAATGGTGTTTGTGTGGTGTTTGTGGTGAGTGATGTATTGTGATACAATAAAATAATACAAGCATTCTCATATTCGATCTTAAATCCTTGTTTATAAATAAACTAAAGACTTTCCATGGATTCAACTCATTTCCAATCAATTCAAATTAAGTACTTTTGCAGATAATACAAACATAAGTCTAGGAACCTGAACATAAAATTGATGTGAGGTCTTTCTTAACTGAAATTTATTTAGAACATTTGCTTAAATTGCAAACCCTCTGGTTAACAAAAAGAGACCGTCCAAGCATTCAAAATGAAATGCAAAAATGTAAATCATGTTTCTGATGTTCTGCTTTTTCTGACAAATTCTTATTTGTGCCATTGTCCATCTCAGCTAAATAATGGATCATTCTGTTTTTTATTATAAAGAAAGGGAAGAAAAGGGCATGCTACAC
Source organism: Doryteuthis pealeii (assembly GCA_023376005.1). Classification (NCBI taxonomy): domain Eukaryota; kingdom Metazoa; phylum Mollusca; class Cephalopoda; order Myopsida; family Loliginidae; genus Doryteuthis; species Doryteuthis pealeii. The sequence goes on from CM042152.1 coordinate 27,894,230, forward strand.
GAAAAAATTACAGTAAAGAAAGAAAGAAGGTTGAAAAGCCATAAAGAAAGTGGTTGACGTGGCAAGAAGCAATAGATAATCTGTTTGATCCAACATAATGAAAGAAGGAAAGAAAAGAAAAAGAAAATAAGAGTGAGAAGAGTATAAATCAAGATTATAACTTTTTACTATTAAATTATTTTGGGTTAGCTCCCTTTCAAGTACATACTCAACACTGCTCCTGTGATAATCTTAGCAATAATCATCACTGTGGTATATCACAGGCTCTGTAGTTATACCAATATCCACATTACCTTTAAAGACAGTCATCCTTACACTTGGATAAGATGAAAGACATAATTCTCTCCGTCTATTTTTAATCAACTTGTAATTATGAAAGTCTGCCTACTTAAGAAACACAATGCTCAACTTGATCTTACACCTACACATTTTAAATCTTTTTGTTTGAATTCTATTTGTGATAAATTAGTAATTTTTGTCTTTAGTTTGTTGTTTCTTGTTATTGTTTGTTTTCTTTGTTTTGTTTTTTTTGGGGGGGTAATGCAATTACCCTCCAAACATCAACATATCTGTTTTTAGGAAAGAAATCTTGCAAAGGTCTTGTAGGAAAAATACTTGATTAAAAGGGGAAAAAAGAAAGATCTGTTACAGATATTATTCTTAATTCCAATCTTTTTAAAATAAGAGAAAAGATTTTTTTTTTTTTTTTTTTTTTGTCAAATATATTTTATTGAATAGACATCTAACAAATGTTCATAAGAGAACAGAACAAAAACTGCTGCTATTATCATGAAAAATATAAGAATGGGAACTTAGACCCTGACATATACTGACTGACCTTGTTGTGACAACTTCTTAAATATAGGTGTTCAACAGTGAACATCGGGGGGTAAAAGGAAGGGGGGGGTGATAACAAAACAGTGTTATTACTTTCCACAATCATTCTCATTCATAACTCTTTAATTTCTGCATTTTTATTAGTTGGTTTAATATTACAACATCAATATCCCAAATTTATATTCCTAAAAAAAAAAAATCTTCGCATTCAATTTTATATATATCTATATATTATACTATATATACTATACCATATATATATATATATCTCAGTAATCCGCTAGACAGTACCTGTTTTGAATATCTCACTTTCTCCTCTCAGTCGTAGACTAGACTTTGTAAGCTGCTTGACAAGCCAGGATGCAAAACATCGACAGTTTTTCATCACAGTCAACGAGCCTCTCGCTACAAGAGGTATTGGCAATCCACTAGCGAGGAAGCCGAATATTATTCTTACTGCATAAACAAGCTACTAGAACGAGCTATATTCAGTCTAGGACGAAGCCTTCATTTTCCGCGAAATAGCAGCCGTCATAAGCGAAATTCCCTTACCACAGCAGAGCTTCAATCCGCAAACAGCGGCACTGGAGCGGCAAATTTTTTATGAAATACTATAAAAATGCTAATAACTTAAAAAATTAGCAATTTCTTGGCCATTTGCAACTGGATCACTAATTTTACAGGGATGCATTTTTTTTTTTTTTTTTTTAATCCATATAAAATCTTAATATCCTTATATTCTATGAATGCTAATTAGATATGATTACCTTTCTAAATAAGAAGTACTATTATAATCATGAACTGTTTGCTTCAAAATTGGTAGCCCAAATGGGTCATCTGTGGGGTGAGTGATACAGACACATTGTGTCTGTGGACTCTGTGATATCACAGGTATTCTTTTTTTTTTAATCAAGCCATTAACAAGATTAAGAATCCCAACTGTCTGTTCAGAATCTAACAGCCTTCAATGGAATTATTAAGACTGCACATTTTCCTGCAAGAATTAAAAAAAAAAAAATCTCTACAATAATCTTCCTCCTCTTTCTCCCTGCCAAAATGTCCCACACCAAAACTCCTGTGCACATCATCCCCATAAAGCCAAGTGCTTTACTTCCCAATATTTTTATAAAATAAAATCCAACCGCTATCCCATATTGTCTTACTTCTGCTTTGGGAGTTGTTTCATTTGGCAGTTATTTTCTCTTCTCCTCTCTCGCTCTTCTCTCTCTCTTTTCTCTCTCATTCCTCTCTCTCTCCTTCTCTCTCTCTCTCTCTACATCTCTTCTGTCTTCCTTTACTCAAAAGTTTTAATGATATTAATCCCTTGGAATAACTGAGAAGCCACAGGAAGAAAAGATTCATAACCAAAATCAATATTTCTTTTTAATAATTGCACTTTATATCTTTAGCATTCTTACTTATTAACCTCTTTATTTGCTTAGGCTCACCACCACCCCCATAAAAAAGAGGGCAAAAGCACCTGTGGGTTGGGAAGCAAGGTTTGGCAATATCTTCATTTCTCTCTCTCTCAAAATAATTTAAAGGGATAATTCTTGCATACAATATCATCTCAAAATTAGTTGAATAAGAGAGCCTTACTGTTTTGTATCAAATCTTTTCTTCTTCCTTCATTCAAAATTTGGTAAAGCATTTTTGAATTTTCCCCTGAATCTGTTTTGTTCACTTTCACCTGAATGCCCTCAGATAAAAAAGCATTAATCAATTTCTTCTCCTTCCAGTTGGGGCTAAAATAGTAGGGCAAAAACGGGGCTTTTTTAGCCTTGGTGAGAATGACTTGTACACTTTAGAAAAGGTATGAGTTCTGCAGGGGACAGAGAATGAAGTTGATAGATGATGAGTAGAGATATATATGCATACACCCTACCCCTCCATGAGCAGGATTTTTGCTGTTTCCATTTCCTATGACAATAACCATTCCATTCACAAGCACCTCTGACTTTAGAATACAACGACTTCACCACTGCGAGAGGTAGACCCTCCACCTTAATGGGGGGGCACAGTGCCTGTGGGTGGAGACCAATGATGCTTAAGGATGGAACCTTGGTGGCTGAGCCGTTCATGACGTGCAAACCTCTACTATGGTCCTTACTAGCATGGGTGGTTGGAGGAGGCCCCTTTCCTCCGATCAATTGGTGACCTATAGGATTGTCCCCAGCCCTATTACAAGTCCCAACGCTTGTTAATCATTTATATGTGGTTAGAAATCAGTGCTGAGGGTCTTTATGTTCTGATATGATGTTAACTCTATGTGAAGGTTAAGTTCCACTTCTGGAGGTCTGGGGAATGTGGGTACCTATTCATGCACTATTACTCAGGTCCACTCTGACCCGGATTGGTAGTACCTGTTAGGGTTCCATCTATGGGTTAAAATAGAAAAAGGATTTGTACCCATGAAGAATGAATGAAAACAAAAATGTCTTTGACATAAAATGACCCAATAGTTGACATGCTGTAAAACCCAACCAACCGACAGAAATTTCTTTTCTTCAGTCAATATAAATGTTTCAGGCTTAGAAGAAATTAATCTCATTTTTGCACTTATCTGAACAGACCCTATGTTAGTCTTGAAGTGGTTTCCGGTAATTCCAATAAGATTTTTAGAAGTGAGTGGAGAAGGGGGCTTTTGTTGTCAGACAACATTAACTAAATCTGAACCCCCGTCCTTAACCCTTTCCTCTCAACCGCCTTACCCCCCAAATTCTTTAGTTCTATGAAATGACAGCAGATTTTGGTTACTACACAAACTCTTTGAGTGACATGACTCAACTGTGAAACTCTCACAGACAGAATGCATGTTATGACTTGTCTTTTGACAACTTACAACTTACAGGGTTGTTCTCTCTCTCTTTATTCACACCAACACATACTTCCAGATGTGCACTATGTATGTCTACCCCCCCCCCCGCCTGTATGTCGGATGCTATTAGTTTTCAACATCCTTATCGTCTGATATTTTTCAGTCTTTAAAATGAGTCTGTTTGGAAGTTAGGTTTTGTAGGTTCTTAATTAGGGGGGAACAAAAGGGATTTCTGTTTTATTTTCAATTAGTTGTACCAGCAAGAATTGCACCCTCAAACGGGCGTAAGTATGAGTTTTAGTGTAATTAAAATATATTAATTAGAAAGACTAACAAAATTACATAACACATATAATTAAGATAAGGTAATTTTTTTTATGTTAATTGTTCTATTAAAATCATTCATAGTCTTGATTTTAATATGTTGTAGGATAAAGCTATAATATTAGAGATCAATACCTCAAATAATTATTTATTAAACCCGGTTTTGTTAAAACCAGTATGCAAATTAACTACACCCGTATATTATGTAAACCTATATTTCTTAGTGATATATAATACACGTTGTAGGATTTAAACACTAATAATATGGGGATGTTTTCAGGTAAACTTTCAATAGATATATCATTAATAAATAAGATTATTCTCTTCTATGTATTAATAATTTTGACTATAAATTAAATACTTTTGATAACATGCAAAATTCCTGAAGGTATTGTGATATAAGCAGTGACGTAGTTGAGGACAGCAGACACTGAATCTTGATTATAAAATTTTTTAATGAATGATGTGTTGTGAAAGAGATTGTATCTTGTGGGAGGTCACCATCTCAGAAATCAATGCCTGCAAAATAAATCTGGATTTGAGCTGTTTGATTCAAGCTCCCTCAGAGATTCAAGATTCCTCACCCAAACTTTTTTTTTTTTTTTTAATACCCTATGTGGGAAACCAAAAAGCGCTGTAACTGAAATGTTGGAAAGGAAATGTTTTACTATTAATTTTTGAAAAAAATTCAATTTATGAAACAAAGATTTAGAAGCTAGTAATATACAATTGTTTGTTTGATTATGTTGATTGAGTTTGACAAGAAACATCTGAAGAAGGCCAAGATGGCACATCGACCAAAACATTGTGTATATAACAATAAAGATGAGGCAACAGTCCAAAAATTCAATAATACAAATTATCAGCTCATCTAAAAAATTCAGAACAAATAGTTTGTTTTTTTTTAATGCATAAAATTTGAAATCTTAAAAAAAAGGTTGTAGCATGGTAATCTTAAAACTTTTATATGTAATCTTATATGGAGATTTGGGGTGTGTCCTGTCTGTTTGTCTAATAGAAATTAATGTCGCTGCTTATGTCACAATACCTCAGGAAATTGCGTAAGTTTACCAATGAGTATTTGATTATAGTCAAAATCATTCATACATAGATAAATCTTATTTATTAATGATGTTCTCTGAAAGTTAGTAGAATTGCCTTAAAACAGCCAATGTTATTAGTACATTTAATCCTGCAATGTATCACTAAGAAATAAAGGTTTACACAATATAGGTGTAATTAATTTGCATACTGGTTTTAACAAATAATTACTTGGTGTTTATTGATCTCTAATATTATTGTTTTATTTTCCATTAAATCAATCCTGTGAATGATTTTAAATAGAAATCCAATTAAGATATGATTAAAAAATAAGTGTAATCTTTTTAATATGGCTTTTATTTTTTTTTAAAATTTTGTTAGTCTTTTTAATTTGATATATTTCATTACATTAAAATGTAAACATTACACCCGGAATGTGCATATTCTTGGCTAGTATATTATGTGTTGTGGGAGAAAATCTATTTATAAGAAATAAATTTATTTTGGTTACCTTTGCACTTTCAAGTCTGATTTCATAATGTACCTTGTGTTGTTTGTATATATATTATATTATATATATATATATATATATATGGGAGTAAAATGTGGAAATTAATCTGACCAAGTATAATGGAGAAATGTAGGCAAACTGGGATGTTACACTGGGATGGAAATTTTTATTGGTTGTGGTGTCGACATTGGAACATTTTTGGTTTATTATAGAAACCTTCTTCAGGACAATATGAAATAAGTAATAGGAAAAAAGATTTTTGTTGTTAAAAAGATGGATGTTTTTGAAAACTGTATCAACAGTGATAAATTTCCATCCAATGTAACATCCCATATTGTCTACATTCCTCCACACACACACACACACATATGTAAATGAAACTGGACGTGAATCCGACGGTATGTTGAAAAAAGAAATAAAGGAAGAAAGTATAGAATGGATATAATAGGATATTTTAATCAAATTTTACTTACACATGTTTCGGTCAGGAGTTTATCCATGTGTACATTATTCAATATTATTATTTTAAAAATAACACAATGAAATGAAAATAATAATAATAGAAAAATGTAGAAATGTTCTGCACACAAAGAAAATTCGACCTTACATCAGAGTAAATCCTTATTTGAAATGAAATAATCAATAAGGATTTACTCTGATGAAGGTCGAAATTTCGAAGAAAGACAAATGAGGCTTAAGCACTTTTTCGGACTGGTGCATTGTCCAGCAGTTCACAAAGTTTTTTTTTTTTGTTTTCTGCCCGCCCCTTTTTAATCTTTTTATGTTAATTAGTTGATCGAAGTTAAATAAAATAGGAATGCTAATTAAGATTCTATATCAAATTAGTTGTACCAAAATTTTATTTTTATATATATATATATATATATATATATATATATATAATATATCATTTTATATATTTTTACTTGAAGGCAGTTACAATGCATTATTGTATAAAATTCAGATAATTAATGAAATATCATGACAGCAAACTCGGCAAAATATTGCCCCTACGTGACATCGTACAGGCAGCTGTTTCAACTTTATTCTCATATATATAATATGTATGTATATATATATATATATCACCACACACACACAAACACAACCTAAATAGGCTGTGATATATATATACTATTATTGAATTAATCTTTTTTTTTTTTTATAACTTTTGAAAACCCGTTTCTATAGTCTGTTAATTAGACTCTTCTTTTCCCTTATCAGTTTGTGTGACACATTGGAAATTGCAATGTTTCTAGGTCATTTATCCAAAGTTTTAAGCCACATTCCTTTGGTCCTCCCCTCTTATTAGTCAGGTAGGGGGGGGTTAAAATCTAGGATGAAATACTAGCAGGTGAGTCTCAGGGGTTCTTTTGTTCAAAAAAAATATAAATTTAGGATATAAACAATGTCTACCTTGGTGAGTTGATTGAATAGCTAAGTAAATAATCATAACCGCTTGGTTATTAAAACATTTACAGGTATAGTAATGAGTTGGACACATTTATAACAGAATTGCAGACCTTGCGCTCCCCAGTCTATTGATTACTTCAATGTCTGATTCCACAAATTGATACCACAAACTTATCAGAGATTATATAAGTACAAAGTCAACTGCTTACAACCAAGAAATTTGCTAGCTTTTCTTTTCTTTGAGAAAAGTTTATTGCCAAATGGCAGACACTTGACAACTTGGACACTGGAGATAAATCATCAAGTCTCTTAAATTATCAGTCTGACTACCTTATCACTGAGATAAATACCATAAAAGGATATATCTATACGTAGGATTGTAGATTTTATAATAACTATTATTAAATAGATCATTCATTGAAATTGTGCTTTTTATTTTGAGCTGAAATTTCCTGTTACGATTTGAAATTGCATTTTAGGTCTGTAGTTGAAATGCAGTTTCACAGTGGATATTATTTTGTGGCATAAAGTTTGATCCTTCCCTCAAGTAGATCATTCATTGAAACTTGTGCTTTTTATTTTGAGCTGAAACTTCTGTTACGATTGGAAGTTGTCATTTTAGGTCTGCAGTTGAATGCAGTTTCACAGTGGATATTATTTGTGACATAAGTTTGATACTTCCCTCAAGTAGATCATTCATTGAAACTTGTGCTTAATTTTGAGCTGAAACTTCTGTTACGATTTGAGTTGTCATTTTAGTCTGTGCAGTTGAATGCAGTTTACAGTGGATATTTTTGTGGACATAAAGTTTGATACTTCCCTCAAGTAAGATCATTCATCTGAATTTGTGCTTTTTTGAGCTGAAACTTCTGTTACGATTTGAGTTTGTCATTTTAGGTCTGCAGTTGAATGCAGTTTTCACAGTGGATATTATTTGTGGCATAAAGTTTGATCCTTCCCTCAAGTAGATCATTCATATGAAACTTGTGCTTTATTTGAGCTGAAACTTCTTGTATGATTTTGAGTTGTCATTTTAGGTCTGCAGTTGAATGCAGTTTCACCAGTGGATATTATTTGTGGACATAAAGTTTGATACTTCCTCAAGTAGATCATTCATTGAAATTTTGTGCTTTAATTTGAAGCTGAAATTTCTAATTAATGTTTATATGATTTGACATAGATAATAGAACCTCTGGCTACCAGGTTGCTGATCTATCATTGAACTTAACACAAAAAGGCAATGTTTTTTTTTAACCTTTGATATCTTTTGTCACATGATTCAAATTTTTGAAGTTATGTCTATTCATATTCACCACATTTATTCATTAGGATATTTTTCAACAGTTTTTAATGAAGAAAAGTTAAAGGAGATTCTTTAGATTTCTTCTCGGTTTTATGATGAAATGATTTACTTGTGTAAAGGTGTTTCTTGTTGACTCTGGAAACTTCATGGAACTTTGAACCGAACCTTTTATTCATCCACTGGGGTAGACAGTTCTTATTCCATTAACCATTACTGGCTGTAAAGTATTAAGCATTCTATGTTATTATTGGCCCTTGGCCATAGATTGAACCTGCAACCTAGAAATGATTGTCCTCTTTAGAAATATATATCAACCTATAATCCATTACACATGTGTCCGGAGGGCACATTGGCTGAAACTTTGTGTATATAACAATAAAGATGAGGACATAGACTGAATGATCAAATAATCAAAATCATCAGCCTCATCTCAAAAATTTCAGAGAAAATGAAATAGTCAAAAAAGTGAAAATAAAAAGGGCATAGGACATAAAGCAGGTTCGAAGTTCCGTGAAGGCTTCTCGATTAGGACAAGAAGGTTCCCCGAGTTTCAAGAGATGGTTTCCTGCTTTCGATAAGGTTCTAAGTCCGACAAGAAATACCTGAAGAAGGTTGGAAGGCACATTGGCCGAACGGTTGTGTAGGTAACAATAATGATGAGGACAATAGTCTGAATAATCCAAAATTATGAAGCCTCCTCAACAGAAATATTCAAAGAATCACTTGATATTTTTGTTTTTTGCTCGTTAGTGCAACTTGAGGAAAGGGAACAAGAAGGGAAATGCAGGTCATTTTGAATTTGAAGGAAAAGAAACATAAGTAGAAATGTTTAAATTGAAGAAATTATTTACAGGTAGGGGTGAGGGATGAATAAATCACATATTATTGCTTCATAAGAAAATTGTTGGTTGGAAAAAAATAATGGTGTAGAAATGTCAATTTGCAAGATTAATTAGGCTCTGTATGATAGAATTATTATATATATATTAATATTATTATATATATCTCACTTAAGTTAGTGGTGGGCCAATATTTGCAGGTATTATTAGGAAAGTGCTCAGTATTTTGTGATTGAGCTACTATATAAATAATAAAATATATTTAGTGTGTGTGTGGTGTGTGTGTGTGTAATATATATATATATATATATATATAATATTATATATACATATACTCGAATAGACAGATGAGTTGGTGTGGGAATCGTTTCAATCTGTGTGTGTGTATGTGTGTGTGAGAAAGATTCTTTCAAGTTCTCAGGATAGCTCAATGCAAATGACAATTATATCATTTCAATACAGAGCAATTTTCCAATTAACATATAAAGGAAAAAATAAAACAGTCATTTGCCTATTATAAAATTTATTTCAACCAATTCCTCTTTTTTAAAAGAAGCCAGCATTTCAGATACAAAAACACACATGAAGAAAAAAAAGCAAGATAATACACATATCTTTCAATGTGGACTTTTTCTTATTTTACTTTCTTTCTTTTTTTAGTAAAAAAAATCTGTTAGAATTCATGTCAAACGCACGTGTATGGGGTCAGAGTTCTATGCACTATTTGTGTCGCCAAATCAACTGCTTTTCCCTCCCTCCAAACAAGTTTCTGAATACCAGCTATATAACTTGACAAATATAGGGATTTTTATTCTTAATGAGGTTTTTTTTTTTTTTGGTTTTTTAACTAATTCAAAAATTTGGTTATTAGAAAAAAAAAGATTTGAAAATGAATAACTTTTATTCAATTTTAACTTTTTTTTTTTTTCTCTCTCTCTCTCTCATCTCTTCTCTCTCTCTCTCTGCTCTCTCCTCATCTCTCTCTCTCTCTCCTTTTTTTTAAGCATTATTTTGTTGACAGCTTTAAATACTTCTCCGGCTGCAATAGTGTTATCACGTTAGTCTTCTTTAAATTGAAAAACCCACCTAAAAGTGAACTAAATTTATCTCAAAATTTAAGAATAAATTAAATATTGACCTAGCCAAAAAACAACATTTCTCCCACTCACAAACTGAATACTTCAAATTTTTCCCATTCTGAAATGTCTATTTACAGTTTTAAATTCATACAATTATTATTCTTTCTTATGTATTTCGTTGGAATTTTTGGCACAGACACGAACCGTCACTTCCTAAAATGAACAAATTTCTAGCATCAAAACTTAAAAGGTGCGTAAAGAGGGGGCACTGTGGTGTTCGGTGTCATTTAGTTTAATAGCAAAGATTAAACGTAGTGCGGAGGGGAGGGGGTTATATTGGAAAAATGTTAACAAAGGCATCATTCTTCTTTTTTCTTCTTTTTTTTTCCTTTATTCTTTATGTGAGTAAGAAACCTTAACGTCTTTTTACACTGGCACGCCTTATGCTGTTTTACCAGTCACCATTAACCTACACCTTTTGGCTTCTGACATAAGAAGATATACGCTCTCTCGGCCCTTTCCACGCCCTACCCTTCATTCAATTTGATGTAACCTCAGCTCCTACAGACAAGGGTTAGGCTAACACGCTACATAATTCAAAGCCCCCCCGCCCCAAACACACACACAGCCAACCACACTTTTTTGGGTACTTCTATTTAAATTCTTTATTTATCTATACATATATAAAGGGAGCAGTTGGTGTTGTACGTATGTCGATGAAACTATGAAAATTACAACATTACGACAGTGAATAAATATATATATATATAATTATCATATATATATATATTTACAATATCACTCGGTTTTTGCTTTTTGTGGCAAAAATAATGAAGATTTGATTTATATTCAACAGATTTTCAAAATATTCTCCAATATTTGGGGTGGGTTTCGCAAAAAATGGCTACCAAACTATCTTTTTAGTACAAATAATGGTTAATATATGTGAAGTAATAATAGAAAAAAAAATTCTTAGATTCAGTGCCACATTGGGATATTGATCTTGCTATGAAAATATCAGAAATCATCACTAACTATAATTGGGTCGACTTTCAGACTTTTTCGATGCACTTTGTTGGGATTTTTCACGGTAAAATGCTTCTATAAAACATTTTTTAGGAGTCGAGAAGCCTAGAACATCATTTTAACGCAACAAAAAATTAGATTACAAAAAGTCGCCATTTTTTTGCAAGCGGACCTTCAAATTTGAGCTCCAATTCGCAAGAATTGGGCGGATTTATGTTGATTTTTAGGCTTCCAAATTTGCGGTCGTTGCAAAAAATGGCGACTTTTTGTAATCTATTTTTGTTGGAAAATGAGTTCTAGAGCTTCTCGACTCCTAAAAATTGGTTTATAGAAGCATTTTTACCTGAGAAATCCAAAAATGCTATCGAAAAAGTCTGAAAGTCGACCAATTTTAAGTTAGTGATGATTTCTGATATTTTCATAGCAAGATCAATATCCCAATGTGGCACTGAATCTAAGAATTTTTTTTTTCTATTATTACTTCACATATATTAACCATTATTTGTACTAAAAAGATAGTTTGGTAGCCATTTTTTGCGAAACCCACCAAATTTGGAGAATATTTTGAAATATCTTTGAATATAAATCAAATCTTCATTATTTTTGCACAAAAAGCAAAAACCGGTGATATTTAATAATATATATATATATATATATATATATATATATTTATTCACTGTCGTTAATTGTTGTATTTTCATAGTTTCATCTGGACATACGTACACACCAACTGCCCTTTATATATGTATAGATAAATAAATGAATTTAAATAGAATACCCCAAAAAGTGTGGTGTGCGTGTGTGTGTGTGTTGGGGGGGGCTTTTGAATTATGTAGGTGTTGCCCTAACCTTTTCTGTAGGAGGAGGGTAATCAAATTAATGAAGGGGTAGGGCGTGGAAAGGGCGGAGAGGGTGATATCTTCTTATGTCAGAAGCAAAAGGTGTAGGTTAAGTGGTGACTGGTAAACAGCATAAGGCGTGGCCAGTTTAAAAAGACGTTAAGGTTTCTTACTCAGCATAAAGAATAAAGGAAAAAAAAAAGAAGAAAAGAAGAATATGCTTTTGTTAACATTTTTCCAATATAGACCCCCTCCCCTCCGCACTACGTTTAATCTTTGTATTAAACCTGAAATGACACCGAACACACAGTGCCCCTCTTTTACGCACCTTTTAAGTTTTGATGCTAGAAAATTTTGTTCATTTTTAGGAGTGACTGGTTGTGTCTGTGCAAATTCCACGAAATACATAAGAAAGAATAATAATTGTATGAATTTAAACTGTAAATAGACATTTTGAGAATGGAAAAATTGAAGATTCAGTTTTGTGAAGTGGATAAATGTTGTTTTTTTGTAGGTCAATATATTTATCTTATTTTGAGATAAATTTAGTTCACTTTTTAGGTGGGTTGTTTCAATTTAAATAAGGCTAACGTTGATAACACTATTGCAGCCGAGAAGTATTTTAAAAGCTGTCAACAAAATAATTGCTAAAAAAAAGGAGAGAGAGAGAGAGAGAGAGAGAGAGAGAGAGAGAGAGAGAGAGAGAGAGAGAGAGAGAAAAAAAAAAAAAGTTAAAATTGAATAAAAGTTATTCATTTTCATCTTTTTTTTTCTAATAACCAAATTTTTGAATTAGTTAAAAAACCAAAAAAAAAAAAAAAACCTCATAAGGAATAAAAATCCCTATATTTGTCAAGTTATATAGCTGGTTATTCAGAAACTTGTTTGGAGGGAGGGAAAAGCAGTTGTTTTGGCGACACAATAGTGCATAGAACTCTGACCCATACACGTGCGTTTGACATGAATTTCTAACAGATTTTTTTTACTTAAAAAAAAGAAAGAAAGTAAAATAAGAAAAAAGTCCACATTGAAAGATATGTGTATATCTTGCTTTTTTTCTTCATTGTGTTTTTGGTTATCTGAAGATGCTGGCTTCTTTTAAAAAAGAGGAATTGGTTGAAATAAATTTATAATAAGGCAAATGACTGGTTGTTATGTTTTTCCTTTATATGTAATTGTAAATATTGCTCTGTATTGAAATGATATAATTGTCATGCATTGAGCTATCCTGAGAACTTGAAAGAATCTTCTCACACACACATACACACACACAGATTTGAAACATTCCCACCACCAACTCATCTGGTCTATTGGATATATATATATATATATATATATATATATATATATATATACACACACACACACACACACACACTAATATATATTTATTATTATATAGTAGCTCAATCACAAATACTGAGCACTTTCCTAATAATACTGCAAATATTGGCCCACCACTAACTTAAGTGAGATATATATATATATATATATATATATATAATAATTCTATCATACAGAGCCTATTAATCTTGCAAATTGACATTTCTACACCCATTATTTTTTTCCAACAACAATTTTTCTTATGAGCCAATAATATGTGATTTTATTTCATCCCCTCACCCCTAACCTGTAAATAATTTTCTTCAATTTAAACATTTCTACTTATGTTTCTTTTCCTTCAAATTCAAAATGACCTGCATTTCCTTCTTGTTTCCTTTCCTCAAGTTGGCACTAACGAGCAAAAAACAAAAATATCAAGTGATTCTTTGAATATTTCTGTTGAGGAGGCTTCATAATTTGGATTATTCAGACTATTGTCCTCATCATTATTGTTACCTACACAACGTCTCGGCCAATGTGCCTTCCAACCTTCTTCAGGTATTTCTTGTCGGACTTAGGAACCTTATCGAAAGCAGAAACCATCTCTTGAAACTCGGGAACCTTCTTGTCCTAATCGAGAGCCTTCACGGAACTTCGAACCTGTTTATGTCCTATGCCCTTTTTTATTTTGCACTTTTTGACTATTTCATTTCTCTGAAATTTTGAGATGAGGCTTGATGATTTGGATTATTTGGATCATTCAGTCTATTGTCCTCATCTTTATTGTTATATACACAAAGTTTCAGCCAATGTGCCCTCCGGACACATGGTGTAATGGATATAAGGGTTGAGTTATATAGTTCTAAAGAGACAATCATTTCTAGGTTGCAGGTTCAATCATGGCCAAGGCCAATAATAACATAGAATGCTTAATACTTACAGCCAGTAATGGTTAATGGAATAAGAACTGTCTACCCCAGTGGATTGAATAAAAGGTTCGGTTCAAAGTTCCATGAAGTTTCCAGAGTTCAACAAGAAACACCTGTACACAAGTAAATCATTTCATCATAAAACGAGAAAGAATCTAAAGAAATCTCCTTTTAACTTTTCTTCATTAAAACTGTTGAAAAATATCCTAATGAATAAATGTGGTGAATATGAATAGACATAACTTCAAAAATTTGAATCATGTGGACAAAAGATATCAAAGGTTAAAAAACATTGCCTTTTTGTGTTAAGTTCAATGATAGATCAGCAACCTGGTAGCCAGAGGTTCTATTATCTATGTCAAATCAATATAAACATTAATAGAAATTTCAGCTCAAATTAAAGCACAAATTTCAATGAATGATCTACTTGAGGGAAGTATCAAACTTTATGTCACAAATAATATCCACTGTGAAACTGCATTCAACTGCAGACCTAAAATGACAACTCAAATCATAACAGAAGTTTCAGCTCAAAATAAAGCACAAGTTTCAATGAATGATCTACTTGAGGGAAGGATCAAATTTATGCCACAAATAATATCCACTGTGAACTGCATTCAACTGCAGACCTAAAATGACAACTCAAATCGTAACAGAAGTTTCAGCTCAAATAAAGCACAAATTTCAATGAATGATCTACTTGAGGGAAGTATCAAACTTTATGTCACAATAATATCACTGTGAAACTGCATTCAACTGCAGACCTAAAATGACAACTCAAATCGTAACAGAAGTTTCAGCTCAAAATTAAGCACAAGTTTCAATGAATGATCTACTTGAGGGAAGTATCAAACTTTATGTCACAAATAATATCCACTGTGAAACTGCATTCAAACTGCAGACCTAAAATGACAACTCAAATCGTAACAGAAGTTTCAGCTCAAATAAAGCACAAGTTTCAATGAATGATCTACTTGAGGGAAGGATCAAACTTTATGCCACAAATAATATCCACTGTGAAACTGCATTCAACTACAGACCTAAAATGACAATTCAAATCGTAACAGAAATTTCAGCTCAAAATAAAGCACAAGTTTCAATGAATGATCTATTTAATAATAGTTATAAAATCTACAATCCTCACGTATAGATATATCCTTTTATGGTATTATCTCAGTGATAAGGTAGTCAGACTGATAATTTAAGAGACTTGATGATTTATCTCCAGTGTCCAAGTTTGTCAAGTGTCTGCCATTTGCAATAAACTTTTCTCAAAAGAAAGAAAAGCTGAGCAAATTTCTTGGTGTAAGCAGTTGACTTTGTACTTATATAATCTCTGATAAGTTTGTGGTATCAATTTGTGAATCAGACATTGAAGTAGATCAATAGACTGGTGAGCGCAAGGTCTGCAATTCTGTTATAAATGTTTCCAACGGTCATTACTATACCTGTAAATGTTTTAATAACCAAGCGGTATGATTATTTACTTAGCTATCAATCAACTCACCAAGGTAGACATTGGTTTATATCCTAAATTTATATTTTTTTGAACAAAAGAACCCCTGAGACTCACCTGCTAGTATTCATCCTAGATTTTAACCCCCCCCTACCTGACTAATAAGAGTGGGAGGACCAAAGGAATGTGGCTTAAACTTTTGATAAATGACCTAGAAACATGCAATTTCCAATGTGTCACACAACTGATAAGGGAAAAGAAGAGTCTAATTAACAGACTATAGAAACGGGTTTTCAAAGTTATAAAAAAAAAAAAGATTAATCAATAATATATATATATATCACAGCCTATTTAGGTTGTGTGTGGTGTGTGTGTGTGTATATATATATATATACATACATATATATATATATGAGAATAAAGTTGAAACAGCTGCTGTACGATGTTCTACGTAGGGGACAATATTTGCCGAGTTTGCTTGTCATGATTATTTTCATTAATTATTGAATTTTATACAATATATGCATTGTAACTGCCTTCAAGTAAAAATATATAAATAATATATATATATATATATATATATATATATATATATATAAAAATAAATTTTGGTACAACTAATTTGATATAGAAATCTTAATAGCATCCTATTTTATTAACTTCGATCAACTATTTAAACATAAAAAGATAAAAAGGGGGGGAGACAAAAAAAAAAACTTTGTGAACTTCTGACAATGCACCAGTCGAAAAAGTGCTTAAGCCTCATTTTGTCTTTCTTCGAAATTTCGACCTTCATCAGAGTAAATCCTTATTTGATTTTATTTCATTTCAAATAAGGATTTACTCTGATGAAGGTCGAATTTTCTTTGTGTGCAGAACATTTCTACATTTTTTCTATTATTATTATTTCATTTCATTTGGTTATTTAAAAATAATAATAGTTTGAATAATGTACACATGGATAAACTCCTGACCGAAACATGTGTAAGTAAAATTGATTAAAATATCCTATTATATCCATTCTATACTTTCTTTCCTTTATTTCTTTTTTCAACATACCGTCGGATTCACTTCCAGTTTCATTTTACATATGTGTGTGTGTGTGTGTGGAGGAATGTAGACAAATATGGGATGTTACATTGGATGGAAATTTATCACTGGTTGTATACAGTTTTCAAAACATCCATCTTTTTAACAACAAAAATCTTTTTTCCTTTACTTATTTCATATTGTCCTGAAGAAGGTTTCTATATAAACCAAAATGTTCCAATGTCGACACCACAACCAATAATAAATTTCCATCCAGTGTAACATCCCATGTTTGCCTACATTTCTCCATATACTGTCAGATTAATTTCCACATTTTACTCCCATATATATATATATATATATATATATATATATATATACAAACACACAAGGTACATTATGAAATCAGACTTGAAGTGGCAAAGGTAACCAAAATAAATTTATTTCTTATAAATTAAGATTTTCTCCCACACACATTATATATACTAGCAAGAATATGCACATTCCGGGTGTAAGTGTTTACATTTTAATGTAATG
This sequence comes from Doryteuthis pealeii, assembly GCA_023376005.1. Taxonomy (NCBI): domain Eukaryota; kingdom Metazoa; phylum Mollusca; class Cephalopoda; order Myopsida; family Loliginidae; genus Doryteuthis; species Doryteuthis pealeii. The sequence continues at coordinate 27,911,534 of CM042152.1, forward strand.
AAATATATCAAATTAAAAAGACTAACAAAATTAAAAAATAATGCATATAAAAAGATTACACTTATTTTTAATCATATCTTAATTGATTTCTATTTAAAATCATTCACAGGATTGATTTTAATGGAAAATAAAACAATAATATTAGAGATCAATAACACCAAGTAATTATTTGTTAAAACCAGTATGCAAATTAATTACACCATATATTGTGTAAACCTTTATTTCTTAGTGATACATTGCAGGATTTTAAATGTACTAATAACATTGGCTGTTTTAAGGCAATTCTAACTAAACTTTTCATAGAGACATCATTAATAAATAAGATTTATTCTATGTATGAATGATTTTGACTATAAATCAAATACTCATTGGTAAACTTACGCAATTCCTGAGGGTATTGTGACATAAGCAGCGACATAATTTCTATTAGACAAACAGACAGACACACCAAATCTCCATATAAGATTACATATAAAGTTTTAAGATTACCATGTACAAACCTTTTTTTTTAAGATTTCAAATTTTATGCATTAAAAAAACAAACTATTTGTCTGAATTTTTTAGATGAGGCTTGATAATTTGTATTATTTGAATTTTTTGGACTGTTGTCCTCATCTTTATTGTTATATACACAATGTTTTGGTCGATGTGCCATCTTGGCCTTCTTCAGATGTTTCTTGTCAAACTCAATCAACATAATCAAACAAACAATTGTATATTACTCTGGCTCTAATCTTTGTTTCATAAATTTGAATTTTTTTTCAAAAATTAATAGTAAAACTATTTCCTTTCCACACATTTTCAGTTACAGGCTTTTTGGTTCCACATAGGGTATTAAAAAAAAAAAAAAAGTTTGGGGGTGAGGAATCCTTGAATCTCTGATGGGAGCTTGAATCAAACAGCTCAAATCCCAGATTTATTTTGCAGGCATTGATTTCTGAGATGGTGACCTCCCACAAGCCATACAATCTCTTCACAACTTACATCATTCATTAGAAAAATTTTATAATCAAGATTCAGTGTCTGCTTGTCTGTAACTACGTCACTGCTTATATCACAATACCTTCAGGAATTGCATGTTTATCAAAGAGTATTTAATTTATAGTCAAAATTGTTAATACATAGAAGAGAATAAATCTTATTTATTAATGATATATCTATGAAAGTTTACCTGAAAACATCCCATATTATTAGTGTTTAAAATCCTACAACGTGTATTATATATCACTAAGAAATATAGGTTTACATAATATACGGTGTAGTTAATTTGCATACTGGTTTTAACAAAACCGGGTTTAATAAATAATTATTTGAGGTTATTGATCTCTAATATTATAGCTTTATCCTACAACATATTAAAATCAAGACTATGAATGATTTTATATAGAAACCAATTAACATATAAAAAAATTACACTTATCTTAATTATATGTGTTATGTAATTTTGTTAGTCTTTCTAATTTAATATATTTAATTACACTAAAACTCATACTTACGCCCGGTTTGAGGGTGCATATTCTTGCTGGTACAACTAATTGAAAATAAAACAGAAATCCCTTTATTCCCCCCTAATTAAGAACCTACAAACCTAACTTCAAAACAGACTTCATTTTAAAGACTGAAATATCAGACGATAAGGATGTTGAAACTAATAGCATCCGACATACAGGGCGGGGGGGGGGGTAGACAATACATAGTGCACATCTGGAAGTATGTGTTGGTGTGAATAAGAGAGAGAGACAACCCTGTAAGTTTGGTAAGTTGTCAAAAGACAAGTCATAACATGCATTCTGTCTGTGAGAGTTTCACAGTTGAGTCATGTCACTCAAGAGTTTTGTAGTAACCAAATCTGCTGTCATTTCATAGAGACTAAAGATATTTGGGGGGTAAGGGCGGTTGAGGAAAGGGTAAGGACGGGGGGTTCAGATTTAGTTTAATGTTGTGCTTGACACAAAAGCCCCCTTCTCCACTCACTTCTAAAAATCTTTATTGGAATTACCGAAACCACTTCAAGACTAAATAGGTCTGTTCAGATAAGTGCAAAAATGAGATTAATTTCTTCTAAGCCTGAAACATGTTTATATTGGACTGAAGAAAGAAATTCTGTCGGTTGGTTGGGTTTTACAGCATGTCAACCTATTGGGTCATTTTATGTCAAAGACATTTTTGTTTCATTCATTCTTCATGGGTACAAATCCTTTTTTCTATTTAACCCATAGATGGAACCCTAACAGGTACTACCAATCCGGGTCAGAGTGGACCTGGGAGTAATAGTGATGAATAGGTACTCCACATTCCCCAGACCTCCAGAAGTGGAACTTAACCTTCAGATAGAGTTTAACATCATATCCAGAACATAAAGACCCTCAGCCACTGATTTCTAACACATATATGATAAAAAGGGTTGGGACTTGGTAATAGGGCTGGGGACAATCCTATAGGTCAGCCAATTGATCGGAGGAAGGGGCCTCTCCAACCACCCATCTAGTAAGGACCATAGTAGAGTGTTGCACGTCATGAACGGCTCAGCCACCAAGGTTCCATCCTTAAGCATCATTGGTCTCCACCCACAGGCACTGTGGCCCCATTAAGGTGGAGGGGTCTTACCTCTCTGCAGTGGTGAAGTCGGTGTATTCTAAAGGTCAGGAGGTGCTTGTGATGTAATGGTTATTGTCATAGGAAATGGAAACAGCAAAAATCCTGCTCATGTGGAGGGGTAGGGTGTATGCATATATATCTCTACTCATCCCATCTATCAACTTCATTCTCTGTCCCCTGCAGAACTCATACCTTTTCTAAAGTGTACAAGTCATTTCTCCACCAAGGCTAAAAAGCCCCATTTTTGCCCTACTATTTTAGCCCCAGCTGGAAGGAGAAGAAATTGATTAATGCTTTTTATCTGAGGGCATTCAGGTGAAAGTGAACACAAACAGATTCAGGGGAAAATTCAAAAATGCTTTACCAAATTTTGAATGAAGGAAGAAGAAAAGATTTGATACAAAACAGTAAGGTCTCTTATTCAACTAATTTTGAGTGATATTGTATGCAAGAATTATCCCCTTTAAAATTATTTTGAGAGAGAGAGAAATGAAGATATTGCAAACCTTGCTTCCCAACCCACAGTGTCTTTTGCCCTCTTTTTTATGGGGGGTGGTGGTGAGCCTAAGCAAATAAAGAGGTTAATAAGTAAGAATGCTAAGAGATAAAGTGGCAATTATTAAAAAGAAATATTGATTTTGGTTATGAATCCTTTTCTTCCTGTGGCTTCTCAGTTATTCCAAGGGATTTAATATCATTAAAACTTTTGAGTAAAAGGAAGACAAGGAAGAGAGAGAGAGAGAGAGAGAGAGAGAGAGAGAGAGAGAGAGAGAGAGAGAGAGAGAGAGAGAGAGAGAGAAAACTGCCAAATGAAAGCAACTCCCAAAGAGAAGTAAGACATATATGGGATAGGGTGGGATTTTATTGATAAAAATATTGGGAAGTAAAGCACTTGCTTTATGGGGGATGATGTGCACAGGAGTTTTGGGTGGGGACATTTTGGGCAGGGAGAAAGAGGAGGAAGATTCTTGTAGAGATTTTTTTTTTTTGAATTCTGAGAAAATTGCAGTCTAATAATTCCATTTGAATGTGTTAAGATCTGACAGACAGTTGATTCTTAATTCTTTTTAATGGCTTGATTAAAAAAAAAAAATTACCTGTGATATCACAAGTCACATACACAGATTGTGTCTGTACACTCACCCACAAGATGACCCATTTGGGGACCAATTGAAGCAACAGTTCATGATATAATAGTACTTCTTATTTAGAAAGGGAATCAATCTAATTAGCATTTCATAGATATAATATATTAAGAATTTAGATGATTAAAAAAAAAAATGCAGTCCCTGTAAAATTATTATCCAGTTGCAAATGGCCAAGAAATTGCTATATTTTTAAGTTATAGCATTTTAAGTATTTCATAAAAAATTGCGCTCCATCCCTGGTGGATTGAGCTCTCTGGAAGGGAATTTCGCTGACGGCTGCTATTTCGCGGAAAATGGAAGGCTCTCCTTAGACTGGATAGAGCTCTCTAGTAGCTTTTTATCAGTAAAAATTTCCTTCCTGCTAGTGGATGTGCCAATACCCTTGTAGCTAGAGGCTCTGACTGATGAAAAATCTGTCGAGTTTTGATCCTGGCTTGAAGCAGCTTACAAAGTCTAGTCACACTGAAGAGAAGTGATATGTCAAAACAGGACTGTCTACGGATTACTATATATATATATATATATATATATATATATATATATATATATAATATATATGAATGCAAGATTTTTTTTTTTTTTAGGAATATAAAATTTGATATTGATGGTGTAATATTAACCAACTAATAAAATGGCAGAATTAAAGATTTACTGGAAGGAAATGATTGTGGAAAGTAATAACACTGTTTTGGTTTATCACCCCCCCCCTCCCATGTTCACTGTTGAACACCAATTTAATTGAAGTTTGTCACAGACAAGGTCAGTCAGTAGGTCAGTGGGTCTAATTCCCTATTTCCTTATTTTTCTAGAAATAGCAGCAGTTTTTTTTTTTCTGGCTTCTCTTATGGAACATTGTTAGATGTCTATCATACAATTATTACAAAAAAAAAAAAAAAAAAAAATTCTTTCTCTTATTTTAAAAGATTGGAATTAAGAAAATATCTTTCTTTTTTTCCCCTTTTTAATCCTAAACAGATATGTTATTGAAATTGCATTACCCCCCCAAAAAAAACAAAAAAACAAAAAACAAACAACAAAACTAAAGACAAAATAATTACTAAATTTATCACAAATAGAATTCAAACAAAAATTTAAAATGTGTAAATCATTGAGCATTGTGTTCTTAAGTAGCAGACTTTCATTAATACAAGTTTGATTAAAAATAAGAGAGAAATTATGTCTTTCATCTTATCAAGTAAGATGACTGTTCTTTAAGGTAATGATATATAACTAGCAGGACCTGTGGATATACCACAGTATGATTATCTAATTATCACAACATTTGATATGTTTACTTAAGAGCTAACCCAAAATAATTTAATATGTAAAAAGTATAATCTTGATTTAACTCTTTCTCACTCTTTTTTCTTTTTCTTTCTTTCCTTCTTTTCATTATGTTGGATTCAAACAGATTAGTGCTATTGCTTCTGCGCACTCAACCACTTTCTTTATCTTTTCAACTCTTTCTTTCTTTCTTTATATTTTTTCTGTGTAGCATGTCCCTTTTCTTCCCTTTCTTTATAATAAAAACAGAATGATCCATTATTTAGCTGAGATGACAATGCACAAATAAGAATTTGTCAGAAAAGCAACATCAGATAATCAGGATTTACATTTTTGCATTTCATTTTGAATGCTTGACGGTCTCTTTTTTAACCAGAGGGTGTTGCAATTTTAAGCCGAAATGTTCTAAATAAATTCCAGTTTAAGAAAACCTCACAGTCATTTTATGTTTCAGGTTCCTAACTATTTTGGTATTATCTTCAAAAACTAATTGAATTATTGGAATGAGTTGAATCCATGGAAATCTTAGTTTATTTAGAAACAAGGATTTAAGATCAATATGAAATGCTTTATATTTTATTTATACAATACATACACACACACATATATATATATATACATACACACACACACATGGATAATGTATACAATAATTATTTACATATACATAAACACTGAATGAATTAAATAAATGAAACTATTATATTTTACTCATTTGTAATTTCATGATAAAAATCAATTTTTTCCTAAATCAATTCCTCTAAAAAGTACCCTTACTTTCTTTGTTTTTGGATCATACAACTTTCACTTAAACATTTTGGATGTTATCAAGCTTCCTTCTTTTTGTAAAATTATAAGTAAACATATCAAACGTCATAATAATCAAATTATCATACTGTGGTATATCCAAAGATTCCGCTAGTAAAATATAATAAGAGACAGATCTAAATGATAAGACAATTTGCAGGGCAACTATTTATCTTCTAGTTGGTTGTTTTTATTTTATGGCATATCAATCCCTTCTGGGTCATTTAATGCTGAATCAAGTCATTTCCATAAATAAAACCTCAGGTTGATTACAGTATCTGTTCTTACTTAAGTGGTCACCCAATTAATTATTAAACAGGCTCATCTCTGCTTAACTTTGGTGATCTTTCGGATACTGGTGCTTTCAGTGTGATTTGACCTCTGGTCAAGAGGTTATAAAACCAGCAAGACCCAAGACAATGACATTAGAAAAATTGTTAAATGATTAACATTTATATAAAAGGTGTATTAAAAAAAAAAAAAAAAATTGAAAGCCTGATTTGAAGGTTGCAACTAATAGAAACCTTTCTTCATCATTTCAGGTTGTTTTAATTGTGACGAAATTGTTTAAATAGGGAAGAAAATCAAGAGCACAAGTGCAACAGGTACGTGGATGAATCATAACAACTAGCTTAACATTTTTGTTTTTATTGTGTTTGAAAAGAGAGAAACATAAATCACCCTAGATGTTGAGAGAGAGAGAGAGAGAGAAAACAGAGGCCTTTTTTGTATGCGCAGAGAATTAGTCAACCAGGTCATTAAAAGGTATATATATATATATATATATATATATATATATATATATATATATATTCCCAGTAAATGAGTCAGAGCAGTTCAAGAGGGAGAAATTGAGAATGTAGAAAAGGGTATCACAGCGAAATAAGGAAAGACAAGCATAATAATAAAAGAGAAAGAAAAAGTTGAGAGGAATATCGGAGAGAAGCTATATATCTTATTATAATGGAGATTGAGTGTTTTTCTGTCTGTAACCGAAACTATATTACTACTCAAGTCGCAATTTCCTTAGTTATTTACATCACATTCACCGTGATTTTAGTTTGATTCAAACCCCAATTATCAATAAAATTGTTTTCCATTATTATTACTGTTGGTCAATATCTACATACGGATAACATGCAATTGTATTTATATATATATATATATATATACAAAATAGCGGTTTACAGTGTGAACGGGAAGGGTAATTTGCATATTGATATTAAAATTGTTATGTGCTTAGTATTATTCATTTCTAATTATTTGGTTTTAACTTAATGAATATGACCCAAAATCTCGGGGATATATCTTAAAAGAAATCCATTAACAAGAAGACATAATTGTAATTTTATTCTTTACTTCCTATTTTAACTGAATAGTTAAATTAAATAAATTTCTAGATATTTTTATCTGCATCCTTATTTAGTTTCATTAGCCTTTCTAATTTGATATAACATTTTATTACATTAAAACTTGAAATACTTGCACCCGGAGGGTGCATATATTTGCTAGTATATATAAATAAAATAAAATATTAATAAAAATACAGGGTCTTGCTTGAAGCATGAATGAATATTTGAACATTTAGATTCACCAGACTAATATTTAAGAAATGAAATTGACTTACACGTTATGTGTGAATAATTAATACTGGATTCAGGAGATATTTTTACTAATTATTGTTTGGTTTAGGAAGTAAGGTAGCTTGATGTAAAAACTTCATTTAGTCAAAATATATTACAAAACTACTTATTAGTCCGCCTTAATAAATTTTCTAAATAATTTTCAAAACCATTCTCCAATAAAAATTCATTAATTCCAAAAACTTTTAGTGCTATCAAAAAAGAGATAGACTGTCTTGCTGTCCAACTGATACCAACAATAGGCCACACCGCCAACTTTACACACACATATATCTATGAGAGAGAGAGAGAGAGAGAGAGAGGGGAAATATAGGAGAAGGAATATAGAGAGAGTAAAATGAGAATGGAATAGAGAGAGAGAGAGAGAGAGAGTAAAATGAGAATGGAATAGAGAGAGAGAGAGAGAGTAAAATGAGAATGGAATAGAGAGAGAGAGTAAAATGAGAATGGAATAGAGAGAGAGAGGAAGATGATAGAGATAATAATTTATTATCATTATTATTATTGTTATTATTATACACTTATATCCACAGAATCATATTCTCTCTTGATTGTCATAATCAATAATTTTCAAGAAATTTTGAATCAACCAATCTTTTATTCAACCTGAAGAAGAAATGAATTATTCTGCGGTTTATATTTAGAGGATTAGTTAATTTATCCTCATAAAAGTTGCCAGAGTGTAAGACTTGCACTAAATGTCACAAGGATTAAATTCCTTGTTATATACTTATATACGACTTAACTGATGCCTTTACCTGTTAAGCCATTTCATCAAGTATTACCAATTAGGATCAATTGCTTTTAACTTTATACTTATCAATCAGAAAAACATAAATTGTCATTGTTTATGTCAGTTCTAAGTTTTTCATTTCTTTTAGTCTAAAATTTCAGTGCATTAGAGCAATAAGAAATAAATTAGCAGGATCTGTGGATATATCACAGTATGATAATTTAATTATTATAATGTTTGATATGTTTACTTAAGAGCTTACTTATAGGGGCCAGGTTAGCTCAGTGGGTAGAGTGTTCCGCTAGAAACCACAAGGTTCCTAGTTTGATACTGGACCTCGCGAACTCAGTGTATGAGTAGCACAGGGATCTGTGTGGTAAAGTGAGGAGTTGATGGTAGGTGTGGCGCTCCACCTCAGACGCAAAAACAATTTCCTTGGTCTAGCGCTAGTGAAAAGGGGATAGACTCCCTCGCTGATTGGCTGATACCAACTTTAGGCCACCGACGACTTTATTTACTTTACTTAGGAGCTATTGTGAAATAGTTCAATATGTAAAAGGTATAATCTTGATTTAATTCTTTCACTTTTTTTCTTTTTCATCTTTTCATTATGTTTGATTGAAACAGATCAGCGTTATCACTCCCTCCCATGCTCACCCACTCTATCTAACTTTCTCCTAATTTTTATATTTCTTTCTTATATTTTTTTGTATAAAAAATCTTCTTCAGAGCATATTATGTTGTGTTAATAGGAAGACAATTAACACAACATAATATGCTCTGAAGAAGATTTTTTAAAAAATCGAAATATTGCAATATCAGCTGAATAAAGCAGAATAAATAACTTTATTTTGTACAACATCTGTATTTTTTCAGATCATCTTATCCTTATATATATATATATATATATATATATTGCTTGGGTTATTATGACAGTAAGAAACAGTTTGTATGAAGAACAATAATAAAAGATTAAATCTAGAGAGACTCAAATTGAGATCTCCTTTTTGCCTTGGGGAAGTCTGGTTAATAAATGTACCAGTTGGTTGTTCATCTGAGCTACAAAAAGCCATTGCATTGCAAAAAAGAAAATCAAACCTTATAAGCCTATCTTCTATTTTGCTTCTTAATCTCAAACTATCATGCTTGTTGTTGTCTTACATTAAGAATACTAACAAGAATATGCACCCCCGCTCTGGGTGCAAGTATTTAAGTTGTAATGTAATGAAATATATTAAATTAGAAAGACTAATGAAACTAAATAAGAATGCAGATAAAATGATTTCAAACAGAGGGAGTATAATTGAAAAGAAGAACTTTGAAACTAACTCTTCATCATTTTCAATCACTCCCGTTTTTCTTTGCTAAATATTCCTAACTATTTAGTTAAAATAGGAAGTAAAAAATAAAATTAGTTATTTCTTCTTGTTAATGGATTTCTTTTAAGATTTATCACTGAGATTTTTGAGCATATTCATTAAGATAAAACCAAACAATTAAAAATCAATAATACTATACACATATTTAAAATCAAATTTTTAAGATCAATATGCAAATTAGCCTTCCCATTAATACTCTACACTGCTATCTTGTTGTATATATAAATACAATTGCATATTATTAGTATGTAGATATGTTCTAGATATCTAACTCTGGTTTCGACCAGGGGGTCCAGGGGCTGAAGCCACTGGATTTTACAAGCTAACAGTGTTGATCCCAGGGGGGCACCCCCCCAGGCAACATCTACCACCTTGATTTAAAGGGGCAGGGCTGGGTTTATTGCCCAGTGCCTAAGGCACCCCCTTGAGGGGGAATACCAACAGAATCAATGCATTTTTTGCACCCACCACCCATGAGTCACGGCATGTGGGTGGTCCTACATTAATAGGACCTTGTGCCTAACCCATTCATGTGGGGTATGTGGTAAATATCCTAGTATGCAGATATGGTTAACAGTATTAATAAGGTAAGACAATTTTATTAATAATTGAGGTTTAAATAAAAAAATAAAATCATGGAGAATGTGACATAAATAACTAAGAGAATTGTGACTTGGGTACTGATATAGTTTTGGTTAGACAGACAGACACACAATCTCCATTATAATAAGAAGATCAATAGCATTTTTTTAAGATTGTCAGTCATTATAATTACTATTAATTTTGATAATGAATTTTTTCAATAAAAAGTCAACTAAAACTTTTTCAAAGTTTGAAGAAAATACAGGTAAAAATTACATGATTGACAATGATGTTAAAATGTTAGCTTTTATATTTTCTTTTAAGGAAGTTTTAGTTATAAAGAAAAAGTAGCAAAAAAAGATTATTATAATCTCTGGATCTTGTGTTTTATAAAACAAACAAAAGCAAAATTGTATAACCCAGGGCTTTTAATAAAACAATAAAAACAACCAGCCTCCTTTTGAAAACATGTCATAGCAGTAGCTATCTTAACACTGTATGAACATATTGTTTGCAGCATTAGGATTGTATCTCTTAAAAATTGTTTTTTTTTTTATTGAATAATAACAACAAAAAAAAAAAAAAGAAAAGTATTGTTATCTTTATAACCATGGTAACAGGATAGAATTAGTAAACTTGTATTGATATTTTGAATTTAGTGCAAACAGAAATTAAATAGGTTAATGCTTTTCTTCATGGAAACAAGAATCAATTTTTATTATTATTTTTCAATAAATTGATTTCTCACTTTATAACAGATATTCACAAGTTTGTATCAAAAGTTATAAACTGATCCTCCATTTTATTTTCAAACGTTTAAAAAAGAATGTTTTCTCTGAATATTCATAGAAACTATCAGGTAAAAACATGATTATTACTGACAAATTAGATTTATACTTTGTAAATACAATTTTACTTATATACATATTTACCAACCCCTCCGCACAAGCAGGATGTGACACAAAGGTCTATTTTTTAAACAGAGTTTAACAGGTTTGAATTCAGAGTTTTGCTTCTCCTAGACTGCTTACCTAGCCAAGTTTAAAGAGCCAAGTCAGCCCTACTATTTACCTATAGATGGTGGGAGAGTAGTTGGATGCATACCTTTCTGAAAGGGTATCAATGCTATGTGAAATGCAAACATCTTGCTGATATGTGTTTGTGTGTGTGTGTATATATATATATATATATATATATGTGTGTGATGATGATAAAAATAGCATGGCCTTTATAAGGAAACTAGAAGCAGCTACCCGGTGTCGCCTGGGTAGAAGGGGAAGGGGCAAAAAGTTAGTCTTGAAGATCCATTATTACTGAATCAGGAGTTGAAATCCTTGCAAGGATACTCCATTAAAATCCCTACGCAAAATAGACCTTGTGTTGATTCGTCCTGGTGAGGTGTAAGAAAATTAGTGCACAAACACTCTGAAAAGAAAATCAGTGTCTCCTATTTGAAACATCAAGAAAAAAAATCCATGCTGTTTATATTTAAATTTAATTTTTTAATTATCTTCACAAATATCAAAAAGATCTTCATTATTTTTGCTCAAAAAGCAAGAGCTGATGATAGTGAATGTGTATATATATTTACTTTGTTTTATTTTCGTAGTTTCATCTGTACATACATACCAATTGTCCTTTATATATGTATAGATAGATAGATATGGATAATGTTAATAACTCAAAGAAAACTTCTTTTTGGGTGAGGGGAGTGTACTTTACATCTAAAGCTGTTAGAATTGAAGCATCCAAAAATAAATCTACGATTTTGCAGTATTTTGAGGAAGCCTTTCCCCCTTCATCCTAATCAAGAAGAGGAAAGGCTTCAACAGAAAACACCACCTGCCTAATAAGATATTGGTCCTTTCTATGTTTCCAAAACAACTCTTCGTTACCCAACAAAGCATTGGATCTAAAATATTTTAGATCAGCAATGTTTCTATTAAACTGAACCTAGTAAAATGTCAAACAGAGAAGAAATGGAGATAGGAAGAGCATGTTGTGCCAATCTTCCAAGATGAAAAAAAAACTTGTTTGCCTGTCTGTTTAATTAGAAAATCAACATTTGAAACCTTGATTTTTACTTTCTGTTCTGTTATGCCATTCACCCTGGGTCAGTTGAGAAGACTCCATCCAATGAATTCATTTGCGCTGAATTCATGAAATGAGTAACAAGGTAATAGGAAATTCACAAGCAGTCCCCAAACCCCACATGCATATCCTGGTCAGTGGAAGGAGATGCCCTTGTTTGCTACAGATTTTCAGATACAGTGACAAGTACGTCAAAAACCATTGATTCCTGATGAGGATGGAGATGTCCTTCGGATTTTTGCCAGAGCCCCTTTAGCTGGATTGTGTCCCTAATACCACTGGGTGCCAAACTTGTCTGCCTTGGGTGATCATGGCTCTGACACTACCAAATTTACACATCCCTGCCGCGATGAAGAGGGGTCAGACTTTAGAAATAATGTGCCAGAAACCATTGATCAAAGAGCTTCCTCCACCCTTTTACAAGTCTTGTTTTTTGATCTGCAGTGTATCTAGCCACCCTCCTCACCTGACAAAATCTGTGGGGTTACTGGTTTAGTCACTAAAGATCCGAATATGAAACAGGTAGTACTGATTTTTACTAGAGTTCAAATATTGACCTTTGCTACAAATTGGGGGGGGGGGGTGCAACTATCTCAACCATAAGGCAGGTCTCTTAATCTGAGCTGTTATAACTTAAGCTTTGTGTACATGATAAACTAATAACAATTGCCATTGGCAGTTTGTGAAGCAAATTTACTTATTTGTATACGAAGTTCAAATCTGCTTCAAACACTTGCACAGGTGCAATTATGTGCAGGTGTCACACACTTGGGTTGTTGGTGTGACAGAATAGTAGAGTGAGAGAAAGGGGGGTAGGAAGAGGATAAGTAGAGAATATCTGTTTCTCATATATAAAGCTTTTCTAACCACCAAGTGTAAATTTATTACGGATTAAGAGATAATTGCTGTCAGGTAAAGTTGGATTATCTCTGGCATCCGTGTCAACCAGGATCAGGTACACACACACTGAAATGGGCATACAGTGTATATACATAGATCTGTGCACACAACATATATATATATATATGAATAAATGAAGGAAAAACCTTTAAATTTGTTTAATAATTTATTTCAACTGCAACACACTTAGCTCATAGCAGTATCTTTAGACATAGAGTAAAAACATGGTTAGTCTAACCATGTTTTTGCTTTATGTCCAAAGATGCTGTTATGAGCTAAGCTTGTTGCAGTTGAAATAAATTATTAAATGAAGCAAATTTAAAGGTTTTTTCCTTCATTTATTTATTATATTGCTGTCTGTTCATACACCCGAGACAATGCAAATTGAGCTCTAACTACGAAAGACCTGTATCACCATAGAAGAACTCCAAATGAAATGATCCTCAACAGCAAGAATATATATATATATATATATATATATATGGTAATTGCATGTCAAATGATCCAGGCCATGTCACCCACCCATTTCAATTTTTCTGAAATTTGGTACACGTATGGACTATGTTAAAGTTAGACAATCCCCAAAATTTTTAGCTCTCCAAATGTAAGGGGGTTCGTGAAAAATGGCGATTTTTAAAAAACTATTTTTGTCTGTAAAATACGTTATAGAAGTTCTTTACTACCAAAAATTGGTTTATAAAAAGCATTTTTGCCAATGAAATCCAAAAATGCTATCAAAAAAGTTTTAAAGTCAACCAATTTTAAGTTACTGATGATTTCTGATTTTTTTTTTTATAGCAAGATCAATATCCTGATGTGTCACTGCATCTATGACAAAAAAATTTTCTATTACTATTTTATATATATTGAATATTATTTGTACCAAAAAGATTTGGTTTTTGCTTAGAACTGAAGCTACATCGGTTAAAATTTTGCAAATTGGAAATCATGAATAAATTAAAATTGGTTGACTTTAAGACTTTTGTGATGGCATTTTTGGATTCCTTGTGAAAAAATGCTTTTAAAAAAACAATTTTTAGGAGTAGGGAAGCTCTAGAACTCATATTACAGACAAAAATAGATTACAAAAAGCCACCATTCTTTGCGACTCTCCACCCAAATTTGGAAAGCTCAAAATCGACATAACTCCATTAATTTTTGGAATTAGAAGCTCAAATTTTGGGGAATTTCTAATTTTAAGATAGTCCACACCTGGACAAAATTGAAGGGGGTGGGTGACTTGGCCTGGATGATTTGACCCATATACAAACCTGAGAATTTTACTAATATACAAGATAGGTAGATTATATCTTTGTACATAAAGGTTGTGGTCTCCGTCATTAAATATTTGATGACAGACGTGCACAAACCATGGGAAATTTACAGAAGAATGTGTGATGTGTACAGAGAAGCAGGTTTTAGTAAAAAAAAAAATTAAAAAAAAAAAAAAAAATTTAATGGACTCAACATTGATTTGCCACAACAAACCGGGGTTGAAAAAAAAACTGTCCATGGAGTAGAAACACATTGACTCTCCGGTAATGAAAATGTTCAGGGTGCAGCAGTCAGTAAAGAAGGTCAGTCTTCTCGGACATGAAAGGATCTATCACAATTAATTTCCTTGGAAAAAGGTGCAACTGTAAACAGTGCTTCCTATTGCCAACTCTGTAGGCAATATTCACCTTATTTATTGAATAATCCTCACACACAAAATTGCACATTAATATACATAAATCATTTCTTCAAATTTTTGGTGTAAATCAAAATCACTAGAGACAAAATCTAAACTATCCACAGAATATTCAAACCTATTATAAAAATAAAGGTTTCAAAAAGAAGTAGGACTTGGTCTTCTTCCATCATAGTTGTTAGATATTAAAGTTTATTTAATCATACTAGCAAAATATGCTCAGGTGCAAGTATCTAAGTTTTAATGTAATAAAATATTAGATTAGAAAGGTTAACAAAATTAAATAAGAACCCATATAAAAAGATTACACTTATTTCTATTTATTTTAATTGATTTCTATATAAAATCATTCATAAGATTGATTTTAATATGTTGGAGAATAAAACAATGATATTAGAAATCAAGACACCAAGTAATTATTTATTAAACCTAGTTTTGTTAAAATCAGTATGTTAATTAACCACACCATATATAATGTAAACCATTATTTCTTAATGACATATGACACACATTGCAGAATTTTGAATGCATGAATAACAAAGTCTGTTTTAGGACAAATCAAACTCAGCCTTTAAGAGAAACACTGAATAAATAAGATACTAATTAAAATTAAATGATTATCATCAAATAACTAAGGGAATTATGATGTGGTGTAGTTTTGGTTACAGACAAAGGCACAATCTCCATTATAATAAGAATTGAATTTACTGGCCTCCTTGAAATGAGTAAAAAAAAAAAATAAAAAAAATAAAAAAAATGTAGTTTTCAATTATTTTAGTAAAAGATTCTTAAAGAGATAGGTGGGGGAAAGGGTGTATGGGTTGTATGTGAATCTACCTGTTTCTTTAAAACAAAAGTTGATTGGGAATATAACAAAAATAGTATTCATAATCTACATTTAATCTTCTTTCAAATGACCATAGTCTCTAAGATGATGCAATCTGTGATAGATGTAAACTAGATCATACCTCTTATAATGTAATCCATAGAAAGTAACAATGATGAAGAGGAGAGGGGGGGGGGTCTGGATGATAGACAGGTTAAAATCTGGGATGGTAGTCACAACCATTATGGTTCTAATATATTATTCATAATCATAAGTTAGTTACAGAAAACAAGAAATAAAGAAATAAATTAGGAAAATTAAAAAAAAAATTCCCAAATATGATTTCAATATTAAAGTAGATACCCTTTATTATAGAACATTATGATGTACAGCAGAATGTGTCTAGTTGGCATGGGAGTCATTGTAATCAGAATTGAATTTGGAGTTGCTAATTTCATTCAATTCTCAGATTGAATCATACATAATTTCATTCTAGAACCTACTCAGTGCCAAACGAATGATAACATTTATCTCATAAAAGAGTTTGGTACCAAAATAACACAAAATAAATGTTTCTGCAAAATTCTTCAACAGATGGAAAATACAGCTCAGTCAAGAGAATAAAGTTTGAAATTTAACTAAAGTTGCACATGGAACAACATCAGGAATTTAACAATAGTCACATACAAAATTGAAAAGTTAATATTCAGACTGAAAACATTCCTGAAGATCTTAAGAACATTCATCTGATATTAGAGGGTGTGGCAAAAATACCTCACATATTTTAAACTTGTCACCTGTGTGGTGCAACTGAAGATCCATCTATCTAATACCTTACCATATCCCCCCCCCTCCTGGCTTTGGCCAGTGCATACCATTCATTTGAGACCAATCATCATCTTTTGTGTTTTTTATGATGGGAGGAAAACGTTTGATTTCTACTCCAAATTTGTCAAATATTCTACAATAGAAGTCATTTCTTTTATGCTGTTTTTTATTTTATTTTATTTAAAAAAAAAGTAGAATTACATCTTATGATGCACCATCAAGGCCATGGCATATAATTTGGGAACCATTGCTTGAGACAATATTTTAAAACACATCATTTGTTCTTATTAACATATACCAATGACCCTCCCTCACATTTAAAAAATCTTTTTTTCAAGCAAGATAAACACTTTGAGATTACATTTTTTTTTAAATTCTGTTTACTTATAACCATATTTCTACCCACTGTTTGTGGTGGGTGCAAAGAATGTGTCGATCCCGTCTGTATTTCCTCATACAGGCAGTGCCTCAGGCACTGGGCAATAAACCCAGCCCTGTCTCTTTAAATCAACACAAGTAATGGCCTGAAGGGGTGGGGCAGATAAGAGGGGGGTTCTCTACATGGGAAAGTAAATTAAACATTTACAAAATTTTTCTCTTTAATAGATTTTGTTATCTTTGTAAGGTGAATAAATTTGCTGACTTTGGTGGGCAACCAGCTTAGAAAATAAGATAATTCCAAATTCAAAACTAAGAGGAACTGAACTCCTTAAATCAATCTGTGATGCTGTCTTCTTCAACCTCATTCTGGCACCACCACTGGCTGCTGCAATAACTTTGGTGCCAAATGTTTATCAACTTTTGTTTTTCCTTTGGATAGCAGCAATGGGGCATCGACGAAGGACACTTGCTACATGAGCAATGGCTAGTCTTTTAAACCAGTGGGTTTTCAAACATTTTGGAGACAGGATCCCTTATATATATATGAAATTTATAAAACATATTTAATAAAAATCACATCCAATATTTGCACAAAGTAATGACATTTAGTGAGTGTTATGGTAATTTACCACACACACATGAACTCTTCCAACTATAAATAGCACCAGGTACTGCTCTTAGAGGAAAGCCAATATTCCAACGGTCTGCTTGGGTAACTTTCTCATTTCTATATGTTTGTACTTCTGTTCTTTGTTAGTATATTTGTTTAACTCATTTCCTCTCTTGTGTCTTTATTCTGACCCCTAACAAGGCCACAACAGTGAGAGAGATATACTTGCCTTGTGTGACACAAATTGTGAATTCTTGGTGATATTTTTAGCAAAGATACATGCAATTTATTTTGCACAAGTCTAGATCTCTATTTGGTCATCATATTGGTAAGTACTGAAAATGCTGAAAAATTGTTATGTTTTGGACTGTTGTCCTCATCTTTATTGTGGTATTTATAAACAACGTTCAGATCACTCATCATCAGACAGTAACCCTGAGGTCAAGTGTGGCTTCGGAGCTTTGATATCATTACCACTAATTCAAGGCGCTCCGAAATCGCACTTGACCTAAGGGTTAATCTAAGGTAAACAGGGAACACATGAATAATGCCGGAGTTGGACAACAATCCAAAACATCAAAATTATTCACATCAAGCTTCATCTAAAACAATAAGTAATACTGAAAATGCAGTTTCGCATAAATATGTTGTTGCCAAAGGCAGCAGCATTTTGACTATGTTTTTGAGACAACAATGGATATTCAGAAGCCATGCTAAACCAAAATTTCAAATCTTTAGTACAAAATTTTTTTCCACAGAAGTGAATAAATATATTCTCTGCTAAAAAAAAAATAAAAAAATAAAAAATGATGTACAGGTATCAAGAACAGTCAATATATCTTTTTTTTAAAAACTTACAGTCAAGTCAGAATTAAAAATACACTAGTTCTTGGCTGATAAATGAAGTTAAGCAGCAATGAACCAGCTCAATATTTAGATGGGTGATCATTTACTAACTTACATGTAGTATAAGTAACCTGTACAGTATGTATAGTAGACAAAGCAAAGTTTAGTAACCTACCCATCTTGTTTCTATTCCCACTCCTTAATATACACAATGTAAACCACACTCCTAGTAAAATGAATATAAAAGTCTATAGTAACTCCCACAAAGAATATACAAGTAAATCTACACAAAAGCTTTGTATACATTTTCAATAGTTTCTATCAATATTAAAGATTTTACAAACCATATAGGGACTATAAAAACAAATTATACATAAAACTGAAATTCAGAGAAACTACTCTTCTTTAGAGGGCATGACAAAACATTGCAACATTACACACATTAGTTTAATATTACAACAAGGAATTACAAAAACTTAACACTTTAAACCTATAAGCCTGATATTTGAGCCTGAGCATTACATAAGCCTACTATTTCAAACAGAACACCATCTTACTCTATATACCATAAACCTGAGGTGCTTGTCATATAATGTTTATCATCATAGGAAATGGATACATGGTGAACAAGGCTATTTGCATTTCACATAGTGCTAATACCCTTGGGAAAGGTATGAATCCAACTATTCTTTCTCCAGCTATGGGTAAATACTAGGGCAGTCTGGGCTCTTTAATTTTGGTTAGGCAACCGGTCTAGGAGAAGGAAAACTCTGAATTCAGATCTGTTAAACTTCACCCAAAAATTGACCTTGTGTCACATCCTAATTGCGTGGATGGGTTGGTAAATATGTATTGAATAAACCTGATAGATCAGACTCAAGAAAGATTGTGTCTGATATTATTGATAAACAACTTGATATAGTGACCATTTCAGTCTTTTCTCTTAATGGAAAATCTTTCAGCAAAGATGTCTGTACCCTGGGCTGAAGTCAAGGGAGGGAGTGTCAAAGTTTAGCTACCGGACATGTATACTGAAAAGTGGATTTCCTGTGAAATCTGAATATTATTTGCTTGACTTTTCTTGTAAATTTTGTGAGTTCAGGTACAGAGAATCTGAAAGAAAAGGTTTGTTTTTTTTTTACTGAAAAAGAAAGAAAAAAAATTTTTTTTTCCAAGTCTTTTTTTTTAAATGTTGTAAAAACAAGAAAAATCTACAATATAAAATGAAGTGTTTTTAACTTGGAGAAGCATTATTAACATTCCAAAGATTCTTCACACAAGCCAACTCCTTTTTGTATTATAAAGGGGGAAAGTGTTAATATGTCAATTATTAAATGGTTCAATATTCATCAATTGCTTTATTGAATAAAGGGGTTCTTTAGAGTGGGTACAGAAAGGTGTGCCTGACTAAATAACTCTTAAGGAGATTTTACCAAGTACTAATAGATTTTCTTTCTCAAATCTAAAAAAAAGTTTATGAACTGAGTTGAACAAAAACAAAGAAAGTAAGCTCTATTAATACCAATAGCAATTCAAGAATTGTTTTAATTGGTACTACGACGGATATTTAGTTCTATTGCCAAGTATTTGAATAGGTTGTTATTATATATATATATGATCAGAAAGTATAAACATTGAAGCTTTGAAATTTTAAATTCAATTAAAGCAACTTATATATCAAAGTGATGATGTCTGAGTCAGAGTGGACCTAGGAGTAATGGTGATGAAGGGGTACTCAAAAATTCCCCAGAGCTCCAGAACTGGAACTTCATCAGAGAGAGTTTAACTCCATATCCAAGTCCCCTCAGCCACCGCCTTCTAGCACAATATATGATAAAAAGGGTTGAGGCTGGCCATAAAAGAAGCAATAGGGCTAGGACAATCATATAGGTGCTAGGGCTTGATGTGACCAGCCGATTAATTGGAAGAGAGTTGCATGACATGGACTGCGCACAGCCACCAGGATTCCATCCTTAAGCATCACAGTTCACCACACATGGCCAACAGGTGGCCCCATTGAGAGGGGTAGGTCTACAGAGATGCAGTTAGTGTATTCTAAAGCCCCAGCTGACAAGGCTACCAAATTTGGTATACATTACATACCAAATCTAGGTTTTAAAGTAAAATTGTTTTTAAGATTTTAATGTAAGTTGTTTTTTGTTTCTCATGAAGAAAAACAGGGATCTCTTTCCAATAAACAGCTGGAAACTATGTTGCTGGCAAGACGTAACTAATTGTAACAAAATTTGAAATTTTCAACTTCAAAAGAAAAAAACCAAACAGCAATTTAAATATATTCCATTCAAATTAAAACATAGGTTTTATAGGTCATTCTTAAGTTAGAGACATAAACATTATTCTTAGATCTCTCTCCTCTCTCCTCTCACACACCACACACACACACAAAAATGTTTAAAAATTCATAAACTCTTTAGTGTTATTACATTCAAAATCGACAAAAAATACTTCTCTACAAAACTACAAAATTTTCTCAGAAACCTGTTTCCCCAAAAATAAGACAGGTTTTATATTAATTTACTCAAAAATATAACACTAAAAGGCTTAATTTTCAGGGGAGTTTGAGTCTTTTGTGTCACATGATGTGATTGTTGAAGAAGCTTATTTCTTTGTCTGTCTGTAAGAGCACTTAAACTAGGAATTATTTAAGGGGAGAGTTTATATTAAAATCATCCTGAAAAATCATGCCTAGGTCTTATTATTGTGGGGTAGGTTTTATTTCCGGGGAAAGAAGGTATTAATTTCGTAAGATAATATTTGTTTTTTTTTTTTTTCTTTTATAATAACAAGTATTGTTTGTAATTGTTTGGTGTCCATTTCTGATTGACAACAAAAGTTGTAAAATAACCAGCAGTGACAATCCAAGTCTTGATCTCTTACCTTGCATAGATAGGTATGTCAGCTAGTACATAGTTAAAAAATGTTGATCCAAATCTAATGAAAGGATTGTAGCATTTTTCTGATCTTCTTGATTAAAGAGTGATAACAATAAACTGATCAATTTCTGAATTTTTTAGATGAGGCTTGACTATTTGGATTTTTCAAACTATTATCCTTATTTTTACTGTTATATACACACAACGTTCTGGCCGATGTGACCTTTGGCCTTTTTCAAGTGTTTCTGTCAACAAGGTGGGCACAATGGATATAAGGGTTTGAGTTATAAAAATTATGAATTGATCATTTATTGTTTCACTCTTTAATCAAGAAGATCAGAAATGCTACAAATCCTTTCATTAATTTGGAATCAACATTTTTTTAACTATGTACTAGCTGACCATACCTATCTATGCAGGTAAGAGATCAAGACTTGGATTGTCATGCTGGTATTTAAACTTTTGTTGTCAAATCAGAAATGGACACACAAACAATTACAAACAATACTTGGTTATTAAAAAGAAAAAAAAAAAAAAAAACAATATTTTATCTTACGAAATTAATACCTTCTTTCCCCGGAAATAAAACCTACCCACAAAATAAGACCTAGCATGATTTTTCAGGATGATTTTAATATAAACTCTCCCCTTAAAATAATTCTAAGTTAAGTGCTCATACAGACAGACAAAAGAAATAAGCATTCCTTCACATCACATCATGTGACACAAAGACTCAACATCCCCTGAAAATAAGCCTTAGTGTTATATTTCTGAGTGAAAATTAATATAAAACCTGTCTTATTTTTGGGGAAACAGTGTTTTTCTGAGAAAAATTTTGTAGTTTTGTAGAGAAGTATTTTTGTCGATTTGAATGAATAACACTAAAGAGGTTTATGGATTTAAACATTTTGTGTGTGTGTGTGTGTGTGAGAGAGAGAGAGAGAGAGAGATCTAAGCAATAATGTTTATGTCTCTAACTTTAAGAATGACCTATAAAACCTATGTTTAATTGAATGGAAATAATCATTTAAATGCTGTTGGTTTTTTTCTTTTGAAGTTTGAAAATTTAAATTTTGTACAATTAGTTACGTCTTGCAGCAACATAGTTTCCAGCTGTTTATTGGAAGAGATCCCTGTTTTTTCTTCATGAGAAACAAAAAACAACTTACATTAAAATCTTAAAAACAATTTTACTTTAAAACCTAGATTTGGTATGTAATGTATACCAAATTTGGTAGCCTTTGTCAGCTGGGGCTTTAGAATACACTAACTGCATCTCTGTAGACCTACCCCTCTCAATGGGGCCACCTGTTGGCCATGTGTGGTGAACTGTGATGCTTAAGGATGGAATCCTGGTGGCTGTGCGCAGTCCATGTCATGCAACTCTCTTCCAATTAATCGGCTGGTCACATCAAGCCCTAGCACCTATATGATTGTCCTAGCCCTATTGCTCTTATGGCAAGCCTCAACCCTTTTTATCATATATTGTGCTAGAAGGCGGTGGCTGAGGGACTTGGATATGGAGGTTAAAACTCCTCTGATTGAAGTTCCAGTTCTGGAGGCTCTGGGAATTTTTTGAGTACGCCCTTCATCACCATTTACTCTAGGTCCACTCTGAACCAGACATCATCACTTTGATATAAAGTTGCCTTTAATTGAATTAAAATTTCAAAGGCTTCAATGTTTAATACTTTCTGATCAATATATAATAATAATAACAAACCTAATTCAAATACTTGGCATAGAACTAAAATACCTCGTAAGTACCATTAAAAACAATTCTTGAAATTGCTAATTTGGTATTAATAGAAGTTACTTTCTTTGTTTGTTCAACTCAGTTCATAACACTTTTTTTTAGATTTTGAGAAAGAAAAATCTATTAGTACTTGGTAAAATCTCCTTAAGAGTTATTTAGTGGCAGCACACCTCTGTACCCCTCTAAAGAACCCCTTATTCAATAAAGCAATTGATGAATATTGAACCATTTAATAATTGACATATTAACACTTTCCCCCTTTATAATACAAAAAGGAGTTGGCTTGTGTGAAGAATCTTGGAATGTTAATAATGCTTCTCAAGTTAAACACTTCATTTTATATTTGTAGATTTTTCTTGTTTTTACTTTAAGCTGGTTTTTTTCTTTCTTTCAGTAAAAAAAAACAAACTTTTCTTTCAGATTCTCTGTACTGAACTCACAAAATTACAAGAAAGTCAAGCAATAATAATTCAGATTTCACAGGAAATCCTTTTCAGTAATACATGTCCGGTAGCTAACTTTGACACTCCCTCCCTTGACTTCAGCCCAGGGTACAGACATCTTTTGCTGAAAGATTTTTTCATTAAGAGAAAAGACTGAAAATGGTACTAATAATCAAGTTGTTTATCAATAATATAGAACAATCTTCTTGAGTCTGATTCTATCAGGTTTATTCGATACATATTTACCAACCATCCACGCAATTAGGATGTGACACAAGGTCAATTTTTGGGTGAAGTTTAACAGATCTGAATTCAGAGTTTCCTTCTCCTAGACCGGTTGCCTAACCAAAATTAGAGCCCAGACTGCCTAGTAATACCCATAGCTGGAAGAAAGAATAGTGGGATTCAATACCTTCCCAAGGGTATTACACTATTGAATGCAAATAGCCTTGTTCACATGTACCCATTCCTATGATGTTAACATTATAATGACAAGCACCTCAGAGTTTATGGTATATAGAGTAAGATGGTGTTCTGTTGAAATAGTAGGCTTATGTAATGCTCAGGCTCAAATAACAGGCTTATAGTTTAAAGTGTTTAAGTTTTTGTAATTCCTTGTTGTAATATAAAACTAATATGTGTAAATGTTGCAATGTTGTCATGCCCTCTAAAGAGAGTAGTTTTCTGATTTCAGTTTTATGTATAATTTGTTTTTTATAGCCCCTATACTGGTTTGTGAAAATCTTTTAATATTGATAGAAACTATTGAAAAATGTATACAAAGCCTTTTTTTGTGTAGATTTTACTGTATATTCTTTGTGGGAGTTCACTATAGCTTTTATATCAGTTTTACTGGAAGTGTGGTTTACATGTTATATAAGGAGTGGGAATAAAACAAGATGGGTAGGTTAAAACTTTGCTTGTCCTACTATAACAACTGTAAGGTACATTATACTAGCATGTAAGTTAGTAAAATGATCACCCATCTAAAATATGAGCTGGTTCATTGCTGCTTAACTTCATTTATCAGCCAAGAATTAAGTGTATTTTTAATTCTGCTGACTGTAAGTTTAAAAAAAAAGATATAATTGACCTGTTCTTGATCCTTACATCATTTTTTATTTTTTAATTTTTTTTTAGCCAGATAAAAAAAAAAAAGAAAGAATATATTTTTCACTTCTGGGGAAAAAATTTTGTAATAAAGATATGAAATTTTGGTTTAGCATGGCTTCTGAATATCCATGTTGTCTCAAAAAACAATAGTCAAAATGCTGGCTGCTTTGGCAACAACATATTTATGCGAAACTGCATTTTTCAGTATTACTTTTGTTTTAGATGAAGACTTGATGTGAAAAATAATTTTGATGTTTTGGATGTTGTCCAAGCTCCGGCATTAAATTCATGTGTTCCCTGTTTACCTTAGATTGTAACCCTTAGGTCAAGTGCGATTTCGGAGCGCCTGATTAGTTGGTAATGATATCAAGCTGCCGATAGCCACACTTGACCTCAGGGTTACTGTAATGATGATGAGTGATCTGAACGTTGTTTAAATTACACAATAAGATGAAAGGACAACAGTCAAAAACCATAACAATTTTTTCAGCAGCTTTTCAGTAACTTACCAAATATTGAACCAAAATAGAGATCTAGACATTGTGCAAAATAAATTGCATGTATCTTTGCTAAAAAATTCAACCAAGAATTCCACAATTTGTGTCAACAAGGCAAGTTAATCTCTCCTCACTGTTTGTGGCCGTTGTTAGGGGTCAGAATAAAGGACACAAGAGAGGAAATGAGTTAAACAAAATATACTAACAAAGACAGAAGTACAAACATATAGATGAGAAAAGGTTCCAAGCAAGACCGTTGGAATATGCTTTCCTCTAAGAGCAAGACTGGTGCTATATGTTGGAAAGAGTTCAATGTGTGTGTGTTTACCATAACACTCACTATGTCAATTACTTTGTGCAAATAATTGGAGTGTGATTTTTATTAAATGTTTTATAAATTTTCATAATATAATATAGGATCCTGTCTCCAAAATGTTTTGAAAACCCACTGGTTTAAAAAGACTAGCCATTGCTCATGTAGCAAGTGTCTTCGTCGATGCCATTCTGCTAATCCAAAAGGAAAAACAAAGTTGATAAACATTTGGCACCAAAGTTATTGCAGCAGCCAGTGGTGGTGGCCAGAATGAGGTTGAAGAGAGCATCAACAGATTGCTAAGGAGTTCAGTTCCTCTTTAGTTTTGAATTTGGAAATTTTATCTTATTTCTAAGCTGTTGCCCTTCAAAGTCAGCAATCTATTCACCTTACAAAGATAACAAAATCTATTAAAGAGAAAAATTTTTGTAAATGTTTAATTTAACTTTCCATGTAGAGACCCCTCTTATCTGCCCCACCCCTTCAGGCCATAACTTCTGTTGATTTAAAGAAACAGGGCTGGTTTTATTGGCCCAGTGCCTGAGGCACCGCCGTATGAGGAAATACAGACGGGAATCGACGCATTCTTTGCACCTTACCACAAACAGTGGGTAGAAATATGTTATAAGTAACAGAATTTTTAATAATGTATCTAGAAAGTGTTTATCTTTGCTTGAAAAAAAGATTTTTTTAAAATGTGAGGGAGGGTCATTGGTATAGTTAATAAGAACAAATGATGTTTTTAAAAATATTGTCTCAAGCACATGGTTTCCCAAATTATATGCATGGTCTTGATGGTTCATCATAAGATGAATCTACTTTTTTTAAATAAAATAAAATAAAAAACAGATAAAAGAATGAAATTCTATTGTAGAATATTTTGACATTTGGAACGAGAAAATCAAAACGTAGCTACTGGAACGTCAGCTATTGTCGGGCTCCTTGTATGGTCACGACCACGCCACAGTTCTCGCGTCCTATTCGCCAATGCAGATAGTAACCCAGATGAGATGAATGCACTAAGGTCTGCAAAGACATGGTTAGGTATGTGATAATAAACGGGAACTTGGTGGTACATGGCCAAAGGACAGAGGCGAGAGTGGGTGAGATAGGGTGCTAAGTAATGAGTGAGGAAATGCTCAGAAAACTCGGGAATACAACATACTGTCAACGTAATGAATTGCTAGGGCTAGCATGCTTCAGGTCTGACT
>CM042152.1:27938206-28060701 GCA_023376005.1 Doryteuthis pealeii
TGGAAATTTATAAGGAAATATCACCCCCACCTCGTACTCTTAAATTAGGAACATGTCATGGATCCATAAATGCTTTTCTACACACTAATGTAAACAATAAATGGAAATGCATTATAGATTGTTACAGTGGTATTGACTAAGATAAAATGTGGCACAAGCCAGAACGTAATGGCGGGGCGCACAATGAGATCGAACTCATAACAAATGGTCTGCTTAATTCTAGCTTGATAACCATTAAGCCTTCGAGAGGTGACAAGAAGATTGTTATATTCAGAGATGTGATAGGTACACATCCTGCGTCCCTACACATAAAAATTTAAAAAGGACGCAGTTAAAATTGTACCACATGTTATGATTAATTGATTTTTCTTTCCCCACCATTTCCAGCTAACTGTAATAGGATTTCAATATTTTCTTGGAAAATTAATTACACTCTATGGGGTACAAGGTAGGGTTAGAAGGTTTTGTTCATAGATAAAATTTCTACAAATTTCATTAAGAAACTTTACTTGAGTCCATCAAATTTCCTGGGACTCATTCAAAATCAAATCCGTGAGTCCCAGGACACACTTATTAAAAAATTGGTTAAAATTCTTGGTCCTTAGAACTAATTTGACAATTGGTATTTTTTAAGTTTTCAGACTATTGTCCTAATCTTTATTGTTATATAACAATATTTCGGATGATGGCCCTTCTGCCTTCTCGGGTGTTCTTGTAGAAATCAGGAACCTTCACGAGCTTTCGAACCAAACCCTTTATTTATGGTTAACAGTATGAAAACTATTTATCCTAATTTGGAATTAGATATAGGGTTCGGTCTGATTCCAATATGAAAGCTCCCAATTCCTACAAGAAACACTTGAAGAAGACTGGAGAGCACATCAGCCAAAATATTGTGTATATAACAATAAAGATAAGGTCAAAATCTAAAATATACAAATGATCAAGACTCATCTAAAAAATTCTCACTAATAATTTTCCAGTTATGAGAAAACTACAAAGCAATAAACTGAAGTGTTGATATCCTCTTGTAAATTTACTATAGATTTATCAGTGGGATAATAAGTTGGTTCTAATGTTGGTCAAATCAGAATTCAGTTTTAAGTTGTCAACAATCAATTAGGAGAGTTTTCCTTTACTTCTAAGCATCCTCTTTAGTAAGTGGTTAGAATGGTAGATTGCATATCAAACATCATCATTAAATGTTCTATATGTATCAAAGAAGGCAGCCATTTTTTTTTTCTATTTTCCTCTTTCTTAGAGGAAATCATCTTTGTAACTTGATTCAAGTTTGCATTTGGTAAAATGCACATAATAAATGCATAATGTTGTTGTTGCTTTTGTTGGTATTTTATTTAAACTTGTTCAGATAGAATGCTGTCAGCTAGGGATTTTAGAATACACTGACTGCATCTCTGCAGAGGGGTAACACCCCCCCCCACCATGGGGTCCATTTTTGGACCGTGGGTGGTGACCATGATTCTTAAGGAATGATCCTGGTAACTGAGCAATCCAGGACATGCAACACTCCACTTTGTCCCCTACTTAGCCTAGACAGGCAGTTTGAGAGACCCTCTCAGATCAATCGGCTGGTCATCATCAAGCCCAAGCACCTATATGATTGTCCCGAGCCTAATCCCCTTATGGTATGATGGTTAAATTCTATCTGATTGTGAAGTTCCAATTCTGGAGCTCTGGGAAATGTGGACTACCCCCTTCATATTGCTCCAGGTCCACTCTGACCCAGAGTGGTAGTACTTGTTAGGGCCCCTTTTCCATTTCTGCTACAAATTCTCTGATGACCGAAATGGTCAATACAAAACCAATCTGTCCTGGCAAAGTTATTGCAAAGAAATGTTTGAAAAAGTCTTGTTGGAAGGAATTTCTCAAGAAACTCCAGCTTTACAGCAGATTTGTTTCTTTTTGACATTGCTTCTGTAATTGTTTTCTTATTAACTTTTGTTGCCACTAACTATAATCAACCAACCTGTCAGCTGGGATGTTAGAATACACCGACTGCACTTCTGCTGAAGAGTGAGACTCTCCCTCCCAATTGGGGCCACCTGTTGGCCATAGGTGTCAAAACCGTGATGCTTAAGGATGGAACCCTAGTGGTTGAGCAGTCCACGACATGCAACAACTCCACTTTGGGTCCTTACTTAGGCTAAACAGGCAGTCAGTTGAGGCTCCCTTTGATCAACTGGCTGTCAAGCCCTAGCACCTATATGATTGTCCCAACACTATTGCCCTTTATGGCAAGCCCTTGTTACGAAGGATTCAGTTATATTTACTTGAAGATACAAACTCCGACAAAGGTTTGATAAACAAAACATTTAATATGTATAACAGCACATGGATATAACAAGATACATAGGTAAAACAAAGTTACATGTAGAAGAATGAAGACACATTCATGAAGGGTACAAGATAAACATAAAAGCCACAGACATGAGACTAGGGATAGTCCATGCTGTGTTAATAACTTACAGTAATGTAAGGGGGGGTGCAAAGCCCCAACGAGAGGAAATAGACCAAATCTAACCCATGTGTCTCGTGGTTTGAGGAACAAGAAAAAGAAGGAGAAGTGTTTGAACCAGCCGCTTAAATATAAAACGGCCCCCTAGCGGGAACCAGCGAACTAAACGGCAGACAACTCCCCCAGGCAAATAAGAAACTAACGCTACACCCTAACACTTTTTATCATATGGGTGCTAGAAAGACAGTTGCTGAGTGTCTTCATGTCCTGGGTATGACGTTAAACTCTAACTGATGGTTAGGTACAGTTCTGAGCTCTGGGGAAGGTGGAGCACCCCTTTATTACCGTTGCTCCCAGGTCCAATCTGACCCAGAGTGGTAGTACCTGTTAGGGCCCATCTATTGGTTGAATAGAAAATTTGTTTACAAAGAAAAAATTGAGTTTAAAAAATTTTCTTCCAAAATAATCGCTACAAATCTTTCAATACTTTGGCGGCATTAAATGACCCACCAAGGTTGATATGCTGTAAAACAAAACAAACTATGATCAATGTGATAGGAAGTAAAGTCCTTCCTGGAGGGGGAAGAAGAATCTTGCTTGTATCGATTTCATCATGCTTCTGGTTTCACTGACCTGTAAATCTTTCAACAAACAGTAAAACCTTTATGAGTTAGTTTCACCCTCAACACAATCAACCAACACAGCATAATTTTTGGAGCATAACCTCAAATGCTCAAATGTAAGGAGTTGGCAATTGATGAAGTCACACTAGTGCACACTAACATTCAGGTTAGTAGAAATCAGTAAAACGCAGGGACACTCTACAATTTTTGTGGACCACATTTTTTCACAATGGGCAAACCTGGATTTAAAAATAGCTATTTTAACTATAGCTGAAAATAATACACGTGTTCCTCGATTGTATGACCGAATCATCTTGCAAACACCCCTCTTCTTAAAAATGAGACCATCCAAATCATCCAAGATTAAATGCAAAAATATAAATCATGATTATCTGGTGTTGCTTATCTGACAAATTCTTATTTCTTATAAGTGTCATCACCTCAGTTAAATAATGGACCATTCAGTTTTTATTATTAAGAAAGAAAGGGAAGGAAAAGTACATGCTACACAGAAAAAAAATGTAATAAGAAAAAGAGAGAGAGTGAGTAAGCATGCAGAAGCAATAACATTAATCTGTTTCAATCAAACATAATGAATAGATGAAAAGAAAGAAAGAGAAAAAAGAGTGAGAGAGTTAAATGAATATTATATTTTTTACATATTGAACTAGTTAGCAATAGCTCTTAAGTAGACATATCAAATGTTTTAATAATGAAATTATTATACTCTGGTATATCTACAGGTCCTGCTAGTCAAGAATCATTCTATTAAATAGCATATAATACATAAACTCGTTGTTTTAAAAACTATCAAGAATTAATTTTTTCTCCAAAATAGCACTGTTGGCATTCAACACTTTTATTCTAGCAAGTTTTCTATTTTTAAAAGACTCCACTGAAACTCCATTTATGGTGTGTGTGGCTGTGTGTGTATGGCTGTGCCTTCCTATTTCTTTTTAATATCTTTTTACATCTGCCAATCAGTTGAGATGAATTTTCAGCTTCAGTAACAAGGGAAAAAAAGTCAGAGCTGCACTTTCACAATCCTGTGTTTTACCTAAAGCATTTTATTCAAGAAGTAATGATACTAGCTTCATAATTTTTGTTCAAATTTGCACGGATTCATTTAGATTTCATTTAAACATCATCAGTTGATCAGCTATACATTTAACTTTTAAAATTGAAAAATTTAAAGCTTTTACTTTTTGATCACTTTTTTATATATATATATATATATATATATGAAATAGTAAAGGTTATCACTAGCTCACTTAGTGAGTTAGTGGTGAACCAATTTTTTTTTTCTTGGTATCAGTGCGGTGCTCAATATCAGTGATAGAGCTGTTTCGGGTTAGCTCAGTCGGTAGAGCATTCGGCTAGAGACCACAAGGTTCCTAGTTCGATACCGGTCCTCGCCAACTCAGCGTATGAGTAGCACAGGGATCTGTGCGGTAAGGTAAGGAGCTGATGGTAGTTGTGGCGCTCCACCTCTGATGCTAAACAATCTCCTTGGTCTAGCGCTAGTGAAAAGGGGATAGACTCCTTCGCTGACTGGCTGATACCGACTTTAGGCGCCCGACGACTTTACTTTTTTTATATATATATATATATATATGTGTGTGTGTGTCTGGTGAATACATAAAAAGCATGAAACCCAGGGTCATAAAAATTCCCATGTAATATATATATATATGTTAAATTAGGGTTGTATAAAAATTGGTGATTGTCAGTTTCTTGCCTATGAAATCATCGGTAAGGCAAAAAAGCAACAGTTACAAAATGCTGTTAACTTTGTTTATGCTATTTTAATTCAAATATTCATCCTCTGTAAGCAATATTGAGCACTCTTTATTTATGAATATTGCAAACTAATATATATATATATATATATATATATATATATATGGAATAAAGAGTTGGTATAAGATAAATAATTCTTTGTAATTATAGTAACTGTAGAATACTGATAATTGTTATTCTGTGTTACTTTCACCCTTAGCCAGGATTGAACCTGCAGTCTGGAAATGACTGTTACAGATTGTTAACTATTGGACAGTGGAAAAACCATTGTTGACTGTCTAACTGACTTACTTCAATAGTAACATAATAAAGTTAAAGAACTACTGCTGTAGAGAGTGATACCATATTGTCTGTGGCTGTGGCATCATTCATCCTGGGTTGGATGAGCCGGCTCCATATCCCTAATGAACGAGATAGTGAATTCATGAAAAGAGTTACAAGGAAATAGGAAATTCACAAGCAGTCCCCAAAACCTGCATGCATTCCAGTCAGGGTAAGGAGATACCCTTGTTTGCCACAAATTTTCCACAGACGCAATGACAAGTGCACTAAAAGCTGTTGATTCCTGACGTTGATGGAGATGTCCTTTGGATTTTCACCAGAGCTCCTTTAGCCGGGTTGTGGCCCTAATACCACTGGGTGCCAGAGGTATCCACCTTGGGTGGCCCTACCAGGAACTTGAGTTCTGGACGGCATAACTCTGACACTACCACATTGTCACCATCCTGCCATGGTGAGGAGGGGTTGGACTTTGTCTGTGTCTTTCCTGCAACATCCTCTCTATTTAAACAATAAAAATAAAAGCTGTCTGTTCTCCAATGCTTTGATCTTTGTGCATTTTATTAAGCTCCCTGTTTCCTGTTTTGACAATTGTCTAGAGCAAATGTCTGAAATTGATGATACAAAAAGGAGAGCAATATGGTCCTGGGAAAGAAGGGATGCAATTGGCCAGAAAGGGAGAGAGAGGCAGGACAATGTTTCACAGTTTCTACGAGGTGTAACACTAAACTGCAATACAGCCAATAGGTTGCTAGGGAAATGCTTTATCACAATAAATGTGCAGGTGACAGTAAATTCCTGACCATGTGAATTAGTAAAAAAAAAAAAAAAAAAATTTGTGTGTGTGTGTGTGTGTATATTATATATATATATATATATATATATATACAAACACACACATACTGAATGTCAGATTTAGCACAAATGTTAAATAGTTTTTAATATCTTCCTTTGATTCCAGTCAGTTCATGTCAAAGATGGTTTTTTTTGCAATGTTTTGTAGTCTACACACAGATTGTAAATGTTTGTAAGTTTTAATTGTAATGTTGATCTATGTATTATTTTTCTACTAGCAGGTCCTGTGGATATACCACAATATGATAATTTAATTATTACAATGTTTAATATGTTTACCTAAGAGCTGTTGCTAAATACTTCAATATGTAAATAGTATAATAATCTTGATTTAACTTTCTAACTGTTTTTCTTTCATTCTTTTCATTATGCTCGATTGAAGATTAGCAATATCGTTTCTGCACACTGACCTTCTCTCTTTTTTTTTTTTTTTTTTTCTTTTCTTTTTTCTGTGTAGCACGTCTTTTTCTTGCCTTTCTTTATAATAAAAACAGAATGGTCCATTATTTAGCAGAGGTGACAACACTCATTAAAAGTAAGAATTTGGTGGATAAGCAGCACCAAATAATCAGGATTTACATTTTTTGCTTTTAATCTTGGACAATTTGGACAGTCTCATTTTTAAGAAGAGGGTATTGCAAGATGATAATGTACAATCAAGGAACACAAGTATTTAATATCTAGATTGTTAAGGAAAATCTGCTTGGGACTTTCCAAATGTAAAATTTGGAAAGTTTAGGAAATCTCTCATGTGAACTGACCATAGATAAGTAGTCCATGGATTCCATATCTGAGACCCCCCCCCACCTCATGTGAACAGTAGTCCATGGGCTAATTTATTCATTTTCCTAGCTTAAGTACTTATGTATGTATGTAAGTAAGTCATAACAATGAATAGCAAAAAACTGCCCACCAGGGAGTGTAAAAATTAATTTTTGACACTATTTTGTAAAAAATGTAAACAGATCTTTGAATATTTTATATTTTTTTAATTATAGACATGAAAAATAATATTTATATCACAATTCAAATAAATGTTTTCTTATTATAAAGTTTCTAACAGTTTAATTAAAATATTTATGGTTTATCGTCTGTTGTATGACAAAATTTTACAACAGACGATAATCAAAACAGATTTTTTTTTTTTTTTTGTTACCATGTAATAAAATATGAAGTTTGATTTGATTCTGTTAGAAACATCATTTACCACTTCAGCCTCAGTAATAAGTTTTATTGTCATTATGACCCACTTCAAGTCTTGACCTCTTACCTCACATAGACAGGTACTTCACTTAGTAATTACATTAAAAAGAAGAACTATATGAAAGTATATTTACCAACCCCTCTGCATGAGTTGAACATGATACAAAGTCAATTTCTTAAGCGTATTTTAAAAGCTTTTCTTCTCCTAGATTGGTTGCCTAACCAAGGTTAAAAAAACCAGTCCGCCCTACTATTTATCCATAGCTGGAGGGAGAATAGTTGGATGCATACTTTTCTCAAGGATGTTTGTGCTATGTATTAAACTTACTATAAGTAATTTAAGTATTTAAAAAGAGATAGAGAGAAATGAAACTGTAACAACATATTTGGTAGCTGGGCAACACCAGGTAACCTTGGTTGTCTTCAATCTTTAACACATGGGGATTCATAATTGGATTAGAATTGTGAAAAGTGGACAGACAGACAACTCTAGCATTTATATATATATATATATATTATATATATATATTATATATATATATATATATTATATCTACTAGCAAGTATCTTCCCTCCAGGTGTAAGTACTTAAGTTTTAATGTAATGAAATATATTAAATTAGAAAGACCAAAGAAATTAAATAAGAACACATAAAAAGATTATACTTATTTTAATTGATTTCTGTATGAAATTATTCATAGGATTGATTTTAATACGTTAGAGAATAAAACAATAATATTAGAAATCAATAACACCAAGTAATTATTTATTAAACCCGGTTTTGTTAAAACCAGTATGCAAATTAACCACACCATATATTATGTAAACCTTAATGGTTAGTGATATGAAAGGCTCATTGCAGGATTTCAAACGCACTAATAACATGGATTGTTTTGAGGCAAATCTAACTCAGATTTTCATTGAGATATCATTAATAAATAAGATTTATTTTATGTATTAATGATTTTGACTATAAATTAAATACTCATTGATAAACTTCCTGAGGGGAGGGTGACATTATGTAAACAGTGATGTAGTTTCGACACCTAATCTCCATTATAGTAAGATTTTTTGCTTTTAAACTTAAAAAATATTGAAGAGTAGTTCTGAATTGTGGAATGCACTTCTAACGACATCCACTTTCTATTTCGTCTCAAGGAAGAAGTCCTTATGTTGCATAATTGTTTTAATAAAACAGTTAATGTAAAGTGCTTTTTTTTTTCTTTAAAGATATGTGATGGTGTGTGTATGTGTGGGGGGTAGGTGCTTCTGCCTTTTTAAGAACTTTTTAGAAGCACTTTATGATTCATTAAACAGAATGACTGACAAAATGCACTGATGCATACACACCCCTATGAACTGTGTATGGGCCTAACAAACACACACACACACACAGATGCATGTGCATGTTCACATACATTATGTACATGTACGTTTACTTGTTTTTATTTGTTATTTATGATGCACAAATAATTAGATTTGTTAACAGTTGGTCTCAGAAGTCAACATTTAAAGCTTTTTTACCCAAAAATATTTTAATGCATGTTATTAATATATCAAATGTTTAACTTTGTTCTGTGTCTACATTTTCTCTCTCTCGTCTCTCTCTCTCCCTCCCTCTCTTTCTGTCTATGTTCCTCCCCTCTCTCTCTCTCCCCTCTCCTTCTGCCCCTCTCTATATTCTTTGTACTTCGTAGAGGCTTGCCTACTCCACATTTATTTTCCTGTTTACTTATTACTTAATAATCTTGTTTATTTTATTTTATTTCTATTTGATTCTTCTCTAGGGAAATTTTTCTATCTTTATTTCACATGAAAAACTTTTTATACTGTGTTTTTTCTTCTTCTTCAAACTTTCTATTTCATATTCTGATGAAACATAAGCAAATCTTTTTACTGTCTGTGTCTATGTGTGGAGGGGTTGGGGGGGTGTTCTATCCCCAGAAGAAGTATCCCTTTCTTAGAATTTAAGCTTTGTTTCATCTAGCATATAGGACTCAGGTTGTTTACAGTACCTGCTGTTCATTAATAGTCACCCATCTAAATACTGAAAGGACTCTTGTTGCTGCATAACCAGTTGTGTCTGGTGGGAATTGGTGTGATTTGAATGTGTTCAATAAATATTCTTTCAACATGATTGATCGTAATAGGATATAAAAATTAATGTCTCTATTTATTCTACAGAAAACGTTTATTTAATCAAATCCATGTCAATAATCCATACTTAACATTTTTTTAAAGATACAAAATTGGAAATATTAGAAAATCAAGGTGTGATCAAAAAGTATTATGACTTAAACTTTAAGTTTTGAAAAAATTAAATGAATATGTATTATTTGGACTATTGTCTTCATCTTTATTGTTATATACACGTTTCGGCCGATGTGCCCTCCAACTTCTTCCAGTGTTTCTTGTCTAATCTAAATAATCCAAATTATTAAGCCTCATCTCCAAAATTCAGAAATGAAATGAATATATTTGCATAGCTGAACCACTTGTATAATAAATTGATGTCTAAACAAGACAATCTTGATACTTTTTGAATAAACTGATTTTGGCGAAACACAGGTTTGTGCAAGCACAACATTCTCCATACTCCTCAGACTTGGGCCCCCATGCAACCTTTTCTTGTTTCTTGTTTCTTAAACTGAAAATTAATCTCAAAGGTAAGATTGAGGACATTAAATGAAATATGACAACACAGTTTCACATATCAAAAGAGGAGGTTTTAAAGGTGCTTTAAACTAATGAAGAAATTTACTGAAATAAATGTGTTGAATGCTAAGTGGAATATTTTGACAAAAATTTGTTTCATTTATTGTTTATTTCTGTCTTGATACTTTTTGAACCTATCCCTTAGGTAAAGAAATAATACTGTCATTTTTACAGGAAATGTACTAGCAATGATGAGTTTTTCTTTTAAGCAATGATAACATATGGTCATTTGTTCTGTATTAATAATTACTGGACTTAAAATAATTACCTATTTAATAGCTTTTTAAATCACAAGAATTATTCTATTTTCTTGGCTTTAAAATAATTAGCAAAACTCTCACTCTGAAAAAGAGTCCCAAGACTTTATTATTAGCTATCATCCACTTCTGGCAGAGTTTTTTTTCCTGTTGTACCAAAACATATTTCCACTTGCAAAGGACTAATTCTCCTAAAATGCACTCTGAAGTCCAACACCGTGGTAGAGTGGTGACAACCTGGTAGTGTCAAAGCTATGCCATCCGGAATTGAAGTTACTGGTAGAGCATCTCAAGGCGGATTGGACTGTCACCTGGTGGTATTAGGGCCACAACCCAGCTGAAGAGGCTCTGGTGAAAATGCAAAGGACATCTCCATCATCATCAGGAATCCATGGCTTTTGGCGTACTTGTCACTGTCTGTGGAAAATCTGCAGCAAACAAAGGGTATCTCTTTTCCCTGACTTGGATATGGGGTTTGGGGGACCACTAGTGAATTTCCTATTTCCTTCTTACTCTTTTCATGAATTCACTATCTTGTTCATTCGGGATACAGTGAATTCATTGGATGGAGCCTGCTCAACTGACCCAGAGTGAATGCCATCACAACAGCAACAAAATGCACCCTCACATTTCACTAAAAATAAAGTCTTATTTCTGTGATTTGCAAAAAGGTAAAGCCCAGGGAACTGAACAATTTTTTGCCTCTATCCACATGTGCACATACCCCAGTAAACTTGGACATTTTTTCCCTTGTCTTTAAAACAAAACTATATATACATATATATATGTGTGTTGTGTGTGTGTGTCGTCATTTCAACTAGCAAATCTAGTATCATGGTGATGCCATAGTTTTTTTTTTACGGTTTTATTAGTTTGCTGATTTTTGAAAAAAAATATTTGGTTTAACTCTTTTCTATCACTGGGAAAGTTAACATTTTTGCCAGTATGATCATTTAGATGAGGTTATATATATATATTATATATATATATAAAAAAATAAACAGATAAATCTGCTGCTTAGAAACATTGAAAATAATACAAAATAACAAACTGGGATGTGATTAGCTTAAATCTGATACTGATTTTTATTTTTTGTTAGTTAAGTACTTTGCAAAAATGTTAGGTTTAAATTTTCATGTAAATAATAAAAAGAAACATTGTTCATGTATATTGAATTTGATATGTGATAAGTATCCTAAATTTGATATGACCCAAGGTCAAATTGGGGGTAAACATGGAAATAATTTTTTTTTCTAATTAGGAAATTGCCTATTTGAAAAAAAAAAAGAATTGTTATAAACACAATGTGTCCAGTTGGACATATGGCACAACAGACATAAGGATTGAGTTAATACAGTTCTAATTGATAATCATCTGTAGGTTACAGGTTCAATCTTGACCATGGGCAATAACATGGAATACTTAACATAGCTTAATACTTGTACCCGGTCATAGTTAATGGAATGAGAATAGTCTACCCCCATGGATTGAATAAAGGGTTGGGTTCAAAGGCTTCCAAATTCAACAAGAAACACCTGGAGATGGATGGAGGGGACATTGACTGAAACGTTGTGTATATAACAATAAAGATGAAGACAACAGTCCCAAAAATGTAAATAATACAAATTATGATCTAGCCTGATCTGTGGAAAATCTGCAGCAAACAAGGGCATCTCTTTCCCCTGACTGGGATATGCATGTGGGGTTTGGGGACTGCTTGTGAATTTCCTATTCCCTTGTTACTCATTTCATGAATTCACTAACATACCTCGTTCATTTGGGATACAGTGAATTCATTGGAAGGAGGCAGCTCAACTGACTCATGGAGAATACTATCACAACAATGATTCATCTGAAAACTTCAGACAAAATTTTTTTTTGATTTTTCAGACTATTGTCCTCATCTTTATTGTGGTAGTTAGTAACTCAACATTTTGGCCACTGTATCCTCCAGCCTTCCCAGTGTATCCGAGTTCAACAAGAAAGACCTTAGGAAGGCCAGGGATATACAGCAGCCAAAATGTTGAGTTAATAACTACCACAATAAAGATGAGGACAATAGTCCAAAAAAATCAAAATTATTCACATCAAGCCTCATCTCAAAAATATGAATAATTAAAAAATTGTCTGGTATTTATGTGGGTGAAGAAGCACCAATTTCTCAGTCACCTCCATTAGAAAGTCCTTAATAATTATCTCTATTCTAAAGCAAAATGCAATGGTAGATCTGCTATTATTAACTAATATGCATTGGTGGAATTGAGTTAAGATGGAAAATTACTTTAAAGTGGCTCATTTTTTTTTTCTTTCTTATCTTTTTATTAATGCATTTAGGCAATGTGGTAGATATTATGTTATTTTTTCTTTTGAAAACATTCATTGTTTGAAATGTTATAAAACATATTTTTAGAATCCTTTTTGTTGTTGTTGTTTAAAGTAGAATTTCAACATTCAGCTTAGAAAACTCCAAAGACCAAACACATTTCAAATATAAGCAGTTGTGATGATTCATCTTACAAATACTGAAACATATAAAAATTTAGATAAACTATTTATAATTTTCCCCCAACCCACTCAAAAAAAAAAAAAAAAAAAAAAAAGAAAAACTACATTTGCATATAGTGGGGAGGGGTGTTATTCCAGCCGACCACAAATCCACCTAATATGCATCTCGACTGATTGGTTGAGCTATTTTTGATATTGGGAACAGTCCTTGGTGTTATTGACAGTGAAGATTGCCAAGAGACATTTCACCATTTAAAAGTAATTAAAAATAATAAAAAAATAAATAAATAAGCAATTGCCCAAAAATAGGGAGAAAGAAGGAAAAAATATCTCCAGGAGTAGCCATCACCTCTTGTGGTGGCCAAACCTGTTATAACTTCAGTCTGCATCATTGTTACTTTCTTTTTCCTTTTTTTTTTTCTTAACATAAGGCGCTAAGTCTTTTCATCTTTATGTCTATAGCTTGTATGTACCTGTGAAACTTGAAGACTACTTTATATACATATATATATTCACTTCCCACTATATATAAATGGAAATTACACCTGTTAGATGGGAATGGTAGGTGTATAAGAATCCATACACATTCATTACCTTTTATTTATTACATACATATTTATCCTTCACATTTTACATACATTCATCTATACACATATACTGAATATGTATGCATAAGCGTTATACATATGCACTCAATGGATAGTGATATATAGAATTGATTTTAGGTTCTGGAACTTTTACACCTGTCATTAGACAAATTAGCAACCGGGGAGTGTAAAAATTTATTTTTGAAAGATATTAGCTGAGGGGGTGGGGAATGAAAAATTCAATGTCAGTATCATAAGTAAGTAAAATCACCAAATTTCTTAAAGGAGTAAAAAAAAAAATTAATTTGAAATGGAAATTTAGTTCTGTCTCCCTCAAATAAAATGTTTCATGCATTTATTAATTAAATAATTATTTTGAAAATTTTGCACATAAATTTTACATAAAATCACACGTATTTATTTATTTATGAACTTTTTAGTTAAATCTTGTTACTAAAAAAAAAAGGGCTAAAGTCAAAAACAATTTTTAAAATTGCTCACTTAAATTTTGAGTGTATATAACACAGGGTTGTTTTTATTCTATGTATTAACGATTTTGACTATAAATTAAATACTCATTAATAGACTTATGCAATCTTTGAGAATATTATGACGTAAGCTGTGACATAGTTTTGGTTATAGACAGAAATACACCCAATCTCCATTATTAATAAATGTTCTCTTCCCAGTTTTTATTATTAATTGATTGATTTTAACAGCATGTCAAACCAGCTAAGGTTATTTTAAGCCTAGCGGTAATAGAATAGCATACATTGTATGTTTATATTTACGTATTGTCTGTAGTTGTTTATTAAGAAGTTATTTGTGCAAAAAAACGCAGTCCTAATGAATACAAATCACATTTAAACAGATTTATTTGACCCAAAGATGGGACCTTAATAGGTACTATCACTCCAGGTTGGAGTGGACCTGGGAGTAATGGCAATGAAGGTGTACTCTACAGTCCCCAGTTTTCTAGAACAGGAGCCTTACCATCGAATGAAGTTTAGTATCATACCCAGGACACCTCCTTTTTTTCTGGGGAGGAAGTGTTCTTGTCCCTCTGCAAGGTTATAAAGTCGGTGTATTCTACAGAGTGGTAGTACCTGTTAGGGTCCCATCTATGGATTAAATAGGAATTTGTTTATAAAAAAAAATTGAGTTTAGAAAATTTTCTTCCAAACTATCACTACAAATCATTCAAAACTTTGCTTCCATTAAATAACCCACCGAGGTTGATGTGCCGTAAAACAAACCTCCAATCCTCAAGTGTATTCTAAGCCCCGCCAACAGAGCTTCCCAGTTTTTATACAAACTAAAATGAAGTCTCATCCAGAATTTGAACTTGGCTCAGCAAGTTCATTTCCTAAATTTATAACCATTATACCAGGTATGCCTCCACTTAATGGTAAATTACAAATCAAGATTTTTATTTTAGTGTTGAGAATGGTTAGTGTTAACAACTTTACTCAATACTATGCAATCTCTAGTTGAGTAATCTGTCCACATAGATAATCCTGGACTCCCCAAATAATGTGAGATAGAATCTTTTTCTTAATCGTTATTGTTTGGTGGGTATATCTGTGCGTGAATGTAAAGCCCAGGGACACAACGTCATGTTTGCTTATGTATAGGCCTATTCATCTGTTCAGTGTGAAACCCTCACCCCCAAAATGTTCAGCTCTGTCAATGAGACTTAGTCCCTTCTCCCAGGTGCACTTGTTTTTTGAAAGGTCAACAGGCGGAAATAGAGACTCTCTCATTCTCCAGACATTTTCATTCATGGGAGTAGTAGTAGTAGTAGTATATGCCCTTACTGTTGGGTCCTCTTTGCATAGACACATTTCTCAGTGTGTATGGAGGGGGACACTTATACACAGTATAGATGGCTACAAATGAATATATCAAAAGGGGAAAATGGGCAAACTTATTTTGTGCACAATAAAAAGGGGTTGGGGTGATTTTCTGATCAAAAGGTGTAAGGATTGCCAACAGGAAATAGAGCTAAAAGATTTAGTACAATAAGGAGATTTGAATGGCTGCTTATGTAGATTTTTGTCCAATTGTAGAGCAAGAGACTGTTGAATAATTTGAGGTACACATATTGAATGCAATTTATTTGAGTTGACAATCATAAATATGTTCAAATTCTCTACCTTTTGAATTCGACTGTAGCGCTTTTTACTCGAACAATGAGTCATAGAATTTTAGAAATAGATCAATATGAAGGACACGTGTTGGCTTGGATAGAAATGTTAGAAAAAATACAAATTGGTATGTTTGCTAATTTGCATCTCAAAGGTTTTAAGTTAAATCTCTCTTTATCTCAATCATTTTTTTTTTTTTTTTTTTCAAATTCGAGTAAAATATGAGATACTATTTGTCTGAATATTTGAGATGATGCTTGATAAATTGTATTATTTGGAATTTTCAGACTATTGTCCTCATCTTTATTGTTATATACACAACGTTTTGGCCAAGTCTAAGAAGGTTCTAGAGTTCAATGAGAAACACCTGAAGAACACCAAAGGACACATCGGCTTAATTGTTGTGTAGATAACAATAAAGATGAGGACAATAATCTGAAAAATCCAAATAATACATATGAGATTGAGAGATATTTAAAATAAAATTTTTAAAAAAAAGAGGAATTATCATCTATTAATATATTCTGACCTGTCTCTTCATTTCTTATTGTCATGTATTTGTATTTTACCAACCACTTCCCCATGAGTAGGATTTACACAGTCAATTTTCTTAAGTGGGGTTTAACTCTCTAACCGTCTTATATCACCTCATTTCCACCAGCGGAAGTTGTATTTGTTTCCTAATCTGCCCCCAAATGATAGCCTTGTTAGTGTATATATTAACATATTTTAGAAGTGCTTTGATTAAGGGAAAAACAGGTAACTTTAAATAAAAAGGCCATTTTTAGCCATTATTTAATAAATCCTTATAAGAAATGGGGCTCTGGACTTTAAAAAAAAAATTTCTCAACAGGATGTTAAGATACAGGCTAGAATTCTATATTCCTTCTAGATCAGTTGCCTTAACCAAGATTAAGAGCCCGAGTCTGTCCTTACTATTTACCCATAACTGGGGGAGAATAGGTGTGATTCATACCTTTCCACACGGTGAATAGTACTATCGTTAAATTTAAACAGCTTTTGTCGTTATTTGTTATAGTTGGTAACATATACTCAGATAATCTTTCAAGTGTTTATCTAAATAAATCACTAACTTCATTAGAACATTTCAAAACTGAAACCCTTTATTTCAAAAAGAAATAATGTTTCATTTCCCATTGTTCATTTCTGTCTTTGTAAAGTACATTGGATAGTGATATAGATATAATTGCTATGTATTTTTGTGAGAGAAAACAATTTTCAAGTGAAAGTATTTAGGAATTTACATAAAATCTTATGATACACTTAAATAACTTTGTAGAATCTTTAAGTAAGTAAGTACTTAGCTATAAAAACAAGGAAATGAAACAGCAGATCAATCTCATATCAGTAAAATACTTTCCTAAGATGCTTGATTGTCTATCACTTCTACTGAACCACAAGGGTATATGACAGTTTTATTGGACTACCTGACCCAGAGATTTGAACTGACAACTACCAGGTAATAAGATTACACTTAACTAACATTCTTATCTCTGGGTCAGGTAGTCCATAAAACTGTCATATACCCTTGGGTCAGTAGACAGTGATAGACAATCAACATCTTTAGGAAGTATTTACTGATATGAGATTATCCTGTTCATTTCTTGTTTTATACTAATACTTACTTACTTAAAGATTCTACAAAGTTATTTAAGTGTATCATAAGATTTTATGTAAATTCCTAAATACTTTCACTTGAAATTGTTTTCTCTCACAAATAATACATAGCAATTATATTCTATATCAATATCCAATGTATTTACAAAGACAGAAATGAACAATGAATGAAACATTAATTTTCTTTGAAATAAAGGGTTTCAGTTTGAAATTTCTAGAAGGTTAGTGATTTATTTAGATAAACACTTGAAAGATTATCTGAGTATATTGTTACCACTATAACAAATAACTGGACAAAGCTGTTTAAATTTTAACATAGTACTATTACACTTGGGAAAGGTATGAATCCAACTATTCTCCCTCCAGTTATGGGTAAATAGTAGGACAGACTGGGCTCTTTAATCTTGGTTAAGCAACTGATCTAGAAGGAAAATATAGAATTCAAGCCTGTTACTCTTAACATCCTGTTGAGAATTTTTTTTTAAAGTCCAGAGCCCCATTCTTATAAGGATTTATTAATAAATGGCTAAAAATGGCCTTTTTATTTAAAGTTACCTGTTATTTCCCTTAAATCAAAGACTTCTAAATATGTTTAATATTACACTTAA
This sequence comes from Doryteuthis pealeii, assembly GCA_023376005.1. Classification (NCBI taxonomy): domain Eukaryota; kingdom Metazoa; phylum Mollusca; class Cephalopoda; order Myopsida; family Loliginidae; genus Doryteuthis; species Doryteuthis pealeii. Next base: position 27,955,900 of record CM042152.1, read on the forward strand.
ACAAAGGCTATCATTTGGGGCAGATTAGGAAAACAAATACAACTTCCGTCTGGGGTGGTTGAATGAGGTTGATATAAGCGTTAAGAGTTAAAACCCCCACTTTTAAGAAATTGACGTGTCAATCCTATTCAGGGGAAGTGTTTGGGGTTAAATCAAATACATGACAAATAAATAAGATGAAGAGGACAGGTCAGAATATTTACATAGGATGATAATTCCTCTTTTTTTAAAATTTTATTTTTAAATATCTCTCAATCTCATATGTATTATTTGCGATTTTTCAGATTATTTCCTATCTTTATTGTTATCTACACAACAATTAAGCCGATCGGGTCCTTTGGTGCTTTCCAGGTGTTTCTTTCATTGAACTCTAGAACCTTCTTAGACTTGGCCAAAAAACGTTGTGTACGTATTAACAATAAAGTGAGGGACAATAGTCTGAAAATTCCAAAATAATACAAATTATCAAGCATCATCTCAAATATTCAGACAAATAGTATCTCATAATTTTACTCGAATTTGAAAAAAAAAAAAAAAAAATGATGAGATTAAAGAGAGATTTAACTAACCTCTGGATGCAAATTAGCAAACATTACCAATTTGTATTTTTTCTAACATTTCTATCCAGCCAAACCGTGTCCTTCATATTGATCTATTCCTAATATTCTATGCCTCATTAGTTCGAGTTATAAAAGCGCTACAGTCGAATTCAAAAGGTTTAGAGAATTTGAGACATATTCTCATGATGTGTACATTGCATTCAATATGTGCTTACTTCAAATTATTAAACAGTCTCTTGCTCTACAATGGACACAAAAATTCTACATAAAGCACCATTCAAATCTCCTTTATTGTACTAAATCTTTGTTCAGCTCTATTTTCTGTTGGCAATCCTTAACACCTTTGATCGAAATCACCCCAAACCCCCCTTTTTTGTGCACAAAATAAGTTTGCCCCATTTTCCCTTTTGATATTATTTCATTCCTGTAAGCATCTATACTTGTGCTATAGTGTCCCCCTCCATACACACTGAGAAATGTGTTCTAGCAAGAAGGACCCAACAGTAAAGGGCATATACTTCATACTACTACTACTCATGAATGAAAATGTCTTGGACGAATGAGAGAGCTCTATTTCCGCCTGGCTTGACCCCTTTTCAAAAAAACAAGTGGCCACCGGCGGGAGAAGGGACTAAGTCTCATTGACAGAGCTGAACATTTTGGGGGTGAGGGTTTCACATGCTGAACAGATGAATAGGCCTATACATAAGCAAACTATGACGTTGTTGTCCCTGGGCCTTTACATTCACGCACAGATATTTACCCACCAAACAATAACGATTAAAGAAAAAGATCCTATCTCACATTATTTGGGGAGTTCCAGGATTATCTATGTGGGACAGCATTATACTCAACTAGAGATTGCATTAGTATTGAGTAAAGTTCGTTAAACAACTAACCATTCTCAACACCTAAAAAAAATCTTGATTTGTAATTACCATTAAGTGGCAGGCATACCTGGTTTATAATGAGTTATAATTTATGGAAATGAACGTTGCTGAGCCAAGTTCAAATTTCTGTGACTGAGACTTCATTTTAAGTTTGTATAAAACTTGGGAAGCTCTGTTGGCGGCGGCTTAGAAATACACTTGATGCGATTTGGAGGTTTGTTTTACGGCACATCAACTCGGGGGTTATTTAATGGAGCAAAGTTTGAATGATTGTAGGTGGATTAGTTTGGAAGAAAATTTCTAAACTCAATTTTTTATAAACAAATTCCTATTTAATCCATAGATGGGACCCTACAGGTACTACCACTCTGTAGAATACACCGACTTTTTATAACCTTGGCAGGGGGACAGGAACACTTCCTCCCAGGAAAAAAGGAGGTGTCCTGGTTATGATACTAAACTTCATTCGGATGGTAAGGCTCCTGTTCTAGAAACTGTGGGACTGTAGAGTACACCTTCATTGCCATACTCCAGTCACTCCAACCTGGAGTGATACGTACCTATTAAGGTCACCATGGTCATTTGGAGAGACAGTCAAATAAATCTGTTTAAATGTGATTTGTATTCATTAGGACTGCGTTTTTTTGCACAAATAACTTCTTATAAACAACTACAGACCAATACGTTGAAATATTAAACATACATATGTATGCTATTTCTAATTTACCGCTAGGCCTGTAAAATAACCTTAGCTGGTTTGACATGCTGTTAAATCAGATCAAATTAATAATAAAAACTGGGAAGATAACATTTATTATAATGGGAAGATTGGGTTCTGTATTTCTGTCTTATAACCAAAACTATGTCACAGCTTACGTCATAATTATTCTCAAGATTGCATTTAAGTCTATTAATGAGTATTTTAATTTATTAGTCAAAATCGTATAAAAAAAAAAAAAAAAAAAAACACCCGTTCCAATACATAGAATAAAAACAACCCTGTGTTAATACACTCAAAATTTAAGTGAGCCAATTTTTTAAAAATTGTTTATTGACTTTAGCCCCTTTTTTTTATTAGTAACAAGATTAACTAAAAAGTTTTCATAAATTAAATAAATCTACGTGTGATTTTATGTAAAATTTAATGTGCAAATTTTCAAAATAATTATTTAATAATAAGGCATGAAACATTTTATTATGAGGAGACAGAACTAAATTTCCATGTTCAAATTATTTTTTTTTTTACTCCTTTAAGAAAGTTGGGATTTTACTTACTTATGATACTTGACATTGAATTTTTACATTCCCCACCCCTCAGCTAATATCTTTCAAAAATAATTTTTAACACTCCCGGTTGCTAATTGTCTAATGACAGGTGTAAAAGTTCCAGAACGTAAATCAATTCATATATCCACTTATCCACTTGAGTGCCATTATGTATACGCTTATGCATTACTATTCAGTATATGTGTATAGATGAATGTATGTAAAAATGTGAAGGTACTTAAATATGTATGTAATAAATAAAAGTAATGGAATGTTATGGATTCTTATCACCTACCATTCCCATCTAACAGGTGTAATTTCCATTTATATATTAGTGGGAAGTTGGAATATATCATATCGTATATTAAAGTAGTCTTCAAAGATTTCACAGCCGTACCATACAAGCTATCAGACATAAAGATTGAAAAGAACTAGCGCCTATGTTAAGAAAAAAAAAAAGAAAATAGAAACAGTAACAATCGATGCAGACTGAAGTTATAAACAGGTTTGGCCACCACAAGAGGTGATGGCTACTCCTGGAGATATTTTTTCCTTCTTTCTCCCTATTTTGGGCAATTGCTTATTATTTATTTTTTTATTTTTTAATTACTTTTAAATAAATGGTGAAATGTCTCTTGGCAATCTTCACTGTCAATAACACAATGACTGCTTCCCAATATCAAAATAGCTCAACCAATCAGTTCGAATGATGCATATTAGTTGGATTTGTGGTCGGCGTGAGATGACGAGCGCGCGTGCGCGCGCGACTATATGCAAATGTAGTTTTCTTCTTTTTTTTTTTTTTTTTTGAGTGGGTTGGGGGGAAAAAATTATAAATAGTTTATAAATTTTATATGTTTCAGTATTTAGTAAGATGAATCATTCACAACTGCTATATTTGAAATGTGTTTGGTCTTTGGAGTTTTCTAAGCTGAATGTTGAAATTCTACTTTAAAACAACAACAACAAAAAGGATTCTAAAAATATGTTTTATAACAATTTTTCAAACCAATGAATGTTTTTCAAAAGCAAACAAGAATAACATAATATTCTACCACACTTGCCGTAAATGCATACATAAAAGATAAGAAAGAAAAAAAAATTGAGCACTTTAAAGAATTTTCCATCTTAACTCAATATCCACCAATGCATATTAGTTATATAGCAGATTCTACCATTGCATTTTGCTTTAGAATAGACGATAATTATTTAAGGACTTTCTAATGGAGGTGACTGAGAAATGGTGCTTCTTCACCCACATAAATACCAGACAATTTTTAATTATTCATATTTTATTGAGATGAGGCTTGATGTGAATAATTTTGGATTTTTTTGGGGACTATTGTCCTCATCTTTATTTGTTGGGTAGTTATTAACTCAACATTTTGGCTGCTGTATATCCCTGGCTTCCTAAGGTCTTTCTTGGTGAACTCGGATACACTGGAAGGCTGGAGGATACAGTGGCCAAAATGTGAGTTACTAAACTACCACAATAAAGATGAGGACAATTAGTCCTGAAAAAATCAAAAAAAAATTTTGTCTGAAGTTTTTCAGCATGACATCCCATTGTCGTGTGATTAGTATTCTCATGGAGTCAGTTTGACTGCCTCCTTCCAATGAATTCACTGTATCCCAAATGAACGAGGTATGTTAGTGAATTCATTGAAATGAGTAACAGGTGAATAGAAATTTCACAGCAGTCCCCAAACCCACATGCATTATCCAGTCAGGGGAAAGAGATGCCCTTGTTTGCCTGCAGATTTTCCCAGATCAGGCTAGATTCATAATTTGTATTATTTACATTTTTGGGACTGTTGTCTTCATCTCTATTGTTATATACAAACGTTCAGTCAATGTTCCCCTTCCATCCATCCCAGGTGTTTTCTGTTGAAATTTTGACAAGCCTTTGAACCCAACCCTTATTCAATCCATGGGGAGTAGACCCTATTCCTCATTCCATTTAACTATGACCGGGTACAAGTATTTAAGCTATGTTAAGCTATTCCATGTTAGCCATGGTCAGATTGAACCTGTAACCTACAGATGCATTATCAATCTAGAAACTGTATTAACTCAATCCTTATGTCTTGTTCTGTTGTGCCATATGTCCAACTGGGACACATTCTGTTAAACAATTCTTTTTTTTTTTTTCAAATAGGCAATTTCCTAATTAGAAAAAAAATTATTTCCATGGTTTACCCCAATTTTGGGGACCTCTGGTCAATTCAACATTTTACGGGATACTTATCACATTTCAAATTCAATATACATGAACAATGTTTCTTTAATTATTTACATGAAATTAAACCTAACTTTTTGCAAATACTTAAACTTAACAAAAAATAAAAATCAGTATCAGATTTAAGCTAATCACATCCCAGTTTGTTATTTTGTATTTATTTCAATGTTTCTAAGCAGCAAGAGATTATCTGTTTATTTTTTTAATAGTACTTACTATATATTATATATATATAAACCTCATCTAAATGATACATCACGGCAAAAATTTTAACTTTCAGTGATAGAAAAGAGTTAAACCAAATATTTTTTTTTCAAAATCAGCAAACTAATAAAACCGTTAAAAAAAACTATGGCCCATCAACCATGATACTAGATTGTAGTTGAAATGACACACACACACACACAACACACATATATATATGTATATATAGTTTTGTTTAAAGACAAGGGAAAATGCCAAGTTTACTGGGTATTGCAATGTGGATAGAGGCAAAAAAATTGTCAGCTTCCACTGGGCTTACCTTTTTGCAAATCACAGGAAATAAGACTTTATTTTTAGTGAAATGTGAGGGTGCAGTTTGTTGCTGTTGTGATGGCATCCACTCTGGGTCAGTTGAGCAGGCTCCATCCAATGAATTCACTGTTATCCGATATGAACAAGAAGTGAACTTCATGCAAAAGAGTTAAGAAGGAATAGAAATTCACTAGTGGTCCCAAACCCCATTATCCACAGTCAGGGGAAAAGAGATACCCTTTGTTTTGCTGCAGATTTATCCACCCAGACGAGTGACAAGTACGCCAAAGCCATGATTCCTGATGGATGATGGAGATGTCCTTTGCATTTTCACCAGAGCCTCTTCAGCTGGGTTGTGCCCTCCACCCACCAGGGTGAACCAGATCCAATCCGCTTGAGCATGCTCTACCAGAACTTCAATTCCGGATGGCATACTTTGGACACTACAAGGTTGTCACCACTCTACCACGGTGTTGGACTTCAGAGTGCATTTTTAGGAGAATTAGTCCTTTGCAAGTGGAATATGTTTTGGTTACAACCAAGGAAAAAAAACCTCTGCCAGAAGTGGATGATAGAATATAAAAAAAGTCTTGGGACTCTTTTTCAGAGTTGAGAGTGTTGCTAATTATTTTTAAAGCCAAAGAAAAATAGCAATTATTCTTGTGATTTAAAAAGCTATTTAAATAGGTAATTATTTTAAGTCCAGAATTATTAATACAGAACCAAACACCATATGTTATCATGCTTAAAAGAAAACACTCATCATTGCTAGATACATTTCCTGTAAAAATGGACAGTATTATTTCTTTACCTAAGAGGATAGGTTCAAAAAGTATCAAGACCCAGAAATACAACAATAAATGAACCAAACTTTTTGTCAAAATATTCCACTTAGCATTCACACATCTTATTTCCAGTAAATTTCTTCATTAGTTGAAGCACCTTTAAACCTCCTCTTTTGATATGTGAACAACGTTTGTCATATTTCATTTAATGTCCTCAAATCTTACCTTTGAGATTAATTTCAGTTTAAGAAACAAGAAACAGAAAAGGTTAGCCATGGGCGCCCAAGTCTGAGGAGTATGGAGAATGTTGTGCTTGCACAAACCTGTGTTTCGCCAAAATCAGTTTATTCAAAAAGTATCAAGATTGTCTTGGTTTAGACAATCAATTATTATACAAGTGGTTCAGCTATTGCAAATATATTCATTTCATTTCAATTTTGGAGATGAGGCTTAATAATTGGATTATTTAGATTAGACAAGAAACACTGGAAGAGGTTGGAGGGCACATCGGCCGAAACGTGGGTATATAACAATAAAGATGAAGACAATAGTCCAAATAATACATTATTCATTTAATTTTTTTCAAAACTTAAAGTTTAAGTCATAATACTTTTTGATCACACCTTGATTTCTAATATTTCCAATTTTGTATCTTTAAAAAAATGTTAAGTATGGATATTGACATGGATTTGATTAAATAAACGTTTTCATGTAGAATAAATAGAGACATTAATTTTATATCCTATTACGATCAATCATGTTGAAAAGAATATTTACTTGAACACATTCAATCACACCAATTTCCCACCAGACCACAACTGTTATGCGAGCAACAAGAGTCCTTTCAGTATTTAGATGGTGACTATTAATGAACAGCAGGTACTGTAAACAACCTGAGTCCTATAGCTAGATGAAACAAAGCTTAAATTCTAAGAAAGGGATACTTCTTCTGGGGGGATAGAACACCCCCCCAACCCCTCCACACACTAGACACAGACAGTAAAAAGATTTGCTTATGTTTCATCAGGAATATATGAAATAGAAAGTTTGAAGAAGAAGAAAAAACACAGTATAAAAAGTTTTTCATGTGAAATAAAGATAGAAAAATTTCCCTAGAAAAATCAAATAGAAATAAAATAAATAAACAAAGATTATTAATAAAAGTAAACAGGAAAATAAATGTGAGTAGGCAAGCTCTACGAAGTACAAAGAATATAGAGAGGGCAGAAGGAGAGGGGGAGAGAGAGAGAGGGAGGAACATAGACAGAAAGAGAGGGAGGAGAAGAGAGAGACGAGAAGAGGAAAATGTAGACACAGAACAAAGTTAAACATTTGATATATTAATAACATGCATTAAAATATTTTTGGTAAAAAGCTTTAAAATGTGACTCTGAGACCAACTGTTAACAAATCTATTATTTGTGCATCATAAATACAAATAAAACAAGTAACGTACATGTACATAATGTATGTGAACATGCACATGCATCTGTGTGTGTGTGTGTGTGTTGTTAGGCCCATACACAGTTCATAGGGGTTGTATGCATCAGTGCATTTTGTCAGTCATTCTGTTAATAATCATAAAGGCTTCAAAAAGTCTTAAAAAGCAGAAGCACCTACCCCCACACAATACACACACCATCACATATCTTTAAAGAAAAAAAAAAGCACTTTACATTAACTTTTTTATTAAAACAATTAGCAACATAAGGACTTCTTCCTTGAGAACGAATAGAAAGTGGATGTCGTTAGAAGTGCATTCCACAATTCGAACTACTCTTCAATATTTTTAAGTTTAAAAGCAAAAAATCTTAACTAAATGGAGATTAGGTGTCGAAACTACATCACTGTTTACATAATGTCACCTCCCCTCAGGAAGTTTATCAATGAGTATTTAATTATATAGTCAAAATCATTAATACATAAAAAATCTTATTTATTAATGATATCTCAATGAAAAATCTGAGTTAGATTTGCCTCAAAACAATCCATGTTATTAGTGCGTTTGAAATCCTGCAATGAGCCTTTCATATCACTAACCATTAAGGTTACTATAATATATGGTGTGGTTAATTTGCATACTGGTTTTTAACAAACCCGGTAATAAATAATTATTGGTGTTATTGATTCTAATATTATTGTTTTATTCTCTAACGTATTAAAATCAATCCTAATGAATAATTTCATACAGAAATCATTAAAAATAAGTATAATCTTTTTATGTGTCTTATTTAATTTCTTTGGTCTTTCTAATTTAATATATTCATTACATTAAAACTTAAGTACTTACACCCTGGAGGGAAGATACTTGCTAGTAGATATAATATATATATATATATATATATATATATATATATATATCTATATATATAAAAAATGCTAAGATTGTCTGTCTGTCCACTTTCACAATTCTAATCCAATTGAATCCCAGTGTTAAAGATTGAAGACAACCAAGTTACCTGGTGTTGCCCCAGTACCAAATATGTTGTTACAGTTTCATTTCTCTCTATCTCTTTTAAATACTTAAATTACTATAGTAAGTTAATACATAGCACAAACATCCTTGAGAAAAGTATGCATCCAACTATTCTCCCTCCAGCTATGGATAAATAGTAGGGCGGACTGGTTTTTTAACCTTGGTTAGGCAACAATCTAGGAGAAGAAAAGCTTTTAAAAATACGCTTAAGAAATTGACTTTGTATCCATGTTCAACTCATGCAGAGGGTTGGTAAATATACTTTCATATAGTTCTTCTTTTAATGTAATTACTAAGTGAAGTACCTGTCTATGTGAGTAAGTAGGGTCAAGACTTGAAGTGGGTCATAATGACAATAAAACTTATTACTGAGGCTGAAGTGGTAATTGATTGTTTCAACAGAATCAAATCAAACTTCATATTTATTACATGGTAACAAAAAAAAAAAAAATCTGTTTTGATTATCGTCTGTGTAAAATTTGTCATACAACAGACGATAAACCATAAATATTTTAATTAAACTGTTAGAAACTTATAATAAAAAACATTTATTTGAATTGTGATATAAATATTATTTTTCATGTCTATAATTAAAAAAATATAAATATTCAAAGATCTGTTTACATTTTTACAAATAGTGTCAAAAATTAATTTTTACACTCCCTGGTGGGCAGTTTTTTGCTATTCATTTTATGACTTACTTACATACATACATAAGTACTTAAGCTAGGAAATGAATAAATTAGCCCATGGACTACTGTTCACATGAGTGGGGGGGGTCTCAGATATGGAATCCATGGACTACTTATCTATGTCAGTTCACATGAGAGATTTCCTAAACTTTCCAAATTTTACATTTGGAAAGTCCAAGCAGATTTCCTTAACAATCTAGATATTAAATACTTGTGTTCCTTGATTGTACATTATCATCTTGCAATACCCTCTTCTTAAAAATGAGACTGTCCAAATTGTCCAAGATTAAAAGCAAAAAATGTAAATCCTGATTATTTGGTGCTGCTTATCCACCAAATTCTTACTTTTAATGAGTGTTGTCACCTCTGCTAAATAATGGACCATTCGTTTTTATTATAAAGAAAGGAAGAAAAAGACGTGCTACACAGAAAAAAGAAAAGAAAAACAAAAACAAAAAAAAGAGAGAAGTCAGTGTGCAGAAACGATATTTGCTAATCTTCAATCGAGCATAATGAAAAGAATGAAAGAAAAACAGTTAGAAAGTTAAATCAAGATTATTATACTATTAACAATATGAAGTATTTAGCAACAGCTCTTAGGTAAACATATTAAACATTGTAATAATTAAATTATCATATTGTGGTATATCCACAGACCTGCTAGTAGAAAAATAATACATAGATCAACATTACAATTAAAACTTACAAAACATTTACAATCTGTGTGTAGACTACAAAACATTGCAAAAAAAAACCATCTTTGACATGAACTGACTGGAATCAAAGGAAGATATTAAAACTATTTAACATTTGTGCTAAATCTGACATTCAGTATGTGTTGTTGTATATATATATATATATATATATATATATACACACACACACACAAATTTTTTTTTTTTTTTTTTTTACTAATTCACACATGGTCAGGAATTACTGTCACCTGCACATTATTGTGATAAAGCATTTCCCTAGCAACCTATTGGCTGTATTGCAGTTTAGTGTTACACCTCGTAGAAACTGTGAAACATTGTCCTGCCTCTCTCTCCCTTTCTGGCCAATTGCATCCCTTCTTTCCCAGGACCATATTGCTCTCCTTTTTGTATCATCAATTTCAGACATTGCTCTAGACAATTGTCAAAACAGGAAACAGGGAGCTTAATAAAATGCACAAAGATCAAAGCATTGGAGAACAGACAGCTTTATTTTTATTGTTTAAATAGAGAGATGTTGCAGGAAAGACACAGACAAAAGTCCAACCCCTCCTCACCATGGCAGGATGGTGACAATGTGGTAGTGTCAGAGTTATGCCGTCCAGAACTCAAGTTCCTGTAGGGCCACCAAGGTGGATACCTCTGGCACCCAGTGGTATTAGGCCACAACCCGGCTAAAGGAGCTCTGGTGAAAATCCAAAGGACATCTCCATCAACGTCAGGAATCAACAGCTTTTAGTGCACTTGTCATTGCGTCTGTGGAAAATTTGTGGCAAACAAGGGTATCTCCTTACCCTGACTGGAATGCATGCAGGTTTTGGGACTGCTGTGAATTTCCTATTCCTTGAAACTTTTCATGAATTCACTATCTCGTTCATTAGGGATTGAGCCGGCTCATCCAACCCAGGATGAATGATGCCACAGCCAGACAATATGGTAACTCTCTACAGCAGTTCTTTACTTTATTAGTTACTATTGAAGTAAGTCAGTTAGACAGCAACAATTGGTTTCCTGTCCAATAGTTAACATCTGTAACAGTCATTTCGACTGCAGGTTCATCCTGGCTAAGGTGAAAGTAACACAGAATAAATTATCAGTATTCTACAGTTACTATAATTACAAAGAATTATTTATCTATACCAACTCTTTATTCCAATATATATATATATATATATATATATATATTAGTTTGCAATATTCATAAATAAAGAGTGCTCAATATTGCTTACAGAGGATGAATATTTAATTAAAATAGCATAAACAAAGTTAACAGCATTTTGTAACTGTTGCTTTTTTGCCTTACCGATGATTTCATAGCAAGAAACTGACAATCACCAATTTTTATACAACCCTAATTTAACATATATATATATAACATGGGAATTTTTGACCCTGGGTTTCATGCTTTTATGTATTCACCAGACACACACACACATATATATATATATATATAAAAAGTAAAGTCGTCGGGGCGGCCTAAAGTCGGTATCAGCCAGTCAGCGAAGGAGTCTATCCCCTTTTCACTAGCGCTAGACCAAGGAGATTGTTTTAGCATCAGAGGTGGAGCGCCACAACTACCATCAGCTCCTTACCTTACCGCACAGATCCCTGTGCTACTCATACGCTGAGTTGGCGAGGACCGGTATCGAACTAGGAACCTTGTGGTCTCTAGCCGAATGCTCTACCGACTGAGCTAACCCGAAACAGCTCTATCACTGATATTGAGCACCGCACTGATACCAAGAAAAAAAAAATTGGTTCACCACTAACTCACTAAGTGAGCTAGTGATAACCATTTACTATTTCATATATATATATATATATATATATAAAAAAGTGATCAAAAAGTAAAAGCTTTAAATTTTTCAATTTAAAAAGTTAAATGTATAGCTGATCAACTGATGATGTTAAATGAAATCTAAATGAATCCGTGCAAATTTAACAAAAATTATGAAGCTAGTATCATTACTTCTTGAATAAAATGCTTTAGGTAAAACACAGGATTGTGAAAGTGCAGCTCTGACTTTTTTTCCTTTGTTACTGAAGCTGAAAATTCATCTCAACTGATTGGCAGATGTAAAAAATATTAAAAAGAAAGGAAGGCACAGCCATACACACACAGCCACACACACCATAAATGGAGTTTCAGTGGAGTCTTTTAAAAATAGAAAACTTGCTAGAATAAAAGTGTTTGAATGCAAACAGTGCTATTTTGAGAAAAATTAATTCTTGATAGTTTTTAAAACAACGAGTTTATGTTTATATGCTATTTAATAGAATGATTCTTGACTAGTAGGACCTGTAGATATACCAGAGTATAATAATTTCATTATTAAAACATTTGATATGTCTACTTAAGAGCTATTGCTAACTAGTTCAATATGTAAAAAATATGATATTCATTTAACTCTCTCACTCTTTTTTCTCTTTCTTTCTTGCTTTCTTTTCATCTATTCATTATGTTTGATTGAAACAGATTAATGTTATTGCTTCTGCATGCTTACCACTCTCTCTCTTTTTCTTATTACATTTTTTCTGTGTAGCATGTACTTTTCCTTCCCTTTCTTTCTTAATAATAAAAACTGAATGGTCCATTATTTAACTGAGGTGATGACACTTATAAGAAATAAGAATTTGTCAGATAAGCAACACCAGATAATCATGATTTATATTTTTGCATTTAATCTTGGATGATTTGGATGGTCTCATTTTTAAGAAGAGGGTGTTGCAAGATGATTACGGTCATACAATCGAGGAACACGTGTATTATTTTCAGCTATAGTTAAAATAGCTATTTTTAAATCCAGGTTTGCCCATTGTGAAAAAATTGTGTCCCACAAAATTGTAGAGTGTCCCTGCGTTTTACTGATTTCTACTAACCTGAATGTTAGTGTGCACTAGTGTGACTTCATCAATTGCCAACTCCTTACATTTGAGCATTTGAGGTTATGCTCCAAAAATTATGCTGTGTTGGTTGATTGTGTTGAGGGTGAAACTAACTCATAAAGGTTTTACTGTTTGTTGAAAGATTTACAGGTCAGTGAAACCCAGAAGCATGATGAAATCGATACAAGCAAGATTCTTCTTCCCCCTCCAGGAAGGACTTTACTTCCTATCACATTGATCATAGTTTGTTTTGTTTTACAGCATATCAACCTTGGTGGGTCATTTAATGCCGCCAAAGTATTGAAAGATTTGTAGCGATTATTTTGGAAGAAAATTTTTTAAACTCAATTTTTCTTTGTAAACAAATTTTCTATTCAACCAATAGATGGGCCCTAACAGGTACTACCACTCTGGGTCAGATTGGACCTGGGAGCAACGGTAATAAAGGGGTGCTCCACCTTCTCCAGAACTGGTACCTAACCATCAGTTAGAGTTTAACGTCATACCCAGGACATGAAGACACTCAGCAACTGTCTTCTAGCACCCATATGATAAAAAGTGTTAGGGTGTAGCGTTAGTTTCTTATTTGCCTGGGGGAGTTGTCTGCCCGTTTAGTTCGCTGGTTCCCGCTAGGGGGCCGTTTTATATTTAAGCGGCTGGTTCAAACACTTCTCCTTCTTTTTCTTGTTCCTCAAACCACGAGACACATGGGTTAGATTTTGGTCTATTCCCTTCTCGTTGGGGCTTTGCACCCCCCCTACATTACTGTAAGTTATTAACACAGCATGGACTATCCCTAGTCTCATGTCTGTGGCTTTTATGTTTATCTTGTACCCTTCATGAATGTGTCTTCATTCTTTCTACATGTAACTTTGTTTTACCTATGTATCTTGTTATATCCATGTGCTGTATACATATTAAATGTTTTGTTTATCAAACCTTTGTCGGAGTTTGTATCTTCAAGTAAATATAACTGAATCCTTCGTACAAGGGCTTGCCATAAGGGCAATAGTGTTGGGACAATCATATAGGTGCTAGGGCTTGACAGCCAGTTGATCAAAGGGAGCCTCACTGACTGCCTGTTTAGCCTAAGTAAGGACCAAAGTGGAGTGTTGCATGTCGTGGACTGCTCAACCACTAGGGTTCCATCCTTAAGCATCACGGGTTGACACCTATGGCCAACAGGTGGCCCCATTGGGAGGGAGAGTCTCACCTCTCAGCAGAAGTGCAGTCGGTGTATTCTAACATCCCAGCTGACAGGTTGGTTGATTATAGTTAGTGGGCAACAAAAGTTAATAAGAAAACAATTACAGAAGCAATGTCAAAAAGAAACAAATCTGCTGTAAAGCTGGAGTTTCTTGAGAAATTCCTTCTCAACAAGACTTTTTCAAACATTTCTTTGCAATAACTTTGCCAGGACAGATTGGTTTGTATTGACCATTTCGGTCATCAGAGAATTTGTAGCAGAAATGGAAAAGGGGCCCTAACAAGTACTACCACTCTGGGTCAGAGTGGACCTGGGAGCAATATGAAGGGGGTAGTCCACATTTCCCAGAGCTCCAGAATTGGAACTTCACAATCAGATAGAATTTAACATCATACCATAAGGGGATTAGGCTCGGGACAATCATATAGGTGCTTGGGCTTGATGATGACCAGCCGATTGATCTGAGAGGGTCTCTCAAACTGCCTGTCTAGGCTAAGTAGGGGACAAAGTGGAGTGTTGCATGTCCTGGATTGCTCAGTTACCAGGATTCATTCCTTAAGAATCATGGGTCACCACCCACGGTCAAAAATGGACCCCATTGGTGGGGGGGGGGTGTTACCCCTCTGCAGAGATGCAGTCAGTGTATTCTAAATCCCTAGCTGACAGCATTCTATCTGAACAAGTTTAAATAAAATACCAACAAAAGCAACAACAACATTATGCATTTCTTATGTGCATTTTACCAAATGCAAACTTGAATCAAGTTACAAAGATGATTTCCTCTAAGAAAGAGGAAAATAGAAAAAAAAAATGGCTGCCTTCTTTGATACATATAGAACATTTAATGATGATGTTTGATATGCAATCTACCATTCTAACCACTTAACTAAAGAGGATGCTTAGAAGTAAAGGAAAACTCTCCTAATTGATTGTTGACAAACTTAAAACTGAATTCTGATTTGACCAACATTAGAACCAACTTATTATCCAACTGATAAATCTATAGTAAATTTACAAGAGGATATCAACACTTCAGTTTATTGCTTTGTAGTTTTTCTTCATAACTGGAAAATTATTAGTGAGAATTTTTTAGATGAGTCTTGATCATTTGTATTATTTAGATTTTGACCTTATCTTTATTGTTATATACACAATATTTTGGCTGATGTGCTCTCCAGTCTTCTTCAAGTGTTTCTTGTAGGAATTGGGAGCTTTCATATTGGAATCAGACCGAACCCTATATCTAATCCATTAGGATAAATAGTTTTCATACTGTTAACCATAAATAAAGGGTTTGGTTCGAAGCTCCGTGAAGGTTCCTGATTTCTACAAGAAACACCCGAAGAAGGCAGAAGGGCCCATCATCCGAAATATTGTGTATATAACAATAAAGATTAGGACAATAGTCTGAAAACTTAAAAAAATACAATTGTCAAATTAGTTCTAAGGACCAAGAATTTTAACCAATTTTTAATTAAGTGTGTCCTGGGACTCACGGATTTGATTTGAATGAGTCCCCAGGAAATTTGATGGGACTCAAGTAAAGTTTCTTAATGAATTGTAGAAATTTTATCTATGAACAAAACCTTCTAACCCCTACCTTGTACCCCATAGAGTGTAATTATTTTCCAAGAAAATATTGAAATCTATTTACAGTTAGCTGGAAATGGTGGGGAAAGAAAAATCAAAATCATACATGGGTACAATTTTACTGCGTCCTTTTAAATTTTTATGTGTCAGGGACGCAGGATGTGTACCTATCAGCATCTCTGAATATATACAATCTTCTTGGTCACCTCTCGTAGCTTAATGGTTATCAAGCTAGATTAGCAGACCATTGTTAGTGAGTTCGATTCTCATTGTGCGCCCCCCATACTTCTGGCCTTGTGCCACATTTTATCTTAGTAAATAACTGTACAATCTATAATGCATTTCCAGTTTATTGTTACATTAGTGTGTAGAAAAGCATTTAGTGGATCCATGAAATGTTCCTAATTTAAGAGTACGGGTGGGGGTGATATTTCCTTATAAATTTCCATCCCTATTTGTTTGGGCAAGGTGTGGCATGTGTGACATAACACAGCTGTCTGAGTATATAAGGAACAGACATACAGGTTGGTGGGTGAGAGAACAAGGGTGAAGACAAAGAATTAACTGTTGGCTTTGCCATTGCACACGGTACAGGAAGTTCAGGAGGATGAACAGCTGCTTTGAAACACACACATAGAAAAGTAGTGGGGAGAGGATGAGAAAGAGAGAGGGGGTGAGGAGGAAGAGGGGGAGGAGTAAAAGGAAACACAAAAGATGGCAAGAAGAAGAAGAAAGGAAAAAATAAGCAGAGAAAGGTAAATTTAATTTTACAAACGGTGGGGGCAAGGAGAGAAGAGAAATAGAGGGACAGAGGGAGGATATATTGACAGTGCTATTTTATCAATATATATATAAGTAAATATAAGAGTTGCTATCCATCATTTAGACAATAGAAAGCTTAGAATAAAATCGGGAGGTCCAGTTAGAACATCAACTGAGTGCATTAAAGAAAGAAAGAATTTATTGATATAAGAAACAATATAAACATTATTGGATTAGGAGTAAATGGACAGGTTTCCATGCATACACATGCAAGACTGTGTCTATATATATATATATATATATATATAATGCGCGCATGTGTGTGTGTGTGGACTGGTTTAGCTCAGTCGGTAGAGCACCTGCTTAGGAATCATAAGGTTCCAGGTTCAATACTGGTCCCCCACCAACTCATATGAATAGCACAGATTGGATAATCTTATGTGTGTTGTAAAGTGGGGAGCCGACGGTATGAGTGGCGCTCCACCCTAGGAAAAACAGTCTCCCTGGTCTAGCACTAATGAAAAGGGGATAAACTTCCTTGTTGCCAGCTGATACCCCGCTAACTTTACTTTTTACATACATACATACATACATACATACATACATACATAGAGAGAGAGAGAGAGAGAGAGAGAGAGAGAGAGAGAGAGAGAGAGAGAGAGAGAGAGAGAGAGAGAGAGAGACTTAAAAAATTTTTTTTATTTTTTATTTATTCACAATCATATGTAGTGACGCAATTGTAGAAAAAGGACTTCTTTTTCTGATTTCTGGATGAGGCTGTTTACATTTCATACTCATACCCTTGGGAAAAGCATGAACCCATCTCTCATCAGCTATAGGTAAATAGTAGGGCAGACTGGGCTATTTAGCTTTGGTAGACCAATGGGTTGAACAGAAAGAATAATTCTGAAGTAAAAACCAGCAGCACAGGTCAGATATCATTCCCTTCAACTGGTACCATGTAACCCAGTACAACCTGTCACATGGAAAGAAGCTGGGCGCCAATAATAACCTTCTTATTGTCCTGAAAGATACCATAAAGGTGGAGCACTACAACAGCAGATATAAAGTCGTCATCATGTCGTGCTAGTAGCACAGATATCCATGACAATCTCTCACCAACCGTCCCATCATTCATTGCCCTCGAGAGGTCCTCTGTGCAGCATCCAGTATCCACACAGAACTGGTCAATGTAGGTCTTAGCTGGATGGTCCACACTAGCATGTCCATGTGCTGATTTTCACAGGAGAACGTCACATATGAGCTCGTCCTTGCTTCTCCAGCAGTGACCAGCATGTCTTGTTCATCTCACTCGGATGGTTTATGTGATAGGAGGCAAGTGACCATACAGCTAAAATATAACAATCCAAGTCTGAAACTTCTCAGACACAACACACACAGACCTATATCTTCATGTAAACACAGACACACAATAATTGTGTGTGTGTGTGTGTGTGCATGTGTACCTTTTCTTCAATGTGCATCCTGTTAAACATGTACTTATTCACCCCAGGAGCAGATAATTAAAGTTACAGAACAAACAAGTTCTTGTTATTGTTTACTTTGGCAATTGTTTTCTTTCGTCACCCCCACTCTCCAACCTCATGTTGTTTCAGCTCATCCCCCCCCAACCCCACCCGTGAGGTCTTTAATTTATAATCCGAGGATGCTAACAGCTGACATTGTCCTAGGGTTACAAATTAAAAAACAACTCCAAACTGATGGATTAAAATCACAGAGAGAAATAAACAGTCAAGAAATATGCTGAAAATTTTAAGCCCTCCAGGAAAAAGAAAAGAAAAGAAGCAAAACCGTAATAATAATAATAATAATAATAATCTATATATTAATACTCTTGTTCCTAAATCTTCCGACCGTTATCATCTCACAACACCATCTGGTTAAAAATGAGACTGTCCAAATCATCCTAAATGAAATGCAAAAATGTAAATCCTGATTATCTGTTGTTGCTTAATCGCTGAATTCTTATTTCTTATGAGTATCCTCACCTCAGCTAAATAATGGACTATTCCGTTTTTATTATAAAGACAGGTAAGAAAAGGACATGCTATACAGAAATAATATAAGGAAAAAAAAGAAAGAAAGAAAGCAGGGGAAATATAGAGGGGATGAACACGCTGAAGCGATAGCACTAATCTGTTTCAATTGAACAAAAAAGAATGAGAGAAAGTTAAATCAAGATTATTATACTTTTTACACATTGAACTATTTTTTCAGTAGCTCTTTAGTAAATATTAAATGTTGTAATAATTAAATTATCATACTGTGATATTTCCACAGAATCTTGCTAGTAATTATAATAACAGCAGCAGCAACACAATTCCTAGATAGTACATGTTATTTCTTAATTGTTTATATTGTAAGTAAGTAAAGTAAGTCAACGGGGTGGCCTAAAGTCAGTATCAGCCAGTCAGCGAGGGAGTCTATCCCCTTTTTACTAGTGCTAGACCAAGGAGATTGTTTTTGCGTCTGAGGTGGAGTGCCACACCTACCATCAGCTCCTTACTTTACCGCACAGATCCCTGTGCTACTCATACACTGAGTTGACGAGGACCAGTATCGAACTAGGAACCTTGTGGTTCCTAGCCAAACACTCTACCGACTGAGCTAACCCAGTCCTTCAGATTTTGTAAAAATATAGAAACTGGCTATTATTCCCTTCAAACTTTCTTTTTGTGCCTTAGATAATGAAATGTAGAAATTAATAAATGAAAAATTGACAAACTTGCACATTTTTATAAAATTTGAATAGGACAACATGTGAATCAAAATTTCCATTTAGTCATACTGAAAATGAACAAAAATGTTTATAAACAAGTAGATTCTTAATATTTGTATTTAGGAAAAAAATTCCTTACATCCCACTAGGTCTTTTTTATGTAAGGAATTTTATATATATTTACCAACCCCTCCGCACGAGCAGGATGTGACACAAGGTCAATTTCTTAAGCGGGTCAACAGGTTTGAATTCAGAATTTTTCTTCTCCTAGACCGGTTGCCTAACCAAGGCTAAAGAGCCCAGTCTTCCCTACTATTTATCCATAGCTGGATAGTGAGGAATTTTATGAGGCATCCAGCGATGATCCAACTCGCGATTAGTAATAATGGATCTGCAAGACTAACTTTTTTCTTATCCCCCACCCCCTCTACCAAGGCAACACTGGGTAGCCACTTCTAACCTACTAATAAAGGAGGATCTAAAGGTTGATAACGACTATCATCTTTTTAAACCTTTTTTTTAAAACACTATAATCAGTTCTGGTGTTTTTATCTTTATTATGCAAATGTTCTTAAAAACCTGAAGTAGTTTTCTTCTTTTAATAAATCGCAGGAAGAGGGCCACCAAGTTGATTGCTTTCACATCATCAGGTGTTGAGAGAGAGAGAGAGAGAGAGAGAGAGAGAGAGAGAGAGAGAGAGAGAGAGAGAGAGAATGCCCAAGGGGATAAAAAGCACATGACTAAAGTTGCTTTGTGATTTAACTAGAAAAAGAAAGCCTTGTTATGACAAGAGCATTTGTATAATCTATCATAAAAATAATCTATTACAAAAAGTCCAAAAGGTTAGTAACGGATAAAAAGAGCAAAAGCTGATAATTTGGACACATGCTAAGAGATTGAACTCTCTCTACTTTGTGAATATTATTAGGTTCTTTGAAATGCACAATTCCTTTGGTATCAAATCCATCAATGTAGAAATAATCAATTAACAAGAGGATTTGGATGGATTAGAATAGTCACCAATCATAGATTAACTTTTTGCTAAGACAATAAATCTATTAAGAGAATGGTAGAAGAATTTAAACCCAGATGTTGCTAATAAATTTTCAACTAACATTCAGTTCATTAGAAGCTCAAAAAGATTGAGAGTAATCTATATATTAATACTAGTGTTCCTTAATTATACAACCGTTATCATCTTGCAACAACCTCTGGTTAAAAACAAGACAGTCCAAAGCATCCAACATGAAATCTATATATCAATACTAATGTTCCTTAATTGTATGACTGTTAGCATCTTGCAACACCCTCTGGTTAAAAATGACACTGTCCAAATCATCTGAGATGAAGGGCAAAAATGTAAATCCTGATTATCTGGTGTTGCTTATCCGCCGAATTCTTATGAGTGTCGTCACCTCAGCTAAATAATGGACAATTCCATTTTTATTATAAAGAAAGAAAGAAAATTCAAGTGAATCATATTTGACTTATCTGTTTTTCTACTTAGTATAACTCAGACTTAGTTGTGTACTTCATAAAAGTATCATAAAAATGTAAGTAGAATAGAAAATTATAGCATTGTATCACAGATGGTCAGAGAACTTTGCAAATGTTTGTTTAATAAAAACTCAAGTTCTGATACTCTCACTAAATTCTTTATTTCAAAGAAAAGACATCAAGCAACAGGAAGGGTCGGAAATGATAATAAAAGTTCTCAGTGTGATTTGAACTCACATCTTTGTTTACTTCAGGAAAGCTATATTTTTCTTTCTTTCTTTCTTTTTTAACCTTATATTCTCTCTTGTTTGACAAAGATTTTCTAGCAAAAAGAAAAAAAAAATCAGGTGACAGAGGTAGTGGTGGAGGAGGGGGTAGAGTTAAGTTTTGTATCTTCTTCCTGTAGCCCCTACTCAACTCAAACTTACAAAAGCATTTTTATAGACACCTCTGTCCTTTTATGATATGCTTGCTATAAGGAGGGGGGAGGAATCACTGGGTCACATTGTTTTGAAAAAGACAAATGGCTATATCACGGTTGCTTTCATATGGAACCTAGAGGAGAGTTGAGGGGTAGGAGAGGAGAGTTGAGAAGGAGCCGAGGAGTAGGAAGAAGAGAGGAATGCTGAGAAGAGAAGTTATGTTTAAAATAAGAGCATCAATGGTAAAGTAGATATAATATGTGAAGAAGCTTGGCTTGGAAAAGCAGAATAAACCTGGCTTTTCCTCCCTTTTTTCTCCAAAAGTGGACGGAGAGGGAGAGAGTGAGAGCGAGGGAAAGGGAGAGAGTGAGAGCGAGGGAAAGAGAGAGAGGGAAAGAGAGAGAGGGGGAGAGAGAGAGGGGGAGAGAGAGAGGGAGAGAGAAAGGGAGAGGGAGAGAGAAGGGAGAGGGAGGGGAGGGAGGGAGTATTAGCTAGCCACCATTTAATTACTTGTGTGTGTGTGTGTATGTGTGGTTAGTGATGCACGCACACTTCATCTGTTGAATGTCAGCAGTTAATTAGGCCAAGATGAATTTGTCAGTCAATAAAAATTAATTCAAATGTCAAGTACTTGCTTGGGAGAAGGGGGGGGGAATAGAGAGAAGGCAAATGAAGAAGGGGGAAGAGAGAAAGCAAATAATAGAGAGAAGGCAAATGCGAGAGAGAGAGAGAGAGAGAGAGAGAGAGAGAGAGAGAGAGAGAGAGAGAGAGAGAGAATAAGAAAAAGGCAAATGAAGAAGAGAAAGAGAGAAAGAGAAAAAAGGAAAAAGGCGAAAGAGAAAGAGAAAAAGGCAAAAGAGAAAGAGAAAAAGGCAAAGAGAAAGAGAAAAAGGCAAAAAGAGAAAAGAGAGAAGAGAAAAAGGCAAAAGAGAAAGAGAAAAAGGCAAATGAGAAAAGAAAAGGCAAATGAGAAAGAGAAAGAGAAAAAGGCGAAAGAGAAGAGAAAAAGGCAAATGAGAAAGAGAAAGAGAAAAAGGCGAAAGAGAAGAGAAAAAGGCAAATAGAAAGAGAAAGAGAAAAAGGCGAAAGAGAAAGAGAAAGGCGAAAGAGAAAGAGAAAAAGGCAAATGAGAAAGAGAAAAAGGCAAATGAGAAAGAGAAAAAGGCAAATGAGAAAGAGAAAGTGGCAAATGAAGAAGAGAAAGTGAGAGAAAACATGAAAAGGAAAGTAAATGGAGAGAGAGAGAGAGAGAGAGAGAGAGAGGACATGAATAGAAAATAGGTGCAAGCTGCTTAACAAAAAAAAAAAGTAAAAGAAATGTTGGAGAAAGAAAAGATTGGAAAGAAGAGAAAGTAACCAGTTCGTCCTCCTCCTCCCTCTTAGGAACATGCAAGTGATTTGCAACAACTTGAACGTTCTCTTCCTTATTTCATTACTCTCTCTCTCTCTTTCTTTTTCTGTAGAATATTCATTTATTGTTTGTAAAGTAACAACAGCATCAAAATTCAAAGCAGAATTAGATTCAGTTAGCTTATTTTCTAACTCATAAGAATTATCCGACATAATTAACGAGGGATTTTTACAGACAGTAAACAACAACTTGAATAAGACAGTGGACCACACCATCAACAAGTTGAGACGAGGAGGAACCCAGGAAAATTATTGGATAATAACCGGAATATAACAAATTATTTTGAATTGTAAATTTCATCGTAGAATCTTCAGCCGAAGAAAGTCAAGGATTTATTGATAATTAGGAGACTTTAAAGTCACTTGAAATGAACAACGGGGAAAAACAAGCAATTCTGAAAAGGCATCAACACTAATCAGGTTTATTTGACTGTACTTTTTTAGATGAGTTTTGATGTGAAGAATTTTGATTTTTCAGACTGTTATCCTCATCTTTATTGTGGTATGTATATACACAATATTTCAGCCGTTGTATCCTCCAGCCTTCCTCAGGTGTTCCCTGTGTATCCAAGTATAGTAATGACCCAACCTGAGAAAATCCTTTTTAGTAGTTTGACAGTTGATCAAACAGGCGTCTAAGAACTTTTTAAGATCTCACTCAAAAAATGACATTGTTTTTGCACGTCTATCAATTGGACATTCTTCAAAATTTATTATGATTCTTCTTGTGACACACGATAGGCGTGCAAAAACAATGACATCGTCTTTTGAATGAGATCTTAAAAAGGTCTTTGATGCCTGTTTGATCAACAGTCAAACTATTAAAAATGATTTCCCAGGTTGGATCATTACTATACTCGGATACACAGCAAGAATGGAGGATACAGCGGCTGAAACGTTGTGTTAATAACTACCACAATAAAGATGAGGACAATTGCCTGAAAAAAATCAAAATTATTCTAATCAGGTTTAATAGATCAATAATATTCTTATTTGCAATTGATTTAGCAGATCCATTTATATAGAAAACAAAATGTGACATAAACAACAGAAATGATCACTAGATGGGGAGATTAACCTATTAATATAAATTAACCTATTATTTAACCTAGAGGTGTTAGATACAAATTAATCTGAATTATGAATTCTACCATTAAAAACCTAATTAAAAATATCTCCTTTCACCCAAGATTTATCTAAAAGAGACTTTATTGGACTTTTGAAAATTAATTTCCACTAGTTTATATATATATATATATATATATATATTCTTTAATTTTTTTAAAGTGTACAGATACACCTTGATCAGCAGTTTTCTTTGTGAAACACAGAATTGTACAAATGCAGCACACCTAGCTACATTGTTTTCAAAACTGAAAATTCATCTCCACAGAAAGATTTGAGGATGTGGAAGATATTTAAAAGAAATACAAAAATGTATTTTCATAGCATAATCACAAAAAAAGTTGCTCAGGTGCTCTGACCAAAAGATAACTCACTGGAAAGAGTTGAATGCCAAGGGAACTTTTTGGGTGGGTGGAGGTGGAAAATGTTTTATTCATTGTTCATTTCAGTCTTGCTAAATACAGTCTCAGTCTCATTGTATTATGCTGGGTGTCCTAAAATTCAACTTGGGATTTAGAAATTAAATAACATTTTTGTTTGTCAATTATGGTAGGTTGGTTGGGTTTTACGGCATGTCAACCCATTGGGTTATTTTAAGCCGAAGACGTTTTTGCTTTATTCATTCTTAATAGGTACTCAATTTTTTTAAACTCATTTTTTTTCTATTCAACCTATAGATAGGACCTCAACAGGTACTACAACTCTGGATCAGAGTGGACCTGGGAGCAATGGTGATGAAGGGGTACTCCACATTCCCCAGAGGTCCAGAATGGGAACTTCACCATCAGATAGTGTTTAACGTCCTAACCGTTGTGGTTGCATCTTGTACGGCTCTGTCACTCTACAAGGCAGAGGGCGCACCAGTGGAGACCAGAAGGGGAAGATGGAAGACTCTGCGGTTGAAAATACCTAAAACTTGGCTGTCCTTAATAAATTTATTTCAGCTAAAAATTGAGATGAACCCTTTTTTTTTTTTTAACCAACCAAATCCACCAGCAGATTTTTCTTTTTTACTTTTAATAATAATAATAGTAGTAGTAGTAGAAAGAAGGATAATATTTTCTTAAAGTTCTGGCAATTTTCTTACTAGAAACTAAAATTCAGCTACATTTAAAATATTAATAAACTGGCTGAAGTACACATCTACACAGGGTACAAATTCAACATTTAGACCACTACCGGTTATAATGTCAGTAAAAAATAAAAAATAATATTAAAAAAAAAATTTAAAAAAATCCCTAGCAAGACATTAAAATTATTTATGTTTATTTGTTATGCTGAAATAAAACTTTCAAAATGAAGATCAACTTGCATTAATTATAAAAAGTTTTGCTGCTTCACTATTCTCCTCCATTTTTGGTTTCAGAGAGATTTAATTTCAAGTGACTTTTTGGACATCCTGTATAAAATCTTGGTCATGCAATTGGGTCTCATTACAGAGAAAGAAGAAGAAATTCCATTGTTATCAAACAAAATACCACTTAAAGTGAACATGAATCATATTACAACAACATAATTTCTTATTACTCAATAATGAGAACAGTTTGCTAATATATTGCAAAAAGCTTCATTTTCAGCTTCAAAATTGACAGTTTGGACTAAAATTGATATACCACAGTATGATGATTTAATTATTAGAAAACGTTTGATATGTTTACTAAAGAGCCATTGCTAAATATTTGTCCTGTCTAGCCTAAGTAAGGGCCAAAGTGGAGTGTTGCATGTCATAGACTGCTCAGCCACCAGGGTTCCATTCTTAAGCATTACAAGTCGCCACCCATGGCTAACAGGTGGCCCTATTGAGAGGAGGGGGGGAGATTTTATCCCTCTGCAGTCAGTGTATTCTACAGCCACTACCAATCAATGTATTTATGTATATGTACTTATAATCACCTCCAAATTCATTCCCATTACAAATTCTTTTGGGAAAAAGTAATTCCTACACAATTGACTAATTAATACTTTTATGATACAGTTCAACCATTTATCCTGTTGCCCCCCCCAAAAAAAATCATGTCCTATCTGGATTCATTATAGTCGTCACATTTGTATATAAATTCTACATACTAATTGTACCAACTATTATGAAAGCGAGATAGTTACAGTTAAAAAAGCAAGAGGAATCTTTCCTACCAGCATCATCATCATAATGGTAACAATAATAAATATGAGGAGACTTCTCCTCATCCTTCACCTCCCCCCCTCATCTAATGAGAGTCAACTCCCCCCACTCCCACTATCTGTTATCCTCATCTCATTCCAGACTCTAAAAGTAATTATCAAAAGGATCTCTTGCTGTGTCACTTTAGTGGTACTAATGCCATTTTCATAACAGCAAAGTGGACACGCAAATAGGTCAACTGGAATTTTTAAATGTCTAATATCTTCTTAGTGTCTACTTCCATGTCATTGGTAGCATTAGAGACTGTCAAAACTAATATTACTATTTATGACTAAATTATTCAACTAATTAATAAATATCATACTCAAGTACATCAATAAGTTTGTGAGAAAAGAATTTATTTGATGGAAAGATCTCCTCCTTTATCAAGGCACTTTACTTCAATGGTGGATATTAACTCTTTGAATTCTGGACCCTCAGACACCCTGGACCTGAGCTCACAAAACAGACTCAAACTTCACTTCAGAGCACTTCCATTAGAAGAAAACCCGTAAACATAGTATATTAAGTCTCTTGATATTAGTATCTGATGTGATCTTACTGGGCCTAACATATTAGACTTACGGTGTATAGTAAAATGACACTCACCCAGAAATATTGGGTTTATTGATTAAAGGAATCAATCATAGAGATCGATTAATTTCGAAACCTGATGAGTGTTTTTTTGGCACATTGGTACACTATTGTTCTGTTATCAGTTTATTCAAATGGTGCGGCTTGTTCTGCACAAATCTTAACCATTATAAACAAACCACCTTCTGTGTAGGTAGTCAATCTGTAACTGAACTGTTAGTGGTCCTCATATGCCAACAGAGTGTATATATATATATATATATATATATATAATGCTAATGTCATATATATAATGCTAATACCTCAGTGAAAGGTATGTATCCAACTACTCTCCCTCCAGCTATGTGTAAATAGTAGGGCAGACTGGGCTCTTTAATCTTGGCTAGAAGGAAAACTGAAGCCAAACCTGTTAAACTCCGCTCAAGAAATTAACCCTGTGTGATGGGGTTGGGGTGTATATATATATATATATATATATATATGTCTGTGTGTTGGGGTCGACAATGGACAAACCAGTTTTTTTTTACTGTTTCTGCTGCCTACACAATAGAGTGGTTTGCTGAAGTATACATTCACCTATTGTCTTTTATGATGACCATCATGGCACCAATGAGATATTATTATCAAGACTAGCAAAAAAACCAAAAAAAACTCTGGGCAGTGTAAAAATTTTTTGAAGGATATTGCCTGAAGGGAGTGGGAAATTCAAATAACATACAATAAAAATCCAATATTTAAAAAAAAAACGTTTCTAAAAATTTCTGATTCAATTATTCAGACTCTTATCTTTATAGAAAAAATAAAAAATCGTACAAGTAAAATATATTTTGTATGGATTTCATAAAATTAAATAAGTGTAAGGGGTCACATAGTAAAAAAAATATTTTTTAGGAAAAACCTATTTTAAACGTAAATTCATCTAAAAGGTGAATAAGTATCAAAATTTTCATGAAAATTTGACTCTTAATTGAATTTTCATAGAATTTCAAAAAGAATTGCAGTGACGTAGTTTCGATTACAGACAAAAAGAGACCGAATCTCCATTATTAATAGATATCTGGTAATAAGACAGAGTGTTGGAATTAGGGTTCATGCCTTTCTTAAAAGCATTTCTAGTAAATAAACTTAAATAGCCACAGCTTCAGTTTTTCATGCTACTAACTAGCAAGTACCTACTATTACAAGTATTTATACTGCACTTTTTATATATATATATATATATATATATATATATATATACACACACACACACATTACATTACAAACTTGTAGATAATTAGAGACACGCGTCCTTCAGTAAATATTAGTATACACTGAAAGATGAAAGATTCCCAAACTGTCTTAAGTGTAAGTTAATGTTTATTCTGGTATATATACAAACACTGTAGGCTTAAAATGACTATTTCTTTCTCTTATCCTTTCCCGTCACTGTGATGGAAGTTCAATCCCAAAGATTGTACCAATCTAGAATTGTGGGTAAAAGCCAATGCTAATAACCCTGAGATTTTTTGGTTTTATCTGAGTCAGACTCAAAACAACAAACACACCTAATGCAAAGATTTTATTTTTATAAAATTGACTAAAAGAAAAGTTTGGGAAAAGATTACCAATATTGGTTGACTTTATTTTTGTATATTTGAATTGTGTTCATACATTCAAGTAAAACCAGTTTATATATATATGTATATTTATTATTAGTCACATACATTTTAGTGTTTATAAAAGCTCATTAGTCATAATTGGTATTTAACTGGAAGAATAAAAGAGGATTTAAATGAGGATATGTCAGTGGCTTAATAAAAGTTACTGGTATAGAAAATGCTGGTACCATGTAACCCAGTACTACCAGTTTTATAGTTGGATCATTGGCGACTAAACCGGTAACCCCACAAATTTTGTTTGGTGACGAGGGTGGTTAGACATCCTGCAGAGTGAAAAACATGACTGGTAAAAGGACAGAGGAATCTCTTTACTCAACGGCCATCTAGCACATTACTTCTAAAGTCCAATCCCTCCTCATTGCAGCAAGGTCATGTAAACTTGGTAGTGTCAGAGCTGTCGTCAGGAACTTAAGTTTCTGGTAGGGTCACCCAAGGCAGACCGCACTGGCATCCAGTGGTCTTAGGGCCACAACCTGGCCAAAGGGGCTCTGTCAAAAATCCAAAGGGTGTCTTCATCATCATCAGGAATCAACGGCCTTTGGTGTACTTGTCACTGTATCTGAAAATCTGTAGCAAACAAGGGCATCTCCTTTACCTGACTGGGATATGAATGTGGGGTCTCCAAGACTGCTTGTGAATTTCCAATTCCCTTGTTACTCCTTCTATGAATTCACCACAGGTGAATTTGTTGGATGGCACCGGCTCAACCAACCACGGGTGAATACTGTTACAGAAACAGAAAAACAGATCCAATTCTGGCCAATGCTATTTGATTCATCATAGTGGAATGCTTTTGAAGAAAAGCATGATTCTTTTTTTCCCTAATAATAGCTAAAAGGGCAGATTGTGCTCTTTATCCTTAACAGGGCAACCAGTCTAGGAGAAGGATAACTTTGAATTCAAATCTCCTGCCAATAATACATGGGGCCAATATGCCCATTACTCCTCGTGACTTACAGACATTGGGAGGTGGAGGGAGCTGAGCTTTATAGTGGAATGAGAAAAAAGGCTGATAGGAATATCAATCAATATTCTTATCAAAAGTTTCTGAGTGTGTAACAAACTCAAAAGTTGCTAATTTTTATATTCAGATTTATCTAATATTTTTCAATTTCAAATTTCTTCCTGTTCGTTCACAGGAGAGAGGAGAAAGAGGAATGGAGGAAGATAAGGGGAGAGGGGGGAGGTGGAAGAGGAAGAATGGGGAAAGGAGGGAGAGGGAGGAGGAAGAAAGGGGAAAAGAGGGAGAGGGAGGAGGAAAAGAGGGGAGGAAGAGAATGTATGAGAAGAGGTAGAGGATGAAGGGGAGGACCTTGTCATGGTGCAATGGTTAGCAAGCTAGTTTTGAAGATCAATTACTAAAAAGTAGTGAGAGTTTTAATCCTCACTTCCTTATTGCATCAGAGGGTAGAGAAGCATTTAAAACACAGCAGTTTGTATCCTTTTACATGAGTACATGCATGGGCACCCACATTAAATTGACCTTGTGTCATATATTCATTTATTAAAAGAATGATTACCCCCCCCAAAAAAAACAAAAAACAAAAAAAAAAAACAAGGAAGAGAGATAAATAAAAAAAGAAAGAAAAGTATTTCCTCATGAGTAACTTTTTAAACTTTTCATTTACAAAAGTTATAAATATATCAGCAAGATTAACAGCCATTGGAAAGATAACTTAATATTGACAAACAAGAGGAACAGCTCTTTGTACTGTTCTATATATTAATATTCGTGTTCCTTAATTGTATGACCGTTATCATCTCGCAACACCCTCTGGTTAAAAAGGAGACTGTCCAAAAATCCAAGATGAAATGTAAAAATATAAATCTTGATTATCTGGTGTTATTTATCGCCCAAATTCTTATTTTTATGAGTGTAATCACCTCAGTTAAATAATGGACCATTCTGTCTTTATTAAAAAGAATTAAAGGGGAAAAAAAAGGACATGTTACACAGAAAAATATAATAAGAAAGAAAGAGAGAGAGAAGGGGTGATTGCTCATTTCGTCTTTATTAAAAAGAATTAAAGGGAAAAAAAAGGACATGTTACACAGAAAAATATAATAAGAAAGAAAGAGAGAGAGAAGGGGTGATTGCTCATTTCATCTTTATTAAAAAGAATTAAAGGGAAGAAAAAGGACATGTTACACAGAAAAAATATAATAAGAAAGAAAGATAGAGAGAAGGGGTGATTGCGTGGAAGTGTTAACACTATGTTTCAATCGAACATAATGAAAAGAAGAAAAAAAATGAGTGAGAGTTAAATCAAGATTATTATACTTTTTACATATTGAACTATTTTGCAATAGCTATTAAACAAACATATCAAAAGTTGTAATAATTAAATTATCATACTGTGGTATATCCACAGGCCCTGCTAGTATCTTTGTTTTACACTATATTTCAAGTTAACACAAACACACTGATATTTTTCAGGATAATATTGCATCTAGTGATCTTTGAGTCTGGTTATTCCTGCCCACCCCCCACCCCGCCATAGAAAGTTTTACATTAATGATTCATACTGCAACTGAAATGATTTAATGCCAGTAAAGTTCATTTCAGTCTGTGCATGTTTGTACCTACGTTCTTTCTACGGATCTAAAAGTGTCAAGGTAATGAATGCCATTGACAAGTTACAGTAAATCAAATCTTAAACTTGGAGGCAGCAAAGTTAATTTTATGGCTGCCATATATATATATATATATATATATTATATACATACATATATGCACACACACACACACACACATATATGAGAAAGACAGTATTTCACAGTTGCATGCAAGCTCAGACACATATGTTAATATCTTATGCAGTCACAACCGCCACAATGAGAAACTAAATTCTATTAACAGTTAAACTCATTTCACCTGAGAAATACTTTAAGTAGATTAATTGATTTTTGAGAGTCAGTTTGAGTACAAAGAATTTAGATGGCATTTTTAACACATACCTCCTCCCCTTCTTTAGACTTCCTAAATTATGTTCTATAGATTTACTGACAACCCCTTGCTGTTTTATATCATTCTTGTAGCAGCAGCGTAATTATCCCCAGTACAATGGGTGGAAAAAAATCCTAAAAGTTGTGTGTGTGTGTGTGTGGGGGGGGGTTGAATAGGTATCATCAAATAAAGAAACAAGTGCTTACAAAGATGAAGTCACCTAAGCACTTACCCATAAAAGAAAATCTATATATATTTGTTGTTTTTTTTTTTAAACAAACTCAAGTGTTTAAATAAAGTTACTTGTGAACATGTCATTGTAGAGCAGTGGCTAGAAAACACATCTCAAAGACCATTACTACTTAAGTTTGTAAAAAAGAGAAAAAAAGGGGTCATGACATCATTTGACCTCTGAAATTGAGAGCAAAAATGAGCAAAGCATTTCTTTAATAATCTTAAGTAGATTAGGTGTGTGTGTGTGTGTGTGTGTGTGTATGGGGGGTGGGGGTGAATAAATAATATTAAGAGGAGACATATATGGTAGGTTTTCATGAGGTAATATGTCTGTCCTGAGGCACAAGAAAAGGTCTAGCAGCAGGATAATAGGTCTAATAAAACTGATTAAAAAAAATGTTGGTGAGTGGCCTTTTGTTGGTATCAGCTGAACAACAAAGGAGTCTACCCCCTTTTCGCTAGCACTAGACCAGGGAGATTGTTTTTTTTTTTCTGGGTTGGAGCAGCACACCTACCGTCAGCTCCCCACTTTACCACACAAATCAGATTACCCAATTGGTGCTACTCATGCGCTGAGTTGGTGGGGACTGGTATCAAAACAGGAACCTTGTGATTTCTAAACAGGTGCTCTACTGATTAAGCTAATACACAGTAAGGATTTTAGGAAGACAAAAAAAAAAAAAAAAAAAAAAATCAAAGCTACAGACTTTTTCAGCGGTTTAATATGTTAGGAAATATCTTTTTTATAGGAACAACACAAAGAGTTCAATATTTAGAATAACTTTTTTTAAAGTTCATAAAGATTTTAGAATTATCGAGAAAAGCAAACTTTTGCCTCAATCTTCTCTTTCCTTTCCAAATGCATAAACCTACATGCATAAATCATATGGAAGTCTGATCTCACTGATAAGGTTAAAGTGATAATTCTTACAAGGCAGAGTTGTATCAATGCTACTGTATGGCTGCACCACTTAGACCCTAAAAAAGTGCTTAGAGAATAAGCTAGATGGGAGTTATACAAGAATTTTGCACATGATCTTAAACAAATTATTTAACAAGAAAGCATGCTGGACACTATTGGAGAAGCAAGAACAAACTCATAATGATGTTCTCCTATGGAAACCAGGACACGGGCACGTCAGTGTGGACCGTCCAGCAAAAAACTTATATTGACTAGCTCAGTGAGGATCCTGGATGCTGTGCAGAGGACCTCCCAAAAGCAATGAATGATAGGGACAGTTGGTGAGAGTGTCATGGATATCTGTACTACTAGTGTGACATGATGATAACATGCATAATTGCTGGCCATATATGTTTTGGTTAGTTTTTATGGCATGTTAACCCATTGGGTTATTTTATGCCAAAGATGTTTTTGTTTTATTAATTCTTGATGACTACTCCATTTGTTTTAAACACATTTTTTAATTTAACCCATAGATGGAACCCTAATAAGTACTACCACTCCAGGTCAGAGTGTACCTGGGAGCAATGTGATGAAGGGGATGCTCCACATTCCCCAGAGCTTCAGAACTGGAACTTCACCATCAGATAGAGTTTAACATTATACCCAGGACATTAAGACCATCAGCTACCACCTTCTAGCAAATATATGATAAAAAGAAAGATATATAACATGGCACAACATCAAACAGATGGACCCAAAGAAAAAGAAGTTTCCTTATAAATGCAGCATACACCATCCTACCAACACAAGTAAATCTCAAATTGTAAAAGTCCAAAAAGTCTGACCAATATAATGTATGTGGGAAGACTGCTACCCTCAAACATATTCTCACTGGTTGCGAGTATTCATAGAAAAGCTACAGGTGATGACATAACCAGGTGTGGCAAATCATTTCCAAGCCAACAAAGAAGTGTTACGAAGCTGTCAATGAAATTTTGTATCAAGCCAAGTAATAAATTTTGTAAAATAAGAGAAGAATTGAGTAATTATTTTTCCAAATAAGGACAATTTCTCATTGTTTGATGGTTATATGGATTGGAATGTCACTTCTAACTTGAGATGAAGTTAACTGACCAGTGCCTGGGTCTTGTGATCTGGTCAGTCAATTCAAAAAGAGTTTACATAATTGAGTTTTGAGGAAAATATTGACCAGGCATATCAATGTAGAGAAGTAAGAAGACCTGTTTGAGCAAAAATGGGTGGATTACTATTATATTTTTAGTTGAAGTCGCATGCAGAGTTTTTATTGCTAATTCAATATCTGACTATCTGCATATCTGACTAAACTCAGTTTGTCATCAACAGAAAAATGAAATATATAAAGAGGCTCTAAGATCAGTCAGAAGCTGGATCTGCATAAATCCAGCACTATTATGTTAAACCAATAAAAACCTTGTGGTATCCTAAGTTAATACTAGAGTGTACTGAGTTAGTGTTAACCTGCATCTAATGGTGAAGTTCCAATTTTGAAGCACTGTGGAGTACCCCTTCATTGCCATTACCAGGTACTACCACTCTGGGTTAGAGTAAACCTGGGAGTAAAGTCCCATCTAAGGTTTAAATAGAAAAAATGAGATTTAAAAAAAAAAAAAATAATAAAATTTGAATACCATCAAAATTAAATAAAACAATATCTTTGGCATGAAATAACCCAACAAGGATTGACATGCCATAAAATCCAACCAACCCGAGTTAGTGGTAATGATGTTTTGGCCCTGAAACTATGCCCAACTTCAGGGTAGCATTCCCAGTTGATTTTTTTTATTTGAGGTTATAGTTATTTAATCACATTAGTTATATAGAGCTCTGTAAATGGAGTTCAGAACTGTTTGAATTATGCAAATATCCCAAGTGGTTCAAAAGTTATGAGAATTTAAAGCCCCAAAAATGGGGCTACAAAAGTGGACATGATTTTGTTAAAAAAATGTCAATTCACGGACCAATTCAAAACAAGAAATTCAGTAATTTCTTCACCGTTCCTTTTATTTTTGGAGCAATTTTGATAAAACTTGGAATTCTTATGTAAAATTGTATGTGCTTCCTGATTCTGCACTCAAATTGTTTGTATCTCTTGCTATAACCCATTATTTAGAGAATAAGAGGTACAGATATCAACATTTAAAAAAAAAAAAGAAGTTTACCACAAGATTATTCAACATTTTCATTTTAATACTGCATGTATACACATATATAGTATTAATTTAAATAAATAACACCACTTTGAACTTAAAAATACCTTTATAAATACTTGATATGTTGTATTACATACAAGAAATAGATAACCTATTTACTTCAATTTTTTTTTTTAAAACAAAGCCTGTGTGGCCGATGTGTAATGAAGTGTTTTGTAAACGTTCTAATATATCGTAAGTTCGTTTTTCCAAAACTGAACGTTTGACAAAAATTCCCGACAGTTAACCATCATGTAAATATCACATATTATATATCAAAATAATTCTGAGATGATCTTCCATTAAGGATATAGTGCTTTTTTTTTTCTTAGCTTATACTTTTTGAAGGAACCTGTGTCAGCTTTTGTTGGTAGTGGTTTCACTTCCGAAGGTTGAACCCCCCCCCCAAAAAAAAACAAACAACCTACACAATATAGTATAAAGTGTCTACTAATTAAGTGTTCAATTTCAAGAATACTGATAAGATTATACTCTTTGATTTTTGCAATGCAAACTCACGACTAAAATTTAGCCTCGAAAAAAATGTATATATTTTGTTTTCGGCTGTTCGAAGCAAAATACTGTTTTAAATCGCTGTTAAAAAGTAATTCAATGGATAAAAACCAATGGAAATTACATATTTAGAAAGATTATTTTTATTTTCTTTCCAACCATATAAATATTTTTAAGATTGGATCAGAAATACTCGAGAAATTGCAAATTTCCGCCGATTTCAGCAAACTGCTTGCAATGCTATTCAGGGTCATCATCTGATCAGGACTGTGGCATCGGAACACAAAACCTCCGACCCCAACTCCTCTATTTTTGGCACCTCAGGTTCATCTTGATGTAATTAAGGGATTACAATCATGATTTTTTATAATCTATTCATAAGGAGTGTGCACTGTATAATTTTACAGACTAAACTAGGGTCATATATAAAGTGTAAATTCAACTGGAGTTGTGGTCTGTATAGTTTTAGTGACTTTGATTCTAGTGACCCCTTAATTTCTTCCAACTCCAACTCGACAGCCCTTCATCTGAT
Source organism: Doryteuthis pealeii (assembly GCA_023376005.1). Lineage (NCBI taxonomy): Eukaryota > Metazoa > Mollusca > Cephalopoda > Myopsida > Loliginidae > Doryteuthis > Doryteuthis pealeii. Next base: position 27,991,453 of record CM042152.1, read on the forward strand.
GAAGGCTTTATCTTTGCAGTGGTAGTTGTATGAATCTATTTATTCATATAATACTGACTGTGATATGGTCCATTTAAAAAGATTAGAAATAAGATGTAAGTTATCTGTAATCAGAAGAATTGTGTTAGACTTTTTTACTTTGATTAGAACAGTTAATCAGAAAAGAAATTGTAAAGTGAAAGGAACATTAAACATATTACTTATCATTTTAAGCATCTTTTCATCAAACAAATAAATAGTTTTGTTTTTTTTGTTTTTTAAAAATTTATCGAATCATTTTCTCATGCAACATGGTCCCATAAACTGAATTATTTCTAATAAGATAATTATAGTCAAGATTGAAGAACAGCTTTTTAGCTCATATTACTTAACTCTTAACGTCCTATACCGCCTCATTCCGTCCGGCCAGAAGTTACATCTGTTTTCCTAATTCACCCCAAATGATAACCTTTGTTTAAATGTAATATTAAATATATTTAGAAGTCTTGATTTAAGGGAAATAACAGCTAACTTTTAGATGAAAAGGCCATTTTTAGCCATTTATTGATAAATCCATATAGGAATATGGACTTAGAAAATTCTCAACAGGATGTTAAGAGTTAAGCAAATTGGTTGGTTGGATTTTACAGCATGTCAACCCATTGGGTTAGTTTATGCTGAAGTCATTTTGTTTTATTCATTCTTGATGGGCACTCAATTTTTTTAAAACACATTTTTTTCTATTTAACCCATAGATAGGACCCTTACAGGTCAGAGTGGACCTGGGAGTAATGGTGATGAAGGGGTCCTCCACATTCCCTGAGCTTCAGAACTGGAACCCCACCATCAGATAGAGTTTAACGTTATACCTCAGCCACTGCCTTCTAACATGATAAAAAGGGTTGGGGCCTGACATAAGAGCAATAGGGTTGAGACAATCATATAGGCACTAGGGCTTAACCAGCTTGATTGGAGGGGGCCTCTCTGACCTTCTGTTTAGCCTAAGGACCAAAGAGGAGTGCTGCATGTCATGGACTGCTCAGCAACCCGGGTTCCGTCCTTAAGCATCATGGGTTGCCACCCATGGCTAACAAGTGGCCCCATTGGCGAAGGGATCTTTCCCCTCTGCAGAGGTGCAGTCAGTTTATTCTAAAGACCTGGGTGACAGGACTTTACTTGAGCAAGTAAAGTAGTTATAGAAGAATAATTTGCTCACTCACCCACCATATTTTTTTACCACTAATTGTGACATACATGTAACAAGTCACATCATATTGAGAAGTAGGTGAATTTATGCTTTTCCCAAGGGAAGTGGATGTAAGAAAGCTGTGCTAAAATATTAGTTTACAGATTCTATTTTTAATCTGATAAACTGTTATGTCACCCACAGGATGGAATAGAGGGGATATATATATATATATATATATATATATATATAGATAGATAGATAGATAGAGAGACCCCCCCACACACACACAATTTAGTTGGACACTTATTTTACTACAGAAGCACAAAAGAATATGTGTATTCATATCATCACATTGTGTATGTGTGTGCATTATATATGTTACGGTGCCAGAATATTATATTTTATACAGCCATACACACAAATGAGAGGATATATATATATATATATATATATATATATATATATCATATCCTCTCATTTGTGTGTATGCCTGTATAAAATATAATATTCTGGCACCATAACATACAAATTGTTTATAAAATGAAAGGAAAGAGATTCTTTTTATTGCCTCATGAATCAGTCTTTAATAAAAATGGCTTGTATCATTATAGATCAAAAGATTGGTGCAACTAAAGGTGCAGAAAATCGACCAATACTCCCCTACCCCCACAATCAAATCCCCCCAGAATTACTATTGGTCGACCTTTTAAGGAAATTAATCTTAAGATAATGAAAAGTTGAGCTAAACCAAATATACCGAATCTACAAATATATACTTAAAAAAAAAAAGATAACCTTTATTCTTTCTTACAGATCCATAAAATTGGATGATTGATTTTTTTAATGGCATGTCAACCTGTCTAGGGTTATGTTATCTCTAGAGGTAAGGGAATTGCATTCATTGTATGTTTATATTTACATTTTTTGTGAAGCTTAAGAGGTTTTGTTTAAGCACTGTCCTATCGTGTACAAATAATTTTTAAACAAATTTATTTGACCAATAGATGGGACCCTAACAAGTACTACCACTCTGGTTCAGTTTGTTTTCTTTTACGGCATATCAACCTCAGTGGGTCATTTAATGCCAACAAAGTTTTGAAATAAATTAATTCTTAATGAATACTCAATTTTTTTTTTATAAACACATTTTTCTATTTAACCCATAGATGGGAACCTAACAGGTACTACCACTCCGGTTCAAAGTGGACCTGAGAGCAATGGTGATGAAGGGGTGCTCCACATTCCCCAAACCTCCAGAACTGGAACCTCACCATCAGATAGAGTTTAACGTTATTCACCGTACACTAAGACCCTCAGCTACTGCCTTTTAGCACATATATGATAAAAAAAGGGTTGGGGCTTGCCATAAGGACAATAGAGTTGGGACAATCATATAGGTGCTAGGGCTTGATGTGACCAGCTGATTGATCAGAGGGTGCCTCTTGGACCTCCCGTCTAGTCTAAGTAAAGGTCCAAATGGAGTGTTGCGTGTCATGGACTGCTCAGCCACCTGGGTTCCATTCTTAAGCATCACTGGTCGCCACTGACGGCCAACAGGTGGCCCCATTGGGGGAATGTTACCCCTCTGCAGAGGTGCAGTCGGTGTATTCTAACGCCCCAGCCAACAGAGTAGGTTCAGAGTGAATCTAGGAGTAATGCCACTGAAGGAGTGCTCCACTCAATCCAGATCACTAGAACTGTAGACTCACAAACAGATGAAAAAGTAAAGACCAAAGTGGAATGTTGTATGTCATGGACTGCTCAGCCACCATGGTTCCATCCTGAAGCACTACTGGCCAACAGCTAACTCGATTGGAGAGGGGTCTTACCCCTCTGCTGAGATGCAGTTGGTGTATTCTAAAGCCCCATCTGACAGAGTTGTTACAAAAGTTGGTGGAGACAATAAAAGAGGAATGGAAAAACTTAGACAATAAGAAGGTGAAAAAGAAAGAAAGAAAAAAATGAAGGATGAATAAAAGTGAAGATAGTAAAAGGATGTGAAGAAAGAAAAGAAAAAACATTTGAAAAGAAATAGAATTTTAAAAATTTATTTTTATCTTTTTTATATCAACCCCCACAAGTTAAAAAGGAGTGTTAACCAATCCTAAAAATGTGTCACGTTTTGCCCTCCTTTTTTAAATTTCATTTAACCTGAAAAAAAAAAAAAAAAAAAAAAAAAAAAAAAAAATAATGAAACAATAACTAAAAGTTGGTGGAGTGGCCAATTGTCAGTATCAGCTTGACATCATGGGGAGAAGAGGGTCAATCCATTTTTCGCTGGCACTAGACCAGAGAGTGTTTTTTACTGGAGCTGGAGCACCACACCTACTGTAGCTCCCGACTTTACCACACAGATCAGATTAGCCAAACTATGCTAATCATGTGCTTAGTTGGCGGGGACCAGTATCAAACCTGGAACCTCGCAATTCCTAGGCGAGGAGTCTACTGACTGAGCTAAACCAGCCCCTATAGCTTATATATATATATATATATATATATATATATATATACAATATTCAGAACATATACTTTTTTGAACTTCTTTTTTTATTCTCCTCCTCCAAGAAGATAAACAGTGATTTCTCATTGATTGTCAACTAGGTTTTCTTTTCATTTTATTTTGATGAAAATGAAAGAAAATCTTAATAAAAAAATGAACAAGGATAAGGTTCCATTTAATAAATTCAGATAACAAGACAACATTATATTTTTAACTGCAACTACTACCATGTTTCACTGAAAATAAGACATGGCTTATATTAATTTTGACTCTAAAATATAACACTAGGGCTTATTTTCGAGGGATGTCGAGTGTTTGTGCCGCATGATGCGATGGTGAAGAATGCTTATTTCTTTCATCTGTCTGCTGCTTTCAACTAGGGCTTATTTTAAGTGGAGGCCTTATATTAAAATCATCCTGAAAAATCACGCTAAGACTTATTTTCAGGTAAACATGGTACTAAGTGTAAACAAGCAACAAAAATAAAATGAAAGATAAACTAGTTAAAAATGAATGACAATCCTCTTTTCTTCTTCTTCTGACTGAGGTGCATAGGTGAGAAAAAGACTGGATTAAGCATCCTCTATCACAATTCAATGGAAAGTATCACATAATAATAATAATAATAATGGAGGGTTTAGGACAATAAAACTAAGGAAGTACTATCTGAATAAGCAGATCAAAAATTTCATTGCTACAAAATAAAGTGGAAAAAAAAAAAAACAACAAAAAAAAAAAAAAAAACTGATGACTCAGTTCCACTCCCTACTTATTAAAAAAAAAAAAAAAAAAAAAAAAAAACCTTTGAAAAATCAGATCTGTTTATATAACAGCAGACAACAGTGAAAGTAAGAAAAAGCAAAAAAAGATAGACAACTACTTGGATCTTGCTAGAAACTTAAAATACTGTCGTTGATTGGTTGGATTTTACGGCATGTCATCCCTTGTAGGGTTATTTTATACCAAAGACATTGTTTTATTCATTCTTCAATGGTATCCAATTTTTTTTAAACACATTTTTATTTAACCCATAGATAGAACCCCAACAGGTACTACCACTCCAGTTTAGAGTGGACCTGGAAGTAATGGTGATTAAGGGGTACTCAACATTCCCCAAAGCTCCAGAATTGGAACTTCACCATCAGATAGAGTTTAATGTCATACACAGGACATTAAGACCCTCAGCCACCGCCTTCTAGCACATAGATATAAAAGAGTTGAGGCTTGCCCTAAAGGCAATAGGGTTGGGACAATCATATGGGTGTTAGAGCTTAATGTGATCAGCTGATTGATTAGAGGGGATCTCTCCAACTGCCCGTCTAACCTACGTAAGGACCAAAGTGGAGTGTTGCATGTCATGGGCTGCTCAGCCAAAGTTCCATCCTTACACATCACAAGGTCACCACCCTCAGTCAACAGGTGGCCCCATAGTGTGGGGGGCTTACTCCTCTGCAGAGGTGCATTCTAAAGCACCAGCCAACAGGGCTGGAATGGGAAGGTGATGCTGATACTAATCCTGGTATTGTTGGACTGATTCCCAAAGGCCTGGAAAAGAAAGGAAGAATCGAGACCATTCAGACTACAGCACCATTAAGAACATCTAACATTCTTAGAAGAGAGCTGAGGAGACTTGCTGTCACTTAGACTTTAGTTAAAAACTAGCAAGGGGAAAGTTTAGCTCAGTCAGTAGAGCATCCACCTAGGAACCACAAGGTTCCGGGTTAAATACTGGCTCTTGTCAATGTATCTTGGATCTGTGTGGTCAAGTGGGGAGCTTCAAGTGCTCCAAAAAACAATCTCCCTGGTCTAGCACTTATGAAAAGGGTATAGACTCCTTCACTGTCTGGCTGATACTGGCAATAGGCCATGCCGCCAACTTTACTTTTACAGAAACTCAAAAGTAGATTTTTAAGAGCTGTCATTTGATAGAAACAATGTTTTAAATCTTTATGAAGATTTAAGATTTACATATTATGCGTGGGGAGAGAGAGAGGGGGGAATGGGGAGAGAGAGAGAGGGGAGGAATGGAAGAGAGAGAGAGAGAGAGGGAGGAATGGAGAGATGAGAGAGAGAGGGGAGGAATGGGGAGAGAGAGAGAGAGGGGAGGAATGGGAGAGAGAGAGAGAGAGGGAGGAATTGGGGGAGAGAGAGAGAGAGAGAGGAGAGGAGATGGGGAGAGAGAGAGAGAGGGAGGAATGGGGAGATGAGAGAGAGAGAAGGGGAGAGATGGGGAGAGAGAGAGAGAGAGGGAGGAATGGGGAGAGAGAGAGAGAGGGGAGAATGGGAGAGAGAGAGAGCAGGAGGGGAGAGAGGAATGGGAGAGAGAGGGAGATGAGGAGAAGAGAGGGAGGAGAGAGAGAGAGAGAGGAGGAATGAGGAGAGAGGAGAGAGAGGGGGAATGGGGGAGAATGGGAGAGAGAGAGAGAGAGAGAGAGAGAGAGAGAGAGAGAGAGAGAGAGAGAGAGAGAGATGGGGAGAGAGAGACACACACACAATGTTCTGTGAAGACTGATCAAATTGCAGCCTAACTTTGTGACTCAATAAAAAATAAAATAAATAAAAATGCTGTTTAAGATGAAGTACTTGTTGAAGGCTCTTTAGAGTCATCAGATAAATATTACATTTTAAGGAAATTAAAAAATAAGATTTAAAAAAAAAAAAAAAACACTTAGCAAAGAAAAAAAAAAAAAAATGAATTTATAAGAATTTGTAGAATAGAACTATATAGTAAACTTCATCTGAGTTTTTGAAAAGATTCAAGAGTTTGTTTAGGAAAGGTATGGACTGCTATAAAATCTGGTCTCTCTCATAAGATAAAGGAAGAATTCTTCCAAGCTGTAGCTGTATCTGCTACTGTATGGCTGTACTACTTAGACTAACAAAGTGCTTAGAGAAAAAGATAGCTGGGTGCTACATAAGGATGCTGCATGCTTTCCTGAACAAATCTTTGAACAAGCATCCCACAAAAAAGTAGTTGTACGGCCACTTGCTCCCTATCACAAACCATCTGGGTAAGATGAACAAGACATGCTGGACACTACTGTTTTGGTTTGGTTTGTTTTGTTTTACGGCATATCAACCCGAGTGGATCATTTAATGCCGATAAAGTTTTGAAATAAATTCATTCTTAATGGATACTCAATCTTTTTTAATAAATACATTTTTCTATTTAACCCATAGATGGGACCCTAACAGGTACTACCACTCTGGGTCAGAGTGGACCAGGGAGCAATGGTGATGAAGGGGGGCTCCACATTCTCCAAAACTGGAACCTCACCATCAGATAGAGTTTAACGTAATTCCCACGACATGTAGACCCTCAGCCACTGCCTTCTAGCACCCATATGATAAAAAGGGTTGGGGCTTGCCATAAGGGCAATAGGGTTGGGGCAATCATATAGGTGCTAGGGCTTGACATGACCAGCCAATTGATCAGAGGGTGTTCTCTCCGACCGCCCAAGAAAGGGCCAAAGTGGAGTATTGCAAGTCATGGACTGCTCAACCACCTGGGTTCTATCCTTAAGTATCATGGGTCGCCACCCACGGCCCACAGGTGGCCCCATTGGGGGAGTCTTACCCCTCTGCAGAGGTGTAGTCGGTGCATTTCTAATGCCCCAGCGACAGGGTGGGGACACTACTGGAGAAATAAAGATGATCTCATAATTAATTTTCTCCTGTGAATACCTACACATGAACACACCAGTGTAGATTGACAAGCAAAAACTTACATCAATCAGCTCTGTGTGGATTCTGGATGTTGGTGGAGGACCTCTCAGATAGAGAGAGGGGAGAGAGAATGTCATGGGGTTCCGTGCTGTCAGCATGACCTGATGATGATAATTCCTCATGTCAAAAAGAGCCCAAACATTGTGACTACAACAACCAAGATGAAGATACCAGTTTGAATAAACCTGTGATATTCAAATGTCATAAATATCATCCATGACCATTACACTCACTGTTAATTTCAATTTGAATTTCAAAGATTAAGAATTATCATTACTAAACATGGATTTATTCAAACTGATATCCTCATCTTGGTTGCAGGTAGAAATATAATGTTGTCTTGTTATCTGAATTTATTAAATGAAGCTTTTTCCTTGTTCATTTTTTATTAAGATTTTCTTTCATTTTCATCAAAATAAAATGAAAAGAAAAATTAGTTGACAATCAATGAGAAATCACTGTTTATATTCTTGGAGGAGGAGAATAAAAAGAAGTTCAAATTAAGTATATGTTCTGAATATTATATAATACTAGCAGGACCTGTGGATATACCACAATATGATAATATAATTATTACATTTGATATGTTTACTTAAGAACTATTGCAAATAGTTTAATATGTAAAAAGTATAATAATCTTGATTTAACTATCTCTGACTCTTTTTTCTTTCTTTGCTTCTTTTCATTTTTCATCAATTGAAGCAGATTAGTGTTATTGCTTCCATGTGCTCACCCCCTCTCTCTATAATTACCTAACTCTTTTTTTCTTTATTATTATATTTTTCTTCCCTTTCTTTATAATAAAAATGGAATAACCCATTATTTAGCTGAAGTGACAACACTCATAAGAAATAAGATTTTGGTGGATAAGCAACACCAGATAACTAGGATTTACATTTTTGCATTTCATCTTGTATGATTTGGACAGTCTCATTTTTAACCAGAAGGTGTTGCAAGATGATAATGGTCATAAAATTAACGAACACGAGTATTAATATATAGATATATAAGCTATTGTTTCATTATTTTTATTTTTAGGTTGGATGAAATTGAAAGTCTAAAATAGGAGGGTAAAACTGAAACATTTTTAGGATTTCGTTATAGTTACAATATTTAACATGGGGAATTATCATTTGTCATCATTGATTTAAAAATGTTTGTAAATTTACACACAGCCAATCAAAAATTTGACATGGAAGCTTAGAAAACATGATCACCAGTCCTTTGAGCCACATCTTTAAGAATTTTGTTTATTGTGAATATTTTGGAATGAACTGTTGTTCAGTGAAATGAATGGGAATAAAACCAAGACCCAATGATCAGGATTTACAAAAAAAAAAAAAAAAAAAAAAAAGAAAAAAAAGAAAAGAAAAAAGACACACACACACATACACTATCATCATTATTGTATAAGCAAGTTTAGTAGATAGGTGGCATAAAAATAAAAATAAATAACTTTACAACTGACCTATTATTGGTGACTAGTCTTTGTGTGGAAATATTCAATGTGGCTGACTAATGACTAAAGCAGGAAAATGCCTGTCTGTCTGTCTGTGATCATTCAAACATAAATAATCTTATTTTGAATATAAAAATGGAAAAGGGGGGGAGGAGGGGGAAGAGAAGGAGGGGGGGGGTAACGAGTCATTCTTATAAAGGCAAAAATGACAAAAGGAATTGTAAAAATATTTACAAAATTAATAATTTTGTTCTGATGTTTGACATATCAAATTCCAATGGAAACCAAAATCTGAAACTAAGATTAAAAAGTCCACACTTGATTGGTAGATCCAAGGTTTGTTTTTAATTGAAATTTTATTGCATAATAATCAAAGTTATAAATGTTGCTTTATAGAAAAAGGATTGCATATAAGATAGATTTGCATTTTTCCTTTTAAAAAAAATGCAATATTAGACTAAGGGGAATTATATGATTGTCTGGATATAATTAGATAATTAACACAAAATTGACAAATTTTAAGCTACTTGTATAAATTCAGTAGTTATTTTGCATTCAATTAAATCCAACATATACAATGGAAATGGAAAAGGGGAAAGAGAAAGCAGACAGAGAGAGGGGTGGCAGAGAGAGAGAGAGAGAGAGAGAGGGAGGAAGAAAGTAGAGAAAAGAGACTGAAGGAAAGAGAGAGAGAGACTGAAGAAAAGAGAAGGTTAGAGAACCTGAAGGAAAAGAGAAAGTGAGAGAGAACTGAAGGAAAAGAGAAAGGTAGAGAAAAGAGACTGAAGGAAAAGAGAAAGGTAAGAAAGAGACTGAAGGAAAAGAGAAAAGAGAAAAGAGACTGAAGAGAAAGAGAAGAAAAGAGACTAAGGAGAGAAAGAGAAAAGAGAAAGGAAAAGAGGAAGGTAGAGAAAAGAGACTGAAGGAAAAGAGAAAAGGTAGAAAGAGACTGAAGGAAAAGAAAAGGAAGAAAAGGAGACTGAAGGAAAAAGAGAAAGGAGAAAAGAGACTGAAGGAAAAGAGAAAGGTAGAGAAAAGAGACTGAAGAAAAGAGAAAGGAGAGAAAAGAGAAAGGAAAAAGAGAAAGGTTAGAGAAAAGAGACTGAAGGAAAAGAGAAAGGTAGAGAAAAGAGACTGAAGGAAAGAGAAAGGTAGAGAAAAGAGACTGAAGGAAAAGAGAAAGTAGAGAAAAGAGACTGAAGGGAAAGAGAAAGAAAGGTAGAGAAAAGAGACTGAAGGAAAGAGGAAAGGTAGAGAAAAAGAGTGAAAGGAAAAGAGAAAGGTAGAGAAACAGGAAAAAAGAGAATTTAGACAAAAGAGACTGAAGGAAAAGAGAAAGAGAGAAAAGAGACTGAAGAAAAGAGAAAGGTTAGAGAAAGAGACTGAACAAAAGAGAAAGTAGAGAAAAGAATGAAGGAAAGAGAAAGGTTTAGAGAAAAAAGACTGAAGGAAAAAGAGAAAAGGTAGAGAAAAGAGACTGAAAAAAGAAAAAGGTAGAGAAAAGAGACTGAAGGAAAGAGAAAATATGTATAATTTTATATTGAAATCAATTTAGAATAAAGTAAAAATAAGGGTAATCATTTTTTGTGGTCATATTTAATTTATTTAGTCTTTCTAATTCAATAAAATATAATAATAATTCAAAGTTAAATACTTGTGCCCAGAAGGCACATATTTTTGCTAGTTCGAATAAATATCACTAAATTAATGATTCATTATCGAGATCTTGTACACAGATTTAGCATGTGAATTTATTATTATTATTATTCATCTATTCACATCAAATCTAACATCACTGAATTAACGCAGCAAGAAAGTTGTAAATACAAAAAAAAAAGGATTATACGAAGAGGTTTCATTTTGATCTGGCATTTCCATGATGTGATGGTAAACCAACAAAGTCTGGTGGTATTGTAAGATACTTGCTGGGGCACTCTGGGTTAGTGGTAATGATCCTTTGGCAACATCTGTTGACTGTTGACTGTTTTTGCAGCAATATGTGGGTGTATATAATAACAATAACATGCACACATAATATATACAAACACATATGCATTATACATATCATAAATTAGATATAACAAAACTAATCTATAAGCAAATATAATAAATAGAAAAATAAAACTTGTCTGCATTTTTGTTCCAAGTTTCCTTTCTTGTTTCAGAAGAATTTTGCTTACCTACAAGAGAAAAAAAATAAAATAAAAACATTAATATACAAATGAAAAACTGTTCTTTAAAAAAATACAAATTCAAATTTTGCCTACATAACATTTATTACTAGTTTCCCATAATAGTTGTTACATTGAGTGGGGGTGTTGGTATCCATTAGTCTTTTGACACTATGGATTAGTGCTTGGATCTGGTTTCAAATCTTGTCATGGTTTTATGGAAGAATTGCAATTTTCCATGCAGAGAGTCTCCCCTCTCTTTGTATCACCAATAATGTTTTAGAGAAAGACAAAAGTGGATTCGGTTTGGCACTAGAATTATCTACCATGAATCAATTTATTCTAAGTTCTCAATAAAACCAAGAAATATAAAAAACAAAAAATGAAGAAAAAATCTAATAAAAATCTTTAAAAAAGTAGCAGAACCAAATTATAAAATTATCATATGAATTAAAATAAAAAATAAAAGACAATCTACATATATACAAGCAATGATATTAATACTGGTGTTCCTACAAAATACGACTTATCATCTTGCAACACCCTCTGGTCAAAAACGAGACAATCCAAATCATCCAAGATGAAATGCAGAAATGATTATCCTGATTATCTGGTGTTACTTATCTGCAGAATTCTTATTTCTTAGGAGTGTCATCACCTCAGCTAAGTAATGGACCATTCCGTTTTATCATAAAGAAAAAAAAAGCACATGCCACACAGAAAAATATAATAAGAAAAATATAATAAGAAAGAAAGTAGGGAAAGATAGAGAGGGGATGAGTGTGCAGAAGCGATAACGCTAATCTGTTTCAATTGACATAATGAAAAGATGAATCGAAGGAAAGAAAAAAAAAGTGATAGTTAAATCAAGATTATTATACTTTTTACATATTGAAGTATTTTTTTTGCAATAGCTCTTAAGTAAACAAATCAAATGTTGTAATAATTAAATTATCATACTGTGACAGGTCCTGTTAGTATTTTATAAATTAAGAATCATGAAAATTCAAGACTTATTTGGAGAGAGTATTTTAAGTATTGAGACTGGCTTCATAATTTACTCACTTGTAAAAATAAGGAACTGACACATAGATGCACACATCATGTGTGTCTCATAACAACAAAGTAATGAGAAATTCCATTGTTATAAGAAATATTAGTCAACACTACTTGAAATGAACATGCTGCTTTGTTATCCTAACTAAAATGGATTTTCTTATTACTAAGTAGTGAGAGCAAGTTGTTAATAAATTGAAAAAAACTTTGAATATAGAATCAAAATTGACAAAACTTGGACATAAGATTAATATTAACACCACAAATCCAAAACAATCTTAATTCAATATTTGGTTTGTTCTATTATCAATCATTGGCCCAAAATGAAACTAAAAGAAACATTAATATAGTGTTAATCTCTTCTATATAAAGCATAAAAAATTATAGAATTTTGGGAGAAATATAAGGCAGTAAGAAAAATATTAATTTCTGTAGGAGTAATGAAAACAATTTTAGATAAGGGCACAATTTTGACAGAAAGCAAACAGATACTAGACTTTGATCCTAAACAGAAATACTGATCCATATATAAATAATACTGTAATTTTTTAATGAAATATATATATATACATATATACACAATTAAAAAAAAAAATTTTTAATAGGTTATTTATGTTACAGACAACTATAGAATGTTAAGATTTGATCCCCCCATTTATATTGAATATTATACAGAAGTTACAGCATCACATATTACCAATGCCCTGATGATGGTTTAATATACAAGAAAAGAAACAATGTCAACTAATACTTTTAACTATAATAAAATCACCATCTGAATACCTTGTTTTTCCATATTTTTCATATTCATATAGCGTTTGGATTTTCCCCGATTAATTATATTAATATATATATTATATATATATATATTATATATAAAAACCACATGCATGCAAAAGGTATGCCCAAGAAATACTGAGACATGTTTTATAATTCTCTTTTCAATTGTCACTAACTTGTCTAGACATCCTCATTTTATTATATAAGTTGTTCAGCTGTGCACGTCTTCATTTATTTTTTAAACATTTTTTTTTCAGCATGTTAAATTTTCTCATAGCAGAACTTACTGAAGAAAACTGCATTAAATTCTGTACAAAAAAAAACTGGTTGTGAAACTTGTGAAATGCTGAGAGAAGTTTATAGACAAAATGAAATGAGTTGAGCCAAAATCTTTGATTGACATTGCTACTTTAAGAAATGAAGAATATCAGTTTAAAGTGATGAATATCAAGGAAGTTTGTTTGGGTTTTATGGCATGTCAACCCATTGGGTTATTTTATGCCAAAAACGTTTTTGTTTTATTTATTTTTGATGGGCACTCAATTTTTTAAAAACACATTTGTTTCTATTTAATCCATAAATGGGTCTCAAGCAGGTACTATCACTCTGGGTCAGTGGACCTGGGAGTAATAGTGATGAAGGGGTGCTCCACATTCCCCATACCTCCAGAACTGGAATCTAACCATCAGAGTTTAAAGTCATACCCAGGGCATGAAGACCCTCAGCCACCGCCAACTCTAACCAACAAATTCACCTGTGCTGAATTCATAGAAGGAGTAACAATAGGAAATTCACAAGCGGTCCCAAAACCCTGCATGCATATCCTGATCAGAAGAAGGAGATACCCTTGTTTGCTGCAGATTTTCTACAGACACAGTGACAAGTTGTGGCCCTAATACCACTGGGTGCCACATCTGTCTGGCTTGGGTGATCCTACCAAGAACTTAAGTTCCTGATAACATGGCTCTGACACTACAAATTTTACATGGCCCTGCCATGATGAGGAGTGCTTGTACTTTAGAAATTTGGCTGTTACAGGACTTGTTTTTCATTCTGCATGGTGTCTAGCCACCCTCCTCATCAGACAAAATCTGTGGGGGTTACCGGTTTAGTCACTGATGATCTATGAAACAGGTAGAGCAGGAATTTTGGATGACAATGGCCACTGACTTGATTCAGTGTGAAAAAACTGATGCAAACTTTTTGAAAACAATTGTAACCAGTGAAATCATGGGTGTATGGCTACAATCTTATAAATAAGACTCAGTTGCCTTTGTGACAGTTAAACTTTAGTCTTTGTGGTGAGACTAAGTATGAAGCAAGACCAAAGTGCCGCTTTGTGGTCTTTTAAGATAAAGAGAGCACTGTTTATCCTAGATATGCTCCTGAAGATCAAACAGTATGTGCTCCACAGATAAATAGCAGATTCTCTGTCCAGAAGTCTTTAGTGAAACACTGAATTGTGCAAGTGCAACACCTCCCATATTAACCACAACTAGCTCTATGTGACCTTTTGTTTTCTAAGCTAAAAATTAAATGTAGAAGACAAAAATTCAATGGCACAACTTAATACCATATCAATAAAAAAAAAAAACTCACTGGAATATGTGTGTTGAATGCCAAAGGAAATATTTTGAAGAAAATTAATGCCTCATTCATTGTTCCTATTTGTCTTGGTAAATACAGCTTCAGTTTTAATATTTTTTGAATATATCTTGTGTGTGTGTATAATATATACACCAACCCCTCTGCATGAGTAAGATGTTAATTTCTTAAACTGAGCTTAAACAGTTTTCCTTCCAGACCTGTTATTAGCCAAGGTTAAAGAACCCAGTCTGCCCTACTATTTACTCATAGCTGGATAGACAGTAGTTGGATGCATACCTTTCCCAAGAGTATTAGCCCTATGTGAAATGCAAACAGCTTTGTCCAGGATTTGAACTTGGATTGACGAGTCCATTTCCAACGACTCTAACCATTGCACCATGCACACACACACACACACAAAGTATTAGAAACAACTTAATAATCATTAAAAAAAAAATTATTAACTCGAAATGTAATAATTTAATAATTCAAAACTTAGTTTAGCTTTAGAGGTTTCAAATGTCAATTGAAATAAAATGCTAGTATACATAAAAATAAGTTTAAACATAATGCTTGTATATATGAAAATGGCTTTCTATTACAATTGACACTTATATAAGTAAAAACATTATATCAAAATCAACCTTGACATTTAAAGAATTTTCATATTATCAGTACCACTTGTAAGATTCTTTAGAATGTAGTTATTGACTGATGATGTTGAAAATGTAATGCTAGTAGTTCAAATATATGATTCTAATTTGTATTATGCGTGTGCACATATATACATGTTGATTGCGACATCTTGTCAGACGAATGCCACTCCTTAGATATGTCTGTCTGAAGGAATATCTGTACATAGATGGATAATATAGATATAGCTTTGTACGACAACTAAGTCCCTATCTTGGTTCAAAAAATTGAGATCCAGCAACAAGCAGAAGCAAGATAGCCGGCAACAAATCAAACTGTAAACCAACAGGATGCGAGGAATGGTCGTCCACTGCTTGTTTTTTTTTTCGCAAGGAAATATATCGTCTTCTTCAACATCTTTCTACATTGAACTATTTATTTCAAAATGTATATCGTAATTGTCCATTGAGAGAATATTTTCTTTATTAAGAGTCCCGAAAATCAATGTCTTTCCACTTTGAATTGTTTATTTCAGTAAATATTTATACATACATGCACACGTGCTTGAGAGAGAGAGAGAGAGAGATTTTGGAGGTGTTCATTGTGTAATGGTTAACGTTGTAGAAAATTGACAAGGTGACCAGAGTTCAAATTCTGGATGAGGCTGTTTGCATATGACAGTGCTAATACCCTTGGGAAAGGTATACATTTATTTTCCCTACAGCTTTGGCAGACTAGGCTCTTTACTCTTGGTATGGCAACTGATCTAGGAAAAGGAAAACTGTATTAAACCTGCTAAACTCTACTTAAAAACTGACTATGAGTCATATCCTGTTCATGTGGAGGGCTTGGATAAATATATATATTGTGATGACATCTCAGTATCCTAAGTTTCTTTTTCACTACCCATCCTAACCAGTCACTGCTCCTGGCAAATCCTCTACACTGCACCCTCACAGAGGTGATCAATGTAAGTTTTTGTTGGTTAGCTTACATTGGTGTGACGATGTGTAGATACCCACAGAACATCACTTATGAGTTCATCCTTGCTTCTCCAGCAGAATCTAACATATCTTGTTGATCTTACTGTATGTGATAGGAAGTAGTGGGCATACAGTTGTTTTTTTGTGGGGTGCTGCTTCCAGGATTTGTTCAAGATAGCATGTAGTTCCTATCTAGTTTTTTCCCAAGCATTTCATTAAAATCCAAGTGGTGCAGCCATACAGTAGCACCAACACAGCTTGGAAGAATACTTGCTTTATCTTATCAGATTCCAATATGATTGATAATCTATTTAGCAGTCCATAAACAAGATTTTATAATATTACCTTATAGATAGGATAGCCTTTAAACTTGTAAAATAATTTTTTTTTTCTATAATTCTACTGATGCTTTGCCATAGATAAAATGTCTAAATTAGCCAAATTTTACTATAAAAGTGACATAATTTTTTGTTGATTTACATTTAATTAATAGAAAAACTCCTTGATAATAAAGGTTCTAATACTCAAGTTATGGGCTTACAAAGTTTTCACTATAGGGACCCACATTCAGGTTTTTTTTAATATTATTGAAATTAGCTGAAATTTTGTGAATAGGCATCATATCTTATCATTTATCTATGGTTTAAATTTCATATAAATCAAAAGGAACAGTTTTCAGCAGGGGTTTGTGACCCTTACCAACACCCCAAGGGAATCCTTTGATTAAAATGACATATACTTATTCAAATACCCTGGGTAACTTCTGGCATTGATATGAATTTTTCTATCACCTTTACAATATACATCTTTAAAGTCTCTGGCTTTCAATATAATTTTAATGTCATTTTATAAGAAATGTATATTATTTGGATTATTCAGACTATTGTCCTCATCTTTATTGTTATATACACACACATATGTATATAACTACTATTATATATATATATATATATATATGTGTGTGTGAAGAAAGGAAGTGAATCAGACGGTATGTAAGTATATTGAGAAAAATGATTCATTTTTATGTTATTTTTTTTAAACGGACTGAATAACAAGGACTACCACTCGCTTTTCTCACTATTCTGTGATAAATAATTTCTTATCACCTTCCACATACCAACAAATACCCTGAAGATGATCTAATTAATAGACCGAAACACTGCAGCATTGGCTAATAAACTCACCACTTAACCCATTTAAACCTGTGTTTTTTTATTTTTCTCAATATACTTACATTATATATATATATATATATATATATATATGTATGTACATAACAATAATCCAAATTATCAAGCCTCATCTCAAAAATTCAGACAAATAAGAAATCTAGTTTTAATAAAACATTTTTTTTAAAATTTCCACACCCAACTTAAAAAAAAAAAAAAAAAAAAAAAAAATTTTATCTATTAACCATGATTCTATCCACAACTATTTATAGCGACTATCCCATCTTACTTTTCAACATTTTTTATTTCATATTGTGGGAATTTTACATTTGCATTCATCAGCAGACAATATCAACCATCTCTAATATCATTGGAGGAGGTGAATTCTTTATTTAAGTATTGTGTCCAGTTGAAGGCAAAAGTGAAAATTTTTCAGGCCGTTAAAAGTAAAACTGGAGTATTGTTCTGTTAAGTAAGCTGAAAACCCAGACACTTAGACAAATTCATTCATTTATTCTCTGAGTATAACCTATGATAGTACATTCAGAGTGGATTCTTTTTTTTTTATGTTTCACATCCTATCTCTGTATTTTCTATTATAGAACTAGCAGAACCTGAGGATATACCGCAGTATAATTTAATCATTACAATGTTTGATGTGTTTACTTAAGACATATTGCAAAATACTTCAATATGTAAAAAGTAAATAATCTTGATTTAACTCTCTCTCACTCTTTTTTTTTTCTTTCTTTCCTTCTCATCCTCTTTTCATTATTTAACTCTTGATTTAACTCATTTTTTTTCTTCTTTCTTTCCTTTTTTTTTGTTCGATTGAAACAGATTAGAGTTATCGCTTCCACGCTCTCACCCCCTTCTATCTTTCCCCTATTTATATTTTTTCTGTGTAGCTTGTCCATTTTGTTCCCTTTCTTTCTAATAAAAACGGAATGGTCCATTATTTAGTTGGGGTGACAACACTAATAAAAAAATAAGAATTCAGCAGATAAGCAACATCAGATAATCAGGATTCAAAGTTTTGCATTTCATCTTGGATGATTTGGACAGTCTCATTTTTAACCAGAGTGTGTTGCAAGATGATAATGGTTGTACAATTAAAGAACACGGGTATTAATATATAGATTAGATATAGTTGGGTTATTTTATGCTGAACTTTGGCTTTAATATGGTCTTCAATTATATATAATACAAACAAAGATGCTGATAGTTACGCGTCCTGCGTCCATGATGTACAAAAATCTAAAAGGACGCAGTAAAATCCTATCCATTCGTCCCATTGTTTTTCTTTTTTCTTCCCTCACCATTTCAAGCTAACTGCAAATACATCTCAATAGTTTCTTATAAATGAATTACACAGATAGGTTACAAAGTAGGAGTTAGCCGTTTTTAGTTGGGACACACAAATTTTCTCGGTGACTCATTCAAAGCAAATATGTGCATCCCAGGATGCACTAATTCAAAAAGCTATCAGTATCACTGTACAAAGATTTATCTTTGCAATAATTTTACACAGATAAACACTTCATATTTAGTTACAACATCAATGTTTTAAGAACTAATGTATTCTAATGTGGTTCAAAATAATTTTAAACATTATCTGAAACAGATCTAACCCATAGCTGAGACCCTAACAAGTACTACAAAACTGGGGAGGGGGATCAGAGTTAACCTGGGAGTAATGGCAATAACAAGGTGACTCCACATTCTCCAGAACTGGAGCTTCCCCATTGGATGCAATTTAGTATCATACTCAGGCGATCCTTTTTCTTGGGTGGGGGGGTCTTATCCACCCCCAACCAAGGAGATGCAGTCAGTGTATATTAGTCGCAGGCGAACAAATATGATTTTATGGCACATCAGTTTTTATATGGATCATATAATATTAAGCACTATTTCCTTTGACTAAACATGTTAAAAAGGGGGGAAAAAAAGGTCTGAAGGGATCTATGAGTCGTCTTAAAGGCAATTTTTTTTACAAAGGTTTATACAATTGGTCTGACATTGAATGTGTCTCTTCCAAAGATCCATTGAATTAATGAATTAGAATTAATGTCACATTTAAAAGATGTTTTGTTGATTTACCAGGGGCAGGGGGAATGCTCTTTTTAAGAATTTAGACGGACACAAAACCACAATAGTGGGGAACACAAACAAAGTCATAAAAAAGAAAGGAAAAACAAATTTTGTTTTTTTAACATAAGCAAGCTCTTTCCACTTGAGCAAGAATGCAACAACAAGACAATTTTCTTCCACCTAGCAATTCCTCTAATTTGGTCTATTGACTACGAAGAGTTTAACTCAATACAATCAATACTGATACCATTCAGAATGAAAAAAGAATCTCTTAAATTAAACTCACTATGAACAACCTGCAAGACAAGCTTGCTAATAATCACTCAAGAGCAGGCAAAAGGCAGTGAAAACACAAACACACACAGAGAAGAATGAAAAAAAAATAAAAAAACTGGGAGAAAAGAATTAGCAAAGGGAGTGGAGATTCTTCCGCTGAAGAAACCTTTTCTTTGTAAAAATATTCAAAAGGAGTGGAAAATAAATATGAGCACATTTTCAAAATATTTTCACACGAGAGAGAGAGAGAGAGAGAGAGAGAGAGAGAGAGAGAGAAGAGAGAGAGAGAGAGAGCACAAGACAAAGAAGAAAAAAAAAAGAAAAAAGTCACCCATCACTTAAAATGAAAGTAATTTTATTTTTTAGATATTAGTAATTGTTTTTTACCAGAACATAATTCTGGTAAAAAAAAACAATATATATAAAGTCTAAAAGAAAAAACCTTGTAAAAAAGAGGTTATTCTCTCAAAATATCGGATGAAATAAGATGGAATAATTACATCCAATGCAGTTTCTTATTTATTTCACACTTTACCCATGCTTTGTACTAAATTCTCAAAAATATATATTATAGACACACATACTGAAAAACAAAATTATATATATATATATATATATATATATATATATATATATATATATATATATACATACATTGAAAATTAGACTCATCAGATATACCAACAAAGAAGCTTATGTGGACTCCACAATAACAACACAGACTCACATATACATTAATCATAGCTAGAGTATAAGTATTTCTTAAAAACTTATTTCAAATAAATCTATCAAAGAAACAAAATACCTATCTGTATGTACCCATCTATTAGTGTTAGATAGGAATACTTTAAACCCAATAAATGTGTACTAACAAATAATCATAATTAATATTTCTAGGTTTGTTCCAATTATCCTTAATATATAAATAAATACATAATAAAATAAAAAATCATTAATAACTTTTGAGCTGAATACTGATTAAACTTGCCACAAAGTTTAAGGTGCAAAACCAATTTTGACTACTCAAATTCTGAAAAAAAAAAAAAAAAAAAAAAAAAAAAAAAAAAAAAAAAAAAAAATATATATATATATATATATATATATATATATATATATATATACATAAGAAGGAGGCATCTCCACACTTGGTGGTAAGCCTCTAAAATAAAATAGTTGGAACAATTCATATACCTAGGTAGTAATATCTCATCCACAAAAAAGCAATGCTAATGCACACATAGGAAATCCGATATTGCTGACAAGTTAAAGTGACAATTCTTCCAGTGCTACTGTATGGCTGCACCACTTGGACCCTAACGAAGTGCCTAGAAAATAAGCTAGATGGGAGTTGCAAAACAAATCTTAAACAAATTATGGAACACAACACCCCACAAGAAAGCAGCTGTACAGCTACCTGCCACCTATCACACAGACCATCCAAGTGAGGCAAACAAGATATGCTGGACACTGCTGGAGAAGTGGGTACAAACTCATAAGTGATGCTCTCCTAGGGAAATCAGCACATGGGTACACCAGTGTGGGTCGCTCAGCAAAGACCTGCTCTGTGCAAATACTGGATGCTGCACAGAGGACCTCTTGAGAGCAATAAATGCTAGGGACAGTTGGCAAGAGATTATCATGTGCTACTGGCGTGACATGATATATAATATATATATATATATATATATCACACTTGCTGATATCCCCAATTCTCTGAATGTAATTGTGCAGACATAAGACGATGACAACACTAAGAATTAACATGAATATTTGAAACACTTAATTGACTTTCAATGTCAGTAATGTTCTATCAAATATTTCTTATTTGGGTATATGTATGAAAAGAAAAAAAGAAAAAACACACATGATACTTATAGTAAGTTGTGTTGGTGAATCAGAGCATTTGCTGCTCTATTTCTCTCTCTCGTCTATTAAGTGGTGAGTTAAGAGCCATGATAGTCTCAATTAATTCTAATGGGAGAAAATATTTCATCGTGTTCTAAAAAAAACTAAAAAAAAAAAAAAAAAAAAAAAAAACAACATCTATATGGTAAAATATGAGTAAAACTCTAAAATCTATTAACACAACTCGCAAGAATATGCAACCTCTGGTTGTAAGTATTTAAAGTTTTAATGTAATGAAATTATCAAATTAGAAAGACAAACAAAATTAAATAAAAACGCATATAAAAAGATATATTCAGAATGTTTTCACATAACACTTCAACTACAGTTTTTTTTTTCTGTTATAATAAGACTTTTATTATAGAAACTCCTAGATGCAGAAATCTTCTCCCTCCAGCATCTCTAATTGAAATATAACCTAAATCATACCTAAACTGGGAACTTTGACAAAATTAGATACAAGATTTATTCTAATCATTTCTAGACAAAATCTCAAAAAGGTAAGTAAGACCTGTTAATCTTAGTTTGTTTCAATTTTCTTCTGGAGAGACTTCTTAACTAGCTCAGTCCATGCTCTTCGTCAACAACCTGGTGACATCATCCATAAATCAATTGACCCAGTACCTTCTCAGGGAAGAAAGAAACACCAAGGGGGGTCAACTGAAAACCTGGCTCAAAACAGTCAAGCAAGTTGCTGAGCTGATTCTGGGCCCAGGCCTTTATGGAGTTTGTTGATGGAATAGTGAATGGCTGACACTCATAAGTTCAATTGTGTTGGAACACAACACATGGTCTACAATCATTTGGGATACAGTTAATTTATTGGTGGAGCTGGCTCAACCAACCCAAGGGGAATACAGATACTTTTATAGAAATCTTTTAAAACAAAATTGTAAAGTGTTAAATACATGAGATTGATTTTCTCATCTTGAACTTTAGATCAAATTCTGATTGGGTAGAGTTCAATAATCAGGTCAGATAACCTCTTGAGGAGGGGGGGGACCTTACAGACATTGCACTCAAAAGGATAAGAGGAGGCACACATAGAATAAATGATTATCAAGTAGGAAATGAACTTGGCAATCAGAGTTCAAATCATGAACAAGGCTGAATTTGTCATAGCACTAATAATAACCTTGGGAAAGGTATGAATCCAACTATTCTCCCCCTCAGCTATGGATAAATAGTAAGTATTTACCAACATCCCACCATGTCAGTCAGACACAAAGATTATTATAGTGAGGAACCACGCACAAACCTAAGATCGTGTGTGGTTAGTGTTTAAAAATTGAATGAATACTATAAGCATACCTCTTTTGAGGCGCCTCAGGCACTGGGTAATAAATCCAGCCCTGCACCTTTTAGACGAGTGGGCAGGTGCTGCCTAGTAGTATGGCCCTCTAGATTCACGCAGATATTAACATCTTACCAGTCCAATGGCCAAAGCCACTGGACACAGGGTACAAAAAAAAAACAAAAAAAAAAACAGGTAAGATAAATAGTAAGGTAGACTGGATTCTTTAAATTTGGTATGGCAACTGATCTAGGAAAGAAAACAAGGAATTTAAACCAGTTGAATTTTGCTTGAAAATTGACCTTATGTCTCATTCTGATAGTGATGGAGGGGTTGGGGAAATACACTGTACTCTATGGTGGCAGTATAATTGGAAATATTTTAATAATTTAAAAAGATTTCCCATATTAAAAGATAAGCTGAAGGTATTTTTATTAGTATCCATCCATTAGTCCTGTGCCTGGATGCAGGTATGAGCAAATCCAGATATTTACCTCCTATTTTATGTTATATATGACAATATAACATGTTATGTCACTTGTTTGTTGGTTGGTTGAATTTTATGGCATGTCAACCCATTGGGTCATTTTATGCCAAAGTTATTCATTCTTGATGGGTACCCAATTTTTTTAAAAACATTTCTTTTCCATTTAATCCATAGATGGGACCCCAACAGGTACCATGACTCTGGACCTGGGAGTAATGGTGATGAAGGAGTACTAAACATTTTTTTTTACCAGTTATAATGATAAAACAGAATAGAAATGTGGAATCAGTATGTAATATTTAAAATTAAAGCTGCTTGCTTTAAAATCATTTAGATTGATCACTATCACAATACAAAACCACCTACTATAGAGCAAGTCAGCAGTTTGGTCTTGCAGGCCATTATTAGTAAGTTTGTTTTTCAATCAGATTTCCATCATAGATCTATGCCAGACAAAACTAAGTAAATATGTACACCAGTGGTTTCTATTAGGGGGAGGGCTGTCACTCAATCAGGCCACATCCTTACTGTCTACTACAACATATACAATGAACACATACCTCTTTATCATTAAACCTACTGCACATTTAAAATAACTAATCTAACACCAAGTCCATGATTATACCAACCTAGAGCTTTGGCCATCTTAGATGAGAAAATGTGACAATCACCAGTCCCCTCATCATCTGCTGTCTGATCTAGTTGGTGTATAGAATGTTTAGTGTTCAGCCAATATAACCAAGATGCTAATAAGTATAAACTAAACAATAATGCAATTCTTTGTAAAGCATTAAAAGTTACTTAAGTGTTTGAGACTTTAGATTCCGTCAAAATACCCTACCGCACCTTACCACCTTCTTAACCCCTTCAAGTGGGTAGTACCGCCCACTTTTGGAATGTCTTATCTACACTAATGAGTGAAGGATATCTACTATAAAGCAATGGTTAACAGATTAGTCTTACAAGTAAGTGAGTTTCTTCCTCACTGGGTACATCACATTCTTGTGGTTTGGTACTTAAACAGGTTTTTCCAAATAAAAAAATACCTACCAATAGATTTTACTATTAGTCTTCATATATGTAAAAGTCTACATGAAGTGTTATGACTTCTGATTATTTCATAGTTAAATCTTGTGCTTTATATATATTTTGTTCTTTTAATTCTATTAATCAACATTTATTGAATTTGCTAAAAAAAAAAAAAAAAAAGCAAAGATCTACCATGTAATTGTAATAAAAAAAATGGAATGTCCTCTTGATAGTAAATGCCAGAGTAATTGTATTGTATATAAGCTAATGTACAAATTTGATGGGCAAAATTAAAAAAAAAAACAAAAAAAACCAAAACAAACAAAAAAACCATCTACTTAGGCTCTACTCAAGGTACTTTCAAAAAAAGATTTTACAATCACAAAACCAGCTTTGCACATATGAAATATATGCACTGTACCGCCCTTTCTAAATATGTTGGGGACATTAAAAATGAATATGGACCCTATCAAAGTGGGAGATGATTCAAAGAGCCCATAATTATAAGGCAGGTGATAAATTTTGCTTTCCCTATATGAAAGAAAATCTAGCTATTGCATCCTATCCTAATTCTGAAGAAGTATTAAATCAAAGATCTGAGATTTTGAATGGATGTAGGCACAAGAGTAAATGTTATCTCAATCGTTAACAGTTCAACCGCGTGTTGCACTTTTCTGTTTCTCCAAAGTTATTTGTATCAATTTGTACTAATCATTTCCAGTCAGAGTTTTCCTGAAGATCCATCTTGGTGAAACCTGGGTAGTCAACTTCTGCTACTGATTTGGTATATATATATATACATACATACATACATACACACAAATACTTTTCTTTTGGGTTTATCCTAAGCACAAGTTTCATCTTTGAAAATGATAATCATTTAATGGTCAACAAATTAATTTCAGCTTCAAAATTAAACTTTCATAATATTATTTTTACTAGCAACAGAAAACTTTCATAATATTATTTTTACTAGCAACAGAAAACTTTCATAATATTATTTTTACTAGCAACAGAAAACTTTCATAATATTATTTTTACTAGCAACAGAAAACACCCTCCAGGCGTCGTAAAAATTAAGTTTTGAAAGACATTGCCTGAGAGGGTGGGAGTTAAAAATTCAATGTCTGAGGATTTGTATCATAAGTAAGCAAAATCCTCATATTTATTAAAGGAGTAAAAAAATAATAAAACAATTTGAAAGGAAAACTGAGCCCCGTCCCTCTCAAATAAAATGTTGCGTGCATGTAATAATCAAACAATTATTTTGAATATTTTCCACATCAAATTGTAGGTATTTATTTATTTGTAAACTTTTTAGTTAACTTCTTGTTACTGTATGAAAAAAAAAAAAGGACGAGAGTAAAAAAACAATTTTTAAAATTGCTTACTCAAATTTTAGCATAAGAATATTGTGATGTGAACTGTGACATAAGAGCTATGACATAGTTTTTGTTACAGACAGAAATACAGACAATCTCCATTATTAATAGAAATTATTATTATTATTAAGTAATAAGTATATTTAGAGTCTACTTATATATAAAACATAATTGGTTGCTACAGAGTAACAAAAAAATCCATTTTTATAATAGCACAAAATATTATTGAAAGCTTTCAAAATGAGTATGCCTCATGGTTTAACAAATGAAAATTCTCATTGATCAGAATTAACACTGGCTTTTTTTTTTGTTACTTTACTAAAAGTTTTAAATACAACATCAAAATTGATAGATGAATTGTACTAGAATCATGTTATGGTAAACTTAGTATTATTGCATAATTATTTAGTTGTGAATAGAATATCATCTGTCAATAGGGGAGTGGAGACAAAACATTTTATTTGATTATATATATATATATATATATATATATATATATATATATATATATATACACACACACATGTAGAATTAATCAAAAGGCACATCTCCTGTTTAACAATTTTATTTTGAACTTTTCTAATTTTCTGGCCAACTTTTTAATGTTTAGGTGGAATTGGTGGATAAGTCCACCAAAGTTCAGTTCCCGAGTACTTTCGGCACTTCGAAGGCCATCATCAGGGGTGATGTATTCCAGTTTTTTTAAAAAAAATTATATTAATGTGGAGGCTGGAAGGAGAAGAATTGGTGAGAAAGGTGTTATAGGCATTTTAGAATGTGTGTACTGTATTGGAAATTAATTTTGTTTAAGGATGGTTTGTATTGTTTTATGTATAAAGCTTCTAGTATTTGGAGTTTTTGTTTATTTCTCACCAATTCTTCTCCTTCCAGCCTCCACATTAATATAATTTAAAAAAAAAAGGAATACATCACCCCTGATGATGGCACTTCGAAGTGCCGAAAGTACTTGGGAACTGAACTTTGGTGGACTTTTCCACCAATTCCACCCAAACATTAAAAAGTTGGCCAGAAAATTAGAAAAGTTCCAAAATAAAATTGTTAAACAGGAGATGTGCCTTTTGTTTAATTCTATATATATATATATATATATAATAACAAAAGCGGAAGGAGGAATTTGAAAAATAAAAGTAGAAAAGACAAAAATTAGTGAAAAGGAGATCATACAAGTGAGACCAAGTATGAGGTCTTTGAATCAGTAAATCTCAGACTGACGAGGCAAAGAAATGTTGAAATAAATTCATATCTACATAAAGATATCCATTTATTCATAATACTCCATATATGTAAAAAATACATTCGCAAATCTTTATATATACATTTAAGTTCTAATTATATATATATATATAAAAAGTCCATTCTACAAAAATATCTATATACTAATACTCATGTTCCTTAAAAGTACGACTTATCTTGCAACATCATCTTGTTAAAAATAAGACTGTCCAAATCATCCAAGATGAAAAGCAAAAATGTAAATTCTGATTATCTGCTGTTGCTTATCCACTGAATTCTTATTATGAGTGTCGTCATTTCAGCTAAATAATGGAACGTTCTGTTTTCTATTATAAAGAAAAGGAAGGAAAATAACGTTATACAGAAAAAATATAATAAGATGGGGAAAGAAAGAGTAGGGGAAAGATACAGAGAGAAGGGTGAGTGTGCAGAAGCGATAATACTAATCTGTTTCAATCAAACATGATGAAAAGGAAAGAAAAAAAAAGTAGGAGAGATAAATTAAGGTTATTATACTTTTTACATATTGAACTATATTGCAATAGGTCTTAAGTAAACATATCAAACATTGTAATAATTAAATTATCATACTGTGGTATATCCACAGGTCCTGCTAGTTTGAAATAATTACAAAAACAGATTCAGAAAAAAAAAAAAAAAAAAAAAAAAAAAATCAAGCTTTTTATTTTGCTTCATTAGTTTGAGATAAACACCAGCAGAAAAGCAAAAGAGGAATGGTCATTGGTCAGATAAAGTTAACATGGCCACTAAAGACCAAATCCTTGACCTTCACCTTGTCGATCATCAGTTTTTGCTCTCTCTCTTCATTTAACATTAGCTATTTGGGAAATAACTCAACTTCAAGACTAAAAGCAAAAGAATTAATTGCTCGCATTTCCTAACTCAAGTAGCTGATCAGTAAAATCTCCAGCCAAAAACTCTTAGACTTTAACATCACTCTTGGCATCTCAGATCTAGTTTGGAGTCTTGTCTTTAAATATAAAAAAAAGGGGGTGGTGGTGCAGAGATGAACTTTAGGGTCAGAGAA
The DNA here is from genome assembly GCA_023376005.1 of Doryteuthis pealeii. NCBI lineage: Eukaryota > Metazoa > Mollusca > Cephalopoda > Myopsida > Loliginidae > Doryteuthis > Doryteuthis pealeii. The sequence continues at coordinate 28,019,451 of CM042152.1, forward strand.
ACCAGCAGCAGTTAAAAGATGTTTATGAAAAAAAAAAATCTAAAAATCAGCAGGCATGTTTAATGAATGGAAACAACCTTTCAGCTGATAGTTTAAACACTAGCAGGACCTGTGGATATACCACAGAATGATAATTTAATTATTACGTTTGATATGTTTACTTAAGAGCTATAGTTCAATATGTAAAAATATAAAAATCTTGATTCAACTATCTTCAACATTCCACTTTGGGCTAGATGGGCAGTCGGAAAAGGTCAAATCCTAGCACCTATATGATTGTTCCAATCTTATTACTATTATGGTAAACCCCCAACCCTTTTCATCAATATGTGCTCGAAGGTGGTGGCTAAGGGTCTTAGTGTCCAGGGTATTACATTAAACTGAATCTAATGGTGAAGTTCCAATTTTGGAGCTCTGGGGAGTGTAGAGTACCCCTTCATTGGTATTACTCCCAGGTCCACCCAAACCAGTAGTGTTAGTACCTGTTAGGGACCCATTTATGGGTTTATTTTCAAACAGATCAAATAGACCCATAGATGGGACCCTAACAGGTACTCCAACTCCAGGTCATAGTGTACCTGCAAGTAATGGCAATGAAAGGGTGACACAGAACACCCCTTTCCTCTGCAGGGGATACAGTTAGCACACATACACATGAACCACCAACAAATCACACATACATATAATTTCTATTTTAAAAAAAAATCAAAAAAAAATCCATGCTTTGAAAATTAAAATTCCACATGACTTTGTTCCAGCCATCCTCTCTCCGTTTCAAAATCATTTGCATGCGACATGACGTCATTATAACTGTCTTTCTTGACTGCGTTTGAACACTTTCTTCCAGTTATTTTTTTGAACATTTAAAAAATTCTCTGCGTTCCAACAAATTTTATTTAAAAAAATAAGGATTTACTCTGAAGAAGGTCGATATTTCTTTGTGTGCGGAACATTTCTACATTTTTTCTATTATTATTATTTCATTTTGTTATTTAAAAATAATAATAGATTGATTAATGTACACATGGATAACCTCCTGACTGAAACACGTGTAAGTTATATTAATTAAAATATCCTATTTTATCCATTCAATACTTTCTTTCCTTTATTTCTCTTTTCAACATACACGTGTGTGTGTGTGTGTGTGTGTGTGTATGTGTGTATATATATATATATATATATATATATATATATGGTGATGCTGATAGCTTTTTGATTTAGTGCACCCAGGGAAGTACATATTTGCTTTGAATGAATCCCCGGGAAAATTTATGGGTTCCAACTAAAGCTGTCTAACTCCTACCTTGTAACCTATCCTTTGTAATTCGTTTACAAGAAACTATTGAAACTAATAGTTAGCTTGAAATGGTGAGAGAAGAAAAAAAAAGAAAAACACTGGGATGCATGGATATGATTTTACTGCATCCTTTTAGATTTTTGTGTGTCCGGGACACAGGATGCATACTTATGAGCATCTGTGTGTGTGTGTGTGTGTGTGTGTGTGTGAACAAGTGAAAATGAAAAGTAATGCTAAAATGCCATTTTTTTTAGAGTCTACATAAAGTGTGTCATACTACACACAAAATTCAATCAATAAAATAAAAGATCAAATCATTAGGTTGAATGGATCAAAAACCTCCTCAGCATTCCTTGTCTATTTATTCATTTTTTTCCCCCAGATCACTGAAACACTTTCCAAAGATCAAGAAGATATTAATTAAGCATTATCCGGAACCCTTTTTTTTTTTTAAATTGAAAATTCCAGATATTTGAACCCTTGAACTTCAAACAGCTAAAAATTCCACAAGAGAAAAACAGGAATTTTCCATCATTTTACCACCACCTCATTCATATCAGAAAAAAAACAAAAAAAAAAAACACAAGTGGCCCAAAGTAGTTTGTTTACTTTCAGGTGTTTGTGAAGAGGTATAATGATTGTGTTATCAATTGAATAAAGGTCAATAATCTATTTCAACTATCAATATTTTTGGTAATCATCATTTATGAGCTCATCTAAAAGATAATTCTGATAAACGAAAAAAAAGAAAAAGTCTTTATCTTCATTATCTTCCGATGCCTTTACCCCATTATTCAGCAAAGTAGAGATATTAAGGTTGGTTGGGTTTTATGGCATGTCAACTCTTGTTGGGTTATTTTATGCCAAAGACATTCATTTATTCATTCTTGATGGGTAATCAATTTCTTTGTAAACTCAATTTTCCTTTTAAACATTTTTTAAACTCATTTTTTAAAAATCTACTTAACCCCTAGATTTTGGGTCAGAGTGGGAGTAATGGGGATGAAGGTGTACTCCACATTACGCAGACCTCCAGAATTGGAACTTCATTCACCATCAAATAGAGTTTAACATCATACCTAAGATGATGAGACTCTCAGTCACCGCCTTCTTGCATATATATGATAAAAAGGGTTGGGGCTTGCCATAAGGGCAATAGGGTTGACAATTGTATAGGTGTTAGGACTTTACATAACCAGTCAATTGAGAGAAGTGGGCCTCTCTGACTGCCTGTCTAATCTAAGTAAGAATCAAAGAGAGTTACTATGCTTCCTACAATTAATACCCATAGAGTTCTAGTGGTTTAATCCATTGGAAAATTTGTAAAAAAATCAAGCATGAAACAAAACTTTTCTCCAAGGCACAGACATTAAAATTATCTTATTGATCCATTAAAAAATGAGGTGAGTCTCATGGGGGCATAGTGGTTAATGTTCTAAACTCATAGTAAGTAAGTTTAAACTTCAGTCTGTTACATTCATTTTCAGACTAACACCTTTGGGAAAGATGTGAACTCCTTACTCTTTCCCACCAGCTATGAGTTAAATAGGACCACTAATGTTCTTTTACAAAGATGGCTTTGGCATTAAATAACCCATGAAAGTTTATATGTCATTAAATATAGATACCAAACCATTACAAAAAATACAGACTTTTAAAAATTATATCAAAATATGACCTAACTGCCGAGTCCAAACTATTGGGCTTATAATGTATAATTAAAATAAATGTCTTGAAATATCAAGTCTTACTGATTCAAGGAGGAATCAGTTTCATATTGAATTGGTTGGTTGGGTTTTATGGCATGTAAACCCTTGTTGGGTTTTTCAGGCTGAAGACATTTTGCTTTATTCCTTCTTGATGGGTACTCAATTTTTTAAACTCATCTTTTTTTATTATTAAGTGGGGCACTAACAGGTACAATAACTCTGGGTCAAATCCTTTTTATCACATATATGATAAAAAGGGTTTGGGGGTTACCATAAGGGCAATAGGTGGTAGGACTTGACATGACCAGCCAATTAATTGCAGTGGGCCTCTCTGACAGCACGTTTAGCCTAAGTAAGGGCCAAAGTGGAGTGTTGCATGTCATGGGCTACTCAGCCACAGGGTTCCATTCTTAATGCATCATGGGTCGCCATCAACGGCCAACAGGTGGACCCATTGGGGTTGGTGGTCTTACCCCTCTGCAGAGGTACAGTCTGTGTATTCTAAAACCTCAGCCAACAGGGTTGGATAATTAGGGTCTTAAATAAATTTGACTTGAGTTACATTTAAAGAGGCTTTTTATTGTCTCCAATTTCATTCAAAAGAAAATCTTAAAGTGTTTATTATGTATTGCTTGCATGTTTTTGATTATTGTATAATCTTAAATAATATAAACAAAAATCTAGTAATGCGATATCAGAGTAAGAATTTATTAAACAAACATGGAAAAAATTTCATATAATAACAAAAACAATAATAATACAGTAATTTCTGGTGGAGAAAAAATAAAAACAATCCCAACTGTTTTTTTAATTTTTTTTTTTATTATCAATTGAATGTGAATTAAATAGACAAGTAAATTTATGACTTTTTATATTTCTTCTGATTTGGATTTTACAATTCCACAGTTTCAATAAGTAATAAATCTTGAAATTTTAATCAATTTTAAGCAAATTGAAAATTTAAAAAAATTTACTATATAAATGCTCTGTAAATCATTTTAATATAAATATGGGAGTGATTCAATAAATAAGGATTATTTTTTGGGGAAAAAAATTTTTTTTCCATAAATGTAAACTGCATTGTTTGGAATGGTTTATAGCAAAAATTATTTTAATATTGCAAACATTTGTTTTGAGGCTACTCAAAATGGCAGCAAATCAAACAGAGAGCCCCAAGCATGAAGAGAGTTCTGTCATCAAATTTTTGTGAAGTGCAAACCAAGTGAAATTTACAGATGTATATGGAGAAACATGTTTTAGTCAAAAGATATTTACAAATGGCTAAACATGCTTTTGCTACTATGAGACCGAGTTGAAAAGTCCATGGAATGGAAACATACTCTCCAGTAATGATAAAATTCTGGGTGCTGCAGTCAGCAAAGAAAGTCATGCTGGCAGTCTTCTAAGGACATAAAAGGATTTATTTCTATCGATTTCCTAGAAAAAGGTGCAACTGTAAACAGTACTTTCTATTGGCAATTCCTTAGGCAAAATTCATCTTATTCATTGAATGACCCTTGTAAAAAATAAACGTCCTGTAAATGTAAGCATTACTGGCAGAACAGGGTTAGACAACTATTATTCTATGTATAATGTAATGTATTGTGAATGATTTTACTATACAAATTCTCTGTAAATGATTTTATTAGATAAATACATCACAAATGATTTTATTATACGAATGCATTGAATGTCAAGTAAAAGGGATTGTTAGTGATCAGCAATTACTGCAAGCATTACTAGTAGAATAGAGCTATTATATGGAGAAGGTAAATACATTGGTATTGATTTTTATTATACAAATGCACTGAAAATTGGGGTGAAGGGGGTGATTGTTAGGCAAACATTATTGATAGACATTTATAACTGCCAATCTAATTTCCTGGACCAATCACAGCGGGTCGGCAAATGGATATTTGTGTTTTAAAGAACTTTTAAGGCATGTGAAGTTCACAGGCTAAAAGTAGACTAGTTTACAATCCCATTTCCAAAATGGCTGTTGGTAAACTATTATTTCTGTTTTCTGTGATGATATTCACCCTGGGTCGGTTGAGCAAGCTCCATCCAACGAATACACCTGTGATGAATTCATAGAAGGAATATGAAAGGAATTGGAAATTCACAAGCAGTCCCTAAAACCCACATGTATATCTCGATCAGAAGGAGATCCCTTTATTTGCTGCAGATTCTTCACAGACAGTCACAAGTACACCAAAAGCCATTGATTCCTGAGGATGGTGGAGACACCCTTTGGATTTTCGCCAGAGCACCTTTGGCCAGGTTGTGGCCCTAATACAACTGGCAGTGTTACTGATATTCACTTAGCTTAGTTTATTTCATAAGTCAGACAGGGTGTGACATTAGTCTAGGAAGATTGTGTTGCACCAATCGTTCAACTAGGAAAGGTGTAGACCCCTTGAAAATCAGTTTGCAAAATCCTGGCTTTTTACCTGGGCTTCAACACCTGACCTTTGATACTAGTGGGAAATGCACAACCACCTCAGCCACCAAACAAGTTATTTCAGATTATTATTGATATTCACTAAGGTTACTTTACTTGTGTGATAAGAAGACACAGCCGTAAAGAGGGAAATGAAAATTGTGTTGTACCAATCAGCTAAGGATGGACCTGGATTTTAAACGCACTAATAACATGGGCTGTTTTGAGGCAAATCTAACTCGGATTTTCATAGACATTGTTAATAGATAAGATTTATTCTATGTATTAAAGATTATAACTATAAATTAAATACTCATTGATAAACTCATTGATGCAATTCCTGAGGGTATTGTAGCATAATCAGTGACAGTTTCTGTTACAGACAGACGCTGAATCTCCATTATAATAAAAAGATATAAAAATAACAGATGAGAAAAGATCTGTTTTCCAAATATATAAGCATGTATGTTTATTTCTTGGTAGTTGTGTAAAATTCTATATAGATTTTTATGCGTGTGTGTGTGTGTGTGTGGTACATGAATTTGTTAATGGCTTTGCCAGGGTGCGCATGGTCAAAAGAAGATTGGACATGCACATGTATATGCATATCCAAATATTTGCACAAGAATGGACATTGAGGTGTGGTCAATTAAGTGCTGTCTCTTCCTGCCCCACATATGGATAATATTGATTGTTCACAAAGTGACAATAGGAAACACTTTATCTTTTCTAAACTCAAGACACATGTCTTTCCTTTAAAACTTACACAGGCATGAAAATACACACAACAAATATACATAAAAGGAAGGAGGTCAATTTAAAAAAATAAAAAATACTTGTAGTCAAGGTTATCGTGGAGGTGACAGCTTTTATTGCAATTGCTTGAGGAAGTTGTTGTTGTTGATTGGGTTTTATGGCATGTCAACCCATTGTGTCATTTTATGCCGAAGACATTTTTTAAACTCATTTTTTTTCTATTTAACCCATAGATGGAACCCAAACAGGTACTACCACTCCGGGGCAGAGTGGACCTGGGAGAAATGGTTATGAAGGGGTGTTCCACATTTCCCAGATAGACTTTAATGTCATACTCAGAACATGTAGACCCTCAGCCACCACCTTTAAGTCATATGACTTTTGTCTCCGCTCTTGACAACACGGAGTATAAACAAGCTCTGAAGATGATTTTTATAAAATATGTTATAAGATATTTGCATTGAAAAATCATGTTCTGATATGAGCTTAAACTCCACACTCTATGAGGAAGTGTTTGACATGTTACACATTGTCGCCGGTTCTCTTGTTCAATATCAGCTATGAATATGTTATAAAATGTTTTCACTTTAACAGCATTTTGTGGTGTTTTCATATCCTTTTATCTATACTCATATATATATATATATGTATATATGAATAGTAAGGGAATAGTTTATTGGTAAATATTTTGCTTTTTTAACAAATTGTTGTGGAAGTGGAAACAACACTTGGTAATCAATTTTGCCTTATAGGTGTTTTTGTAGATAGTTTTGTGGGCATAATTTCATATCTGGTTCATAATCTTTTTATATATTTTTCATTTCTCTCAAGAAGAAAAAAATTGCATCTATGTTAACATTTTCAAACAAATCTTTCATGTTATTTGCATTGAAAAATCATTTTCTGATATGAGCTTAAACTCCACACTATGAGGAAGTGTTTGACATGTTACACATTGTCGCCGGTTCTCTTGTTCTAGTATAAAAGGGTGAGTAAGTTCTATGTGGTCAATGTACGGCCATGCCAATACTACCTCCTCCCCTTGAGATATTCCTCTATATCCCAGCTTCCATTCCTCAACTGTTGGCTTAATTGATAATAATTTGTCTGGTTGGCATGCATTTCACTTTGTGCTTATCTTCTCTTCCTACCCTTCCCAAGTTATGAGTAAATAATGGGGCAGATTGAGCTCTTTAGACTTGGAAAAGCAACAGGTCTTGGAAAGGGAAAGAGAGAATTCAAAACCAGGGGTGTGGAGATAGCAACTTGACCCCATATAAACCTACTTGTGAATGAAACCACAGCACTATCACAGACTTGTGGGGGGGGGGTAGATGCAGCTCTATACTCCTCAAAGGAGTGTGCAGGATGTAATTACTCTGCACTTCCTTTGCAGGCAAATAAATATTTGTATAGGCAGAAAATATCATTCTCATTCATATGTAAATAGAATGAATAAATACAGAGATTAACAAAATCACACATAATTGTTGTTTGCTAATTAAATATATATATATATATATATATATATTATAAGGATGGAGCACTCTATGGCGACCTTTACATACAAACAGATGTGTGTATTTAACAGTTCAAATCCCCTTCCTATTCAGTAGGTGACGATGACCGAGCTGTTAAGCAGCCCTTCTGATGATATATCGATTGGGTTTTTATCCTGACTGTAGGTAACTTACAAATGTCTAGTCACACTGAAGAGATGTGATAAGTCGAAACACAGTGTCTGTGGATGACTATACATATATATATATATATATATATATATATATATAATTTTTATTTGTCTCTATTTTTGAGATGAGGCTTGATGTGAATCATTTTGATTTTTCAAACTGTTGTCCTCATCTTTATTATAGTATGTATATACAATGTCTAGGTTGCTGTATCCTCTGGCCTTCCTCAGGTTGGGCCATTGCTATGCTGGGATACACAGGAAACTCCTGAGGAAGTTGTGTATAATTTTGACTGTTGTCCTCATCTTTATGGTGGTATGTAAAAACACGTTTAGGCTGCTGTATTCCCAGGCCTTGTTCAGCTCTTACCTGTTTACCTTAAACTAAAGTTATCATAAAGGGTTATCGTCTGATGATTTTAGTCTAAGGTAAACAGGTAACACCTGAACAAGGATCGGGGATACAGAATATAATTTCTTTTAAGGATTTTAAACAGTTAAGCAGTTATCTCATACATAGTTACAACTTTAACAGGTCAGAGTGGACCTGGGAGTAATGTCTATGTAAGGTTAACACTCTACAAAGCTCCAGAAATGGAGCCTTTCCACTGGATGTAGCTTAGTGTCCAACCTAATTTTTTTGGGGGGGGGGGGAATCATCCCTCAGCAGAGCATACAATCAGCATATTGCCATAGTCAGGACACATGTAGGCTCTATACCTTAATTCTTTAAATTTTAAAATTTCCTGACAGATTTATAAAAGATAAAAAAAAAAAGCAAACAAATATGGATACACAAAAGAAAGGAAAATATTTAGACAGTTGTGTGTGTGTATGTATGGATGAAAATACAAAAATGAACAAAATAAATATATATACACATTAAATATCACCGGTTCTTGCTTTCTGTGCAAAAATTACGAAGATTTGATTTATATTCACAAATATATTTTAAAATTAAAATATACATAATAATGGAACTGCGAATAACTTGCTAACCATTACACCACATTCTTTTGGCCCCACCCTCTACCCAGGTGATGCTAGGTAGCTGCTTCTAGTACATATATAAAGGACAGTTGTGTATATGTGTATGTATGTCTATGAAAATAAAACAACAACAAAGTAAATTTTTGCACATTCACTATCACCAGAGCTTGCTTTTTGAGCAAAAATAATTAAGATTTGATTTATATTTGTGAAGACAAAAAATAAAATTTAAATAACAGCATGGAATTGTTTTTGCATTTAATATTTTAAATAGTAGACATCAATTTTTCTTTTCAGACTGTCTGGATCAACGCAAGGTCTTTTTTTATGTAAGGATTTTAATGGGCATACTAGGAGGATCCAACTCGTGATTTAGTATTAATGGATCTGAAAGACTAACTTTTTTATATCCCCCCTCTACCCAGGTGACACCAGGTAGCCACTTCTAATACATATATAAATGGCAGTTGGTTTGTATGTATGTATGGATAAAAATACAAAAATAAAACAACTATGACAATTTATATATATATATATATATATATATATATATAAACACTTTAAATATCACCAGTTCTTGCTTTTTGTGCAAAAATTATGAAGATTTGATTATATTCAAAATAATTCAAATTATACATAGAAATAGCATTGAAATTCTACTTAAAGTATCCGTTTGTAAATCTCAAAAGCAAACAAATCAATACACCAGGTTCCTCCCTCTACCCTGGCGACGCTGGGTAGCCACTTCTAATATATACATAGATGCAACAGCAGCAGTTATAAATGATTAGTGGATTTGAAAATGTTTTCCTTAAGTGTTCAACTTAAGGAAAACATTTTCAAATCCACTAATCATTCATTAAAAAAAGAAAAAAAGAAAAAAAAAAGAAAAAAAAGTTAATTTGTGGTTAAGCAATGAGAATAAACATGTTATAAGAAGTGAAGAGTGGGAGCAAATAAGGAAGATTTATTTGCTTTTTGCACCTGCCTATCGCACCCCCACCCCGCTTCTTATCCTCCCCCCTCACATTCCTTATTTGGATTAAGGCTGCAAGTCAACTTTTAGATCCTGTCAATTCAAATTGAAAGAGATCCAATAAAAATTCATGACAAATTAAAATTTCACAAATACCTTTTTTTTTTTTCCCAAAATAAATTCTTTCCAAATGGTTATCAACAAAGAAATAATGGTTAAATCGAACTTAACGGACCTAAATTTCACCATTGTATGTCACCCCACCGAAAGAAAAAAAATGCCAAAAATCAGGGAATTACCCGAATTCAATGAAATTTTCAGTGTTGATATATTAATGGACCTGGGAGTAATTGTAATGAAGGTGTACTGCACATTCCCCAGAGCCCCAGAATTGGAACTTTACCATCAGATAAAGTCTAATATCTTACTCAGGACAATAAGACCCTCAGCTACCACCTTCTAGCACATATATAATAAAAAGGGTTGGGGCTTGCCATAAGGACAATAGGGGTGTGACAATCATATAGGTGCTAGGGCTTGATGTGACCAACCAATTGAGTGGAGTGTTGCATGTGACAGACTGCTCATCCACCAGGATTCTGTCCTTAAGTATCATGAGTCACCACCCACAGCTAACAGGTGGCCCCATTGGGAGGAGGGGTCTTACCCCTGTACAGAGATGCAGTCTGTGTATTCTATAGCCCCAGCTGATAGGGTTGAGCATTGGAGGCAGGAAAAAGGCTGTCATAAGAATGAGTAACAGATTTGTCACTAGAGATGATTTCCCAGATTTTTCTAAGGAAGCAGAATAAATGGAAATTAATTTCACACCTGTATATTCTGTGGCAGGTGACAGAGTGTTCCTTTCTTATTAAAATGATCAAATAAAGAATAATCAAAAAGAGAGATAAGCAAATAAAAAAGGTACCACTCCCCCATGGTTTAATAGTTCATGAACAAATCTTGCTAGACTAAAGCTTCTCAGACTTTTTACTTGATGCCCCGCCCCTTGTAACCAAATTTAATTTCCATTCACCCCCCCACCCAAATCAATTGAATATTGTCAACACTTTTTTTTAGTTTCTATTTCTATGGATGCCAGGATAAGGGTTGATCTTTTAAATGTTTTTGGTTTCAAAATTTATCTTTTTTTTCCTTCTTTTTTACAAAATACAGAAAAGTTATAACCAATGGAATATTCAATAACACCCACACCAACAAATAATTGGCAATACTGAAATTGACTTAACAAAAGAAGATCTGTTTGGTTAAAATGGATTGTTAGAGTGTTAGTATACTGTTGGTTTGAACAACTAACTAAGCACAACTCAACTGGTGCCCAAAGCAGCTGGTATTTATGGCAACCAGGAATACTACATTCATGCATTTGGGTGATTCCATTCCTTGAGTCCTGATTGGCTGTGAACCAACCTGAGACTGGTACTTGATTCTTTAAAATATCCCATCAATACAGGTAAAAAATGCAAAGAAAATTTGGTACAGCTATGTGGGAAATTTGGTAGGCAGAGTTAAAATAATTGTTTTTAAATGTTTTTTGTGAAAATATGCGTTGTTAATGACACTAAAAATATCTGGTTCTTTTTGGTCAGAGCTAAATCATTTGTTTATTAAATTGACCTGTGTTATTTGTCAGTATTTTTGATTGGAAAAGAAGATGTCTCAAAGTAGCAGCTCATATGTTGGGCTGTAGTGACCTACTGAGTAGATCAAGTATAGAGATGAACACAATCATTAAAAAGGCTAAAGTAAATTACTTTAAAAATAAAAAAGATTGAAAAAGATTGATGTCATTGGATTTTACAGCATGAGTTGTACAGGAAACGCCAATAAATAAGTGTTTATTTTTTTCCTTAAATGATTGTGATTCTTTTTGTGACACATGTCTGAATGATAGGTGTGCAAAAATAATGTATTTTTTTTAATGAGATCTTAAAAAGATCTTCAACATCTGTTTGATCAACTGTCTAATTATTAAAAATGATTTCCCATGTTGGATCATTATCAACTTGGATACACAGGGAACACTTGAGTAAGGCTGGAAGATACAGCAGCTGAAATGTGTTTATACATACCACAATAGTCCCAAAAATCAAAATTATTCAAATAACCTGTGTGTTTTAAACAGGTAATATGTGAATGACACATCACTAATGGTCATCACACCCAAATCAAATATTCTGTTAGGTGTATGATATCTAGTAACTAGTCTACATGATCAAGCAATTTCTGTTCTCTTTTGTTATAAATGGGTTTATAAATGCAAACAAGTAAATTTATCCCTGTGGGGCCCTACGCTTTTATCTAGTTTGCCAAAATGTTATTCACCTCGAGGTGTGGGGGTGGGGTTTACATGGACCACTTTGAGAAACTCTGCTTTAGTCAGTTGAATAAAGACTTCAGTAGAAAATTAAATTTTGTCAGAAACCTGGGTTGCTGACACAAGAGCCAATGACAAAAAAAAAAAAAAAAAAAAACTCTGAAAATAATAAAACACTGTTCAAATCCTAAGTACCTCATAACTTGTGATCTTGTGCCAGACGTGTTAAGTTTAATAAATAAACACTGATCAGCAAATTAAATAGTTAACTAGAAATAAAGCTGTCTGTATTGATGAGATAAGGTTTGATATGAATAATTTTGATATTTTAGACTGTTGTCCTTATCTTTATTGTGCATAAACAATCTTCAGGACATTGTAACATCGGGCTCTGTTTAGGTATTTTATTTTAATTTTAAGGCAATTAAAAAAACACCTAAACAGAGCCTAAGGTTACAGTGCCCTGAACATTGGGTATATGTACATAAAGATGAGGACAACAGTCCAAAATATCAAAATTTGTTGTTTACAGACTTGAGTCCTCTGGTGATTGTAAACATATATCTTTGTATGTATCAAACAATTGTTTGCCTTGTCTGACAGTTGACGATAGCTGTGAGGGTAAGGAGCTTGAGAGGCAAAAATTCAGTCAGGTTTCGCTCCCAGCTTGAAGTAGCTGTTAAAGTCGAGCCGCACGGAAGAGACGTAAACGTCAAAACACTGTGTCTGTGGATGACTAGAGAGAGAGAGAGAGAGAGAGAGAGAGAGAGAGAGAGAGAGTTTAGTCTCTTTATTTTAATGGCATATCAACCTTTGTGGATTATTTAGTGCCAAAGCCATCATTGTAGAAGAACAGTAGTGGTACTATTTAACCCAGAGTTGGGTGGATATTGAGGTTCATACCTAGGGAGAGTGAAGAGAAGTCAAATACTAGTATGATGATCTGACACTTTCAAAAAAAGAAAGGTCTTAAATGGCTGAGGATAATCTCCATTAGTTAAGATTAATGAGATAATCCTTTATAATGGTCAGGGTCATGGCTAAGACGGGGGTGGGGGGGTGATATAATCTGTTGCATGCAATTTTCTATCATCTCTCTTTAATAAATCAACATTGGCATTCATCTCTTGATTAATCAGAATAAATGGATTTAGGAAATCTTGGACAAGGCAGTAAGCATAAAAAAAGGTTACGGTTAATGAACCTAAACTCTAAAATATTTCAGGAATCTTTTGGATTTATTCCCCCACAATTAAAGAAAAATTTGAATCAATAAATAAATTAGTAATATTGACTAGTATCTTCTTTCATATTTAGTTGCACCCCATTATATATATATATATATATATGCCTAAAGATTGCTCTGTTTAAATGAGCAAGAAACCAAATGGAAGCAGATAAGCTTTGATGTAATTAAATATATACCAAAACTAATATATTTATCATTATTATTATCATATATATATATATATTAGATAAATGGAAGGAAAAATATATATTTGGTAAGGATGAATCATATCACAGATACACTTGATACCATCTACATACGTGTTAATGACAAAAAATAGAAATAAATTGATTATGTCGACATGTTTTGTTTTATTTCTATTTTTCTCATTTACAAGTATGTAGATGTTATCAAGTGTATATATGATATGATTCAACCAAAATTGAGAACTCAAACATACATATAAAGATTTGTGTATATATTTTTACATAAATGGAATATTATAAATATCTTTACATATATGAGTACCTTAATTCAGACAAATTTATTTCAGGCCAAAATAAATTTATGTTTGATGAACTATATATATATATATATATATGAAAAAAAAAAAAATTAATTTAAGCCTAATGTATGGGCTTATGGTCAAGTCACGTTGAAAGCGCCAGTTCAATACTTAGATGGGTGAGAATTTAAGCAACTGCATATACCGTAAGAAACTGAATACCAAAATGACTTGATTTGACATTAAATGACTTGAAAAGGGTTGATATACCGTAAAACAACCAACCAAATGTATGGGGTACCTAATTAGAATCAAACTAATAATGGTCTTCTAGCCTAGCTTGTTAACCAGTACACCACTTAAAGTGCCCAAAGTATTCACCCTCGCCCACTCCTGTTTTTAGTGAAACAAGAGTGAAAGGTAAAGTGGAAATTTAGAAAAAAATAAAACCAATAGCACTTTTGCCCCCCCCCCCTCCGCACAGTTGGACAGGTTATCCAGCCAGAGTTTAACAAGAGAGAACAATTCTTGAGGTATGCCAGGAATCCTGTGCATTTGAATAGAGAAGATTTTCAGAGGAGGGGGGGGGGGAGCAGAATGTCCACAGTCACATGCACACTTTTTGTTGTGCCCTACTTTCAGTTTACATTCTTTTCAAGATCGTTGTAATCAAGCTCAACTCACAAGCCATTGAGAGCAAGTTGGATTCACACAAGGTAAAGGTTTTGACCAATCCACTCTACAGCCTTCTTCAGGTGTACAGAAAGGTGTCAAGAAAGTGGGGAGGTGAGTGGGTGGGTGGTGTTTTGTGCTAACAATATAAGGCATGAACTCAATTGTCCAAACAAATGTCTGAATGTTAACCCTTTTCAACATAGACTTGTTTTTCTTACTTATTTTATAGATTCATGTATGATTTTGAAACAAGAACATTTCAATAGTTCTTCAGCTAAAAGATGTGAATCAATAGACTTTCTTACACAATAGACTTGCTTATTTGAATTTTCAGATGAGGCTTGATATGAATAATTTTGATTTTTTGGACTGTTGTCCTCATCTTTATTGTGGTATGTATAAACACAAAGTACCCTCGGCCCTTCATCAAGTGTTTCCTGTGTATCCGAGTATAGTAATGATCCAACGCGAGAAATGATTTTTAATAGTTTGACAGTTCAAAACCTGTTTGATCAACTGTCAAACTATCAAAAATTACTTCCCAGGTTGGATCATTTTTGTGCTTGGATACATAGGGAACACCTAATGAAGACCGGAGGATACAGCAGCCGAAATGTTGTTTATACATACTACAATAAAGATGAGGACAATAGTTAAAAAAAAATCAAAATTATTCACAGGTGATTTGTATTTGACTTGTGTAAGACAGGTTACACTTTTTGAAGTCTCTCCTTCCTAAATAGGAGCATCAATATAATCATGGACAACAGGTAACTATAAAATGCTAATTAGAATCCTTCCCTCCTTAAATAGAATCATCAATATCATCAGGGACAACAGGTAACTATCAAATGCTAATTAATAATCCTTCCCTCCTTCCTAAAGAGATACATCAACTCATATTAATATTAATCCATCCAAAATGTGTAACTAGATTAATTTAGAACTGATATAAAAGTACTATAAACCCAAACTACAGGGTGTCCAAAATCTGGGTGCATGGGGATTAACACATACTTTTAAAACAAAACAATTTTAATTAATTATAATGTTAATAAATAATATTTTCAATATGACTTCCATCATTTTCAATGCATAACTTGATGCGCCCTGCAAAATTTATTGAATAAACTTTCTCTTTCAACATACCCCTAGAAAAAGAAGTCAAGGGAAGAAAGGTCTGGTGAACGAGGGGACCATTCCACATGACCAATCCAGTGAGGAAAAGTGTCATTCAGCCAATCTCTTTCAGTGAAATCTCCATGTACCCAGATTTTGTGGACACCCTGTATAACAAACTTCAATATAATGATTTCTTTTTTTTCTTCTTTTTTAAAAACTTTAATGAATGTGTTGAATCATCTGAAGTTATTTTAGATTTCCCAAACAAAATTTGATAAAAACTGTGAACATGTGGACCATAACAAATTTTCTTCTTAAACCAAAAATGAATGGAATATGTTGGCATAAAGGAATTCTGTTATTTGTATGAAGGGTTACGACTGTAGGGTCACTGACATTGATAGTATTTATCTGACCTTAATATAGAATAAAGTGATCTAGATGAAATTTTAATTAAATTTACTTGTGAAATATGAGAAGTAAAATCATATTTGAATATCTTTTGAAATATCAGTTCACTGCACAAGGGACAGACGTTGTCATAGCAACGATGTAACCAGCAAAATTTATGACTCGAAAATCAAGCTGAGAAAGAAAATAAGTTAAGTTTAATGTTGCAATATTATTTGCCATGATAACTTTTACGAAAAGAATCCAATTTGCATTTTTATATTTGGCTTGATTTATCTGTTTAATGGCATATCAACCTTAGTTGGTTGGTTGATTGGGTTTTACGGCATGTCAACCCTTATTGGGTCATTTTATGCCAAAGACATTTTTGTTTTATTCATTCTTGATGGGTACTCAATTTTTTATCTTAAACACAATTTTATGATAAACACATTATTTTCTATTCAACACATAAATAGGACCCTACCAGGTACTACCACTCCGGGTCAGGGTGGACCTGGGAGTAATGGCCAAAAAGAGGTACTCAACATTCGCCAGGATTGCAGAATCGGAACCTCACCATCAGATGAAGTTCTTTAAAAAATAATAAATCATTTATACAGACTAGCAAAAATATGCGTCCTCCAGGCATAAATATCTAAGTTTTAAATGTAATGAAATATACTAAATTAGAAAGAATTAAAAAAATAAATAAATAAAAAATAATAAAAATGAAATAAAAATGAAATAAGAACGTATATAAAAAGATTACTTATTTCAATTATATTTTAATTGGTTTTATATATAAAATCATTCCTAGAATTGATTTTAATACATTGGAGAATAAAACAATAATATTAGAGATCAATAACACCAAGTAATTATTCATTAAACCAGGTTTTGTTAAAACCAGTATGCAAAATAACCACACTATATAATCATGTAAATCTTTATTTCTTAGTGATATATAATACACATTGCAGAACTTTAGATGCAATAACATGGACTGTTTTGGGGCACATCTAACTTAGATTTTCATAGAGATATGGTTAATGAATAAGATCTATTCTATGAATTAATGATTTTGACTATAAATTAAATACTAATTGATAAACTTATGCAATTACTGAGAGTATTGTGAGGTAAGCAGTGACGAGGTTTCAGTTACATAGACACTGAATTTCCATTATAATAAGATGTAAGTTTATTTGACTACTACAAAGTATACCAAAACGTTATTTGCTTAAACCAATACTAAAGTGAAACTCAATTAAGCAGGTTCCCCACCTTTAGACCAGAGGATTGAGGTACCACACTCACATTCCTTGAATCTTGCTGGATTTGGGGGAAACATTTGAAGAGGCCCTTACCATTAATGGCAACTGACTTCCTTCTTCCTCCTCAGCAACTTGCTTTTCCCACAGGATGTGCTGAAGGCCACAAATACTGACCCCCCCTCCTCCCTCCCTCCCTCTCAGTTCACTGTCATAGATTAAAGCACCTGCGTCCTACATTCAAATAAATGATCCTGTCCCCACTCCTTAAATAGTTGAATTGTGTGAATATGTTTGCAAATCCTTTTCTCCCATTGAGAGAGAGAGAGAGGGGGAGAGAGAGAGAGAGAGAGATAGGTAGGTATGCGCTTTTTTTGGTACATTAGTCGCCTTTTATTTTTTTTTGACACACTCAAACAGGTGGTTCACATTAAAGAAAAATTCTTTAATCCTTTTTGCAATTTTAGCTTACCTGTAATATATCTAAGGTAAAATTGGTAAATTTACAAAAGAATAACAAACATATCTTAACAACAGGTTGAGATGGGGGTTGGAATTGATTGGTGTGCGGTTGGTCGGATTTTACACAATGTCAACCCATTGGGTTATTTTATGCTGAAGACATTTTGTTTTATTCATTCTTGATAGGTACTCAATTCATTTTTAAACTTAATTTTTTAAACTCACATTCTTCTATTTAACCCATAGATGGGATCCTAACAGGTACTAACACCATGGGTCAGAGTGAACCTGGGAGTAATGGTGATGAAGAGGTACTCCACATACGCAAGAGCTCCAGAATTAGAACTTCACCATCAGATAGATTTTAATGTCATACTAAGACCATCAGCCACCGCCTTCTAGCACATATATGATAAAAAGCATTGGGGCTTGTCATGAGGGCAATAAGGTTAGGACAATCATATATGTGCTAGGGCTTGATGTGACCAGGTGATTAATTGGAGGGGGCCTCTTCAACCGTAAGTAAGAGCCAAAGTGGAATTTTGCATGTCATGGACTGCTCAGCCACCAGGTTTCCATCCTTAAGTATCACAGGTTACCACACACAAGCAATAGGTGGCCCCATTGTTTTTATAAAGCATTATCAGCGTGCTTATATTAAATAAAGATGACTCTTTGGCAACATTAAAATAACACACACACCAGCTTTTTGTGTAACCCATGAATATCATAAATAGGGTTAACCAAATAAATACAAGAAAATTTTCATTTATTCTAATGATTATATATTGTGTTCGGCCTTGAAATTAAATATGAAACAAGTAAGGTTTCAACTTTCATTGTTGCCAATGCCCACTAACTTTATCACTTCACCACTTTGTTTTTATTCCTTAGTGTAGAAAACAAACAACAAAAAAAACCCAAAAACCTAACATTAAATTTGGCAGGGACAAGTTTTGGCATTCAATATCTATATATTAATACTCTTGTTCCTTAACATTCCAATAGTTATCATCTTGCAAAAATCTCTGGTTAAAAATGAGACCGTCCATATCATCTAAGATGAAATGCAAAAATGTAAATCCTGATTATCTGGTGTTGCTTATCCACCGAATTTCTATTTCTTAGGAGTGTCATGACCTCAGCTAAATAATGGACCATTCCATTTTTATTATAAAGAAAGAAAGGGAAGGTAAAGGACATGATACAGGAAAAATATAAGAAAGAAAGAGTAGGGGAAGTTAGAGAGAGGGGGTGACTGTGCTAATCTATTTCAATCAAACATAATTGAAAGATAAAAAAGAAAGGAAAAAAAAGAGTTAAATCAAGATTATTATACTTTTTACATATTGAAGTATTTTGCAATAGCTCTTAAGTAAATATCAAATGTTGTAATTATTAAATTATCATACTGTGGTATATCCATGGATCCTGCTGGTATAGTGAATAATCAGGAAGAAAGGAATTGTCAGTGTAAGGAATGAAGTGCTACTGATAGACAATACATTATACTATGTTATGTTAATTTGACCTATAGATGGGACCCTAACAGATACTACCACTTTGGATCAGGGTTGATCTGGTAGTAATAGCAATGAAGGTGTACTCCATACCCTAGAGCTCCAGAACTGGAACCTCACTACCAAATACAATATTTACAGGTTTTGAAGAATGGTTAATGGCATTTAGACCACCACCCACCCCACCAAAAAAATAGACTTTGTAGCCAGTCATAATTGAAGGCAAAAAAAAAAAAAATTACACTGAAGGATCATTTCTAAGAAGAAAAAAAAAAGTTTTTATTCTTATTTTTTTTTTAAACTTAAAAAATCTTTTATTTATTAGAAATATTTTTTCCACTTATATGTATCAATTATGAAGAGAAAAATTTCAAATTGTTTTTTGTTGGAACAAATTACAGTAAAAACCATTATAATAAAGACCTTGAACAGTTCAGTTTTTGAACAGCACAAAAATTTGGAACAAATTAAGCACACTATTCAAGGTATTGTTATATACATTGCATATATAAAATAAAACTTAAAATACAAATAAAAAGAGTTATGGAGAGAATGCTTGCCATTCTTTGCATTAGATGTGGATAATATATATACATACACATACATATATGCATTATTTAACGTGTTATTAGATACATATGCACATGTCATTGTTGCTAAACTATTTGGCCAACTTAAGTTCAAATATAGGCAATCTATAATATATATGTTTGGTAATGACTGATACAGGTTAACCGTAGTGAGAGCTTGATGTGCCTAGAACCAGTATGTGGTCACACAGAGCAATATAGTGAATAAATGAAGGAAAAAAACTCTAAAATTGCTGCATCGTAATAAGTAAGTAAGTAAAGTCGAAGGGGCGGCCTAAAGTCGGTATCAGCCAGTCAGCAAGGGAGTCTATCCCTTTTTCAATAGCGCTAGACCAAGGAGATTGTTTTAAGCATCTGAGGTGGAGCGCCACACCTACCATCAGCTCCTTACTTTACCACACAGATCCCTGTGCTACTCATACGCTGAGTTGGCGAGGACCGGTATCGAACTATGAACCTTATGGTTTCTAGCCGAACACTCTACCGACTGAGCTAACCCAGCCCATCGTAATAATTCATTTTAACTGTATAAATGCTGCATCATTAGACATGAGCAAAGACATGGTTATTACTAACAAATTTTCTGATTACAATGAAGCAAATTTAGTTATATATCATTGCTCATAAAAAATAATTTTCTTCCAAATCAAAGATACTAGGATTTTTATTATTTCTAGTAGAACATTGCATCATTTGAATTATTTGGACTTTTTCTTCATCTTTATTGTTATATACACAACATTTCAGCCAATGTGCTCTCTGGCCTTCCTCAGGTGTTTCTTGTTGAACTTGAGAACCTTCTCTTCGAACTTGAGATCTTTCATGGAATCTCGAACCAGGGTTGAACAAGAAGACTCTTGAGTTCGACAAAAAACACTTGAAGAAGGCTGGAAGGCACATCGGGCGAAATGTTGTGCATATAACAA
This sequence comes from Doryteuthis pealeii, assembly GCA_023376005.1. Taxonomy (NCBI): domain Eukaryota; kingdom Metazoa; phylum Mollusca; class Cephalopoda; order Myopsida; family Loliginidae; genus Doryteuthis; species Doryteuthis pealeii. The sequence goes on from CM042152.1 coordinate 28,040,339, forward strand.
TATAAGGTAAAGGTAGGCGGAGTAGCTTGTTGTCGGTATCAGCCAGATAGCGAGTGAGTATATCCCCTTTTTACTAGTGCTAGACCAAGGAGACTGTCTTGCTGAGGTGGAGTGCTACACCTGCCGTCAGCTCCCCACTTTACTGCACAGATTCAGATTACCCAAGCTCTACTATTCTGAGTTGGTGGGGACCAGTATCAAACTTGGAACCTTGGAATTCCAGGTCTGGTGTTCTACCGATAGAGCTATGAGCTAGCCCGGAAAATTCAAATAATGCAAGTACACTTTTGTCTAATAACATGTGCACAACAGTAAAGTAGGTTTGAGCAATGATGACAAAAGCCAAAACTGATCAAACATTTCAGGATCATAAAATCAACATAAGAAATTGCTAAATTCTGTTGTAAGAGACCTAATCCTGGGCCCAGACCTTTATGGAGTTTATTGATGGAACTGCACTGTGCATGGTCTGCATTCATTTGGGATAAAGTGAATTTGTTGGGTGGAGTCGGCTCAACCAACCCAGGGTGAATGCCGAAACAGTAAGAGGCCATTGCAGGGTCAATAAATTTTCAGAAAGACCTATTCATGGATGTATGCAGGATAGTTCGGATGGTTCACAAAATGAATGGTGCCTGAAAGAGGAATCATCAGTTGTTTAACACCCTGCCCCCAACACCACCTGGATGGTGTTAAAAGACTTATTTCTCTGAACTTTTGAGATGTGGCTTGATAATTTGGATTATTCAGACTATTGAACTCATCTTTATTGTTATCTACACAACATTTTGGCTGATATAGTCTCCAGTCTTCTTCAGGTGTTTCCAGTCAAAGTCAGGAGCCTTCATATCGTAATTGGGAGCCTTCACGATAAGAAACATCTGACGAAGGCCAAGACATTGTGCAGATAACAATAAAGATGAGGACAATAGTCCATATAATCCAAAATGACTTTTATTTATGATAAATTCTTAAAAGGTATTCAAATGAAAAGTCAATTTTATGGTTTGTTTGGTTTGTTTTCTTTTACGGCATATCAACCTCAGTGGGTCATTTAATGTTGATCATGTTTTGAAATAAATTCATTCTTAATGGATACTCAATTTTTTTTATAAACACATTTTTCTATTTAACCCATAGATGGTACTCTAACAGGTACTACCACTCCAGGTCAGAGTGGACCAGGGAGCAATGGTGATGAAGGGGTGCTCCACATTCCCCAAACCTCCAAAAATGGAACCTCACCATCAGATAGAGTTTAATGTCATTCCCAGGACATAAAGACTCTCAGCCACCGCCTTCTAGCACCCATATGAAAAAAATGGTTTTCGGCTTGCCATAATAGGGTTGGGGCAATTATATAGGTGCTAGGGCTTGATGTGACCAGCCGATTGGTTGGAGGGGGCCTCTCTGACTGCCCATCTAGCCTAAGTAAGGGCCAAAGTGGAGTGTTGCATGTCATGGACTGCTCAGCCACCTGGGTTCTATCCTTAAGCATCACGGATCGCCACCCACAGCCAATATGTGGCCCCATTGGGGGAGTCTTACCCCTCTGCAGAGGTGCAGTCGGTGTATTCTAACGCCCCAGCCGACAAGGCGGTCACTTTTATGCACAACAATGGTCCAGCTGATTCTGCCAGATGAAAAAGGATGAATATATATGTAAATAAAGGTTTTAAAATAACAGGTTTATAGCCACCCATGTTCCCTAGATAAAGAAACTTTGTCAAGGAGGTATCTATAAAATAATACTTGTGTTCCTTAATTGTATGACCATTATCATCTTTCAACACCCTCTGGTTAAAAATGAGACTGTCCAAGATGAAATGCAAAAATGTAAATTCTGATTATCTGAATTCTTATTTCTAATGAGTGTCATCATCTCAGCTAAATAATGGACCCTTCTGTTTTTATTATAAATTTTGTCTACCTATTTTACCCAGAGTTGTGGGGTGGGTGGAAAGAATAGATAGATTCATGCTAAACCCCCCCAACGCGAACAATAATAACCTCAAACTAGAATTTGAACTTGGATCACAGATTCCATTCTTCATTGATAACCAATATACAACCAAAATATTCAGGAAGGAAATAACTTAACAAAAATCTAAAGATATAACAAATGACTTTTATTTTCAATAGGTTTATTTTTTCTTCTTTTTTAAAAAGATGTTTTGTATTATAATTCTGTGGTGTAAGTAGAAGAAGAAAAAAAGTCAGTCACCACATCCACAATAGCACACCCAATATTGTGAACAATCAAGAAAAATACAATAGTGAGTCTGATTGAATGACTTGAATAACATGCCAACCTGTTGAGGGTTATTTTATGCCTAGAGGTTAGTGAATTGCATTCGTTGTACATTCATTCTTTTAATATTGTTTGTGCAGTTGTTTAAGAGTGGTTTTTTTTTGGGGGGGGGGGTTGCAAACAATACAAATAATTTTTAAATAGATACATAGATGCAACCCTAACAGGTACTACCACTCCAGGTCAGAGTAAACCTGGGAATAATGATAATGAAGGGGTGACTCCACTTGTTCCCAGATCTCCAGAACTGGAGTCCCACTATTTGATGAAGTTTAATGTCATATGCAGGACATCCCAATTTTTTTTTTTTGGGGGGGGGGGCGGTTTTTACCTCTCTGCAGAGGATGCAGTCAACGTATTCTAACCCCCTGCCAACAGTCTGAATTGCTGAGTTAAATCTTAGGTAATTATCATGCACAAAAAAACATCCTGAATCTAATTTCTAAGATTAAAGAAGAAAGAAATATGCAAGAAATAAATTGCTGTTTGTTCAGACTTATATCCCCCCACCATTTCTCCCATCATGCATCACTTCTTCCTCCATTTCATGCACCAATCACATCACATGTACATCAACCAAATTCTTGATTATTTAAATGGGAATTTTATTTTATATTACATTTACCTTTAAATTTTTGGTATTTTTGTAGAGTTTAAAATATAAATAAAAATAACTGGTAAATTTGTTCAATCTATGATTATTTGCTTTATATAAAATTTAATTGGATAAAATAAATCAGACAGAGTGCACAGATACTACACTGATCCTATACAGAAGGGTACAATCTATTGATCCATATCCAGTTTTATGGTTATAATAATGATAATAATAATAATAATAATTATTACAAAAAAAATTACACAACATAATTCTCAACTGCAATTACCAAGTGTGCAAACAACATTAAATGCATTGTAAATTTTGTGAAGAGAATCAACAATATGAGAGAGAGAGAAAGAGAGAGAGAGAGAGAGAGAGACTAGAGAGAGAGAGAGAAGATGGCTAGATTGAAATGAGAGAGAGAGAGAGAGAGAGAGAGAGAGAGAGAGAGAGAGAGAGAGAGAGAGAGAGAGAGAGAGAGAGAGAGAGAGAGAACACTTCTAGAGCATAATAATAATAATACAGATGCTTATATATAACTAGACCAGCCTGACTGGCTACATCCACATCAATAGATTTTTTATTGGCATTTATTTACATTGGCAATAAAAAAAAATTGTTATGAAAGAATATATTGAAATTAACATTTTTGGCTCTAAAATTAACAACTTACTAACACACACACACACACATCAAGAATATAGTGTGTGTGTGTGTGTGTGTGTGTGTGTGTGTGTTTCTAGGTAATTTTTAAGAACATACTTTTCTGATCAAATAAACAATGAAGAGAGAGAGAGAGAGAGAGAAAAAAAAAAAAAAAAAAAAAAAACATGTAGAAGTATTTATTTTAAATCGCTTATTCTAAACTTGATAAATAAAACAATTCATTCAGAAAGTATTGAACAAAGGTTTTGATATTTGAAAAATTCAATGCAAATGACAGATTTAGTCAAATATTGTCTTTTTTTTTTTTTTTTTTTAACACCATGGGTAAACAAGTATTGTATATACTCGCAGATAGGTCACACTTTTTTTTTTAACCAAAGATTCTGCCAAAATCAGTGGTGCAACCAATCCATTCGACCTAAATGTAAAATAGCGCAACATTAATTTTTATTTATCATTCATTTGCAATGATCAGCAATTGCAATGACACAATGCTTACAATATGCATTTGAAAGCTTTCAAATACACAAGATATATATATATCAAACATTCCTACTGACATATTGCTTTAAACTGACCTGATGCTGCTTATTTACTGGCACCCCCCCCCCACCATGCCAGTTGAACACAAGGACCACTCACAAACCGAAGCTCATGCGTGGCCAATGAAAAAATTGTGTGGATCTCTTTGGCATTCATTTGAGGTGCCTCAGGTATTGGGCAATAAACCCAGCCCTTCCCCTTTAAATCAAGATAGGAGGTATTGCCTGGAGGGATGGCCCCATACTGTTATTAATCTCTGCCCGGTCCAATGGCTGAAGCCACCGGATGAAAAACCCAAAACAAGAGTATACTGCTAGATATTCATAAGTCCGTTACAACAAAATTGTAAACTATTCTCTCTTTATTAACTGATGAACAAATGCAAAGAATGTTTGATTGTGATGTAGAATTTTTAGGATTCAGTCCTTATGAAGTTAAATAACAATGCTTATGCCAAAATGATTGAACATATTTTTCTAAAGTCTTCTATAGTGTTTGTAACTGTTGAATAGATAATTATTGATTTTTTTATTATTGAATTGACTGTTACACTTTTTTACCCAGACTCATTTACTATTTTAGTACTAAAAACACAACTCTTATTTGTATATATTTGAATTGTGCATCACAGTCTATGGCAAAGTGTTCTAGATTTAATATTTGCAAGCAAAGCCTTGAAACAAGGGTTGAATATAGGTTGTGTAACTAGCCAGATTATAATGTTATCTATCTATGGGTCAACCACAAATACCCACTTTGACAACCACAAATTAGGGGCGTGTGACCTATCCATGAGTATATAAGGTACTTGAAAAAATTTTTTTTAAAGTAGTGCTATTTTCTGGATGGTGTTGATCTTTCTCCAATTTTCAGTTCTTCCAAACTTTTTGCTAGACATTTTGACACTGCTTCAAGTACTCCAATAATGATGGGCACAACTGTCATTTATGTTCCACAATTTATTCAATTCTCTTGTGAGGTCTTAATATTGATCTAGTTTTTCTTCCTTTTCTTTCAACGTTATCCTGTCGACTGTCAAAACCATTTTATGTCAATAACTGTGATTGGAGTCACAATTTTCATTCAGAGTTTTCAGGATTTTCTTGGAGATTTTTTTTTTAAACTAGAGTTTTGCCTATTTCGTTTGTTGAATTTTTTTCCATTGCTTGATAAAATGAAGGCAGAGATATTCCAACAGGGAAAAAAAAAAAAAAAAAAAATGACCAGTCTATGTTTTGACCATTTTGCCAATACTCATTACATCTTGGTGGGTGGGGTGGGGGAGAACAGGGTAGGATTTTTGGCAGCGAATTTACTTTCAACTGACCGCTGCCAATTTTTGTTTCTATAAGAACAAAGTTACATTAATAATCAAAGACTAGTGGCAAAACTTTCTTTTTAGATAATTAAAGACATTTTACATGATGGGCCATAAAAAACTGATACATAAAAAAAAATTAATCCATTATTCTTTTGAGTCCAAGGAAATATATTTTTAGCTATTTACAAAAACTGATATCTTGTAGATTGCCTTCATTTTCATGGATATAAAGTTGCACCTTAATTCAAACATTTTGTATAACTTTGTTCAAGGTTTCCTGGGTCAATCCTCTTATCTCTGTACGAATATTAATCTTGAGCTGCAGCAATGTCTCTTAAGCTTATTCAAATATACACACTCCTTTAAATAACCCCACAAAAAGAATTCAGGCTGACAAAGTAGGCAAATAGGGAAGCCATTTGAATTCTGAATTTCTTGAAATTATTCTAAGACCAAAAATTAATTTTTGTTGAAATTATAAACCTCATAGTTAAATAGTAAAATTCTATTATTCTAATTTGTTCTTTCACATTGAAATTTGACATTTTCAATTTGTTTAGGTTACTATAACATCGTTGGACATAAACAATTTTTCATCTTAATTGGTTCAAATCGCGATTATTCTGGTATTTCTGATCCAATCTTAAAAATATTTATATGGCTGGAAAGAAAAGAAAATAATCTTTCTAAATATGTAATTTTTATGTCTTTTTATCCATTGAATAATTTTTTACAGTGAGTTAAAATTATATTTTGCTTAAAAAAAAAACCCTAAAAAAAAAAACCGAAAACATAAAATATGATATTTTCTTAGACTAATTTTTACACGCTACTTTGTTTTTCAAAATCCTAGTGGCTAATCTTTATCAATATTTTTGAAATTTTACACTCAATTAGAAGACACCTGAAAGTACAAACAGGATCTTTTTTTTTTGTTTCTAGGCCCTGTGGAAGCAAAAATACAATAGGGCAATTTCTTAAAAAAATATAAGAGAATATATATATATATATATATTATATACATGTGTTTTTAGTTGCCTATAAGGAATTTCCACAGTTACATATACTCTACTTTGATCATTGGCACAAGTTCTGTTCCCTATGTAAATAATCCTATCAGAAATTGTTACGTAATAGGTGTGGCATGGAGCCGTGAGGGTGGCCTGATGTGTGGATTAGAATGGAAAAGTTTAAGTGATGATTTGCCATTGATAGATGGTGTGGGGCAAAGTGGCAGAGAGGAGAAGTGAGAGATCGGAGGGTAAATTGAGTTTGAGAGAATGCGTTAATGGAGTAAGACATGAAATATCTTGCTCTCGGCAGTTGTAATTTGGGAGAATTAAAATACTCATGAGTGAAAAGAAGCGACCTTGTGTTATTACTAAAAACTCCTAATATGCACAAGGCAAGATGAACCTCAGTTCCTAGTTGGCATCCATACTCCATGACATCATAGAACTGCCAACAACTAAACAGTTATCTAGCAATAAGGATTCCACCCTCTCTGATGTAGTACCAGTTTTAACACATCTCTCCATTCCGACAAGGAGAGCAGTAGTGTTACAAAATGATTGAATTCTTCTATGAGGTGAGAATATTGTGCATATTACAACATTACTGAGAGACGATGAAAACATTTAATCTCAACTGATAACAAGTAGAAATCTGCTATGAAATGTTTGTAATCTATTTATATATATACACATATATAAAGGGCAGTTAGTTGGTGTGTATGTATGTCTGTATGTCTGTCTGTCCAGATGAAACTACGAAAATAAAACAAGTAAATATATATATACACATTAAATATCACCGGTTCTTGATTTTTGTGCAAAAATTATGAAGATTTGATTTATATTCAAGATATTTAAAATTTAAAATATACATAGAAATAGCATTGAAATTCTACTCAAAAGTGTCCAGCATTTGTAAATATCAAGAACAAAGATATCAATACACCAGCCCCCCGCCCCACCCAAGCGACACTGAGTAGCCGCTTCTAGTATACATCTTATAATGGAGATTCAATGTCTGTCTGTCTGTCTGCTACCTCACTGCTTACATCATAATACTCTCAGAAATTGTGTAAGTTTATCAATGAGTATTTATAGACAAAACCATTAATACATAGAATAAATCTTATTTATTAATGATGTCTAGATTTGCCTCATAACAAACCTATGTTATAAGTGCATTTAAAATCCTGCAATGTGTCTTATACATCACTAAGAAATAATTACTTGGTCTTATTGATCTCTAATATTATTGTTTTATTCTCCAACGTATTAAAATCAGTCCTATGAATGATTTTATATAGAAACCAATTAAAATATAATTAGAATAAATGTAATCTTTTCATATGCATTCTTATTTGATTTCGTTAGTATTGATATATTTCCTTACATTAAAACTTAAATACTTACGCCTGGAGGGTGCATATTCTTGCTAGTATATAATAAGAAAGTTTGGTTTGGTTTTGGTTTTGGTTTGTTTTACGGCATATCAACCTCAGTGGGTCATTTAATGCCGATAAAGTTTTGAAATAAATCAATTCTTAATGGATAATACAATTTTTTTTATAATACATTTTTCTATTTAACCCATAGATGGGACCCTAACAGGTACTAAACTCCGGGTCAGAGTGGACCAGGAGCAATGGTGATGAAGGGGTGCTCCATTCCCCAAACCTCCAAAACTGGAACCTCACCATCAGATAGAGTTTAACGTCATTCCCAGGACATGTAGACCTGCAGCCACCGCCTTCTAGCACCCATATGATAAAAAGAGGTTGGGGCTTGCCATAAGGGCAATAGGGTTGGGAAAATCATATAGGTGCTAGGGCTTGACGTGACCAGCCGATTGATCGGAGGAGGCCTCTCCGACCGCCCGTCTAGCCTAAGATAGGGCCAAAGTGGAGTATTGCATGTCATGAACTGCTCATCCACCTGGGTTCTATCCTTAAGCATCATGGGTCGCCACCCACGGCCAACAGGTGGCCCCATTGGGAGTCTTACCCCTCTGCAGAGGTGCAGTCATTGCATTCTAACGCCCCGCCGACAGGGCGGAAGAAAGATTGGACTTTTGACAATGTCTTTCAGAGTGCACAAGTACTAAACTGATCCTTGGCGGAAGAGTCGATCCATATGTAAATAATCCAGCCATTTTTGATGGGCACTATATTAGTTGAGACAATAAAAACAAAGTGAACAATCAATCTCGAATCAACAAACTTTGTAGAAATTTACGCAGGTAAAAATTTTATAATGCAAGTAACTGTATGGTTTTTTTTTCTATTTTTTTTTTTTTTTTTTAATTAAAAACATTTTTTTAAATATTTTTTTAATAATTTTTTTTTTCTAATTTAAAAAAAAAAAAATTTAAATAATTTTTTTAATAATTAAAAAAAAAAAAAAAAAAAAAAAAATCAAGTGACTGGTCACCTTTCCAAAGAAAAATTTGAAGAAAATTCTTTCTGAAAAATATAGGCTAAAAGGTGGGGTGGGGTTGATGATGCATATATGTTAGTTTCTCAATAACAAAGACCGAAAAACTGGCAACTTTTAGAGAGAGGGTGAAGGAGGAGGAAGAGGAAGAAGAAGGGGAGACACGAAGAGAAGAAAAATAAAACCCTCCTAACCCCACCCCCCTCAGCAAGTGATTTCAGTTGTAAACAAGGGAACCACCAAACTTAACCAGTAAGCTGAGAAGGTTACGGTGGTGAGGGTGGGGGTTGAATCAGCGGTGGTGGTTGCAACATCGAAGAGAGTGACAGGCAGGTCAGAGAGAGAGAGAGAGAGAGAGAGAGATGGCGGAAGGCAGAAAATAGGTCAAAGTGGCCGACTGGACACAAGACCGGGACGGAAGAGAGAGAGAAAGAGAGACGGGGAGGGGACAGAGAGGGGAAGTTAAGGCAAGATCGTGATGCTGGGGGGAGGGGGTCAGAATCAAACTTCAGTATAAGAATGAAGTCCCGAGTTAAATTAACCCTAAATATCTAAGTCGAGCTCAGAGCCAAATAAGTGAAGCGCCTATGAGGATTGAACTCACAGCACTGGCGATAGTAATAATAATAAAAATAATATTAAATTTTGATAGATATCTAAGAGAAAAACATTTTTCTCACTGGGGACATATTGTAGGGTTGTGGATTCCTACTTCTTGCAACTGGATATGATGAACAACATTCTCAACTAGAATTTGAATTTATTGCTAATTTTCTGTGCCGATATTAACTAGTACACATATGCTGTCATATCACAGAAAAAAAAAAAAAAAAAAAAAAAAAAAAATTAAAATTAAAAATGAAATAAAAAAAAATACATTTTATGAAAGTAAAAATGGAAAAAAAAAAAAAATTAGGGTAAAATTTTTTTTTTTTTTTAAAGTATGCAAAGCCAAAAACTTGTCGAGACTGAAAAGTTTAGATTATTTAAAAAAAATTAAAATAAAGTTGTGTACACAACTGAACAATTAATAATGATAAAAAGAAAAGAAACCAACGTTTAAACTTTGAACAAAATGTTTTTGGCAAAACACCGAATTGTGCAAGTGCAGCACCATCCATACTCAGTACACCTAGGTAGTGTGGGATTTTTTTTTCTTGTGTTCTAAGCTTTGTTTTGTTTTATGGCATACCAACCTCAGCCGGTCATTTAATTTTATAAGAGTGGACCTGGTAGTAATGGTGATGTTTTAACCTCATACCAAGAACACAGCCCTTAGCCATCACCTTCTAGCACATATGTGATAAAAAGGGTTGGGGCTTGCCATAAGGGCTATAGGGTTGGTACAATCATATAGGTACTAGGGCTTGATGTGACCGGGTGATTGATTAGAGGAGGACCCCGACTACCCGTCTAGACTAAGTAAGGGCAAAAGTTGAGTGTTGCATGTTAGGGGGTGCTCAGCCACCAAGATTCTATCCTTAAGCACCATGAGTCGCCACCCACAACAAATAGCCCTCTGTAAAGCCCCAGCCAACAAGGCTGATAAATAGAAGAAGGTGCTGAAAAGTTATTGGCCTAGAGCCATAAAAATGGACATTCAGTTCACAAAAGTTCAACACTTATTTGTCCAGCTTCTATAATTCTTCAAAATAAATCTTTCTTGGTTAGACCAAGAATTTATCAGCACATCCTCATACAAATCGGTAAAATATCTTTGGGTAATATGAATTTAGAAACTAGGAAATTATTCTAGAGCCAAAAATAAGTATTTATACCCCTCTCTCTACACATGCAGGATGTGACAGGGTAAATTTTTAAGTGGAGTTTATTTTTTCTTGCCCATACCAAGATTAAAAAGCCTGGTCCCCTACTATTAAAGGGCTAAAGTGAACAGTTGAATTAAATCTTTATGCCATTGTTGTTCAACTTCCTTATAAAAAATACTCCAAGTCCAACCCCTCCTCATTTTGGCAGGGACATATAAACTTGGTAGTGTCAAAGCAATTCTGTAGGGAACTTATGTTCATGGTAGGGCCACCCAACGCAAACAGGTCTGGCACCCAGTGGTTACAAATCAGCCAAAGGGGCTGTGGCGAAAATCCAAAGGTCATCTCCATCTCCATCATCAGGAATCAACGGCTTTTGGCATACTTGTTAACACATCTGTCAAATTATGCAGCAAACAAGGGCATCTCCTTTCCCTGACTGGGATATGCATGCAGGGTTTGGGGACCACTTGTGTATTTCCTATTCCTTGATACTCCTTCCATGAATTTAGTGAACTTGTTGGATGGAGCCAGCTCAACCGACCGGGTGAATGCTGAGAGAGAGAGAAAGAAATGGCCTTGTACCACATTAAGCTTAGTAAATGCAACAGTGAATTTCTAAGTCCATAATTATTAGTCAACATTTAACAAGAAGTTTTCACTGTATCAATATTTGATTTATGTGATTCACCATTGAATGAAATGGACATTTTGCTGCTGCTTTCTTGGCAGGTGAGGCAATCATGGGAGAGTGGTTTGCTCCAGCACTACTCAGTGTTTTTTTTGGGTTTTTTTTTCTCAAGATATTTGCTGATGGAAGAGAACCAAGGGAGAAGTGGATTTATACCTTTTCCAAGTATAAAGTGAACATGTTACATAACTGATAGGTAGCCTATTAATTATGTACAGTAAATGTAGTTTAGATTCAAAACGATTTAGTGGAAAAACACAAGAAAAGTGATTGACACTTTTTAACCCTGTGTTCTTGTTCATGATGCCATGTGAAAGTAGGTAGGAATGTCAATTTTTGGCTAGGTGAGTGGACAAGATGGCCAGCCATGGCATCTCTTGTCCAAATAGCCAAATCTCTGCACATTTGACTTGATTTGGGATACTAATAAAACAAAATATGAGCTATAAAAAAAAAAGAAGAAAGTCTTGTGTTCATTCATTAAAAACAAAGTAACAATACAGAATGTCCCAGTATCAAGCCAAGAAGAATCCCAAATCCAGAAAAAAACAGCTTTGAACCAGCCAAGATCCAAGATAGATGACAGAGAATCAACAGATAACAGCAACTCTGAGATGAAAGAAGATGAGTATACCCACCACAATCAACAATATATAGGGTATGGCTATACAACAAACAAACAGTTTAGCAGGCCTTGGTCACAAGATGTCTGCACTGGCTCAGTCATGCTTTTCGTAGCCAACCTGGAGAATACATCCGTGAAGCAATCAAACCATCGTCCAGATTGGAAGAAGTGTCATGGTCAACAAAAACATAGCTAATCTTGAATGAAATATGGGCCCTTGTGTCTACGGATTGTGCGACTGGAACTGCAACTGGCTGGAGATCACCCATTAGCTCGCCAGATTGCTAGGCATGGTTGATTTCATAAGGGACTCTGGAAATTCAATAGATGGAGCCAGCTCAACCCACCCGGGGTGAATGCAGCCACAACTATATGAGTAAGTCTATAAGCCAATACAGTTATTAGATGAAATTTTCACTAATGGAGAGGTGAGAAATTGACACTTACCAGATGCCATTAACTGTATCTGTGTTTGGGGATTGTTAATTTCTTATTCTCTTGTTACCTCCTTCCATTAATTCATCACAGGTGAACTATTAGGATCAAGTTTTTTGAATCAGCCTCCTTTTCAATTCAATATTATCACAACTACTTGCAGATATAGCTTAGAGGTGATGATAAATAAGATTGAACAATTTCAAGTCCACATGAGTGTAAAAGTCCAATTAAGCCAAACCATTAAGAAGAACGTACAATCTAAATACTATAAATATATTACCTCAAAGTTTTTACTATTTACACAGTAATTAATCATTATTATAAAAAAAACAAGGCTTCCTTATATCACATGAAAGAAAAACAAAAGAAGGTGGGTATTTGAATATAAGAGATGATAAACATTTTTTTAGGCTTAATAGTTAGTTTTGTGGGGAGTGGGAACAGTAGACGTAAAAACAGAAGGAAATAAAAGGAGGAAGAAGAGAGGAAATGGATTGAGAGTGTCAGAGAGAGATGACAGAAAGAAAATAAGGTATATCTTTTAGAATTTATATTTTGAATATATCTTCTTTGGAATTGGCTTTAAATGGAAGTTGATAGAATAAAATTGCTAAATATGAGGATCATTCAATAATTAACGGGAATTTTGCAATATAATGACTCACGTTGCAACCAGGATAATAAAAAAAAAAGAAAAGAAAAGGTGTTGCTTTATTTTTCAAAATTAGCAAGACCTGTGGATATACCACAGTATGATAATTATTATGTTTCATATGTTTACTAAAGAGCTATTGCAAATAGTTCAATCTGTAAAAAGTATAATAATCTTGATTTAAATGTGACTATTTTTTTCTTCTTTCTTTCATTCTCTTCATCTTTTCATTATGTTTGATTGAAATAGATTAGCGTTATTGCTTCAACGCGCTCATCCCCACTATCTTTCCCTACTCTTTCTTTCCATGTAGTATATTCTTTTTCTTCTCTCTCTTTCTTTATAATAAAAATGTAATGGTCCATTGTTTAGCTGAGGAGATGACACTCATAAGAAATAAGAATTTGACAGATAAGCAACATCAGATAATCAGGATTTATATTTTTGCATTTCATCTTGGATGATTTGTACGGTCTCACTTTTAACCAGAGTGTGTTGCAAGATGATAATGGTTGTACAATTAAGGAATACAAGTATTAATATACAGATAATCACCATTTTTTAAAACATTTTTCCTTCATCAAAAAACTTTTTCCTTCAACCTAGAAATCTTTAGGTTGAGTTTTTTAGCCATTTTCTCAAGGAGGTGTTCTTCATTTCATCACTTGAAAACTGTTCCATGCCGAAATTCTTTAAAGGAGCCAAACAAATAGAAATCAGAGAGGGTGGGTGGGGGTAAGATCTAGACTGATACTTTGCACTATTCTTGTTGCAGTATATGAGTCCTATAGCAGCCGGGTGCCTCCTCGTCAAAAAAGAGAAGAAAGAAGCTGCCACAGAAAAAAAGATCCAGAAGGAAGGAGAGACAACAGCAATTCCAGCAAGCATCACTGTTTGTTAGCAGTCGCTGCACCAGAGATTGCCATTCAAAAATTGGCCTGTTCAACCACTTGTGCAGATGCAGTTAAAAAAAAACAAAAAAAAAACACTACTTCATCATCTTTAGCAGACAGAAGGATGCCAACTGTTGGATTATTTTGGTATATAAGCTGAGCTGCAATCCACCACTTAAATCTATAGACTAAGCAAAGTCACACAGATTAAACCTCAGTCAATCAACAGTCCAAATACATGGTTGATTAACTATTTAATCGCCGATATTGATAGATGTCCATTTGCACTCATTGACGAACGACCTGCAACACTGAAGAGCACCAAGGAACAACCAAAGGATCATACCCAATATTAAGGGACACCAAGGAGCAACCAAAGGATTCTTCACTAAGGATCATGCTCTGCTTAATACAAAGGATCTCCGCTGGACAGTGCTCTTGCTTGAAACCTAAAGGATGGCCACAAAAATCGTAATATGGTGACAAAGACAAAGACAAAGACAAAGACAAAGTCATCACATGCACAATTTTGTGTGCTTTACCCACAGAAATTCCAGATTTTCAGAAATGACGTTCATTGTAACACCATTGTCAGCCAAAATGAGTGCATTAACTGAATCCACCATTTCAGGTGTGCTCATCATCATGAACCTGCATGATTTGTCTTCATCTTGAATATTATTTCAACCTTCTTTAAACAATTTAGCCCATTTGTAAACATTTTTGACTAAAAAAATGCTTCTCTGTAAACATCACATGGTTTGCACTTCTCAGCCACCAAGCATTTGATGCCAGACCTCTGTTCAAGACTGGAGCACTAATCAATTTGCCGCCATTTTGAATAGCCCAAGTTTTATGTTAGAATAGGTTGTGTAACTAACCAGGTTATAATGCAGTTGAACATGGAGGATGCAGTGAAGGCAATAATGCTCAAACACCTGAAGTTTGCACATGTCCCAAACCCTCATCGCCAAGTTTTGCAGCTGTATATATTTTCGCAAGTATATACGGTGTCACCCCAGGATTTTCCAACCCGGAAGACCATCTCACCCACTGCACCAAAAATTAAAGAGTTGGCATAGTCCAATGCTTCAAAGAGATTAAGAAGACTATAATTAGCCATGACCATATGGCACATGGGGTGGGGGGTCGGTGCATTCATTAAATTGAGTATAACACAAATAAACTGATCAAACAGAAGAAACTTATACAATCAGAATTGATTGTTCCAAAAATACGACAATATAAAAACGTCTTTACTCTTTTTGCAATATGGTCCATTCAATTTGAATTTTTGAGATGAGGCTTGATGATTAGTATCATTTGGATTTTTCAGACAATTGTCCTCATCTTTATTCTTATATACACAACATTTCGGCGTATGTGCCCTCCGGTCCTACTCAGGTGTTTCTTGTCGAACTCGTCGACATGAAAGGTCGAGTTCAACAAGAAACACCTGAAGAAAACCAAAGGGCACATAAGCTGAAACAATAAAGATGAGGACAATAGTCCGGAAAATACAAATGGTTATTTCAAACCTTGCTTTTTGCTAAAACACACACAGAAACCCTAACATGGATTAAAAATTAAGTTTTTTTTTTTTTAAATATCATTATTGTATAATTTTGTTTCTATTTATCATTTTCTACCTTTAGAACACACACAGACAGACAGACAGACAGACAGAGAGAGAGATATATAGATAGATAGATATATATATATAGAAAGAGACAGACAGACAGAGATGCAGACAGACAGACAGCGATAGAGGCAGACAGACAACGATAGATATAGATGCAGACAAATAGACATACAGTGTATCAGATATACCCAATAACATTCTGTACTCGTAAAAACAACCAGCCATAAAATATGATAGTTAAGATTTCAAACATCGGAACTGAAATATTCATTTATTATTTTTCAATTGAAATAAAACATGTGATGACGGTGATAAAAGTCGAGGAAAAAAATAATCTAAAATATGTCGCCTGATGACGATGTTAAAGGAAAACATTTTTAGAACAACATTTAGATGTAATTTAAGTTCGTTTCGGCTTATTTGTTTAAAATCCTAATTCTCATCTAGTAGTACTATTGTACTTAAATTCGACAATAACCATCGTATCTTATTTTTAGCGGTTAAGAAAAATTAAAATTATCACTACCCCCCCCAACTCTTTTACATATTTGTTATTTTTGAATAAATAAATACAGGGAAAATAATATGGAGAGTAAAATAATATTCTAAAAAAAATAAAAGCATACTTGGTAGTGAAAAATGTCTAAGTTGTTTTTGTATTAAAATATTTAAACAATGATATAAACGAGAAAATCTAAACTTTTTGCTCTCCTTAATCGTGTATCACATTAAAAAGTAAAGACAATAAAAACTACATTTTTATTTGAATATATATATATTTCTTGAATGTTGATGAAAAAATAAACTTTTTTTTCTTTTAGATTTCGGACAAGTACAAGGTTACCAGTTATTTATTGTTGGCTAAAACTAAGAAATGTCTTTAGAAAAATGAATAAAAAACAAATATACTAGGTTTTTTTTCTTGTTTATTTTTCCCCCCTGGTTTTCAATCAGGAATCCAGGACGACTTTATTAGAATAGCCCACACTTCCGATTTTCTTTTTACTATAAAAAATAACATTAAATTTGTCTTTTTAAAAAGGGATTATTTGTCTCTAAAGTTTAGTATAAATCTTGTACAAGTTCTACATTTTTGGAACAAAATTTTCAATAGTGAACTTGTTTAACTTCATAAAACAGCGAACTTGTGTAGATAAGTTTTCTTTTTTCTTTAACTCCAAAAATGAAAAATGTTTTGGTATTTATTTAGAATACCACATTGGGGAAAATCATTCTGGTTGGTAATGTTCCAAAAAAATTATATTGAAATGTCATACATACATACATTCACATTCCAGATAAAAATAAATTTCAGTCATTGTCTTTTTATTTAAGAACTTTTTACGCACCCCCACCCCCGAAAAAAAGAAAACCATTGAAAAATGACCAAATTGATTTTTCAAGAGACAATTCTCCCATCCCTCTGATAAAAAGTTTAACTTTTGTGTTTAAAGTTCATAAATAAAAAGACAATAACTGAAACTTACTCTTATCTAGATTATAAATACAAATACTACATTTTTGCACAATGTGCTATTCTAATAAGTAAGTACCAAAGTTTTTGTGTTGACAAAGATTTTTAAAAAGTTAAATTTTCAATAATTCAAGATTGCAGTTTTTTGATGTTTTGATTTAAATCATTTTTGAAAAAGAAATGCCAATGACTCAATAATAACAATCTAATATTTTATATAAAGAACAAAAAAGAAAAAACAAATTTGTTTTGGCGGGTTAGAAATTAATTGCTAGTATACAGAGGACACGTAAAGAAAGAAATTCAAGATTTCAAAATAAATTGAGGTTCATTTGTTTGTTTGCGTATGTATGTGTGTGTGTGTGTGTGTGTGTGTGTTATATCAATATTCTAAAAAAAATTTGGTTGCAAAAAGAAAAACAGTAAATAGATTATTTGTAATTTCCTTTTAGGTTGAGAAACAGCAAAAAAAAAAACTGTCATTTTGTTGCATTTACAACTGAATAAATATAATATACAACAGAGGGGTCTAATTTTAAAATTCTAAAAATATTTAAGTGGTTTTATGGTTGTTATAAAAGCAGATTTTATTTTTTTTATTTTGTTAAAAAGTTAAAAAGGTTCTTTAATTGAAAAAAAAACAAAAAAACAAACCCAAACAAACCCTGTTTTTGTGAGAAAGAAAAACAATATAAAATCTATCTCACTTTATCTAAAAATCAAAGTGGGATAAAAACAGACTTAAAATAAAACAAATTAAAATCAGCATTATTTATTTTTACATAAAGAATTATCAATCATTTATTTTCAATTTTTATTTTACAAATCTTAATTTTGTTACAAACACTTTCGTCATTTTCTGACAGAATAACAACCACATAAACGAAACTAAAAATTAAAAAATGAAAGAAAATAGAAACCAAAAATTAAGAAAACCAGAACTTCTATGGAATATGAATAAGTAAGTAAGTAAAGTCGTCGGGGGCCTATTGTCGGTATTAGCCAGACAGCGAGGGAGTCTATCCCCTTTTCACTAGCACCTAGACCAAGGAGATTATTTTTAGCATCTGAGGTGGGGCGCCCACACCTACCATCAGCTCCTTACTTTACGCACAGATACCAGTGCTACTCATAAGCTGAGTTGGCGAGGGCCAGTATCGAACTAGGAACCTTGTGGTTTCTAGCCGAACATTCTATCGACTGAGATGAGACTTAGTAACTAGTTTGTAACTAATTTAACGGTATCATTGGTAGTATACAGTACACCACACCACACCATGTGAACAAACTTTAAAATTCTGGCGAATTTTATTCAATCAATCGATAAATCAATCAAATCACTTTTACTGTGAACAAAGTTATTGATTATGCTCTCTCTTATTAAAGAAGAAAAAAAGGATTTAAATTTTGTATTCAAATGAAAGAAATAATAATGGTAAAAATTAAAACGTAAACAAGTTTAGTAAAAAGTCGAGATACGGTTGTATTTTAACATTTTAAAATAAAAATTATAGACTAACAAATAAAAAAACAGTTTCTTTATCATCTAAGAACTTCATAAAAGTACAATAAAAACAATTATTTAAAAAGTTAACAGAAATTAAAGAAATACTAATGAAAAAAAATTGACAATACTTCATTTAAGAATTTTGTACAATAATGCAAACGTGTTTTGAAATTATAAACCGTCTGCTCATCGTAGTAAAATGAACGTCTTATATATTAAAAAAAAAAGTGAGAGCTAAAAATATACACGGGGTGGGGACAAATCATTAGATCACCGGATAATTTGGTAATTAAATAAAAAAAATATGCATTTATTTTATATTGTAAAAAGATAAATTGTCGACTTTAATTAATAATTAAGCATTTACATTTAAAATACCAAGATAACTCTTCCTTTTTTTTTTTTTACCAAGTAAGTTTAAAAATACAAATTATTTTCGGTTTGTTTACCTCTAACCTTGTCCCATATAGTTGTTACATTTTTGAATATGAATATCTTATGTGACAAAAGAAGCAATCATTTTAATCAGCAAATACATGTTTATTGTTTAACTTCACCAAATCTAAGTTTCAGATAAACAAAGGTAGACTGAATTGAGGGGCGTAAAATTTCTATCATAGACTACGGACAGATGTTAGTGGAGTATGAAATGAAGTCCAATGTATATATTTTTCATTTCTCAACTGTGATTAATTCTTTTTAATAAAAATCAAAAAGGAAAACATACTTAATACGTTAATTCATTTATTTTTTTTTAATTAAAGGACAGCATTAATGGATGTTGTATAGATTTAAAGTTGTTGCGTAGTCATTCAGTTTTATGTAACATCAATTAATCCTGTCGTTTAATTGTTTTTTAAAAACTTATAAACTACCAAGAATTTTAAAAATACCACATTGGACTTCATTTCATATTCCCACTAACATCTATCCGGTAGATTATAATAAACATTTACGGCCTTATTGAATTCACAGACTACCCAAAACAAATCATTAAAAATATATACATACCTTCCTAATTCACCGTGTACAATATATTTCGAGTTGAGCGGTTCCGTATTGATAGGATTCTTTGGGGTGAAGGCATCTAATTTGTCCTCAGCCACGTGGTTGCAGCCCATGGCCACATTGGACACTAGGACTGTTCATAGTGGACATATATACACACACACACACTTCACTATGGTTCAACTGACCAAAAATAATGGTCAGCAGAAGATAAAGAAACAGCACTTTAGGGCAACAAATTTAACCTTTTTTTTGTTGTTGTTCCTTTCTTAATTATCGCAGATTAATGACAAAAATGGGAGTATATGGCTTTTCGCCTGAACATGCTTTATCTTCCAAGTTTTCTCTGTGAAAGAAAAAAATGATTTGTGCAATTTATCTAACAATGAACATAATACGCACTGCTTATAAGTTTATTTTGACCTTTCGTAAAAACTGATTTCTTAAAAGGTAGTAAGTAATCTGACAGGTAAGCAGCTAATCTAGTTTGTCAGATTTTTTAAATGGACAGTACGTTATTACATAATTATTAAGAACATATGTGAATGTTTTGTTATATTGAATACTAAAGTAGTTATATACTATTTTTTAATTTTAACAAATATGTTGGCGATACCACAGCGCTCTCTTTGGGCTAGGTGTGCGACACATTTTAAATTGAGATACACATACATATAAAATGAAGTAAGAAACCAACAGTAACAATTCTATCAAAACCTATGTCCAAAGTGACCAATAGAGTCCACCAACAGACTGCTTGTTTATCTCTCTCTTTTTTT